>JARYHS010011408.1:167511959-167899728 GCA_031002005.1 Vandiemenella viatica | reverse complement strand
AATATTAATTAATTATTGTTAGTAAGCTTACTTTATGCTCGATTTTTACTACATAACTACTGGTGTTGAAATTCAATTGCTTTTTCTTCCTCTTTTCCGTTTGTGGCCTCTATGAGCCAAGCGGTTCTTAACTATGGCGAGTTTCTACTAGCACTGCGCCCCTTTATCCTTGTACTTGCCATTCCATTCTGCGGTCCATTTCACCCCAGATCCGGGGCGCAATGTTTTGGCTGTTAGCGTGTGGAGAGAATAGGATGCTTTAATCAACGTTTTGTACGTGTCTCTGTGTGAATTTCATTGGAGTCGGGCGCTAATGACCTCGATGTTGACGCTCCCTAAAACTACAACAACAACAACAACAACAACAACAACAACAACAACAACAACAACAAAAACATCATTGGAGTCAATTTCCAGTTGTTTGAGATGTTTTCTGCTTGTATTATTTTTTTGTGCCAATAGAAGTAAAATTAACGTTCTATGATATTCTGTCCATCTGCCCAACTCTTGATGTCTCTATGCTTTATGGTAGTTATAATATTTTCATTTGTACTTTAAACAATCATAATGTTCATAATACAGCGAAATAGCTGTGTCTAAATGAATCTAATGTAGTCATTACGTAATCGTGGCATAAACAACAATTCTCGACTGGTGCTTAATAAGTTTTTATTAAATTCTGTTACTGACTGGTTATTTAGCTTACTCATTTTTACTCCTTATTAACAACACATGTGACCTTCTACCTCAGGAGTTTTATTTTTGCATCAAATAACAATCCATAATATACCTTAGCATTCAGCTTTATTCCTGTGATTTAAAGTAAAAAGTTTTATTCATCGTCAGAGCTCTTAATAATGACGAAATTTATTAAACAATCTTTGTAAACGTCTGCACAATTTATAGACTATCATAAAAGCAAACGATTTATTTGCATACTTAATCACTAGTTCATCGTTTTTAATGAACCATGGAATTAATCATTGAAACAAGCCTTTAGTACAGTACATAGGTTTTCAGGACACGGTTACACTTCAATATTTTTGTCTGTAAATTATTAATTATTTCATCCAGCGGCTGATGTCTTTACATTGGCCTAACGTCATGGAGATTAATGATGGGAACATAATTTTTTATACAGGCTGATTCCGTGATGATATTACAATCTTTCAGGGATGATAGAAAAGGGTAAATGTATCAATTTGAAGGTCAGGGACGTTGGTTCGAAAACGAGCGAGTCGAAAGTTATAGGCGAAAATCTTTCTGATTCTCGTACCTCCTACAGTGGAATACATGTACCGGTACTATTGTTGCTGAAATTGTAGGGTAGGAAATCCTGACGAGGACTTATTCGTCAACGGATGTGATTTTTAACATGACGAAGCCACACTTCACTTTGGACTAGTGTTCGTAAACCCATGGATCAGACATTCCCTGTAAAGTGAATTGCCAGAGGAGGTCCTGTTCCGTGGCCAGCACGTTCATCACTTGATTTGTTCTGGTGAGGCCATGTGAAAATTCTTGAGGACGATCTCCTGGCAAGAATTCTCACCGTCTGTTACACTGCACAAATAACATCGGGTATATTAGAAAGGGTACGACTGAACATTGTGCGAGGATGCCTGAATTGACGCTGGGGGACGCAATTTTGAACAATTGTAAATGAAGCATCTTGTGAAACTTGTGCGGGTAAATGGAATTTATTGTTACTGTACCGTAGACTTAGGATTTTCGGCCACTCTAACATCACGTTAAGTGCGCCGTTACTAGTCCATCAACGGGGGAAATTATCTGATGGTATTGGGGAGTATGCGGCGGGAATTCTGTACGTCATGATCAGGGTTCGAAGGATGGGGCTTTTAGCCTGAGCGGAGCGCATGGCTTAGTCAGAACGTGAGTAGATTTTCGCTTATAACTTTCGACTCAGTCGTTTTCGGACCAGGGTCCTTACCTCAAATTGATGCATTCCTGAAAGTTTGTAACATTATCATGGAATCCCACTGTATAAAACCAGAAATAGAGGAAGATGACATAATCTGGGACAAAGTTGAACAGAGTAAAATTTCAGTATCTTATGTTGCTTGGTTTTACTAGTATATCATTTGGAGGATAAATTATACTGTCTCTGGATTATAATTTTTCGATTCAGATACCTGTAACAAATTGTGAGCTGTTTGCTAGTTGTCAATCAAGTTTTTCAATGTCTTATTTATGTGCTAAACCTAGTTACCGATCGTTGTTTCTGTTCCAAATCATGAAGCTCGAAGTACCAGAAAGAAGATAAGCGAAATATAAACATCAGAGACGTGACTTAACGATTTGTTAGTATTTAATCTTAATTCTTTGAGTTCCGAAGAGATATATATATGGAAATACCTAACTTTAAGAATGCATGTCTAGTTCACAAATTTTAATCGTGTACTGAAAAGAGGAAAAAAAGATGAAAACTATGTAGCAATCTAAATTTAATATTTCACAGTTCATTGCTCTGATCAAATGTTTAAAAAACAAAAAAAAAAAAAACAGATATCACGAAAGTAACTTCTTAAAATAAAATAAAAGTTTGGTTGTATTCCATGCGTTTTGTTTGCCTTGGATGTTCACAGTGTGCTGTCCATGATAGGTTAGTTGCAAAAGTTATTCAAAAGCTTCTGAATTCCTAAATACCTTTAATCGACAAGTAATACAACCTCTTAACCCATACTTGAGAGAGGGGATAAGCATAAACAAATAAGTGATGAAAGTTATTAAAAATGACAACTATGATGGCATAATTTCTGAAGATTCATACGTGTAATGTTTAGAGAATGTGTGGACTGGACTACTTTTTTGGAGAAGTTTGTAGTTCTCGCAGTATTAGATAACTTCCGACCATTTTGCTTCCCGCATAACACGAAATTAAACCTCAAGCCGGTGACGAAGAACTCGTCTGAAGTTTTAATTAAATTTGCCTCAGCATGGAGAATAGAGATGTCACCATTTATGAAACAGGGTGGTAATTTAACCTGACACTGCCTGGCATACCACGTTTTGTTTAATTGTTTAGTCCATCCTTGAGTTGTGCCAGTTACGTATAGCTGTTATCAATTATGGTGATATCTGTGCTCATATATGTGTCTAGTAATAGGTGTGTAAAAGTATATTAACTGCGAAAGTGATATGTATAGTATTATATTTTCTTTTTAAAGCATTGGTGATATTTGGGTACCCGTGGTTGTGCGAACTTTATTTCCCGTGCATTCCATACTTAAAACATGATTTACAGAGTGTTTTGTGATGAAGGGTGTATGATACTTTGTCTGCAACCTGCTGTTACTAGCAAATCAAGTTATGGTTTTTAGTTATAACACTACAGCTGATAAATTAAATCGTAGTTGACAACAGACCGAGTCAGGTGGGTGAGCAATTCGTTTTAGTCTGGCAATGGGCGAGGTCGTGAGATGGAAACCTGCCTAGCCATGCAGATATCGGTTATCCATGCTTCAAGGCGAATGTTCAAATGTTTACTCTAAGAGACCATTCCTTTGTAATCTTAGGCTTCCGCGGCCAGAGTCAGTTGATTCTTCGCTGTCCGGGTGGCGCCGCGTCATGTTCATCGTAACCGACGTTTCGACCCTCATTCTGGGGTCTTCTTCCAGGGCTCTCACGTGAAGAAAATGAAACGATATAGAAAAACCGTAGTTAATAGTTTGGAAAATATATAATAATTAATTAAAATTTTTCATAAACAACATACATTGGAGAAAGGAATCGAGAATTCACATCTTTATTTTTACGCCAAATTAAACAATAAATACTACACAGTTTCCTTTGTCATTTTACGCGTAACTTGAGAATCATCTGAAGTTCCGACGAAAATAATAAAATTGGTTTTATATCACCCCTTGCGGCCGGAATTGTTAAAAATGTTAAAACCGTTTTTCGGATTTGGGGTTGATGTAAAATTTAGCTTAGTGATAAAGCACATTATTCCCTAACTTTTTCGAGTAGGCCTTACTACTGTAACCCTCAAGAACTTCTGGAAGGGGCAGACGGGTTAAAACTGAAAATTTTTAACTGATTTTTGTGAGACATTGAGTAATTATTGAGGAGAAACATCTCTATATACGGTGCACAAGGCTTTGAACAAATCCCAAGTTATTATAATGTTCTTGGGTGAACAAGGTATTTACACACGCTGTTTGGGCGATTGAAATCCCTGTCGCAATCCTCACCAGAAGATTGTATGCAAATACCTTATTCATTCGACTAGTCACCAGAGAATATAATGCGAATACTTAAATCATGTTTTTCAGAATAAATTGAAAGAAATTTATGAAAGACAATACTCGGAAACCAAATGTATTTACAACTAACAAAAAATCTAAAGAATCTATATATGAATATGCTAAGCGAAAACTTCGGATTCCTTTTTAAGAATATTGCTCAAACAGAGGGGTGTGAGATTTAGCACAGTTAAAGATTATATTGAGGAGAAGTGCAGAAAGCTAATATGTATATACGATATGTGTTACAAGTACATTCAAATAAATAAAATAAAACACTCGTTGTTTGCAATCAATTGTTTTTTTGTGGCAACGATACTTAGTGATTCTGCCAATGTCTGTGATATTTGGTCAACAGTAAAGAAAAAATATAATAAGCATAGTTAATACATGTTAAAAATACATTATTAAATAAAAATTAAATTCGTGAAAATATGTGTACGTGAAATCGGATCGGAGCCAACTATCTGACGTGTTTTTCCAGCATTGTGGTCTTTGGTGAAACAAAAGACTCACATAAAGTAGAATCTTTGAAGTTATAAAAGGAACATTTTCAAAAGGAATTAAGTGGTTCTGTCAGATATTATATGGTCTTTTTATTATTTTAATGGTTATACTTTGGTTAAAGGACTTTTGATTTTTAAATTTCAGTAATTTCATTAAGATTTATTTTTTTAATTCAGATATTTGCACCTCCTTCCATATCCTTGTCGGAGAAAGAGAGAGATAAAAAAGAAGGAGTCTCTATTTGCGTGAAATTCAAAATGATAGTAGTCCAAATTTAAATAGTGAACACACAAAATGATGAAATTACTTTGATGGATACATTTAAATGCGCACTAAATGTCATTCCAAGAAATTTTGATAGTTTCGAATTTACAATACAGGTTTTGAAATGCAAAACATTTCGAATCAGAAGTTACTTCAGGGGGAAGGAATGCATTTACTTTATGTTATCATACGGCTAAAGCAATTTTATAGGCCTTGAGTCAAAATGAATATTTTAAGTCATTGTATGATGGACTAAATTCAAAGGAACCAGCGTTAAATGGAACGTAAAAATTAATTAAAATAATGATTATTACTCTTTCACGAAAGAAACTAAATAATGAATTACGGTCGAATTTCGACCCCTGGGCGATCACCAGTAATAATTAAGTCTTTTTGGGGAAGCAACAAGCAATGTATAAATATTGCTAGTATAAACATATACGGTGCTAAAATATTAAATTTAAATACAAAACGTTTTAAAATTTTGTGAACAATACTAAAGTTTGTCTGTTATACGTTTATAAACAAGCTTGATTTCGTTCTCCTTGTTACAGGGGTTGTTTAACAAATCTACATAAAATTAAAAATGGGTGTTAAGTTTGGTACTAACCCATGAGATTCCGTATTACTCGTGTATAACAATTATATAACACGGTGCCGTAATTCTGTTAGTAACATTGAGATCTCATCCTAGAAAGAATTCATCAGAGTGCATATACTCTCCTTTTAACATAACTAGCTTAAAAGAATCCGACGTAATATTCTCCTATTAAACCTTCCCTTGGCCTTGTGAACAGGACATCCAAAAAATACACTACATTACCAACAAAATGATGGAGCCACCCCTCCAGAAGAGAGATGGAACTGCTTGGAATGTAGAAAATAGAAGCAGGTACAAGCAGTGCTAAAAAATAGAGAAAAGGAAGAATTGAGAATCCGCTCGTATTCCTTCATTTTCGCAAAGAATGGTTCTGTATTTGAAAAACGTATAATACTAGTTAGGCAGCCTGGTGGTGCAGCTGCTTGGATTCCACTCACCGAACGCCTAACATTGGCAGTGTGGAATCAAATATTCTCGTCCTTATAATCTACATCGACATGTACCTGGTGAGTTAAATGGATTAGATTTAATTCTTATAAGAAACCAATGTACTGTACGCAACTTTTCTGATTAAATGTATTATGTCCTATGCCATTAAAAACTGGAAATATCTTTCATATTTTTAATTATTACACTTAAATTTTGCTAAGGGAAAAAGATTTTTGACATTTTGAATTATAACTAAGCACAGTATGCCATTTATGGATTGACGTGAATCTAGAATTTATTGTAAATAACATTATGAAACTGAATACGTGGTTAACCAGGCATGTCTCAGTTGTTTCAATTTTTATTCCATTCTTGATTAAAATGAAATGGTTATTTAAGAATACCTGTATCTTTTGGTTGTTCTTTTAGATACATATTCTGATAATGGTTAAGATTACGAAGTTAAATTAATAAACCGCTAGCTATTGAGCGAGTTCTAACGAAACCGATAAAAAAATAATTCTATTATTGTGAGCTTCAATGATGAACATTCGGGAGTACGGGGGTTCGAATCCCCGTCGGGGCATCCAGATTTGGGTTTTCCATGGTTTCCCCAAATCACTCCAGGTGAATGCCTTTCCTGCAAAAAAGGCTATGGCCGAATACCTTCCCGTTCCTTGTCCTCAGCCCCATCCCGCCTCTAATGACCTTAGCCGTCGATGAGGCGTAAAGCAATAAGTAAGTAGTAAAGTTCAATAATGAAGGATTACTTCCTGGTGTAACATACACTCTTGTCCTTAATGCTGATCAAATAATATTTATTTTTTCAAACCAACTTACTTATTTAATTTCAGACTACAAATTTTAAACAAATATACTATACCTGTCGTAAAACGCTGTTCACTAGTTGATAAAAACAAATACTTTCTGCAATTAGAGAAAACGTGATAAATTTCTGATAAATGTATTAGACACATTTGAACAGATGTTTATGTTTTTTATTCCCTAAAGCTGTTATAGCATTTGTCTGTGAGTCTCTTAGATTATATTAGATTTTATTCAACGTAGAAAGATGGATTTCTTTATTTGATCACGATTATTGTCATTAGAAGGTAATATTGATGTCGTTGGCTGCGAGCCTGTACCAAATGCATTAATTCCCCGAAATACCTATAAAATTAAAAACTTAATGTAACAGTTGAAAAAGCACCATTAACAGCTCTTATTTATATTTATTTTTTGATACAATTCATTATTAGTTTTATTGTTTAACATTATTAGTGGTACATTTTTTACTTTCGAAAACGAACCCGTATTTCATTCAAATGGTGAATCACCATCAACTGTGCTGAATATTACAGATACCTCAGTTTGAACAGCATCATTATAACGCCGCATATATAAATCACTGTTTGCCTTAGTGAGCATACATATTCCTTTATTATTATTTTTTCCAACTCTCTGACAATGATCTTTCATTGCAATTAATTGCTGAACAAAAGGATTAATGCGTTCCAACTCAAGAGAAATTTCAGGCATTATATTGTTATTGCATGTTTGATATGCACAGTCACTGGACCTGATCTCTGGATACAAAACATCATGTGTTTTAATATGATACATCCCACGAGTGACTGTATCCGAAATTTTAGCTTCTGAACCAACCATAGCAATTGATGAAATGGTTCTTCACTACCTTGATGACATTGTAAAGACTGAGTGCCCTGTACTTAATGAAGAGAAAGGTAGATGGTATTAGGATAGTGTCACATATATTTCATTTATGATATTTTCATCAAATTTTAGCCTTGCACAAGTAAGATGGCGCAATGAAATAAATTTCTGGTTTCAAGTTCAATCCTATGATACAAAACTGTGTGAACTTCATTAAAATGTGTTTTTACTTTAAGCCAGATTGATAGGCAGAAGGTTAATGACCAAAATAGATTTTCTTTTCCCGCTCCAGAACTATCTCATATATCATAATTAAGCATACATCAGTAATTGAAACAGACAGCATAGTTTTAAATTGTAAAATGTTTTTGACACTTCCTTCAATTTGATAAATTCCTTCTACGATTCATAGCAATTATCCGAACTTTGGTCTTTCTATACCTACTTCAACCTAAAAACTGAGTTATCAGCTTCAAATTTTCCCTTCAGTTTTATTATTCATTCGCTCCCAATATTTCCTCAATTAACAAATTAATCTATTTGGTATACTTCAGACTGTAACACATTATACAATCTCCATTTTTATACATTTATTTTGTAATCTCTTTTCTTCATGTAAATTTCCAAATTTTTCTTGTTAATAAAGTTATTGTCACTTTACAATTTTAATTAAACTCTTCAGCACTACACATAAAAGACATAAATCAAGTTTTTTGATTTCATGCAGGACTGATCAAAATTATTTATAGACTCAACAAAGTTATCCGCATATTGAGTGATATTAAATTATTATAATTTGAGATAAGTTTTATCGCCAATCAGATAAGCAAGTAAGTTTCACCCATCAATTGTAATTTTAGCTTCTGAAAATTTTAGTTTCTGAAAAAAATTTTTTCATTTTCTATTTCATTTACCCTACTCATTCTTTTGGTATTCTGCTCTTTTTCTCATTTTCGTGACCTTAATTTCGCTTTTTTATATTTAGCTGAAATATCGTCAAAGATAAGTACATTATGTTATAACCCTCGCAACCTAATCGCATATAAATTTTACTTTCATCTCCGTTACCGCGTATCCTTTCCTTAATCTTTCTGCATGCTTTTATGATTAATATAAGTAGTATTCTGCGTCAACCTAGAATAAAATTGAAAAAGTGCTACAGGCAATAAAATCTTTGATTGCCATATGGTTCAATATCATTCTAAAATCTATGAATGTTCGCTGAGACCTATTAAACAATACAGAAAACGTAGGACAGTTTTTAAATCATTGTTAATAAAACTGATATTCATGATTATTTTTTTATTTGGAAAATTACTTCCTCCTTGCCTGAATTGCGGTATCCGCTGCACTCAAACGATCTACGTTCATAACGCGCATGTAACGCGGTGGTGTTCTAGGAGTGGTGGGGTACTGGGGAAGTGGTGGGGGTAGTCTGATATGGTGGGGATGGCCCTCGAGAGTTCAACGGGATACTTGCATCCGGAGGCATCTGGCGGACGATGGCGGAACTGCTGGCATGTTTGCGTGACGTCATAGCGCATTGCGACACGATGGTCCTGCAGCCAGTGACGTCACTGCAGGGGCGGTCCGCAACCCGGCGTGCGCATCAATTAAATTCTCTGGCGGGAGATATTTCGTTTAGATATCATTTTCATAAAAATTAACAGCTATTATTAAAGTTAAAATTCGAATCTACTGGTAATTTCGGTTAGTTCAGATACTGTCAAACATAAAAACGATTTATCTGTTGCTATTAACAATGAATACGTTCAGTGTCCTTTAAAGCTGCATCTTTCAAGTTTTGTGAGGGCAATACGCGTTACTGACACGTTACGAATGGCTGTTAACATAAGCTGGTACGTTTTTAAAAAGGCCTAGCCGGGAAGGGAATAATGATAGAAACAGATACAAGAGGAATTGAAAGTTTTTGGTAGCCTACCTTGTTACATTAATATCATCAAGTGTACAAATATTTTTGAGCATCTGGGTCTCAATACCAAAACTCTAGAAACCCTGAAAAAGAATGAAGGACATTTATCTGTTTACATAATGGGACTAACAATACATTAACAACATTCCTCTGATTAAAGAGGAATTCTGAACAGCTATTTCCATTTTTAAGCCGATCTCAACCAAAATCTCTTAATTTATTTACTTCGGTACGGAACAACAATATAGTTGTGTTGAGCTTGATTAACACTTTGTATACTACTACATTATTTCAAGTCATTTCTTCTAGGTAAAATTCAAACATCAGTTTATTTGGTGTATTTATTAAATTATAATTTCAAACATTGAATAATGATCTAATGTGACATTAATTCCTGAAAACATAGATCTTTAAAGGTTTGATATGTTATGCTTATGTGAATTGTTGAACCGTAGATTTCTTTGTCGGTTGGTGTAGTAAACCAGTCTACAAACGCTTTTCCGAGCGTAAATCACGGAAAAAAATGTTCTTATATATATGTACTGCTTTACACAGTTAATTCGTGATTTATATATTTCACTTTTATTCAACTCTTGTATAAATTCTGTTTTATAAATTGGCATTTGTAGCTCTACAGAGCTCATCTTATTCTTAATGCCATTCAATTATAATTTAGTTTCAGCTATAACAAACAAGGATAGTCGATTTGTTCTTTTAGACGGATGTTTGACCCTTGGTACTATGTTTAATGTTTTTTCTACAATAATGAACGAACATGAAACTGAATTTCTTAAGAAATACCTTAGACTCTACGTTGAGACGCAGTTTGCCGGATTCTTGTAATTTCATCCAATATTACTGTACGTTGTGAATTCCAGGTTTCGCTTCCTTCAAAGTCAAGGATCTAACACGTATTATAAATATTTCGTCCATGCATGAGTGTCTTGACTTTTTTTTTTTTTTTTTTGTAACTGCTTTACGTCTCTTTTTAACATCGAGGTCTTTAGAGACGGGAGTGTCTTGACATTTGCCTTCCTCTTCTTACTAATCTTTGGTTGACATTACATCACATTTACATACCACTAACGTATTGCTATGATATTATCACAAATAAACTATTTTTTTAGTGTAAATGTATTTGTGGAAAAAATTGTGACAATGTTCTGTAGATTCGTACATCCTATTGACAGGCTGAAACAATAAATATTATATCGTACATCGCTTTATCTACATGTTTTAAGTGTTAGCATTTATCTTATACGTTTATTGAATTTACTATATTTCTTACTTCTGCCTTGCTAGGGAGTAATCGAAAATTTCTACGATGACATCGATGGTTCTGTCTTTTGAGAAGTAATTAATTGCTAGTGAAAGAGTTTTGGTCAAATTTTAATATGCCTCTTATGAAGAAAGTTTTCTTCATTAATTTAATAAGTGGATTCATTATCAATTTATTGCTTATCTCCTATATCGTTTTGATTATACTAAAAGGTCACAGCAATTAATTTTGCATTACTATGGTAGAAATTACATTATTTATGTTATAAACCCAAATTCTGTGATTTGTATTGATATCTTTGGCAAAACAGGCAGTGAAATGCTGCTATACATAGGTTCCTTTTTTAAATTTTAGCTACACGTTATATACAATATTTTGAGTAAAAACTATGTAACTAATGAAAGTTTATATTTAAATAATTGTAATATCAGAACTATTGTTGTCATTGGGGCCTATGTCTACGTGATTATGTTTTGCCGTCATATGTCAAGACGCGTATAATTTGTAGCAAATATTACATTGTAACAAGCGCGTGAATGTTTTGATTGTTGTGGTTCAGCTGTCCTTGCACAATCGGCACAGAAGACTACTACTACACCGGCAATGACGCCATAGGATCAATATGGAGCTGTGCCGAGTTACCCTTGTGCTCAACAGATGGCAGGGGAGGTCACTCGGCGGACTGTAGTCAGCTACCCCGTCACGTGACGCTCGCACGCGGCGCACCAATCGATGCGGCCGCTGCGCATTGGCGACGGAGCCGGCGTCTTCCGCGGTTGCGTCACTGCAGGTGGCGCGACGCCGCGTCCAACACGACAGCAACGGCGCCGCTGCTGGCGTCGGCGTCTGAACAAATGCGCTAATGCGGCGCGTGTAACTTTGAAATTGTTAAACATTTCACTTCGACAAAGCATTTTGATTACGCTGCAGTGAATGGACGAAATTTGTACACGCTCCACAAAATACTTCTCTTTTATAGCGCGCATATATACAAGATGGTTGCCGACATCCGGAACGGATAGGGACCAGAAGAAGAAGAATATACAAATTTGTGATAATTACTTCTGTAACTAATGAAGCACTGGTTAACTAAGAGTATATGCCTTGAGTTTAGTACATTCATTCTATAGAACGAGAAACAATAGGGCGATCATTCCACACAGAAAAAAAAAAAGACCAACCGGCGTATGTTTGTCTTAAATCACTATTCGTATGCAAGGAATTATTTCGATCGTAGGAACAATTCGTTAGAGGGATAAACTAAAATCAAGTATAGTACATAATTTAAAAAATCGGATTGTATATGTAGTACTAAAACCTTACATTAATTTCCGTATACTGTCCATTAAATTCCAAAATGAGCTACAGCAGTAATCGTTTTAATAAGCCAGCTTTTAAAATGAGTATTGTGTTTTTTCACACAAGTATAAAATTATGTGAACCGCTAGAAAAATTATTTTGAAATTTCTGTTGCATTTTGGAACTCCAGATAATGAACGGCCATTATGACAGAGACGGGAATATCAATCTGTATCAACTCCACTATTCCTTTTTTATAGCTTTTCTGTTGTTTCAATTCAAATCAGTGGCAGAATGATTTTACTTCTCTGATTGTTATTATTTTCTGAAGTTGGAGAGACCCAACCGCAGCTGGCTCAATTCTTCTACGATAGCTTCAATGATTTTTAGTTATGTTTCATGTTCTTTAACGCATTAAGTGAATTCATAATTTTCGAGTGAAAAATACAACTGACGAGCGTAGAAAAAATAAATAGCAGCGCACAACAAGAAGACTTACAGAATAGATTGAGGTACTTCTATCACACAACAGCGTACCTTTACCTCTTGTACTTTCTCCTATTTCTTTTTCCGTTTTCGAGCGTCTTATCCATTTTTCACAGATATTAATACGCATTCGATCTTTATGGATATCTTCGATGTAACGATTTTTCCTCCTTGCCTATATTTCCAACTAAGATTCCTTCCTGTTTAGTTTCAGATAATTGATTCATCTACATAAGGCGTCACATTTCGTTTTGTCTGGGTCTCATATCCGTGCACTTCAGCACATACACTCCCACATTAATTTGAAATGGCGATGAAACAATTTCCTGGTTCATTCCATTTCCTTCGTGTATCATACTATACCAGATTATATGTTCCAACATAAACTTTTAATAAACTTCCTACTACAGTCCATAAATTTTCCCTTTCATCAATATAGGTCATATTATTAGAACATAGAACTTTTTGAAATTTCTTTTCGAAGGCTATGAGTGCTATTATTGTCTCCTGGAGCTATTACCACCTTCTGTCAGTGCCAAGTATCTGTAGAAAACTTGTAAGCAGCGTAAAACATATTTGGTGAGAAGAAATTTGCTCTTCTCTTCTGGTTTTGTTGATTTTATTCATCACTTTGTCAAACAGGAGATTGTTCAAACATTTTCATATTATTGGTGGATAGAATATGTCCTTACAATTTTTACAGTTTACCCTTCTCTCTTTGTGTATAAGTTCTCTGATCCTTTTTCTCCGGTTCTTGTATTTTTATTTTGGTTATCGCTGAAATTCCTATGCACAATCTCTTCATTTTCACTGTTCTCGTGGCATTTATCATTTTCATTGTAAATTCAGCTGTTCTTGCTGCTCTCATACATTATCGTTCATTTCTGTTTTAATTATTTTCTGATCTCCAGCACTGATTTAAATTCTTGAAGAATTTACTTCCGTAAAAAAAATAAAACAAATAAGAAGAAGAATAAGATGAAAATTGATATAGAAGTTGTTGAAAAAAGAAACAAAAGTGTTGTTATAAATTTATACTATCCTATGAGTTACTACAGAAAGACCTAAAATAATTTAACCAATGTGATACTTATAAAAGAGCTATAACAACCAAATTTAAGATAGCCTGAGTTTTCGGCTACTTTAAGAAACATGAATAATTAAATTTTTATTTTTTCAACTTCATGTAACTGCAAATTAGTTATTTCGCGCTACAGTTTGAAGAACAACCGTAAATAATGACGTACCTTTTAACCGATGCTATTAATCTTAACACTGTTTTAAGAATTTAATCGTTTTTAATGCCAAATGAATAAAATAAATCAACCCATTACTGCCAAATACTAAAATATAACCAAATAGAGATTTAATTACTAAGGACCTACTTATATTATCAATTTCTGATAACTAAATTTTCGGTGTATGCCACATTGTTTATTTGATACCGCGAAAATCTAATAATCGTTAACAAAGACGGTCGCGGAAGACTGAAAATTGGATATATTTCTGTTCCATTGAGGAGATACTTAAGTATAATTACTGCGTTCTGCGTTTCTGTATGTAACATGCACTGTTTCTGACAGGTTTGCTTCGCCCAAATGCTCTCCCTATATAAGACTGACATTATGATACAAGAGAAACAAAACTCCAGGAAGAATCTTGAATCAGATTATGGTAAATAATGTCCCAACAATCGTGTTTCCTAGTGACTAGCTGAAACCTTTTTATCCTGTCCTTAACGTTTGAGCCACCTAACTGAAATTTATCACAGAATTATTCAAAATTACGTTGAAACTTTATTTTGATCCCACTATGAAATTATCCATTTCCAGGAGATCTGTAACAAATTAAATCTTAAAATTAATGGTAAAACTACCATATTAATGAAGTAACTATATAATTCTTCAGTACCTTTCTTTAGTACCAATTTAGTCTTTGGACATAGATTAGTAGCTGGACCCTATAGGACGTAGCAGATATTGTGGTCTTACTTATCATAAGTGAAAAGAGTAAAATGTTAACACCCAACCAAATTTACTGCATTTAGAAAAAGTTAACATCGCTTCAGGCAAGCCACACCCTAACGTTTTATAATCTATAGAAGAAACTATAACAGAGATCTTGTTATTTTGAAAATTAAAATGCACGTTTAGTGACTGATAACTTATCTGTAACAATCTCTAAAGTATAACGGAAAAAATTGAAAAAAATTACATTGCAATTTTAATAGTAATCGAATCCAAAAAGTATAAATTAGCAACTATTTGTTGCTTATTTCGCGATCTCATTTGTTATAACAATTATCTGAATGTTTGTTAAGTTTAATATTCGTAAATAAAAAGTTTTTCATCTTCTGTCATATGTCAGTCCAGAAAATAACTGGTGTGGTGAGGTGTACGTACTAAAATAACGGTTCTCTCAGAGCCATTAATAGCACTGCATATCCAGCTACTAATGCCGAAGGTGAGTGAACTTCATTACGGTATCTGGACTGCCGCTAAAAAACATTTTTCTGGAAACACTATAAAATAAAACTTCCAATTTAAAGTAGGGTACAGGTCAAGTGCTACAAACTTTATGCGAAAATTAATTACGATTAGATATTTGCATTTGAACACAATCACTTTCGACAGCTAGTCACACGACTTCACTTTTATATAATGTGTCATGAACGCAAGCTATTCATCAACACTAAACTTTATCTACGGTCAATTCAAAACAACCGAGCGGGGTGGTGTAATGGTTAGCGTTCTCGCCTCGCATTCGGGAGGACGGCGGTTCGAATCCCCGTCCGGGCATCCAGATTTGGGTTTTCCATGGTTTCCCCAAATCACTCCAGGCAAATGCCGGGATGCTTCCTTCAAAAGGCCATGGCCGAATTCCTTCCCATTCCTTGTCCCCATCCTTGCCCCCCATCCTTTCCCGTCTCTAAAGATCTCGATGTTAAAAAGAGACGTAAAGCAGTTACAAAAAAAAAAAAAAAAAAAAATTCAAAACAAAGTAAAAATCATTAATTTACGTCCACAATTCTTTTGTAGTAGATACAGAAAAAAACGGATATACTAACAAAGAAACGTTTTTTACTTGAGTTCTATATAAATTTAGAACCCATTATCTGATAATATTGTCTCTATTGTTCTCCTCAGAATATGCTACCCAAGAAATTAAAAAAAAAAAAAATCTGCCTGCTTCAATGAGATTAGAACTGTAATTTGCACACGATTGTAATTTGAAGTGTGAATACCTATTCTAATTTATTTTCCTAATGATATTTATCTCAAGTTTCAGTCGTAAAATCACGCAACAATATGCCGCATTTTGGTAAATATTGCACCTATAACTTTACCAATTGTTTGTAATAGACATTACGGTATAGCCTTGTTTTAACACCATTTTTTTTCTATGTGATTGCGTGGCACTGAAGTTGTAAACCATCTGTGTATATTCAAGAAATAACATAATTAGCAGTTTTATGTATCACGTGAATGTTTTGAAGTCTCAGTATGTATTTTAGCTTCTTATAACTAGCTACTTATTTTAAAATTAAATACCTCTTCTAGTCAGTGTCAGCTGCACAGAACCTATGAACGATGAACCTAAGGCCATTTTTACTAACGACCATAATTAGTTTGTCGAATGGACGTGGCTTGATATGTTAATAAACAAAATTTCACGATTTTTAAGGATATCACCACACCCCAACATTAAAGACATTTTTGTTAGAACTGCCGTGTGTCGAAGTTTGTCGATAAATTTTGTAGGAATTATGCCTGCAGCGTAGAAGAATTACGCTCTAATAAATAAGAATAATCAAGATGACCATTGGCACAAGGGCACTCGATTTCATGAAACAGGGAGTGGAAAAATTGGCTTTTGTGGGTAAGGGGTCAGGCATTGGAATAAGTTACCAAGCGAAATGATGAATAATTTACCAAAAATGCTGCAGGAATTTAAAATTAAAATTCGTAAATTGCAAAACAGATGATTATTTGTGCAGTTACATTGGCTGAAATAAATAAATAAAATAAAGTACAAATTAAATAAGTTGTATATATTTCGATGTAACTGTTCAAATTATGTTTACAATGAAGCGCGTCATCGAAAATTCCCTTGTCCTTGAGTTTTGCACAAGCAGTCTGTAAATTGCATCCGATTATTGTGAAGAGGTTTCAGCTTGCAGAGTATATTTCAATAGCTGATCACACTCCGACGAGACCGAAATGCGTCATCAAATAAAACATAATTTTTTTAATATCATTTGTATTGGCGTTATAAATAATTGTTTATCATATAATTTTTTTCTGGCAATGACTGAAAAACTATTTCCGCCACTGTGTTAATTTACAACAAAGCCGACATACAGTACACGTGTGCACAGAAAATGGCGTTGTGAAATATTGTGCATTGACTTATTACTGTTGGAAGAAACATATTTTTGATATTCAGTTATTTCATTGATGAATTTGGTGAATTCGTTCGACTCCCTGTGGATGATAATATTAGGCTGACAATGTTTGTAAACTGGGTTGGGAGGTGCCTGGAGCCATCCCCTTTCTGCTGACCTTCAACTCTGACCTCTGACCCAGAAGCTTCGCAGCTGTATATTCCACACCAAACGTAGTCCGTACTGTATTTGCTTGTAAAGAAAGTAATGAGAACTGTATTCAGAAACTAATGTTACATACTTTCTTAAGAATATTTTAAAGTATACAAATCAAGTATGCAAAGTTCATTGATGTCGATAAATCTTTGCGTTGAGAAGCCAACATACTTATTTTTGCACATCGTCCCAATTTTCTTTCAAAATGCTTTTTGATGTAAATGATTATTCTATTCTGAATTTTGGAAGCTCCGAAAATATGAGTTCATAATCTGTTTAGATTTTCTTTTTGTACTTCAGTTACTAGATGTTTACTCGGGTCTTCTCAGTTTATAAGCCAATATAGATAACTTTCAGTTAGGGAGTCTTAAATTCTTATGAAGAATATAAAAAAAATATTTAAAAAGTAATTTCTATATAAATTTCCACATAAATCTGAATCAGCAATAATAGCAATTTGAATTAGAACTGATTACCGCTGTTTATTGAATACCAGGATTAATGAGGAAGCTTACATGCATCGGAGATGTATTAACGCATGTGTTAGTTGTATTTACGGGTGACAATAATTGCTTGATTCTATTTTGAGTATTTATATAAGTCAAAGAAGTTTTCTAACTTTCAGATTTTATCAGCTAACACAACAAATTCTTCAAGAATTTCATGTTGGGTGCGAAATATAGAAAAGGTTATGTGAGGGGTAAGTTAGAAATGATTTCCTGCATTCCTGATTTTTATTTTACTCTCACAGGCGTTATGCATGTTACAAAGTGTTAAAACAAATTAACGGATGACAAAAATTATCACAGATAATTTAAATTCTAGCCATACAGAATAGGTACTACAGTATTTAGGACAGCTAACGAAAAGTTTGATACTAACAATGAATAAGGACATTAAAAGTTTCTTCCGTCAGTTGCTTTGGGTATTTCTTAATGATTCAGAAAACGGGTGCATAGAAACTACACTGGCAGAAATTATAAGTGCAACAATCAACAGTACTGAGTAAGTTATTGTTGAATACACAAGACAGCCCACCACTAAGTGGACGGGTTGCTGAAACCTAAACGGTTACCCATTAAGTCCCAGGGCCGCAATAAAGCATAGGCTACATAGGCTGTAGCCTAGGGCCCACACCACAAAGGGGGGCCCGCATCACAACCCTGGGCCCCTCGCTGGGCCAATAGTAGAGCTAAAAAAAATTAAGGGCAGCCCCCCTTCGGGTGGGGCCACTGCCGACAGGGATCCTGCACCAAACGTATAGCCTAAGGGCGCACAAAGACTAAAATGCTGCCCTTTTAAGTCCACCATCTATTCCGCATCTTCCAACAGAATAATGCCCGTTCTCATATTGTTGCAATCACAACACAAGCCTCGCAAGGGGTTACGATCACATTATGGACCACATGGTCCCCAGATTTACCCCTAATAGAGTATGTCGTGGATGCCACGAGTAGACACATTAAATCAATGGCCACACAGCACAAACTGTGAAATAACTGACTGCACAAGACATGCAGGCGTAGAGAGACATACCCAATGAATACATCCAAACACTTATTAATTCAATGCTGGCAAGGATCTGCCAATGCATGAAAGCTCAAGGTGAGCGCACTTTTTAGTGTCAACTGTACCTAAGGCTAACAAAATTAGCTTCCATTTCAAATTATTATCATTTCTTGTAGGTATAACCCTGGGTATATCAACAAAATTTACTAAAATTCCATTATTCCTGTCTGGGTGTTGCACTTTTCCATTGTAATTTCCATTGTAATTTCCATTTTAATTTCCATAATAAATTATGGTTGCTGATTACGCTTGCAGCGTCTATCTTCATTCAAAAATCTTAGGTTCATTAAAACTCTTAACAAATTTCGTGTTAATATTAACAGTTAGAATACCACTCACTTTGTTATTGACTTTCAGTTGAAATTTCTTCATAATGAGAAGATTTCAAGAAAGAACCTGATGTTCACGATCTAGAGATTTATTGTTTGCTTTAGGACATTTCAGATTATTTGTAGCAGATCACTGAAATAATTACTCACAAACTATAACCAATTTATAGCTCTAAAAGCGACCAGTATTGCCTAAATTTAAGGGCGTCTTAAGAATACTATCAAAGCGTTTAAGCTAAACAATAATCTCCTTGCATATTGTTATGACCAATAAGAAAAAAATTCAGAACATAATAATATTAAATATCACCACCTTCTTAAGTTTCCTTGCATTACATACTTCACGAGCCCATTTGTGTTACGTTAAGTAAGTTAACGTCAGAAACGAATCTATCAATAGGGTACATCATCACACAACTTATCATCATATTTTCCAGTCCATTTATATGTAAGAATAAATACATTCACATGTAACTGAAGATTAAAATATGTAGTGGCAACAAAATGAATGTAAAAACAATACTGTATAAGGATCTAGGTCATGCTACAGCTGATCTCGAATTATATCTGCACAAATTTTAATCGTTATAGGACTTCACGTGGAATTTCCATTACTATTTTATAGTGTACTACTGATATTTTTTTAAAAAAAAATCCCCTGGCTAAGACAATAAAGCAGTGCTGGAAACGGGAATAGAAACTTCAATATTCAGTGGTGATTGCAATTTTGCTACTGAGATCTCTGCCAGCAAAGTTTTGATTCAATCAACAGTTTCAACACAAGAGATTAGAGTTAAAACAAAATTTCTCAGTAGTTAATGGTGATTAAACTTGGCAGCCATGTTACGAGGCAGTGGTCCTTCACCAGAGTATGCATGAATAGACTGGAATTAGTTTTTATTTTTCTTCATAACTTGCGATACTAATGGGTAATTACTCAGCATAAACATACTAAATTTTTCCAAAAAGTTTAGTTGGATGAATTTCCTTAAGTCAGTCAAAAATATTGAGGAATCCGCTGACCGATGAACGCATGATTTCATTTTAAAGTTTATTAGAATTTCATTCCTCAACTGTTTTTCTTTCGTTTCTCGCATGTCTACGGAGCATCCGAAGCAGTGTTAATTAAGAGATTTTTGACTAACAATTCTAGAAACAAATATTACTTAGTTCAGTAGTTATAGTGACCCAGTGGATAGTGGTTTCGCAGGACCTTCGTATTGAATTTGGAAAGCTAAAGTACAAGTTTTAATCTCACTAAAATCCACTACTGTCCATTCTGATTTCTATTTTCAACCAGTTTTCTCAATCGTCTAGGCGAATGATAGATGTTAGACAGAGGGTTGCTGCAGATAATTACATGTAAATAAAATTTTACTTACTGGACACAAAGTTTATGTTGTCGGCAGACAGATGGCTCAGTTTTGCTATCTTAGAAAATGTCGTTGGTTGTTACAAGATATTAATCTTACAAAGGAAACAAACAATTGATTGGTTATATTTTATAATTAGTTTTCGGATCTGGGACAATTCTTCCAGTATTTTCTAGCAAGATTATTAAAATTTGCTATCAATGCCTTGGGGATTCGTGTGAATAATATTGGCAAGATTTGTAACTATTTAAAATTAATTTGTCTGAACGATAAATATACAATCTGATATTAGTGAAGTACACATTCTTTAAGACCGATTTATTTGATGTTTCGTTACGTAATTTTTGTATTTGTACCGCCATTACACAACGTCTTCTTGAATCTATTTTATTTGTTCGGATCAATATTTTTTTTTTTTTTTTTTTTTGTTCAGTCAATTGTTTAGGAATTATCTTGTTCAGTGATGAATTAATATTAAATCATGAATTTAAGTCAGAGATGAGCAGTGGTAAACTTTAGTTTAAGCAATATTATTGGTCAATAGACACCTAATTCTCGTATTACGTGTTTTGATTATTGCTTTTAAATAATACAAGTAGTAACAAATTTTGAAGATTAATGTAGAATTTTCCACGTCGACAATCCAATTTTCACAAATAGACTGTCAGAGCTGACACTAGTAGAAAGCTTTCTTCTCGATCTCACAGATATGTTTTGATGACCGAAGAGGAAGGTTACCTTCAGAATAGTGAACGTTATCATGCTTACGTCTGTGATAGTATTATGATACTTCGTGTTCCAGTTAAACACGTCCCGTGTTTAATGCAGACTGTTCTTATGTGGTACAGCAACAAAACAAGGAACAGTTCTCAGAAGTAAGGCTAAACATAACGAAATTTACAGGGCTACAGCGGTAATAACTCCTGTGATGTTTGGAGGCATGCCCGCAGTCACTGACAGAATAAAGAGCAAGTTGTGGTACGTTAGGTTGCTGCAGCATAAATATGAAGAAAAATAAACCGCATACACGGTGCTACTCACGCGCCCACATATTGCTTCAAAAGTTCAACTTTAGGCAATTAGTAGCAGCCAGCTCGACACGTAATCTATTGTATTTACCACTCCATACATTTACTGATGGCAAAATGTTTGTGTTCATCTTGCTTTTATCTGAATTCATAGAAAAGGATTGTTTGGTTCTCCTTATGTTAGAAAGTTTTTTTATAACAACATTATAGGAATGACGGATTCCTAAGTTTAATAGCACCTGTATACGAAAACCGAGAATGTTGTTTAGCGTAGCAGATCAGTTTTCCTACTTTGCTGTTCAACACACAAATTAATGTTATGGACGTCAGAAAAATATGTAAATTAACTACCACTGAACTCCTCCCTTAATGTAGCTGCTCTAAGAACTAAGTAGCTACAGTCTACTCTGAGCCATCGCACAGTTCGGTTCACTTCCGTGTTTACGCGCGAGCAGTGTCGAGTGGTGTTTACCAAGTGATTGGATTTCACTAATCGGTACAGTGTGTGTTAGTGTATTTATCAACTGTCTATTTTAAGTGTTAAAACAACAGTGGTCAACTAACGCGAAGAAAGACGTTAATACACGGTAGCCAACACCGTAGTGCTCCAGAGACTTAGTCTCGGAACACTATGGCTGAGGCCTCTGGAACGATTCCGTCGACCAGCCAGGCAGTGGGCGCAGCATTACACACGTACTATACGATGCAAAACCCTACTTTCGATCCTCTCTTCGACATCGAAGATCCTCAGACACCTCCTACATTTCAAGACAGCGGAAAAAATCTTGGCATCCAGATGCAGCCTGTACAAGAACCGTCATACGCCGAACGACTCCCACATATGGCAGCGGAAGAGATGCAGTACGACCAGGTCGGAGATCTAACAGAGCAACAGCAGCCTCGCCAGACTCAAAAAGTGGCATCGCGATCCCGCCCAAGATCACGCTCACCTCAGAAGATCAACCAGTCATCACCAGTGAGTAAACGCGCGAAGCAAAAAGACCAGTGTCAACATAACCTAGAACTTACTGCAAAAGTCCCGCAACCTATCAATGTAAATGATTCATTAGTTAATGAAAAGATATCCCCGAACGTGACAAACCTAACCCCTATGTCAACATCGCAGCCATACCTGGACCCATCCAGTAACTATGACAAATCTGACTACCCCTCAAATCAAAGTAGCCAAGACAATAGATATTCACTTACTGACAATGGCCCTTACTATGTGATGGTCGAAAGCACTAACAGCAACATAGGCAGACTCCATCCTATGTCTGTTGGAAAAATACTTTTCTGCCAGAACAACCACCTAAGATCAGAAATCAGTAACATAACTTCAGCAGGGCGTAACAGAATTAGAATTGAAGCTAAATCTAGTGCCTCCGCAAACTCCTTGGTGGAACTAAAATCACTTAAAGACAACAACTTAGAAGCGTACATCCCGTACTACATGACGAGGAAGCAGGGAGTGATTCGAAACATTGACACCTCACTGTCCACAGACGAAATAATTAGTGAAATAGTTTCTCCCTTCCCCGTACTGAAAGTCAGAAGATTCACAAAGAAAGTCCCATCGGATAGCGGCACTCAGTACCGCCCCCTACCTGTATGTGTGTTAACCTTCCAGTCCCAAGTATTACCGCAATACGTTTATTTATATGGCATGCGTTGCGAAGTCCAACCCTATGTGCCACCTGTATTACAGTGTTACCGTTGTCTTAGATATAATCACAGTCAATCACAGTGCAAAAGCCAACCTCGTTGCAGCAGATGTGCAGGCCCCCACAATCTCAAAGATTGCACATCAGAAAACCAGCTAAGTTGTATTTACTGTCAAGGACACCACTTGTCCACCGACCGTTCTTGCCCGGAGTATAGACAGCGAGCTGAAAGGAAACAAACTTTGGTAGCCAATAGTCCCCAATACTGGCCACAATTGACATACCCGCGTTCATACGCGAACATAGCAGCATCCAGCCCTCAACTTGTACAAATGGGTCAGCAACCACCGGAGCAAATTCCTATTCCTATAGCTGCCAAACAAGTCGTTCCGCAAACCTTGCCTCCAAGCCCCATCGTAGCCTATGATGGTAGCAGCTCTCAAGCACGTGAAGTCGGAAGCCGCTATGATTTCCGCCAAACAGCTCCACGCAGCCGCCTAAAAGGAAACTCGACCCAATCAAATGTAGCAGGAAATAGAATAACTATTCCCAGACATTTATTTTGGAGAAGTGGTGGTCCTTTAAACCCAATAATAAACAACCACCATGAAACTACAATTCAACCAATACCTTTAGAGTCAACCTATGGCAAGAGAGCACAGAAACTATCCCACCCTCCAATAAATCCTCCCCACTGGTTGAAAAGCTCTTGATTTTTATTATCTCTATACTAGAAGAAACCAAAACCAGTGGCATAATAGACCCGACACTCATTGGCACTAAACTACAGGAAATATTAACTACCATCGGAGCTTAAATCCTCCAACAATGGAAAACATCTTATGTGACATTAAAATCGCACATCAAATAAAAATACTGCAATGGAATTCCTGGTCACTATTGCCAAACAGAGAAAGCCTCACTACAGAACCTATGTTGGCGACATCTTGTAATTGGTTTGAACTAAACCTCTCCCAGGAAATCTATGGCCCAAGGACGACAGATTACAATGCTACAATGGAACGCCCGTTCACTAAGATGTAATAAGGAAAGTCTTGAACAGGCATTAAGAGCGCACGACGTAGATATTGCCACAGTCGCCGAAACATGGCTGAAACCAACTGACAGCATGAGTATTAAAAGCTACAGCATCATTCGTTGTGATCGTGATGACGGATATGGAGGAACTGCTATCTTCGTCAGACAGGGAATGACGTACAACACAGTGCAACTTGACACTACAGGACTACCGATTGAAGCCTGCGCCATCTCCTTAAGAATTAACAATACCTGGCTGACAATAGCGACGATATATCGACCGCCCAACACGGCTCTCGCAAAACCTCAAATATTAAGGCTATTACAAAAGCTACCCAGCCCATATATTATCACCGGAGATCTGAATGCGCACAACAGTGCTTGGGGGAGCGGAAAAACAAATCATCTTGGCCGAATAATAATAGAGATAACAGAAGAAGAAAATCTAGTTATACTTAATGACGGCACAGCTACAAGAATCTGTAACCCGACGGAACGTAAATCAGTAGTGGACATTGCATTGGCCTCCTCGAATATTGCAGCATTGCTCGATCACAGAGTGATCCACGAGCCTCTGGGATCAGATCACTACCCGATTTTGATCACTATGAGACTAAATCAACCCAGCAAAAAACCTCAGGCAACATCAGGTCACAAATGGAATATCAGGAACGCAAATTGGAACGTATACACTGATACTGCTGCGACACAGTTAAACAACCTAAACGATGGTGGAGTGACAGAGGAAGACTATAACAGCCTGATCCGGGTTATAAACCATGCGGCAAAACAAGGCATACCCCAAAAGAAACAAAAAGAAATGAACAATACCAGGAACCACCCACCATGGTGGAACGAGGAATGCGAGAAAGCTATTCAAGAGAGGAGAGACGCGCTCCGAAAATATCGTAGATGCAGCAACATAGAAAATTTCGTAGAGTTAAACAAAGCACAAGCTCGTACAAAAAGAACATTGAAACAGATGAAGAGAGAAGGTTGGAAAAATTTCTGCGCATCAATCAATAGAAACACCCCAATTACCACCATATGGACAAAAGTCAAAAATTACAAACGATCAACTGAAACAGTGCACCCTACGTCGAACATAAGCACGGAAATGTTGGAGCAAATACTAACAACATTAGCACCTTCTTCCGCCAACCCAATCTGCAACTCCCCACCTGAAGATGAAGCTAGCGACCCCATGTCAAGACCTTTTAACATGGAAGAATTTGAAAAAGCGTCAAGAATTCCAATAACACGGCACCAGGAATAGACAACGTCCACTACAGAATGATCGGACACTTACCATCACGAGGGAAAAAGATGCTCCTAAAAGTTCTAAACAATGTCTGGAATAAAAGAGAACAGATTGCAGGATTAAAAACTTCGAGAATCATCCCGATCCTGAAGCCGGGAAAAAACCCGTCAACAGCCACAGCTTACAGGCCCATAGCACTATTGCCATGTCCATATAAACAACTGGAAAGGATGGTGAAAAATAGGATCGAATGGTTTGCCGAACACAATGACCTTCTGCCAGACCATCAGTGGGCGTACAGACGCGGGAGAGGCAGCAATGACCTACTAGTAAGACTTGTCACAGACATCCAATCCAGCCTAAGTAGAAACCGATATCTCATAGCTCTTTATACTGACATCAACAGCGCCTATGACAATGTCAACCTCGAGCTACTAGCGGGGAAGATGCAGAACATGGGCTTCTCCGCAACCTTTACACACAACATAATGTCAATGCTGCAGGACAGAATACTGATCATAAAACACAAAGGAGTCACGATAGGACCGCGACACACGAGCCAGGGTCTGCCGCAAGGATCGATTCTATCACCGATCCTCTTCAATATATACACGTATGACCTGGCCAAAATACTACCCAGGGGAGTGTACATACTACAATATGCAGATGACATATGCATATACGCAGAAGGCGAAACGCTGACGGAATGCATAAAATTGCTTAGTACAGCGATGGAAAGATTAAACAAATGGTTGCAAGATAATGGGATGCAGATAGCACCAGAAAAATCAGCAGTCGTAATATACACGAGACACCGATTACAACAAATGGAATCTGTACGACTTGGGCCGTACCTATTTCCAAACAAAAAGGTAATCAAATACCTGGGCATGCAAATAGACTCCAAACTTAGCTGGGGTCCACATATAACATACGTGATAGACAAATGTGAGAAGGCTATCAATCTGCTGCGTGCAACAAGCGGCTGCTGGTGGGGAGCTGACCCGAAAGTACTCTTACTCCTCTACAGAGCTTTGGTGCGTCCGATAATTGACTATGGGTGCCTCTGCTATAGCTCTGCAGCTGAAACTCTGCTGAACAAAATAGATAAGGTTCAATACAAAGCACTGCGCATATGTTTCGGCGCAATGCGCTCTACACCCACAAACGCACTCTTGGTAGAAGCCATGGAACCTCCACTGAACATCCGACGATACTACCTATGTGGGAAATTCATCTCAAAGATTATGCAGTTCCGAAACAATCCCTTAATAGGTGCATTAGAGGCACTGGCGCACAGAACCACTGTGGACAGTTACTGGCGTAGGAAAAAAATACCACTGCTCGCTACAACATACATCGACTTAATTCAATACCAACCTATAATCATTTCCTCAACGAAAATGCCTTGCTTCGAAGGCTCATACAAATCAACTGTAATCAAAATGGAGATGAACTTGGACATACCATTCACAGAAAATACAGCACGGAACACAAGCCTTTTATTGGAAACTCTTGCTCAATACGAAAATAGCGTACACATTTACACCGATGGTTCAAAGATCGGCAGCAAGGTAGGCTGTGCCTTCGTGGATATGCACGCACGAGTCGAATCGATGTATAAACTCCACAGCGAAGCAACGATATATACCGCCGAAATGGTTGCCATACTCAAGGGATTAGAATATGCCAAGAGCACCAGCTCCAAGACAGTGATCATACTATCTGACTCTCGAAGCGTCCTCGAATCTCTACATCATCTTAATAATAATGCGTGGAGATGCCCCTTAACGTACCAGATTCTGGAAAGTGTTAGGGAACTAGAAGAAATAGGAAAACGGACCATCTTTATCTGGATAAAAGCGCACACGGGAATTTACGGCAACGAAAGAGCGGATCAGTTGGCTAAGTCGGCAGCCTCCGACGGTAAAACATACCCACATATCAAGACGACTGACCTTCTGTCCACCCTGCGCGCCAAGGCAAAACAACTGTGGCAAACATCGTGGGAAGAAACAATAAAAACAAAAGGAAAACATTACGGCACCATACATCCAACAATCCCTAAATCGCAGTGGCATCAAACGAATTACGTACCAAGGAAAACAATTGTCACCATTAGCAGACTAAAATTCAATCATGGCTTCTTCCCAAAACACTTACACCGCATTAATTCACTGAACACTCCAACCTGCACATGCGATGGAAGCAGCATATGCGAACCCAACCACCTCCTATTTGCCTGCAAGGAAAAATGGCGGGAGAGCACACAGCTTATAAAAGAACTTGTGGAATTAGGAATACAATTACCAATAAACGTTACCCACCTCCTGGCTCTGGAAGATGTTACCATCTACAAAACAATAACGAGGTTCCTGGAAGAGAACAACATCAAGATTTAATGTTATTGTTTTGATCTTGTAATTCTGTAATCACATTGTATATATTATACCTTATATTATATTATATTGCATTATATTTTAATCACTTTGTGTACAGAGTGAATGCGATTGCGTTTTTATATTGTATATTGTATTGTGGTCTAGATGCGGTATGACTGTGGAGTGACGCTCTGTGTTGAAACGTGAGTTTCGCATTTTTGTGTAAACAGATTGTAAACATTACACTCTAATTGTATTGTTATGCTGTGTGTGAGATTGCATTGTTGTATTACTTATTATACCATGTTGCTGCATGGCTGCGGTATGTCTGTGCCGTGGTAGCGCGTGTTGAAACATGAATACCGTATCTTTGTGTGGTCAAATTATGTTTAATGGGATTGAATTGCTTTTATATACTGTATATGTAATTGTGTTTTTATATTGGCTTTGGATGTGTTATCAATGGTGAAAATAATTATATTCCTATTTCAGTCTTATGCTGCTATTGATCCATGTAATCACTGATGCAAATATTATAATTATATGAGGCTGGCTGTAAGGAGAATATCCAAATGCCATTAAAATAAATAAATAAATAAATAAATAATAATAACTAAGTAGCTAATTGGATTAAAGCAATCCTGTTATTGGACTTGATAAGAAACCCGTGATCTGTGGTGGCTTCGAACCTGACATATTAAGTGGAGTATTTGAACTTGCCTTCTTCAACCACCCTAGGCCCAAGCAGCAAGCGATACACTACCTCCAGAGAGCATACAAGGGAGATACAAGGGGACGGATTCTTCGAAGAGAGCGCTTGCTGTAGACAGAACAACGACTGGGGAGAACCTTGATGAGTTGGAACCTTGCTGAATTGCTTGGAACAAACACTCCATAGATGATTATCATCCGTATTTTCGCACACAATGCAACAAAGCAGGTTGTGTCATGTTACCTCTGGTCCGGAGTTCGGTTCGTGCAGTATCTAATACTGTTAAACATTTATTTCCTTTCTGCAGGGTTCCACTACGTTTGTCAGACGCTGCAATAGACCAAAATACGGTACTGAATGTATTCCAGGATCAACGACGGCAGCTACCCAGCCAACCTTTGTACCAAATCTTTAGTCTAATTAAGCAGATTATAGGTGTCCGATACTGGCTGCTGCCACAACAAGGACCTATTATCGCCTGTGAGTGAAGCTTGGGAAACGCCGTGACGATGGCAACGACATGTTTCCGGGACCAGTGACTTACAACTGGGACCCTGCCTCCAACCCCCTCAGGTGCCAACCAATGACATCAGGGGGCTGTCCCCAATTCTGGTGTCCTCTGACGGCAAAAATCAGCCAGCACTGGGACCGCAATTGTCTTATCCCATCATCAAATGCAGACAGAACCGGAAAAATATGCAGAAAACTAACGACCATGGGGAGCACAGCCCCCTCGGGATTATAGCTGCGTATCTGCTGATAGTCATGCTCTGACGTGCATATTGCATCCTTAATGATTGTTGCTTCACGTAGATACAAGAAGCAAATAGATAAAAGTATTATCAGGCACATCATAGAAGATCCTGTGAGTACAAAAACTCTGTGTACAAAGTTGATTATCGAAACTAATACAAATTAAATGTTTTTGACCCGTAGCTAAGCATCAGTGGAATAAATAAAAAAATTGTATTTCCTACAAATTGTCTTTTACTTTTACAGAAGACAGAGGAATTATGAGTTCAAACAAAGAAGTTTATTATTAAACTGGGACACCTACTACCAACCTTACTATTCTGTTCGTTTGATTAATACAGCAGTCTCAGCAAGGAGCCGCAAAAATTCAATTCTGCCACTAGTATTAACATTTAAAGGATTCTTGGGATTCTAATGCCGTCTTTCATCTAAGAATGTTTCCATGGATGGCACTAACGGCAAACATATTTTATCCAGGGCTGCCAAAACTATCGGAAAAAATTGCCCCTATATATTTCGTTTGAACGTTGTTATTGCACAGATCTGTCGCTCATATGAATACCAGTGCCTCGAGCAGTCACAAAATTCGTGCTTGATCGTACATATACATATTTTCCTGAAAGCAAAAATAAATTCACGCTAAATTTAATTTATGTTCGTTAGCGAGAGCTTTTTGTCCTGACGAACATGAATATTTGCATCGAACTGCATTAGTTTTACTGGTTGCCAAAGCAGCAAAGTAATAAGTTATTACGGAAACTGCGAATTTCTGTTACCTATTATTACCTGTATAAGTTATAAATTTCAGTACGCTGCGAAAACTAATTTGTTTGTATTCAACGATAAACTTTAGGTGTAGAAGCGGATTGTGTGTAAAATAGCAATTCTGGTACTCTTCGGCTCAACAAAATGTTGTGATCTCTCGGCCAAGATTGCCGTACGCATTAGCTTTTCACTTGGAAAGATTTCGTGGGGTGAGAAAGTCTCTTTGTAATAATGATCTTTTCTATCAATAGAATTTTTCTGCCCGAAAGTATTGTAAGACCCTTTTTATAACATTATTAACTGTTGGTAAGGTAGCACCGATATTTTGATATTTAGAAACATTCCAATATTATGAAGGCATGTGTTCCCTTAACATAAGTCATTATATGCACTTCTCTATTGCACAGGTTAGTTTTAAATATATTCGAAAATCTGTAATTTTGTATATTCGTTTTCCGTTTTAGCCATTTGTAGTGTAATGACGTGACTGTTGGAGATTTATGTTATCCATTTCGTCAACAGTTTTCGAACCTAATAAAGACATATTTTAATTCAGTTCATAGACTGTTGCCGGAAGATGTCTTCACGTTCGCGTAGGCTGGTTTAAATTATAGCTAATCACATAGTAACGAACATAACAGCCGTGTTATTAAGCTTGTACGTTATTAGATTTAAAATATTCCGATATTCATAGGTCAGCCTTAGTCGTATGTTGATTTTTTTTACTAAGGCTTTACGTTTCCACGTAAAGGATTTTATAACTGGTCGGTCGCAGTATGTTGTCGTTGAAGGAGAAAGTTCTTCTAATCTAGATGTTACATCGGGTGTACCTCAAGGAAGTGTAATAGGACCACTTCTTTTCTTAATTTTTATAAACGATCTCGGAGAAAAAGTGAAAAACCTATTTAGATTGTTTGCTGATGATGCGGTTATTTATAGGGAAGTAAGAAATTTGGCCGATTGCTTAGAAATTCAGCGCGATCTGGATGCTATTTTGGCTTGGTGCGCTGAGTGGCAACTTACTCTAAATTGTAAAAAGTGCAAGACAATGAGCATAACTAACAAAAAGAATCCACTTGTTCAGAAATACGAGTTAAACAATACAGTTATTGATATGGTCGATTCTTTGAAATATTTGGGAGTAATAGTACAAAGGAACAGGAAATGGGACATACACATTAATTCGTTAGTAGGTAGAGGAAATTCTAGGCTGCGATTCATAGGTCGAATCTTGAAAAATTGTAATGAACAAACAAAGGAGATAGCGTACAAATCTCTTGTGCGTCCACATTTGGATTATTGTTGTGCCATTTGGGACCCGTTTCGTAAGGGGTTGATCGAAAGTATAGAGAAGGTACAGAGAAGAGCCGCTCGATTCGTTACCGCTTGCTACAGTCCTTATGAAAGCGTCACAGAACTGATTAGTAGATTAGGTTGGGAGTCTCTGGTAGATAGATGACACACGTTTCGTTTAAACTTATTGGCAAACATGCGTACTCCCACTTTCACTTTTGAGTGTAGTGAAATACTTCTTCCACCAACCTATTTGAGTCGGAAGGACAGGAAAGATAAAATTAGAGAAATAAGGTGCCGGACTGATTCTTATATGAATTCTTTTTTCCCTCGTACCATTAGGGATTTGAATGCACAGCAAAGAGATTAGCTTTGGTGCTGAGCACCCTCTGCCACCCACAATTTTGTGAATTGCGGAGTATATATGTAGATGTAAAGCGTGGTAAAGCTCTGGACTCGCATTCGGGAGGACTCGTGTTCGAATCCCGCTACAGCCATGCTGAATGACTTCAGTTTTCCATGGCTTCCCTAAATCACTGCAGACGAATGCCATGATGGTTCCTTCAAAAGACCATGGCCAAATCATTTCCCATTCCTTGTTCTTAGTCCTTTCCTTCCTTTGATGAACACTAAATCGACGAAGCATAATGCCATAAGCAAACAAATTCTCTTCGCTACCATTTGTAGTGGAAGATGAATCTGTCCAAAGATCGAAAATGGGTTCAGCCAGGGCCATTTGTAGGAACCGTACCGACATTTGCCTGCAATGATTATGGAAACAATGTAAATATAAATCTGGATCGTTGATACAAGTGCGTAATCCCAAAATTCAAACCTAAATATTATGGCGAATCGCCGCACTTAGTTTTACTGAGTGACTTTATACACATCTCGTATTACCTCCGAAGATTGGGACTATACGGTTGTCTGGAAGTACAGGAGTACCAATTACACTTTTCGCAGACGTTGTATGCTGTCCTGAAACCCTGAATTCTAATTGAGTAATATCACTGTATTCTAACTCATTTTTACAAAAAGTTGGACGATTAGTGGTGTCATTTTATGGAAAATATCTAGATATAGTATTATAAAAGTTTTGGCTTCAAGGAAAAACTAGATCTGTAAGTGGTTTCTAAAACCTCAAAGCTTACTGTTTAAATTAAAATTATAGGAATATCTTATTACACTACATCAGCTAATGCCGAAGCAGGAATTATAATCTGTCCTGAACATCAAGTTTTTTTTTCATATTTTCATCATTTCACGTTTCCGCTTCTGTGAGACCTCAATTTTGGATACCTTCTCGCATCACGTGGAGGGGTAATTTCACATTAGGATACTTTCTCATCCATAATCTGGCATAATTTAAAAACTGCCAAACACATTTAAATGAAGCTTTCTGAGTTTTAAACCATACTCCCTGACTTCAAATTTCTGATCTAAATCTACACACTATGTCATCTGGCGCTCGACCAGGAAATTAAAAACAACCTTTTTTTTCACCTATGTATCTGTCGTGTGGCTAAGCAACTAGTATAATACATATAAATATATACAACGACAATAACTTCGTCAGCATTCACGAACTGGTGTCCAGATGCATTAGCCATTCTCTGAAAGAAGCTGTAGCACTGTAAACATCTCGAAATGATCCATCATACTTCCTTAGGGGGCATTCCTTGATGATATGGAAGGAGCACCGCAGTCACAGACAGGAGAAATTGCGTCTGCGGTGAAGACCAGACTGCCCAGCACATGCTCCAGTGTCGACTGTGTCCAGCATCCTGCTCGGCAGCTAATCTGTATGAGGCCTCAGAAAATTCACTGGAAGTTGCCAAGTTCTGGTCCACTATAATTTGACGTTTGTGATTGTGTAACTTTATGTTTCTGATACGAAAATAATTATAATAGTAATAATAATAGTAATAGTAATAATAAAACAGGAGAAATCCGAAGATTCCACTTACAGAGCTGTTCTTAAGCGATTTAGTTTGACCCACTGGTCTCTCTTCAAATGGATTTCCGGAAGGCCAGCTGTAGGATCTGAATGTTTCACAGATGAAGAATTCCAGCTTTTTCGCCATTTCTCCTTGACATGAAAGTCAAATACATCATACCATAGAGGATTTCTGGATTTAAGATGAGTGGGGGAAAGATCATTTAGGACCTCGTGGATTGGGAGATCGTGTGGACCGAGCGTGGTGGGTGAACGGTTAACATTCTGGCCTCGCATTCGGGAGGACGCGGGTTAGAATCCCCGTCCGGTCTTCCAGATTTGCGTTTTCCATGGTTTCCCCAAATCACTCCATGCGAATGCCGGGATGTTTCCTTCAAAACGGCCATGGCCGAATTCCTTCCCGTTCCTTGTCCCCAGTCCCATCCCGCCTCTAATGACCATAGCCGTCGATAAGGCGTAAAAAAGAGAGAGAGAGAGAGAGAGAGATCCTGTGGATGATCGGTATGATGTAGTTTTATCCATTAACGTGCCGTTTCTTCTCGGCGTCTGGAGGTGGTATATTGATGGTGAAAAGTAATCAGGGGACTGGGATGGATTTTAGTTTTTCACCTATAATCTCGCATAACATGCAAATTACAGAACACATTTTGACGTCGTTTGTGCACTTTAATTCTGCACTATAATTGAGGTGTATATCATTCACTACCTCTCCTTTAGTGGAAACTGAGCATATCTATGTAAATTATTTAACTTTTTTTTAAAATTAACTTTAATTTTTTTTATCAGTTAGTATGTCAAAGGTTATTAAGTTATTGATGAAAATTTACAACCTGTACCGTGTGTCCGGTAAACAATGGATAACACTTTAACCATCGAAAAGTGAACCAAATATAAAAAGTTTGACCTTAGTCTCAGTCACATTTTGATTGTTTAAATATATCGTCTGCGTATTGAAATTAATTAATATATGTTTATTTTATTTTAATAGTTACATTAATGTTCAAACTGGCGGCCTCCCGCTCTGATACACCCCCTGCCTCTATCAATAAACGACGGCTTAATTCGGCGTGCATAACCAGCCGTATTAATTTGTTGAGCGGTTTATTGTATGCGCGTCCACGACTCCTCAATTGGGCTTTTGTAAATAATGTATTTGGAACATTCCCAATAAAAAAATCCGGGGAATATAAATCAGGTGTTCTTGGCGTCAACAGATTGGGTCATATGCGGCCTGTCCATAAGCTTGCTCCAAGTTTTGATGCACTCGTGCAGCGTAATGAGCTAGGCATCCATCAGCTTGTAGCCACATGTTCTGACTGTTTTCTAGGGACGCGAACAAATAATTATTTTGTAAAAATTCTACATAAAGTTGTCCATTTGGCGCGACTGGCAGCTCATAGAGTCCAGTCATTTGGGGATTAAGTATCCAAGTTTACGGGTTAATTTTAAATTGTATTTGAGAACGGTATTATTTTCCGATTTGAAGTTTTCGACCTGCGACTAAACCTTCAAAACCAAAGTGAAAATTTTATATTTGTTTGGTTACGAGAAGGCCTTTTGACAGTTAAAGGTCTATTCATTATTTACCCGATACGCTGTTTATATCTATTATTTAGAGTCCAATTTCTAAATTCTCTTTACTGATTCATATCCTTGATGTTGATTAATCATGCACCTCGTATCAAGTGTCAGGAAATTAGTGGTAACTATTTACCAATCAAAGATAAAATCTAAAAACGTCTGTGGTTAACGTGGAAGAAACCACGGATAGAAACTAGTTATTAAATAAAGCTACAATGAATTTACGACTACAAACCATCGGCACACGCACTGATCACTGAAACTGTAATATATCAGGAGGTATCATACTTAGATGGATCAAATATAAACAAGAAATAAAAATAACTTGGCTATTGGTCAGGGCTTAAGTGAGAGTAATGAAGTGATTTCTTTTTCAGTTTTCTCTAGATTTGTACGATTGAGAGCTGGAGCAAAGGGCGTTGTCATCAGCTATAAATTTGTGTGTGAAACAACATTTTAATTAACAAAATCGTTCGATGCCACTGGTTTCTTGTTTAAAATTTATTTTTAGTCAGTGATAGGTTTATGAAATTTAGTTGCAATAAATGTGCCTGTAAAAATACATACATTTTTATTTTCTGTTTGTCAGCTATGTATGTTGAATAGAAGTTGTCTAATAAATACATTTAATTAAGATATAAGTCTGCACGAATCGCAATTAAAATTTTAATCCAGAGCCAAAAAACTGATCCAGAAGATACGTCACATCCCAGAAATTCCACCGGCGCGTTGAGCTGTAATTTGATTAGCGAAAGATTTGTAATCGCGTTTAAACCGTCGTCTCCGACACCACTTGGAAAGCTGCCAGGGTGATTTCTCTCTATAACAGAACAGTTGACCCAACGGGTCTTCCGCGTAAATTTGTGACCAGCGTTATTTAAAATTCCAGTTCGGATTGTACAAACTGTATTGTGAATTTGTTGTCAATTTTGAAACAAAAGTGTATACGAAAATCCTGACTTCAGTGAGCTGTACTGACTTCAAGAATTGCAGGATGGAAGCGTCTGAAAAAGTGAAATAACAACTTAGTAAACAATTCTAATGCCGATCTCTAGAGCGTAAATTACATTACTCCTGTCAAGCAACACCTGTGTTTCCTAAAGCATTAATTCGTAAAAGTAAAATCAGTATAATGTGTACTTTTATCATTAAATTTTAGTACCAAGAAAAATAGGAGCCTTTGATGATTAACAATAAAACATGTCTGAGATTTAAGACCATAATTGACTATTGCTTGAAATATTTACTTTTTTATGCAATTTGTAAAAGTGTGAGTTTCTGAGGCTAAAGGAAATAACATGAAAGTTTCTAAATTAAATGTTCTTGTTACGAGCTACTGTAGACTAATTTAATAAGTACCAACTATAAACATCGCTTTTAAATCCAAACTCATTGTTACTTTACGCATTGTTTGACTCTAATTCCCACTTTCCATTTATATATATATAAAAGATATGCAACACGAAATAACTTTCTTTCATTTACGTCGTAGCTAATGTTTTTTAAAAGAATTTTATATTTACGATGATAAATTTTATACCCAGTTCTAAAACAGCTATATCTGAATCTAATTTATATTATAAATAGAATCATATGAATAAAATAGTTAAATTCGAAAAACATCTCTACTACGTATTTCAACAATGCATACAGAATCGTTCACAGCATTTCACATTCAGTTCGATCATTTTTTGTATCTAAATACATTATAACATACCTACGTGAACATCTGCGTTCCCCTACAGCAGATATATTTTTATTTTGTCGACGTTAGGTTAGAAGCATTTAGAGTACATGAAAAATTACATGAATATCGTAATATGGAGAAATTGAGACCTTGAGTTAGTATTTAAATGAGTACCAAGACTCCTTTGAATTAGATAACTTCAGATGACAGACCAGATTGAAAAAAACTTTAGTATTCAAACGTAATTTTATTTCATTTTTCATGACACATTCGAAGTTAGAGATAACGGTCTGCAGTGCACGCAGACCTTGCAGCATGAGGTATGACGAAAAGCCGGAATCTCCAAAGTCGTCCACCGATTTCGGTTAAGCCTCCAGCAACTCTGTCGTTAGCAGCTAACAGGACACAGTGTAACGCTGCATCAAACTGTTGATCACCATACGTAACATGATTCGAGTGAGTCGTCTGCCAGCAGCCAGAAAGGACATTTTTTTTTTTTTTTTGTCCCATTGTGTCTTTCTGCAAGCCCCGCTACCTTTGGTAGCTCTGCTTCTTTGTGTCAAGTTGTACTTGTTCTCTTTTTGTGGTGTGCACTTTGGAGGGTAAAACCCTTATCAGGGGGAAAACCTCCTTGTTGTATATACTGGTCAGGATCTGTGGTTAGGATAATTTTATTTTATTGTCTTATTCTGGTTGGTAAAGTATGCTTAGGGGGACTTCATACTTATGCCATCTCTTTGGTTTGTAGTTCCCAACGTCTCTTAAGTTTTCTACTGACTGCCTTGTTCTGGTCATATTTTCGTGGAATCTTTCAGTTTGTTGGAAAATAGCCGTATGTATCCTTGGTATATTTGTCCAATCGTGGAGGTCGTCTATTCTTGTATATCTATTTGCCTTTAATATTATACGTAGGCTTCTATTTTGTATTATTTGTATTTTCTGTATGTGGACTTTACTTGCCGTTCCCCATACTTCACATCCATAGAGCATGGTTGGTCGAATTATGGTTTTGTATAGGCGTATTTTTGTTTCTAATGACAGTTCCTTACTGTACAGAATCGGGTACAGGTTCATTAGAATACCTAGGGATTTTTGGCATTTGTCCTTGATGTGGTGGTTGTACAGGAGTTTGGAATCTAATATCACTCCTAGGTATTTGTGTTTTTCTTTCCAGGGGATTACATGTCCTGCGAGTTGTAATTGTGTGTCCGGTTTCCTTCTTTTTTTTGTGAAGAATACTGCCGCGCTCTTGTTGGCGTTGATGCACACTTTATTTGTTATGCACCATTTCTCTACTTCTTGCAGTTGTATCTGCATCTTATTAATTATTGCATTGAGTTGACGTCCTGAACACATAGCAGCTGTATCATCAGCGAACTGAGCTAAGGTGATTCCCGGAATTGCAGGGAATTTGTTAACGTAGACTTTAAAACATGGTGGTGATATGACTGATCCCTGTGGTACTCCCGCTGTCATTAGTCGTTTTGTCGATCTCTGTCCTTTTACTGACATGTAAAAGGTACGATTTGTAAGGTAGTCTGCTATTATTCGTAAGTAGCACTGATCTATCTGTGTCTCTTGTTGTAGCTTCCTTAACAGCATATCGTGCCAAACTTTATCATATGCTTTCTGGATATCCAGGAATACCACCGCTGTTGACTTGGAAGTGTTGAAACCTTTGCTTATCAATTCGGCCATTCTGTATAGTTGTAGCGTTGCCGATAATTTATATTTAAATCCAAATTGTTCCAGTCGTATTGTATGATTTTCTTCAAGTTGTCGAGTAATTCTTGTTTTTAGTACCCTTTCATAGATTTTTGATAGACTGCTGAGCAGGCTGATTGGTCTATAATTGGTTGGGTCTGTATTTGCTTTCCCTGTTTTGGGGATGGCTATGATTTTGGCCGTTTTCCAGTTTTTTGGGAAGTAGCAGTGTAGCATACAGCTATTTATGATTCTTGTTATTAACACTATTGCTTTTCTTGGCAGTTTTTTAAGGTGCATATTTGAGATTTTGTCATCTCCTGGTGCTTTGTTGCTGCTAAGTCGCCTGATGATTGTTTTTATCTCTGTTGGGCTCGTTAGCTCAGGGTTTACTGGACCCTCACACTTCCTGATGTTTTCGGCAATTTGCTTGGTTTCTTCCTCTTCCCGTTGTTGGGCCATAGTTAGTTGTACTTCTGGTGTTGCATGTTGTGCTTCAAAATGGTCTGCTAAAATTTCTGCCTGGCTCATTGAGTCAAAGACCGCTCCATTCGGACCCATGATAGCTTGGTTGCCTGGTTTTGGTTCCTTAAGTGCTCGCACTAGGCTCCATGCGTCACGGTGTTGGAGGGTTAGTCGGGACATTTTGTCCTCCCATTGTTCGGTTCGTCTTTCCTGTAATCGTTTCCTAATCTCCCTGGCGAACCTGTTCATTTCCCTTTTGTCCGCTGGGTCCCTAAATCTCTGCCAGCGCTTCCGGTGTTGGTTCTTAAGGTACTTCAGTTCTTCTATAAGTGCTGACCCTTGTTCTTCCATTTTTGTCTCCATTACCGTTACGACTGAGGCATGTTTTTCTGCTTCTTTAATAATTTTTGTTAGAGTATTTATTGCTTTATCTATCTGCAGCTTATTATTTAATTCCATGGTGGGACAGATATTTTGTTGAATTAAATTAGTGAATCTATCCCAGTCCGTCTGTTTAAGGATTTTCGGGTTTTCTTGACTGCTTGCCCACTTCCTGATTTGTAGCAAAACTGGATTGTGGTCCGATGATAGGTCATTTATGGTTTCCAGATTTATAGTTCGTCTTATATTCTTTGCTATCACTATATCCAGTACATCTGGTTGTTGTCTTGCGGAGGTAGGAATGTAAGTCGGTTCCTCGGGGCCCATAACTGTTAAATTTAGTCTTTCAGATATTTCTATTAATCTTTGACCCTTTCCGTTTGTGACTCTACTATTCCAAGCCGGATGTTTAGCATTTAGATCGCCACCCAGTATGACCCTCTCAGATATTGACATGGCACTATTTAAGTCATTCTCTGTAAGTTGTTTCCGAGGGCTTACGTATGCGGCGATAAATGTTACTTCTCCATCTATTGCATTGATGCTCACTGCACTGGCTTCCATGTTCTCAAGTTCCGGCAAAGTTTTTGGTTGGTGCGTGAGGGTTGATTTTATCAGGATTGCCGTGCCGCCTCCCCTTTGTCTCTCTCTGTCCTTTCTGTAAATTTTCATGTTTGGTATTCGGAAATTGTCTGTGGGTTTTAGATGTGTTTCCGTTATGAGCATCATGTCCACTTTCTTCCGTTTTAAAAAGTCAATGATTTCTTGTTTCTTACTTTTTAAACCATTTGCGTTGAAAATATATACATTGGTATCAAGTAAATTCCCCTTCTTATTAGCCATTAATTTATCATTTCGCTTAATCCTTTGATTATTGCGATGATTTTGCCCCAGACACTTGTGGCTTCTTTTATTTCTTTTAGTGTTGTCATAAAGATGGAGATTGCCTTTTTAAAACTCATGCTTCCAAGGATGTCTTCCATTTCACTGAGCTCCTCCATAAAGGTGTTATCTTTTTGTCTTTGATTTCCTCTGCCTGTTCCTTTCTCTTCTCGGTGCTTCTGCAAATTTTCTTTTTGTTGGTTTGTTTTCACCTTATCTGCATAGCTTCTTACTGGTTCCACGTTCCCTTTGTTTTTGTCTTCTGATTGCTTTGTGTCGCTGTCACGGATAATTTTTTTTCCTTCTCCTGATTTCTTGTCTTTCTTGTGTCCTTTGATTTGTCCTCATTTTGGACCTTCGCTTTGATTGGTCTCAAAAGGGCCTGGTATGCCTGGCATCCCTTCCACGAGGCTGGGTGATCCCCCTCACAATTTACACATTTTGCCTTCTCCTGATGGCTCATTTTGCAATTTTTTGTAGCGTGCCGTCCCGCGCATTTTACACATCGACTGGGCATTTGACAATAATTTGCGGTGTGCCCCAGTCTCTGACATCGATGGCACTGACTTGGACCCAATCTGGATTTGTAACTCTCCACACTTACTCTAGTGTATAGTATTCCTCTCATGTGGTATATTTCCTCGGACTTTTCTCCGGGATTTAGGGTTACACAATAGGTAGAAAGTGGAATTAGGTCCCTTGTATCTGGATCTCTCTTTTTAAATTGGTGTACCATTTGTACGTCGAAACCATAATTAACAAGTTCAGTTTTGATGATGTCCTCTGGAGTTGTTGGTGGTAGCCCCTTGATTACCACCTTTAGCTTTTTGTCAACTGGGGTCTGGTGAGTGTAGAAGTTTATTTTCTCTCTCAAGAAGAAACTTCTCACCATTTCATAATCTTCCATGGTCTCAAGATGGTACTTTAGGCTGTCTCCGCGGAAGATCACTTTGAGTTATCCTGTAATGAAGCTTTTTATCTTCTGGTTTAGTGCTAGGAAGTTCCCTATTTGGTAGGTTACAATTGGTGGTATCCTTGGAAGTGGGGGTCCTTGTTCTTCTGTTTCTTCTTCTTGTCCCGATTGTGACGCATCATCCATGTGCTCCTCTTGGTATCCATCGCTTTCTTCGGAGTGGTCTGATAGAACTGCAAATCTGTTGTCCAACTTCATCTTCTCTCGAGAGTTTTGTCGGATTTCCTGTACCTCTCTTTGTTTATTTTGTGCTCGTCGTCTTCTGTCGTACACTGTTGTAAAGTTGAATCCTTCTTGCGGAACTTCGCCTTCTTGTCCTATACTAAACTGTTTTCCAGTAAATATAAATGCTTGTCTATTTGACTGTTCGTTCTGTTCTTGTGTTGTCAGTTGAGTATCCTGGTCGTTCTCTTCCTCTATCACCTCACTGTTTTGTTCTTCGTCGTCGGGTTGTTCTTCTCTCCTTACCCCTGACATGCCTATGGTGGGGGTGTTGCTCTTGTGCCTCGTTGTCACCGTTAGGATTCCCGGCAACAAGAGCAACCCTAAACCTCAGCGCCCGCGGGATCCTACCCAGTGGATAGTCCCTGAGACACAAATTTCCCTAACAGCTAGGAGGGCAGTTAGATGTAGGTTATTGCCGTGCGTAGTTTCCTGTACCAAGTTTCCTGAATCAAGTCCGTCACACGTTAGCCAAGGTTGTTGTTCTATCTTGAGCGCTCGATAAACACGTCCGTTCGCTACGAGATATCAACTCGGAATGGGCCAGAAAGGACAGTCGCAGCTCGCCACCATATACCATTTGCCGGGCCTAGTATAGAGCCGTCTCCGCAAGTTCGTCGAGATGGGAGGAAACAAGAAGAAGCGAGCAGCAAGCCAGGCAGCAATCGGCCAGCCAGACGCGGAGCGCAAGGAAGCGACTCGTCAGCCTGACCAGGGCGAACCACTAGCGGCAGACCCAGCCCCCTGCATCCCGCCACTCCCGGCCTGCGTCGCCCCGGCCGAGGACGAGTGGGAGGACATGGAGACTGAAGACTCCGCTATAGAAGAGGGGCCAGTACTGAACCTCTACGCGACTCCGCCGTACATCAGTACATTTCTCGACACGCTACAGCGGCTCACAACCCAGCCGTTATTCGCATGGCCGATTAAAGACGGGATAAAAGTCATGGCCCGCTGCCCGGCCGACTATGACATCCTAATCAACCAGATGGAGGGCAGGAACAGCCTTCCGCCAGAAGTGCAGACAAAGACATCTGAACCTACCGCGGAGACAGCATCTCCGCCAGAATTGCAGAACAAGACATCTGAACCTACCGCGGAGACAGCATCACCGCCTGCAACAACCAGATCGGTCAGTACTCAGTGCAGCAGACCTGCACGCAAGACAGACATCCTCCAGTGCTACAAATGCCATGGCTTTGAGCACTAAGCAAAGCACTGTACCAGCAAGCTTAGGTGCGTGCGCTGCGGGGGAGAACATCAACCGGCGGCCTGTCCCAGGCCATAGGAGAACCCCACCCGCTGCAACTGCGGGGGCAACCACGCCACCGCTCCTGTCCTGAACGGAAGCGCCTGCAGCGGGAAAGATCGACGAGACACCTTACGAAGTCTGCTCCCTCTGCCCAGAGGGACACACAAACTTGCAAAGTACGCCGTCAGACCAACAAGAAAGCTGCAAAGCTACAACGTCCAGCTGCGAAACCAGGGCAAGATACCCCGACCAGCCTCGTCATGTTCCGAACCCTGCCAAGAGGGTGCCACATAGAACTTCAAGTAGACCACAGACCCCTATCTGCTGCAAGAATGCCACAGCAAACGGCGAGCTGTGGTCGAAACTCATGACACTCATCGAGCTGCTAACGCAGCTCATCACTAGCGACTCCCGGAAGACCAGCGAGCCCGGCAGCATCCACGTGGCCGACGCTCACAAACTCCACATGCGCGAAGACCACCGGTCACCGCCATAAGAAGAATCCATCTTCTTCCAGCCAAAATGACAGACCGACACCGAAGACACAACACTTCTAATAATGTTGAGGAATAAACGCCGAAAGGCAATACACTCCAAAATACTCTGCTCCAATATGGCTGGAGCAGATAATGGCTCTGCTGCTGCATACGTAACATGAAGGATCAAGCGGCTTTAATCAGCGGGGAATGTGGATGTAGTGATCGTAACTAGGGTTGTTGCGGATGTCATACATGCGGATGCGAATGCGGATGGTCAGTGCTTGACATCCGCGGATGCGGATGTTTTGCGGAAGAGGATGCGGATATGGAAAAATAAATTTATAATTATTTAGGCTTCAATATTTTATCAAAAATATATTTAAAATCAATCTTTTTTCATAAGTAAATTCTATTTCCATATAATACTACCATATTGATGGCTGTTACGTCAAGCCCAGGGTTTGAACCTTGTCTGTTGTACGTCCATAGGTCACTGTGGTGGTACTTAAGGACACACTGCCACACTGTTGGCTTGGCATGACACGTAAAACGAAATCAAAAAACCTTGCAAAAACTGTATATAACTCCTTAGTCCTTTGCATCGTATTGTTCAATTTTATAACGTCGTAAAAAAAGTTCTAACGGAGTTCCGCCAACGCATCCGCAAGTGAGGAACTTCCACACTAAATTGTACCTCTGCTTCCGCATATTGGTATATTGTAAATATTGCAATATATATTTTCTCCCACAAAAACAATTCTGGTAAAAATAAAAATGGCCAAGTCTCGTGCTTGTTTAGTGACAAAAAGTTAAGATATCTCCTCCTGAGCCAAGTCTACACTTTACAGTGTCTATTCACTTCCTTTTGTGAAACAGAATGGTTTCTCTCGGTATGATAGATCATTTATTTAGAATTTTAAAGAATCGGGTAACTTGGCAATAATGCACGCCATGTTTTGATTAACCGATATAAATACAATAAATGTATTTCCTATTCAAACTTAAAAATATATAAAAGCCAAGATTCCCTAGCTCTTTTTCGAATAGTAGACAAGTATATTATACCTTCAATTTCACTCAATATGTATTACGACGTGCATAATGGCCAAGTCTCCCGATTTTTTAAAAAAAATTATTAATAAATGATCTATGACAGCGAGAGATACCATTCAGATTCACAAAGGGAAGTGAATAGTCACTGTAAAGTGTATAAATGGGTCAGAAGGAGATCCCTTAACTTTTTGTCACTAAACGAGCACGAGACTTGGCCTATTTTTATAAGAATTGTTTTTATGGGATCCCATTTTTTTTGTAAGTTTATCGTTTATTCTTAATCGTTGCTAAATGTAATTATTCCATTTGAAAATCGGTGAATAAGAACATTTCAGAATTGAAGATATCAAAATACGTTATCAACAATGCCCCACTCTCTGAAAGTAATGGGTGTTTGATGTTCACCATAGCCAACCAATGCAGATTGCCGCTGTTTTTATCACCACATAAAATAAATTACTGGTAACTTCCAAACCAAACATAGGATCATTGTAAAATTTAAGATATTGGTTAAACTTGCTGATTTCTATAAATTTAAAAAATTCTCAGGCATATACCTTTATCCAGAGCAAAGAAATCGAGCCGTAAATATGTGGCAGAATTTTTCGTGTTTGGGGTTGTAATTATATAAATACGGGAAAACTCCAATATTAGATTTTTCGTATGATTTAGGGATATATGTGTACCAAATTACTTATTTCTCGATTTCTAAAAGTACAGTGGAATTTTGATGTCGGAATTTTGAATTTCAATAACTTCCAAAGTAAGAAAAGAAAAGAAGTTAAAGTTAACACTTTAGTTAAACTTAGTAAAGCTCACTCTACAATGAAAATCCGAGGTGTATAAAGTTATTACGGTAAAAATCGAAATTCAGGTTAAGGGTGGGTAAATGGTAGATAGGAAATTTGCAAGTTTCAAATGTTTCTTATATTACATGGATAAAATGTTATATACATACCAAATTTTAGCTTTCTGCGGCTGCAGGAAGTGCCTTAGAGTTTTGATGATCGTCAGTCAGTCAGTGGGAGAATGAGTGACAAAATCGTTGGAATTTGCATCCGAATGACATCAGAAATAAGAACAGAAACGAATTACAATTTAGTACGTTTGCTAAGAATGCTGATATCTATGCATAACAGAAATTTGAGACATGTAGGATGGACCTCATTTGAAAATCTTGCTTCCCCCCACGTACCCTGAACCCCCACCGTCGATTAGAACATAATTGTTTCCTTATTATATTTTGTGCTGTTTTTCTCATGCCATTCTACCATTAAAATTATTGCGTGTATAATAAACGGGGGTCAAGGCTGGTATGGTCTCAAGGATCTCAGCTTATGCCGGATGGGCTGGGACAATAAAACCTTGAGATATGCCTCTGTGATCTATCTTAGCAGCTCTGCCAGCAAACCCTACTCCCACGTCCACGAAGGTGAAAGCCGCGTGACCCCTGGGCAATGCACTTTTTGAGTGTAGCTAACGGGAGAGGATGGAAGGCGAGCCCCCGGCGCCTTAAAACTGGGACACTCTGGCTAAGGGAAGGACCACCCTGAAATAAAACCCCGGCCCTCCAGGATGGGGTTTGGGTGAAGGGCTGGTAACCCTTTCACATAAAAAGATATATTACTCATAAATCTCAAAGTAAGGAAAGCCGGATGGATCTTATGAGGACAACAAAGGCAAGGTCAAAGGACAAACGATTTGGAATCAAAGATAATTTGAAAATAGGAACTTGGAATGTGAGAAGTATAAATAATAAAGAATATGATCTGGACAGGGAGTTAACTAGAAAGGGAATCAATGTTGCTGTAATTACAGAAACAAAAAATAAATTGAAGGGAACAGAAGAAATAGATAAATACACAATGATCTACAGTGGAGTGGCACGAGAGAAAAGAGCTGCAGCCGGAGTGGCAAAATTAGTGGATAGGAAATGGAAAAATAAAATTGTCAGTTACACTTTGATAAGTGAAAGGATTCTGACTCTAAGATTGAAAGTACAGAGAGGCAACCTAAACTTGGTCGCCATATATGCCCCAGAAGAAAACAAACGAGAAGAATCTGAACAATTTTATGAACAGCTTCAAGTTGTGATAGACAGAATTAATAAAAGTGATTTCCTAATACTTGCTGGCGATTTTAATGCTCGCGTAGGAAATAGTCCAATTCCAGAGGTAATTGGGAATAAAGGTGAATATACATTAAATGAAAATGGGAAACTACTGAGGGAATTTGCGTCCTTCAACCAGTTAAAGATTACAAATACATTCTTTACAAAAAAAGATATCTATAAATTTACATGGACGGCAAGAGGACAAAGGTCTATCATTGACTATGTAATGGTTAATAAAAAATTAGGTCCAGATGTAGTGGACACCAGTGTACATAGAGGTAGTGATATGTATACAGATCACTATCCCGTTATATCAAAAATAAGAATGCTTGCTAATTGGAGGAAAAGAATGAATAAAAACTTACAACAAGATCAAGAAGTTTTTAAGACCTACCTTTTAAAAGCTGATTACAACAGCGCATACTGGAAAACCCAACAAATAATGATATCAATAAAGAATGGGAAACTATAGCTTCATCAATACTGAAAGCAGCATATGAAGCCATTGGCAAGAAAAAGAAATTTAGAAGAAAAACTGGACCTAAAATGTGGAACGAAGAAATTGCAGAAGCCGTCAAACAAAAGCAAAAGGCTTATCTAAAAATGATACACGATCGAACCCTAGGAAATGAAAATGAATATAAAAGAAGAAGAAATATTGTTAAGACAATAACAAAGAAGTTATAACAAGGTCATGGGATAGATTAATCAGTTCAATAGAAGACGATGTCCATGGTAGACAAGAGATGGCATATAAACTTATGAGACATCTAAACAAGTACAGGAAATCCTCCTTTCAAAACAGGCCCTATACTGTCCTTTGAATTTCATTGAATGAGTAAGCTTTTAACTATACGGCCTGCCATAAATCGTTCGCTGATGCCAAAGAAACGTGGAATTCACACGCATAATTTCCCATCACCAAGGGACGTTACAAACCGTATATGTGTACCAAATTAATTGTTTCTAGGATTACTGCTGGACGTACTGAGGAATTATAATGTCGGGGTGTTGTGCCTAAACAAAAATTTGAATTTAAATAACTTCCAAAGATAGATCTCCAAACATAGAATAAATGGCATAAAGGGTTTTGACTTTTCGCATAAAAAAACAACTGCTCTAACTGTCATAGTGGCGGCAGAATGATTTAAAACATATTCTTACCTGATAGTAACATTTCCAAACGTAGAATAGACGGCAGAAAGGGGATTTGAATTTTTTCGGAAATAACTACTCCGCTTCCAAACTGTCGAAGTGGCGGCAGAATTTATTTAAAAGAAATTCTTACCAGAGTGTTAGATCTCCAAACGTAGATTAGACGGCAGAAAGGGGATTTGAATTTTTTCAGAAATAACTGCTCCTCTCCCAAACTGTCAAAGTAGCGGCAGATTTTATGTAAAAGAAATTCTTACCTGAGTGTTAGATATCCAAACTACAATAGGCGGCAAATAGGAGATTTGTATTTTTCGGAAATAACTGCTCCCCTTCCAAACTGTCAAAGTTGCGGCAGAATTTATTTAAAAGAAATTTTTACCTGAGTGTTCGATCTCCAAACGTAGAATAGATGGCAGAAAGGGGATTTGAATTTTTTCAACTATAACTAATCCTCTTCCAACCTGTCATAGCTGCGGCAGATTTTATGTAAAAGAAATTCTTACCTGAGTGTTAGATCACCAAACATAGAATTGACGGCAGAAAGGCGATATGAATTTTTTCCGAAATAACTACTCCGCTTCGAAACTGTCAAAATGGCTGCAGAATTGATTTAAAATAAATTCTTAACTGAGTGTCAGATCTTCAAAAGAAAAATAGACTGCAGAAATGCGATTTGATTTTTTTTTTTAATTAACTGCTCCTCTTCCAATCTGTCAAAGTAGCGGCAGATTTTATTTAAAAGAAATTCTTACCTTAATCTTAGATCTCCAAACGGAAGCTAGACGGCAGAAACTGGATTTGATATATTTTTCAGAAATAACTACTCCGCTTCCAAACTGTCAAAGTTGGGGCAGAATTTATTTAAAAGAAATTCTTACCTGAGTGTTAGATATCCAAACCTAGAATAGTCGGCAGAAAGGGGATCTGAAATTGTTGGGAAATCATTTCTCCTCTTCCAAACTGTCAAAGCAGAGCTAGAATTTAATAAAAGAAATTCTTACCTGAGTGTCTGATCTCCAAACGTAGAATAGATGGCAGGAATTTTTTCGTAAATAATTCCTCCGCTCTCAAACTGTCAAAGTTGCGGCAGAATTTATTTAAGAGAAATTCTTACCTGAGTGTTAGATCTCCAAACCTAGAATAGTCGGCAGAAAGGGGATTTGAATTTTTTCTGAAATCATTGCTCCTCTTCTAAACTGTTAAAGTGGAGCCAGAATTTATTTAAAAGAAATTATTACCTAATTGTTAGAACTCAAAAAGTAGAATAGACGGCAGAAAGGGGATTTGAATTTGTTGAGAAATCATTGATCCTCTTCCAAACTGTCAAAGTGGAGCCAGAATTTATTTAAAAGAAATTCTTACCTGAGTGTTAGATCTCCAAACGTAGAATAGAAGGCAGAATTTCGGAAATAACTGCTCCTCGTCCAAACAATCAAAGTGGCGGAAGAATTTTTACACGTTTTATATTAGCTTGACTTGTATGTATGTATGTATGTATGAATGAATGTAACGGAATTTTACAACTCCATTTTGACCCACTTTCAGATGTCCGAGCTGTTTGAAATTTAGCACACATATTAAGAACCGGTGACAATACAATAATTTCATAGCTATATCCTGCTATTCTCATTACTTTGACAGTAACGACAGAATAATGGTTAAATGTCGTGGAATTTTGCAATTTAATTTTAACCCAATTCCAGATGTCCGATTTGTTTGAAATTTTGTTCGTGTATTGATAACTGATTACAATAGAATTATTTCATAGCTATGTCTTGATATTCTGATTACGTTGACAGTAAAAACATAAAAATTTTGCATACGTTTTAAGAACCGTTGACAATACAGTAGTCTCTTAGCAACGTCATGCTATTCTCGTTACTCTGACGGTAACAATAGAATAATAGTTGCATGAATGGAATCTTTCATTTCAGTGTTTACCCGCTTCCAGATGTCCGAATCGTTTGAAATTTTTCACACTTATTAAGAACCGATGAAAATTCAATAATTTCACTCTCACCACGTTGTCAGAAACAATTTTCACCCACTTCAGAAAGTCCGAGTTGTCTGAAATTTTGTACATGCATTAAGAACCGATGACAATTGAATAATTTCATATCTATGTCTTGGTAATCTCATTACATTGACAGTAAAAACACTAAAGTGATAAACCGTCTTATGAAAGATGTGGCTCATTTTCACCCACTTTCAGAATCGTCTTTGTGACCTAGTTGGTTAAGACGCATGACGGGCGAGCAGACATTCCCTGCTCGAATAACGATTTCGGTTCGCATTTTTGCGGATATTATATAAATGAAAAAGATTAGGATAACCCATGGTTAGGACTTCAAGTTAAACTACTCGTATCCTACACTTGATGGGATTACTAAGTTGGGCAAATGCAGCCGCGACATTAGTGCACAGGTGCGATTCGAGAAATCTTCGTCATTTGGCGGCCACACCCTTCGGAGATTTCCCACCCAAATAGCCATCATCATCATCATCATTCTCCAGTTTCCCGGGTGTGATTTACGAGCCTTGGTTGCTGTAGACGATCGTCTTCCGCTGTCTCCTATCCAGGAAGGTTTCTCTGTCTGCAGTCGCTTAACGTGATGTTGAATAGTAAGTATTCAAAATACTACTTCGTACTATTATAGAAAGTAGCCTTCCTCGTTTACCCTGCTATGGGATCTCTTGTTGATTTGACCATTTAATTGTATTTTACTCGTGGGAATAATAATTAAAAATGAAGCTACAACTCAAAGAAAAAGAGGAGATTGGCGAAGAAAAGCCAAATGTAGGAAACATACTTTTTAAAATATCTGAACTAAAATGTTAAAAATAAAATTGTAGTTTAAAAAACTAAAATCACGCTTTCGTAGTAATGTGAAATAAAGGGTTAAAAATAATATTTAAATATAAACATTTTGTTTAACAGTGATAGGACGACCCACAATTCAGGATAATTTTTTTTTTTGAATAAGCCTAAAGTTTAAAGTCACTGCAAAATTAACTTTAATGTTAAAAAAGCGTGGGGTGCGCTCTACATAACTTTTGACAATGACTCTGTCTTTACAAACAGCCAACGACAAAAAATATAAGACAACTGAAGTAGCAACCCCATGCTTTTTTACATAAAGTTAATTTTGTAATGTAATAGAACACAATCTTGGGTGCTCCAGATGTGAATATCAGTTGCATAAAAAGGGAGGGGGGATTTATAATTAAATCCTGAAAAATGGAAAATACATATAATAATGTTAAAAGGGGATCTAATAGGTTACTAACTAGAACCATGAATTTCAGACACACAATAAAACCTCATTTATTGAGTCTTATGGCCTTACAAGGTCGGGTAGTAATTAACGTTACGTTAAACACAATTAGATCAGCAAAAACAAGCAATACCCGACGTTTACAATTCGCCGGAGTAAGCAAACAAAACTGAATGAAATATCTCAAACAAGTAATAAAAAAAAGCAAAGTTAACATTGAAATCATATGGCAACACAGGCCATCAAATTGAAGCTAACATTTTACTGTACAAAGGAAAATTCCCAGGGGGCGCCGTATAAAGTGAATGAAAAGCATCAAAATTGAATTAACAAGCAGCAAGATGCTTAAAAAAAAATTGAATTGAAATATAAATCCAGCTAGCTCAGAATTTAAGTGGCGGGAGCAGAGTCTTAACCCAGGCGTCGCTTAAGGGCACATAAGTCTGTTAAAAATCCACTGGATAGTGACCGTCGTTTCTGGTACATTACCATAGTATCATCGCCGTGATGGTGAGCGACAAACACAATGCCACTGCAGCAATGGAAGCTAAATAAGCGGCTACGACCGCGTTATTAGCATAACTTCCAAATAATGGCAAGCACGCCACTCAACATCTCGCTTTCCCAAAGCAAGAAATGATCAACCACAATGATCATCAGAAAGCGTGCCGGCTAGCACGTCTGTTCACCAGCACGTCTTGGACCCAAGTCACGTCTGCTCATCAGCTCGTCTTGGACAGAAGTCACGTCTGCTCATCAGCTCGTCTTGGACAGAAGTGTCCTCAAAAATGGCTCCTTCCTCTTCCTCGGCTAGTTGCTCGCCACATGTAAAAGAACTCCACGGAATTAGTCTTGTAGCCCCCAATAAATGTTCAGGATTGGCTAGCTACACATTTCCGTCGTCACGTGTTTAATATCACGCGTCGCATTCGCTGACTCCTTCGCGCGTGTCCTACTTGGCCTTCGGGATAGCGGCAAGGTGGGGTAGTTCGTTGACCGAATTCCAACGGGACTCAAGCCGGGCTGGCCCGGCGTCACCTTGTCGCCTCGCCTGCTCCATTGTTCCACCCTCAACGGTCGAAATGGCAGTCTCTAGCCTTCAATATTTAAGCGTTCTGAGCCATGCGTTTACAGAAAAAAATTAATTTACAATAAACTATATCTTTGGCCGCCCTGGTTTAAACATACATTTAACCTATTCGGACAAACCTCATTATTTATAATTTATTTACACGTTCCAAGATTAAATAATTAATAAACTTGAATATAATAAAAAGAAAAAAGAAATATGAATATAATTAATAATGATTTGATTATATTCATTGTGGGTGACGCTGTCACACCACAATATACCTGCCACCCAATCAAAATAAAATTATGCCAATAATTTTATTTGAACTATTGTAACCCTACAGTTGCATCATAATCATTGCCTACATTATAGTTTCATGGTTCCAGCTCACTCAAACTATCGCATACATGTGACCTCTTTAAATATGTAAATACGACACGTGACTCTGGTTAACATAAATAATGAAATGTCTTATCCTAATATGCAAAGTAAAACATCATAAAACATTGACAGGTACATAGATGTAAATGAATGACAAAAATGGATCTGTTCAATCAATAAACAAAAAATGATGTAAGCACAAGATATTAACATTAAAACTAGACAACTCAATGAATTATTTACAACGGGCTATGCAAATCTAGCACATGTGTTGAAGTTAGATACAACAACAAGAATAAAGAATGCACCGAATGTCCATTATCAAGGCCGACACAAGTATGCCGAAACCACATAACATGAAAATCAAATGGAAAAGAAAATCTTCCGCGAATTTACATACTTTAATCCTTCCGCGACTTTACATAATTATCCATACAATACAAAAGAAAGACGGTTCTCGCAAAATGAACTATATTATGCTTTCCAAACTACACTCGTAGCAAAGACATTATAGCGGTGAAACTAAGCGATCAGCTGTTTCCACTTTGCCCGCTCTGTTGTTGTCAGTAAGCGCTGTCCCGTTAGGCTTCGGCTCAGGCTACCTGTTTTCGTTTAACCTGATTACGATCCTTCCAGGAAAACTGGCGGTCGGCACAGCCGCTACTCCAAACAGCTGAGCGTCCTTTACCTGTTCTCGCTGCGTTAGCGCTACGCTTGTTAGGCAATTACGTGTCTTAAGACTGACACTCTCACTTTCTAAAGATATGCTCTACGTTATTACCTAACTAAATGTACATTGATCCTTAAGCTATATTTACAAACATCCGTCTAGGAACTTGTAGACTATGCTGTGTGAAACGGGCGCAAATTCCGGGCATTATGCGGGCCGAACTCCGTTCTGCCGTCGGTCAGCATGTAGCAGTTTGGGGAGATAATCCGCGCTACTGAGAACGGTCCCGAATACAGCAGAAAGAATTTGGAAATTAATTTTCGCTGTGCGTCAGACGGGGTCATAGTCCTAAGTAGCACCTGCTGCCCGACGCTAAACGTTTGCGTCCGCAATCCGTCGTGCTTGCGTTGCCGCTTCGTAGCTTTCTCTACCAAGAATTCCTGTGCTTTCTTGATGTCATCCTCGGGATTCTTCTCGGGTTGATCCTTAAATTTTACATTGATACGAATCAGACGCCGTCTCATCCCGCACGAAATGATCGTGAGTTTCTCATTAGCATCGGCATAGCTTTGGCTTTGACTGTGGCGCTGTCGTCAAGTTTCTCGTCAGTATCGGCATAGCTTTAGCTTCCGTGCTGGCGTCAAGTTTTCCTCTTTCCCGCATTTTGTCGGTTGGGTTCTGTGGTATGAGATTTTGCTCGTCAGCTGATGCGCATATAGCTCTTCCTCCGTTATTCAAATTGCCTTCGCGTTCCGCGGTGTCTTGCATTGGTTTGGAACTATTTATTCCAAGGCTCTGCTCACAGGCCTCATGTTTCCAATGCAACACCTCCGGAACCAAATTTGTCACCGTCTTATTTCCCCAATCCAGAATGACTTTACGTTTTGCTAAGAGGTCGCATCCAACGATCACATCTTGCGTCAAACCGGGTACTATAAGTAGTGGCAACATTAACTCGCTATTCGCGACTTTCACGGGGATTAGCGCTTGCGTGCTAACGATCTTTTCTCTCTTCCCTATTGCAGGAACCACCGTAACTTGCGTTGTGGGAATTTCTTTTAGCCGCGGATTCTTATCTTTCAAGCGTAGCAGAAATTTCTTAGACATTACGGAGACAGACGATCCCGAGTCAATTAAAATATTCGCCCGTATGCCATATGCAATAATACCTACACGGGGACACTTCGCGCGCGCCATGAGGCTGTCGCCGGATACCATATCTTGCTCTTCGTCGATATTTTCCGGTCCTTCGCCGCGCCAATATTCCAAACTGCCGAGGCAAATGCTGTCGGCGTTTGTAGCGTCCCCCGAAAAATCTCATTGTGACGGCGGGGAATTAGACACGTTGCTAACGCCGCCCACATTTTCCTCCGTCGCCTTTGCACACATTTCCGGTTCCGCGTTTTCAATCGAGATCGCGTTCACTGGAAATTCTTGTGGATACGCGGATCGGTTGTTTCCCGACCGCTGATGATTTTTATCATCCTTCCATTGTGCATTTCCGTTCTTCCATTTCTTCCCTCCATTACGATTGCCGGAATTTTGATTGGAAGATTTCCCATTCTGTCCATCAGCATAGGAAGCTTTATTGCCGCCATGCGGTCGCTTAGACTCGCTTTGCGCTTCGCCATGGTTTCGTTCCGCGTCTTGTCTCGCCAGATGATCGGCCATTTTCCCGATTCTGTCTAGGTTACCGACGGTTTCTAGCAATTCTGGTATCGTACGAATGACCACGGGGTTAATGAGTGACTGCACTTGTGGACCAAAGTGCGCGATCACCATCTCTATGAACTCTCCGTCCGTCATTTTGTCGTCGAATTGCCTACACTGTACCAGCAAAGTTTTCACGTAGCTTTCCATCGAATAATGCCACTTGGGAATGTACCTTCCTTGGTACAGCTTTATCCTCGCCTGGTTCTGGATCCTTTTCGACCAGAAGGTCTCAAGAAACAGGACTCTGAATTCGGCGTAAGATAAGTTAGTTTCGGATGCAATTTTCAGCCAGAGTCTGTCTGTTTCTGAAAATGATTCCTCGACTAACACAAGCTTCATGGAATCAGGCACTCCTTTGATTTCGAAATACCGCTCCATTTCGGTAAGATAAATTCCTAGGATTTACGTCTTTGCGGGACCCAAAACGTGGCAACTTAAGCTCGATATTAGCTGCAGCGTACTGTGCGTAATTCGCGTGAACAATACTCCCGCTAGCGTTGGAATTACTCACTTCCTTCATTTTGGATTCCAACTGCGCCAGTTTTGAATTAGTGTTCTGCGCAAGTGTTTGCTGTGACGCTTGCAAATCCTGTTGTGCCGTTTGTACTCGTTCAACCGAACTTGTGACCTCCGACATCTTTGCATTTACAGCCTGCAAGCTTCGTTCAGTATTATCCTTAATCTCGTGGACAAATTCCGAGATCTGACCGAGACTCTGGTGGCTTTCTTGCCGCACGTGCTCGACAGATTTTTCGGTCGCGTCCAAACGCTTCGAGATTTTCCGCGCTTGATTCTTGCAATGCAGTGCACGTTGCCTGAATCGTATCTGTGCGTCTCTCCAACACTGAAACATTCGCTCGCATCTCCGATTTGAATGCACTCATTTCACGGGTCATTTCCTCGCGAAAAAACGGACAATTTTCCGTCCATGCCCTTCAACAAAGCACTTTGTGATTCAAATTTTTGACTTAAACTCCTCCCGTTGTGAAGCTATTTGTATTAGTTAATTCCTGCCTCAATGAACCAGAATTTTGACTTATTTGTTTACCTCAATTCCGAAGCTAATTTCTTGTTCATGTCCGCCATCGCGTCAAGTATGCTTTGAAATTGTAACGCGGGCTGTGGCAATTCTGCCGCGCTTTGCGACGCACGTGTTTCAACTTCTGCTCGCATGGGTGGATTTTGAACGGTTTCATTGTCTGGGGGTTGGAAAAATTCCTAACTGTTCCCCATCTAATGATGCATTTGAGTGAATGCTTCGCGTACTAGGAGTATCATTGCACTCTTCGTCCGCCAACGGCATTTCGTGTACTTCCGGTGCTTGATCCATCGCGTTAGTTTGCTCGGAAATTTATGAACAATAGATTGATCTGCCCTATTAATGGTGCGCGGATCTCAACTTCATAGATTTGATCGTAAGATACAAAAATTTCAACTCCGAACAATTTGAACAATCGACAACAAACAAAATACAACCGGCACGATTTAACTCGAAAAGTACAGCATTAAACAAACTTTCGCGCATAAATCCCTTCAACAGGAAATAAAACCCATCCAAAATTAAACAACAAGGAAAAACAACGATGTTTCATGCGACACAAATACCTCAACACATGAGGCAAAATCAGCATAAAGAAAAATCTTAACTTTTACCATGCATTAAAATTTCAAAAGCACTGACTCTATCTTTAATTTTAAACTAACCATGCTTGATGCAAGTGAACGAAAAATATACTTGAACAACTGATTGAAATAATCACACATTTAGATTTAAATCAAGCATGGCAAACAAAGCAAACAAATTTCAACATAAAACTTATTCTAAAATAATAAAATGAATCAACACAGGTCACATCCATGGATTTGTTTAGACTTGTGAAAATTCTCAAAATAATTTCGACTTGCAAAAGCCCGAAAGGTTGGGTGCCAATTGTAATAGAACACAATCTTGGGTGCTCCAGATGTGAATATCAGTTGCATAAAAAAGGGAGGGGGGATTTATAATTAAATCCTGAAATAGGAAAAACATTTATAATAATGATGTTAAAAGGGGATCTAATAGGTTACTAACTAGAACCATGAATTTCAGACCAAAATAAAACCTCATTTATTGAGTCTTATGGCCTTACAGGTCGGGTAGTATTAACGTTACGTTAAACACAATTAGATCAGCAAAAACAAGCAATACCCGACGTTTACAATTCGCCGGGTAAGCAACAAAACTGAATGAAATATCTCAAACAAGTAATAAAAAAAAAGCAAAGTTAACATTGAAATCAATATGGCAACACAGGCCATCAAATTGAAGCTAACAGTTTTACTGTACAAAGGAAAAATCCCAGGGGGCGCCGTATAAAAGTGAATGAAAAGCATCAAATTGAATTAACAAGCAGCAAGATGCTTAAAAAAAAATGAATTAAATATAAATCCAGCTAGCTCAGAATTTAAGTTGGCGGGAGCAGAGTCTTAACCCAGGCGTCGCTTAAGGGCACATAAGTCTGTTAAAAAAAATCCACTGGATAGTGACCGTCGTTTCTGGTACATTACCATAGTATCATCGCCGTGATGGTGAGCGACAAACACAATGCCACTGCAGCAATGGAAGCTAAATAAGCGGCTACGACCGCGTTATTAGCATAACTTCCAAATAATGGCAAGCACGCCACTCAACATCTCGCTTTCCCAAAGCAAGAAATGATCAACCACAATGATCATCAGAAAGCGTGCCGGCTAGCACGTCTGTTCACCAGCACGTCTTGGACCCAAGTCACGTCTGCTCATCAGCTCGTCTTGGACAGAAGTCACGTCTGCTCATCAGCTCGTCTTGGACAGAAGTGTCCTCAAAAATGGCTCCTTCCTCTTCCTCGGCTAGTTGCTCGCCACATGTAAAGAACTCCACGGAATTAGTCTTGTAGCCCCCAATAAATGTTCAGGATTGGCTAGCTACACATTTCCGTCGTCACGTGTTTAATATCACGCGTCGCATTCGCTGACTCCTTCGCGCGTGTCCTACTTGGCCTTCGGGATAGCGGCAAGGTGGGGTAGTTCGTTGACCGAATTCCAACGGGACTCAAGCCGGGCTGGCCCGGCGTCACCTTGTCGCCTCGCCTGCTCCATTTTCCACCCTCAACGGTCGAAATGGCAGTCTCTAGCCTTCAATATTTAAGCGTTCTGAGCCATGCGTTTACAGAAAAATTAATTTACAATAAACTATATCTTTGGCCGCCCTGGTTTAAACATACATTTAACCTATTCGGACAAACCTCATTATTTATAATTTATTTACACGTTCCAAGATTAAATAATTAATAACTTGAATATAATAAAAAGAAAAAAGAAATATGAATATAATTAATAATGATTTGATTATATTCATTGTGGGTGACGCTGTCACACCACAGTAATCAGTGACTTTAAACTTTAAGCTTATTCAAAAAAATTAATTTATCCTGAATTGTGGGACGTCCTATCACTGTTAAACAAAATGTTTATATTTAAATATTATTTTTTAACCTTTTAGTTCACATTACTACGAAAGCGTGATTTTAGTTTTTTAAACTACAATTTTATTATTTTAAAGGTGTTCTGCTTTCAGATTTTCATGTCATTGCTAAAATAGTTTTATTTGAAGTCTCGCATCATTTCCACAAAGATCTTATTTGGAACTTCATTTTGGATCCGTTCAGTTATACCTGTTGGAAATTTGTACTCTTCACGAATCCTTCAGAAAGGGGTTTTATACTAACCGAAAATGGCAGTTGTCAAAGTAGCAGAGTGTTGTCGGCTTCATCAGAACGATAAAGGGAGCGAGGCTGATTGGTGGTATGTGTGGCAGAGTCGATCTGGCTCGCCGTATCGACCTGGCTGGGGCGCAGGTAACGAGCTCAGACGCCCGGCAGTGGTAAATGTCGGCGCCGGCGGCTGTCCCACCCCCTCTGTCTGTGCTGCAACACTCTCCCGAGTGAACGATACTTCTTAGCCATTTCGTTCTTGATAAAATGTAATGAGAGTAACATTGTGATGATAATTACAAATAATAGGGTTCTCGACTACGGTGTTGAGATTTCACTTGAGTGAAGCCACACACACTTTAAAAAAAAAAAAATATTTGGGTCCTGTCGAGCTGCCAAACAGCTACTCCTGTGCACATGCGTTTAGTATGTGATCACAAGGATGGGAGGACGTATATTTAACTCGTAATAGTACCGGGTTTTTCAGATTTGGAGAATTAACTCTATTGAAGGAATATTGAGTTGAAATCGTCTGCGAAACTCTTAACTATTATCTGTTTTATAGTTGAAAATCCTAAACACTTCCGTCTCAGTGCTGGTATACTAGCTATAACACAAGGAAAAAATAAATATAACGTGCACGAAGATTACAATCCATTTCTTTATTAAGAGTCTTACATCACGAAGTAAAGTACTAGCTACAAATACCTGACATCTTTAAATCAAAACTGAAACAATTTTTACTTTATAACACAGTTTACTGTGCTAAAAATGTTCTTCTTAGAATTTAGTATCTGAAACGGACTAAGAAAGTAAATAAACTTTGGGCTAAAGAAATGGAAAATGAAAAGTTGTGAACAAACCATTGATAGGTTGAACAATATTTTTTTACGGAATTGTGTACAAAGTAGCTATTTACTGTTATTTCCGGTGATTGAATTCTGATTTATTAAACAAAACTGAAATATTGTGTATTTGTAAACTGATTATAGTTATGGAGTGTTAAATAACTTACCCCTAATTAGGAATAATTCTTTTTTCTAATTAAAGACAGCACAAAAGAAGAGTATGCAGAATCAGTGACATACATCCTGACTATTTCTTAGTTATAACAAAATTCATAACGTCTTGACGGTGGAGAAGAGTTAAAAAAATGTATAAAATGACTGAAGAAAGATACAAGGTAATTTTAATTAAAGGACATAATATACTAATATGTTAGAATACGTTGTTGAATACATAGGAGAAGTAGAAATAAATTCGAATATTAACTATGAATCTGAAAATTTAGTAGAGATAGTGAGTAAATTTGATTTGAAAGTTATAGGTAAATCCAGAGTTAAACATGATAGAAGGAGTTACAATTTACGCATTGAAGCTTTAAGAAAACTTGTGAAAAAGGAAAAAGAGGTATATATTTGCTTTTTTGGTAATTGAAATCAAACTAATAGAATTGAGTATAGTAAAAGAAAGGCAAGAGTGTAAAAATAATTATTATCTCTAATTTTGAATATTATCTACAAGGAAGACAAGATAACATTATTTAATAAATTGCTGTATCTAGAAACTTGATAGATGCAATTATCATGCGCATCTCTTAAAAATGTTCCAGAAACTCCTGCTAGGAATAAGCCTACGTACAGAGGAATAATATTGCTTAGAATATAATAAAGATATACGCGAAAAAAATATATAACGAGTGAAGTTCTATAGCAGAGATCTTTTGATGCCCAACATTGATTTAGAAAAGGGTTACACAGTGACTTGAAAAACGGAAAGAATTTAATTTTCAAACCTATATAGCTTTCATTGACTAAGTAAAAGGACTTGTTACAGTCATTAGAAATATGCTGTTGTAGGGTTATGCTAATATTATATTGTTTTAATTAATATTGGTACGGGCGGAGGTGTGCGTAAGATCGAACATTTTTATTTTTTTTATTTTTTAATAATTGAAGGGGCTAGGGGCTACACCTGGCTTATTGTTCCAACACAACAGCTTAAGAAGATGACCTTCGTCACTTGTCAACCAGCGGAACCTCAATGAAGACATTGTAACTTGACGATATTTCCAAAGTTATGAGGATTTAAGGAGATTAAGGGACAAGACTGAACTGTACGAAACCTATCGATGTACGTATGTGCTTAAACTGAGATGCACTAGATTAAGTTTTTTTTTCTTATTGCTTTACGCCTCGTCGACGGCTAAGTTCATTAGACGCGGGATGGACTGGGGACAAGGAATGGGAAGGAATTCGTCCATGGCCTTTTGAAGGAAGCATCCCGGCATTCGCATGGAGTGATTTGGGGAAACCGTGGAAAAGCCAAAATTTGGAGGCTCGGACGGGGATTCGAATCCGCGTCCTACGCAATGCGAGGCCAGAATGTTAACCGTTCACCCACCACGGTCGGTGCCAGATTAGTGTTCTCGCACTTAAACCAAAGTGAGACAAGAATAGACAATCTGTAAGATAGATAAGTCCGATTGACGGAAATTCGATAGAAATCCTACCTGGCAGGGAAGCTCTCAGCCAATCAAAAACGAACTGAATGAAGAGTTGTCGTTTGAAAGGGGTGAACGTTTATGAGTCTCAAATATGAGAAATGTTTATTTGAAGTATATTATTTGTTTATAAATCTGCTCAAATATCAGCGTAACGGTAGACTGAAGAATTGCATTCGAGAGGTGATTGGCGGTATCGAACTCATCTTGTCGTAGAGCAACGGCTTCAGAGACATCGAGGCAAGTAAAGAGGGACTGATCCACCGACAGCTGGCACCAGACATCTGTGACTAGATGCAATTTAGAAGTGTTTGTTCTCACTATCTAAAATGGAAATTACATTGTTTTTGACGGAAGATTGTGTTGGTCCACGTTGAGTGCTGTCTGATGCGACAAAAACATCAAATACTTTGAAAGAGTGATTTCTCTAAGCTCTCCTGCCCATATAATGGCCCTGGAAAACAGGTTTTCTGATAACAATACTCAATTTATGAGTATTAGCCGAAACATATGTCCCAGTGACATTTGTTCATAAAATCGATATCCTACCTTTGTTTTGTGATTTATTAATTTTGCTTGTAAATTGTCAAAGTTTCATGATATTAAACGAGGTGATAGACTCATTTTGTATATTTAGAATTGTAATTTTTATATGTCGTGTGCCGTTTTTATTACTATTGCCAGTAACGTAGCTTAAATTACCCTTCCGCAGTATCTATTGGAGCTAAAAATTAAATGGCCAGGTTATGGCAATTTTAGATTTATCTGTGATATTATACAATTTACTTAAAGAACCTTTTTCATTTCAATTAATTTCAATTTTTCAATTTTTTAGAATCTGAGATTATCAACATTAAATACTTGCTTAAAATGGAAACCAACATCAGTAGTACAATACACTATGGCACAGTACGGGAAGATTTTTTCTCAAATCACAGTATAAGAGATATACAGCTTTTACATTAAAACATTGGTTAAAGTCAATAGTGGCAACCAAACATTCCATAACTGGTATATAAATGAACCAAGTAGCAAGAAGATATAATTACGAAACAAAACTTCAAAATAAGAAAAGAGATTGGAGGCGTGTTTTCTCAATATTTATATTGCTAGGATAGTGTAAATTACAAAATAAAACAAGAATTATCCATATAGCAGCCTGTATTACAATGTTTCCTGTATAAATGATAAATCAAATATTACAAATTCCTGTCAGCATTTAAATTTACTGACTAAACTATCTTAATTTTTATGATCTTAACTGTATTAAATACTATTTGTTGTGAAAACATAATTACGTAAACAGAAATATCAGCTGCGATGGCTAAGTGCTCTCTCTATGTTAGGTACTACACACTTCATTTCTAACATGTACAAGATGGCAACGAGAAACTTAAAGCCGAAAGAGTAACATTTTAGCTAGATGATATACCGCAAATACTTACATGTTCCAACTGATGATTGTATACCTATAGTACATGCAGTTTCATATAATTTTTTAATTTTCATAAACTGTTCTAATGATAGTTAATTCTAGAATTTCCTGACCACATTGTATCGAAGACACACTTCACAGCTAAATAGTTTACGATTCTTATGGGATCTGTTTGTGAATAATTATTTATACCATTTACAAAAATAAAAAAATTGGATCTACATTTACGACAAGAAATATTGGAGGAGATAAATTACAGTTGCCAGTATGTACAAATAGATCCTTAGTTTATTAAATAAACGATTTAATAACTTTTTACTTACAGTAGAAAACACGAAACTTTAATAAAAAGTAGCTGATAAATTCATGCTGAATTGGTAAATGTAATATGTTATTACCATAATTTGATTAAAATCCGAAATACCATGTTTAAGAAAAGGTACCGTTAGTTGTATTTAGGAAACGATACAAATATATCTTTTGTTCGTCCAGCACCTATCAGCAATATTTAGATGAGAAATTATATATGAACTGCAACGAGTATAGAATTAGTCCAGAAATTTTATATTTGATCACTAGCCGCAGGCATTTTTATATTTAAAGGTCAATGAACAAGCCCAGGAAGTAATAAAATGTGAAGGTATATTTTATGCATTGTAATTTTAGGTTTTTTCTTTGTATTGTATGTAACGTCTGCTTTACCTAGTCATTGAGTACTTAAGACCGTGTTTTGGTGACAAAGCGCCGTTTCCTTCCGACGCGTTGCCACGTGCTGAGGTTGCGGAAGTACTCAGTAGGTTCTTCCACTGCAGCCGCTGGTTATCGTCATGTGGCTTCTCGAGAGCCGCCACTTGAAGCGATAAGAGAGCACTGCCTGGAACGCATCGAAAAGAGGGCGAACAGCTACAGAACTGGAAGGAGCATTATATGTGTGAAAATAAGTATTCAGTAAATAGGATCGGATGCAATAGAAGAAGTAAGAGAATTCTGTTACTTGGGAAGTAAAATTACAACCGATGGCCGAAGCAGGAATGATGTTAAAAGCAGAATAGCACTAGCAAAAAGAGCCTTCATGAAAAAGAGAAATCTTTTAGTTTCAAATATTGTGTGGAGCACAGTACTTTATGGTAGCGAAACATGGACTTTAGGAATACCGGAAATAAGAAAATTGAAGCATTTGATATGTGGTGCTACAGAAGAATGCTGAAAATTAAGTGGACAGACAAAGTAAGAAATGAACGAGTTTTGGAAATGATGGGTGAGAAAATAAGTTTGTGGAAGAAACTTACAGAAAGAAGAGACAGGCTGGTAGGTCATATTTTGAGACATGCAGGATTGGTTAATTTGTTAGTGGAGGGAACAGTCGAAGGTAAGAACTGTAGAGGAAGACAGAGATTAGAATATATGAAGCAGATAATTGAGGACGTGGGCTGTAAGGGGTATGTAGAAATGAAGAGGCTAGCACAGGATAGGAAGGGATGGGGGATTGCATCAAACCAGTCGAAAGACTGACGACAGAAAAAAAATTCTCATTCAATTATCATCGTAGCTTAGTCATTCACTCAGATAGTTCACACTCTTCTAACAACACTGCGCTATATTATCTACTCGTATCTTCTCTGAAACTGGTCTATGATCTATTAGTCAGTAACTGAGAAACGGATCGAACCGAGGGCATGTCCTGATAGAGGAATTTTTAAAAGTTGAGAAGCGGTAAGTCATCTTACGAAGGTGGAATTAAGAAGAGAGGTGCCACAAGTAAATTGTACCACTGTCTAATTAATAGGAGTGTTGTTGGTTTACATTCAAAAGTTATTTTGTTTCTAGATGACATAATTCTGCATAATAACATAGAGAGGATGGTGAGTCGTACAAGATTATTTTTTTTATTATGGCTTTATGTCTCGTCGACGTAAACGTCAATAAAAGAGGGAAAATATTGGGATCAAAGATTGGCATGAAATACCGACATGACTGGTTTAAAGTAATCATTCCCGTCATTCACCAGTAGTTTTTTTCAGCAATCCAATGAAAACCGAAATCCGTATAGCCGAACGTGAATTCGAACTCACGTCTTCCCGAATCCGGGGATCGACCATCATTACTAGTCCACCAGACTAGATATGAGGTTTTAAATCTGCTGGTGGTCGCCCATTGAATCCTATTTAACGCGGTCTTGTGAATCTGCAGTTGCCTGTCAACAGAGAGCTGATAAATGCTTAAATATGTCTACGAAAGAAAAATGAACACAAAACTGACAAAAAATATGATAGTTACATTAATGCGCAAAATTTAAGATATGCTTGGTTTATTTACACCAACATCAGTACGAATAAAGGGCCAGTTTGATCGACGTGTCATTCATTGCGTCTGTCGTACTGTGACGTTACGTAAGCGGCGTTCGTTAACGCGCTAACAACGGCTAGATATGTTTTCTCTCCTTTTCCATGGACATCGCCATAGCAAGTTACGAATTTATTACAAATACTCATGTTTATGTAATGGTCTAATGTATTTTAAATTGAAAACAAATTATTATTGATTCAATCCCACTAAGGAACGCTTTTTTGGTGTAAAACCCGCGAAAATGTCTGTACAAAAATAAATATTTTCATAAAATTGTATCCTAAAGACGAAAATATTTACTAGAAGTACAAAAAAGTAAAAAAATCTTGATGTACTGTTTTATGACCATCTCAGTTATGGAGATCCGTTGTGTTTGTGGTAGAGGAAAATTTCAAAGCAGTGCATCTCTTACAGGGAAATAATGATATGATATACCAGGGAAGTAAGAAAACTGTGCTTAGAAAACATTGTCAGATTAGAAGTTATAGGACCTACAAAAATTTTGACTATCCAGAAGTGCCTGCGACGGCAAGTAAATTCGACTGAGAGCATTATCATTCATTTGATGCTATGGTCTAGGAGCAGGATTGGAAGTCATCGAAAGAGCGGAGAAGGGTAAAGAAAGCGGTGTGTACGTACTTGTATTAAAGGGCATACTATGATTAATGGATGAATAACTGGAATATGTGGAAATGAAGAGACGATCCTAGCCATGAATAAGTACCTAATTTCAAGCAGTAAGAGTGTGGGATAATTTTTACTTATAATTAAGGCTGTCATGGGCTGGAATAAATTATCAGGCGAAGGGGCATGACCGGTACTTTATCTCTAGAGTTAAAGGAAATAAAAATAAAAATGCACGTGTAAAGTGTATTTAAATTCCCATCAGGACATAATGTCCACCCCAATTAATAATAAGAATCATTTAGCGTAGTTCTAATGACCTGATCACAGAATATGACAGCGTAGTACACCTTTGTCATAGCCAACTAACCCAGCTTGGAAATTTTACCAGTTAAAGGGCACCTACAGGAGCTGTACGCGTAATCTGAATCAATGAGCGTGGGATAGTTAACAAAACAAAGTTTCGCCAGAGGAGAAGATCAATTTTAAAACGTCAAAATGTTCCCATTGAGCTCGAGATTGGAACGTACCTTAACCAACTGAGCCACCAGGCTACTCCCCATAGTGATAGTAAAATCCCAAAAAAACAACTCTTGTAAAAATATGCCAAGTCTCGTGTTCATGTAGTGACAAAAACTTATGAGATCTTCTTCTGAGCCAAGTCTACACTTTACAGGGTATATTAGCTTCACTTTGTGAAAAAGAATGATTTCTCTCGGTGTTATAGGCTAGATCGTTTATTTAGGATAAAAAAATCTGATCATTTCGCCATTATGCAGGCCATATTTTGGTTAACCTATATAAATATCTTATATGTGTTGCTTTATCAAACTTATAAATACTTAACAGCCAAGGTTTCTGTCACTCTTTTTTCGATTGGTAAGTATATTTTATGTCCTCAATTTCAGTAAAAAATATGACGTGCAAAATGGCCAAGTCATCAGACCTTTTTTTTTATCGTAAATAAACGGTCTATGACACCGAGGGAAACCATTTTCTTTCACAAAGTGAAGTGAGTACACACTGTAAAGTGTAGACTTGGCTCAGAAGATCTCATTACTCTCTGAAAACAATTAATGTTCGCCGTAGCCTAACAATGAACATTGCTGCTGATTTAACTATCACCTCAAATAAATAGCAACTAACTTTCAACCATAGGAAGAAAGTAAAATTTAAGGCTTTGGTTAATCTTGCTTGCCTCTGTATGCTATAGAAATCTTAAGTTATACCTTCATCCGGAACAAATATGTGCCAGAATTTTTCATGTTTGGGATTTTAATTAAATAAATACGGTAAAAACTCCAATATCAGATTTTTCTTATGATTTAGGGTTGAAACCATATATGTGTACCAAATTACTTGTGTCTAGGATTACTGGAAGTACAGTGGAATTTTGATGTCGGGGTGTTGTGGCGAAATAAAATTTTAATTTCAATAACTTCCAAAGTAAGAAAAGTAAAAAAATAAAATTTAACACATTAGTTAAACATAGTAAGCTCACTCCACAGTTAAAATCTGAGCTTTATAAAGTAATTAGGGTAGAAAGCGATCTTACGTTAGGGGTAGGTAAGAGGGTAGGTATATGGAAATTTACGAGTTTCGGACTTTTCTTATAATATGTGGGTAAAATGTTATCCGTGTGCCAAATTTCAGCTTTCTACGGCTACAGGAAGTGCCTTACAATTTTGAAGATCATCAGTGAGTGACAAAATTTCTGAAGTTGGAATCCGAATAAAATCCGAACTAAGAACAGTAACAAAATAAAATTTAGTACTTTTGCTAAGATTGCTGATATCTATGTATAACAGAACGTTGAGAATACCACCGAAAAAATTGTGGTTCAAAAATGGCCCGAATCGTTTCGAGAAAAGGGTAGGCAGTGCCACCGTTGATTCGACTTGCTGACCAGTAGGGTATTTATTGGTGACATATTATCATAATCATTAACGAATTGAACGTGAACGTCACTGTTCACAAAAGCGATAAACCCGGTTCGGTAGCGTAGGCGCTGGGTGTGTGACAATGCGAAGCCGCTGGCTGTTATTACATTATTCAGCGAGCCACATTAGAGCACGCATCTGCTAACTGCTGGTGTCGGCGTAATTACCCCCTTAATAGCCTTGTTGTTAGCCAGGCCTGGCCGTCTGGAGGGCTCTCCTGTATTAGCGGCTCAGCCAGAATTCTTGGCGCCGGTATTGATCAGCCAACTCGCCTTACCGTTTAGCTTAAAGCAAGTTTACTCACCTCACTCAGGCGCTGTGTCAGAGCCCTCTCACACTCCATAAGTATTTACAAACAGCTTTCGTTTAACGAGACCGAAACATTTTACTCATTTCCTTATAGAGAGAATGGGGGTAAAACATAATTGTATTACTGGTTATTCAAACTCCATCGCCCTTCAATCAATCTGAAATCTCAGTTCTAGCATTTCTCATTTATTCCGAGAAAAATGCAAACAGCAACATAAACCTCTAAACCCCTATTCCTGTAATTTATTACTCGGAAAGTGATCTTGTTTTTGATCCAGTATGGAAGGTGTTGAGAACATTTGGCATGATGGCATATCTGGATAGGTTGTTTATCAGTATAACGTCTGCTGTACGTTCCAAACCCTACATGGCTTAAAACAGGATTCCTCCACGCTTCACCCGCCATCTTGCAGACATGCATCAAGAAAAATTTACAAAACAAAATGGCGTAATGTCTTTTTGATGGTGGCTATGCTTCACTCCACCAAGATAATCCAGCGTTACCAGGAACACTGAAATGCAAGGGGTAGATGACACTGCATCCCTTGTTGTTACTCCCAAGGAGTTACAACAGCTAGTAACACTTTTAGGAGTTTTCGTGGTTATTATGGCCTCAACGTCAATGTTCGTAAATCCAAGAGATTTTCTCAATCAAACCTTTGGGCGTCCTGCCAAAAATGAAAATTACCATCTAGAGTTCAGCTTTCTAGCATATAGACCACTTTACATACCTAGGAAGCATCGTCAGTAAGCAACACAATTGTGAGCAGCAAATGGAGAATTTGTGGTTCATACTGAATTTGCTGGAGCACCACATCAATTCTACTAGAATTAATATCTAACAGAGTACTAAACCTATGGTGTTCCAAGCTGTAGTTATTTTAAGGCAATTTTATTGGCACGAAAAGCAGACTCTGCATCGCCATGATTTCAATTAACTTAAAAAATCGTTAAATCTTTTCTTAAAAATCATTAAAAATGACTTTTAAATAATGTTTCTTACACTTCTTGCGAAATTACCGAAAATAGTAACTACAAATCATACACACAAAACAATACAGTCTTAGAAAATGTTTGAATATTTTCAGGACATATTTATTATCCGATTCGTAAAAGTCTCCGTCAACCGGTATATGTCACCATTCGTTGAAAAATATATCTGCTCCTGCATCAAATTTGTCAAAATTAATAGTTTAGTTATTTGGAGAAAACATAAAGTCCATGAAGATCAATATTTTTTCGTGTAAAATTTATAATCCTACGTGTAACTGTTAATTTTTTAATAAACTTTTTGATCAGTCTCTTCTGAAATAAATGCAATACCGCTATTATTTATGTTTTTGTGCGAAAATTTTCATTAAATCGCTGAATAAAATGGAAGATCTAAAGTCTTCGGAGTCCACGTGTTACCGGCTTTCATTTATAGTCCAGTTAAATAAGGATTCAACCTAGGAATGAAACGTAACGAACTGTAAACTGGCACAAACCTTTGTTTTGAAATTTTATAAGTTGGCTCTAAAGTCTCATAGAATATCGAGTGCGCTAGTCAAGATATTCAAGGTCAAAGGTCACAAAAAACTTAAAAAAAATAAAAAATATCTCGTTTCCTTTAAACTAAATGCTATTTTGAGTTATTATAAAAGTTATAGAGATTAAAATTTTGTACAATTTTCGTAATGGATAGTATTTCATAGATTTAACCCTTTTTTAGATAGAGCGTGGAGAGGGAGGAGCGCTTAGCCGCATGAACGATAAAACTACTGTATGATGCTTTAACTGTAGAATCCAGAACACAGTACGATTTATAAAGTTAATTATTTATTAATAATGCTGTAATTATGGATAAAATTTATATATTTACTAATTAATAAATAATTTATTCGCCTGGAGTGATTTGGGAAAACCATGGAAAACCCAAATCTGAATGCCCGGACAGGGATTCTAACCGCCGTCCTCCCGAATACGAGGCCAGAGCGTTAACCGCTCTCCAACAACGCTCGGTGGGGAAGGGGCAGGGAAGGGGGAGGGAGTCTATTAGAGTTGGTATCAATGCGACAGCGATTTGGGAAAAAGTGTCTCTACCCGCAAAGTTGGCAAACTGTCATCCACCAGAGTTTTGTGAGTCGAGAAACGTCGTACTTGATACAGCTGCAACAAATACTTCCTTAATAGGACTATGATTTTTTAAAGAAAGCCGGAAATATCGAAAAAATTCACTGCAAATCTTTAAATGAATGGGAAGTTGACGGGTAAGGAAACAAATTCACGATTCTTTGAGAAACATTGATTGACCTTGTAAAATATTAATTTGCTACGCCAGTTCTAACATTTAATTAAACGTTGATTTTATTTACACAGGATTTATGAACGTCCACACTACATCCCGGAGAGGCCAGGAATTTTTAAGACGTGTGTTTGATTATTTGAGCCACGCCAGGACGTTCCGTGGTTCGCATTCCACGTTCAACTGCAGGTCCAGCAACTAAAGAGACGGAATGAGCAGCCAATCGAAACTCTGTCACTCACGCGTTCCTTTGGGATCTTCCGACCAACAATGCCATACAATGACATATGCTTTACATTTTACTCCACTTGTAAATTTAAGTGCAAAATAGTAGAGATAGTGCATTCCATCAGCGAGTGTCTCATTCTTTCTGAAATTATTATTATTATTGTTGTTTTTGTTTCTTAGAACGCAAGTTTCGGTAATAACTGTATCATTTTATTTAGTGACTTCAGGAAAGTTTTACAATACAAGTTAATCAGCGTTGTCAAAATTGCTATTATAGATAACGCGTTGAAAACCAGGAACAGAATACATCATGATTTCAATACTCTCAATAGGCCCTATATTATCTGCTTCGAAGCCATTACGTAGGAATGATCACTTTCATAAAAATACCCTAGCAAACCAGGAATCTGGGTCATCACATACGTATCTGACAGCTGATTATACACAGGCCTCGGTACTCAAGCTAACGAGATATTCAGACTCGGAGATAGCCATGGCCTGCTGAACTCTGCAACCATCTCGCGGAACAGAACTGGTTTTACCTTTCAATCGATGTGTAATTCTTAAAAATAAAAACAGCCATCACGATGTTCATAATCCTCATTCAGTAATTAACTAGCAATTGTTCCGTGTTCGAAAGTGTTTAGGATGCGCAGAGTTCGACAAGGGATGCATATGTTCAACTTTCGTTGTTACTCCCCATATGTTCCTCTATCTGCAATTGTTGTGGTTTTCTGTTGTATGGCGTTAATGACCTAGACGTCGAGGCGCCCGAAAACACCACCACCACCACCACCACCAACAACAACAACAACAGTTTTCTGTTGAGTGGTATGGAGCAACTATTTACAGGTTATCTCGGATTTATCAACATCCTTGTGTGATGCATTCGTACACTGCTAAAATTTTGTAAATTGGAAAACCCTGGAATGCACCATGTCAAGCGATTAATGGAGATACTAGTATGCGCAACTCCGTTTTACCTGGCCGCTAAGAGAGGACGTTCTTTAAGCAAAATTGTTACCTGTTACTGATGGGTATGTAAGGTACTCTTCCCAGACGGGAAATCCTAAGGTTCATATAATGAGATATACCTCATAATTATCGTCTGACAGGTAGCCGCAGCATTGTTCCAATTTTGAAATGTTTAACTGGCGTATTTGAAACGGATTTCAGTACATAAGACATTGTTGACTCTGGTAACTCTTTTATGTACCATGCTTTGTCCAGGTTGCAGCTAGTTTCGAGGATTTTGGGTAAACACTGCTGCTGTCGCAAGCACGGGTGGAGGTTGCACAATATCGTACTGCCATAATTATGAATTGCATGAATCCCCGAAGGAGTTCTCGTCGCAGCCTCAGAATTTGTACATAGAAGACAGTATTGTTGTCTGCTTAAACACCCGGACAACATAAAATCTCGCAGATTAGGAAAAAATACCCCAGGTTAACAATGGACACATCGCCCGTCGAAATCATTCCCGAAATTCATACTCGATTACAATTATTTCGATTTATTTTAAAGTGAAAACTTATTTGCGCGTTAGGCGATATCTAGACGGAGGCAAATCTGTGAGTTCGCGACTTCCCTTTACCGACGTCACCAACACGCTGTAATAGCAGAATATCTGGAGCTGTAAGTACGACTCGTTGCGCTTGGACAGAAGTGAAAGTATAGATTATACATGTATCTAATATGCAAAAGTAAATGTTTGTTTGTTTTTTAGTCAATTTTCTTCATACAAACACACAGTTGTTATCGGATTTTGATGGAACTTTGCATACTTATAGTTTAAAACAACTAGAAACACACTGTTTAGATTTTAATTTACGAAAGCCTAAACCCTTTCTTCCTTTCTCCCTCACCGAAATTTCTGTCAAAGTTATACAAACCCACAGTTTTTATCCGATTTTGATAGTACTTATCACACGTATAACTCAAAACAAGGCGGTCTGGTAGCTCAGCAGTTAAGGCAGTTAGTTCCGAAAGATTGTGTCTCAGGTCGCGGGTTGAAATCCAGGAATTTTTTGGAGTTTTGTTTGGTTATATGAGCTACTCCGGGACGCTCCGTGGTTCTGATTCCACATTAAACTATAGGCCCACTAGGAAAGGAAATGGCTTTCTTGCCTCTGACACAGTAGCTTGGTAGATCTCTATCCAGAAGATTCGACGAAACTGCGGGTTGTGTATTGAGCTGGATTTTTAGTTTTTGTTGTGAAAGCTTCTTTAGGCACGCTGGGTGACTTTATGATGGGTAAAATTTTATGAGTTCGAGTCAACGATATGCTAATCTTAACAATATATCTGTAGCGGTCTGTAGGCTCAGTGGTTAAGGTGTCTGACTGGGAAACGAAAGGTCCCCGGTTTGAATCCCTGTCTCGGCGTGGATTTTCATATAGCCTTAATCTCTGGCACAGCTTGCTGTGTAATGTGAAGTACTACAGAACTCTTCCGTGGTTCGGATTCCACGATAAACTGTAGGTCTCCTGTAGCTGGTAGGACTGCCGAGTTAGGATAAGGCGGCTAAGACAGGAACCGAATGCTTATAATTTGGTGACAACAAAGGCAGGTATACTTGTACGGTTATATCAAGGTACAAGGTGGAAGGGGACATTCCCCACGTGCGCGAATCTGTACTGACCTGTTGGAATGTTTTTTAACTGCTTCATTATGATGTCCTCTTCACATTTTACACTGTCCTTTTCGGAAAAGTCGCCACGAATTAAATTAAAAATGCCGAAATATGAGACCCTCCGCAAACGCAAAATGTTAGCAGCACTACAAAAATGACACAAAAATTATCGGTACAGGGATCATATCAACCTAAACAGGTTCGTTTTGTCATAGTGGTCGTTTACGAGAAATTCGTTCTGCCGTATCCATTTCAGAATTGGTGCATTTGTTTACAACGGATGGAATCGGTTGTCTCTGATTGCTTTATTTAGATTCTAAGATGGCGATCCTTGTTGTACTGCATCTCGGATAAATATTTTCTATCTGTTATTTGTGTGCGACGTTTTACAATGGAGTGAAGCTAATTCGGCAAGAAAATATTACAACAAAGAATTTTACCAACATTTCAAAAGATTCTCATTGTTTATGCAGTGCAGGCGGCATCGACTTTTCCGAAAATGGAGAGTGTAAAAAGTGAAGAAGACAAAATAACGATGCAGTTGAAACAAATGTCAACAGGTCAGTACCAGTTTCGGGCAGGTGGAGAATGTCTCCTCCCACTCTAGGAAACATTCTTCTTCTTTTTCTTCTCTCTGTAGCCAGAAAAGTATAAGAAACAGAAGTAGTGTCGACTCTTCTGATTGATGTAATAAAAATAAAAATAATTAATTTATTGTAGTAATGTCAATCTAACTGACTGCGGTATCTACAGCTAAGTAGGGGGTGGGTATAGCACTGGGGAAGCCGCTTGGGGGGCAATCCTCCGCGATACAGTTCACTGACTGCTCCGCTCTGAAGACACAATAGGGCCATCTCTAAGGGCCCCAGCGGTGCAATCTAGCTCCTCTCAGGCCATGACCTAGACCGACGCGCTTAAACTGGACCCACAACCTAAGTGGGACTGGAAACAGCGTGATCACTTCTGGAAAAAATCTGCTGTCGTAGTGGCACCGTTCCAGCACTCGTATATTTTAATTGTGGGGGTGCACATTGTAATTAAAATTAATAAGAATACAAGTATGTAGGTAGTAAGTAATTATCTAATCACTGTTGTGAGAGAAAATATTTTTTTGTAAAATAGTTTGGTTCAGAGAGCAAATGATAAAAATGTAATATGATTGAACAAGTTTCGAGGAAGAACAGTCACTGAAAAAATCGGCACTAGCAGCCAGCTGGACCGTACCAGCACTATAGTCGGGTAGGCGAGGGTGACGACCCCGGGACAAACCCATTGCAAAGAGACGGCATCATGTAGAGATTCTGTCTGCCAACGGCGAAATTCCAAAACTTACAGAATCAAAATAATTGACTGCCATCTTTGGAAGCGATATTGCCGGGAGCAATTCTTAATCCCGTTATAACACAACACGCAGCTAAGTGAAACGGTGGTCTTGAAGGTATCCGGAGATACGCTCGGGTGCAAATATGGGTTGCTGAGCTTAGCGAACTTATATATAAAGATATACTAAAGTTTATATTAATCTCTATTATAAATCTCCAGCAGGTGTAATATATCACCAGATAAAGAGGTGCTGAGTTTCATTTTTGCCGTTTTAACAGAGTTTACATTTTTACTTCCGCATTCACATATATACTCTGCAATTTACAAAACTGAGGGTGACATAGGTCACAAGAGAACATTAAAAACAATTGAAGAGATATGTAGGTTATTACTATGATTGTGTAAGTATTCTTGTAGTGTTGGGTGCCATTCAATTTAGACTGGAGATTTTGTTCAGCTTTTTACGATTGTCTGCAAATACCAACCTTCGGTCACTGTAGTGTATCCTCTGAGCACATTGATTTATCAATACATCAATGACACATAGCTTTCAACATTTATACTCTTTAGAGACATGTCACGCTAATAATCTCCACCTCACTGATAGGACTACATAGTGGCATATTGAATAAGGGAACAAGCAACTCTTTCATTTCTATTAGACGCTCAGTTGAGTTGCCTCCAGAATATCCAAGGTATTTCTTATGATGCGACTTCAGTTATTGTCTGAATTTAGAACCATATCAGTGTACCTACTGTATGTAGTGTAATCCTTGTGTACTTTTCATAACACGTTTCTTCCTTCGAAACAAGTCCGATGGGAGTATAGTTAACTTTCTGGGGGCATGCAGGTTAAATCTCCAGACCTTTCACTATAATTTCGGTTTTCCCTGACTTCCAGAAATCTCACTAAGCGATTGATGGAATGGTTACTTTAGAAAGGTCGTGGCCAATTTCATTCGGCTTCCTTGTGCATAGAATTCCACTGAAGAGCCAAAGAAACGGGTATAGGCATGCGTATGTAAACACTCAGAGTACGGCGCTGCGATCGGCAACGCCTATATAAGACAACAGGAGTCTGACGCCGGCGTTAGATTGGTTACTGCTGCTACAATGGCAGGTTATCATGATTTAAGTGAGTTTGAACGCGGTGTTATAGTCGGCACACGAGAGATGGGATACAGCATCTTCGATGTAGCGTTGAGGTGGGGATTTTCCAGTACGACCATTTCACGAGTCTAGCGTGAATATCGCGAATCCAGTAAAACATCAAATCTCTGACATCGCTGCGGCCGGAAAAAGATCCTACAAGAACGGGACCTACGACGACTAACGAAAATTGCTGCGGATTTCAATGCTGGGCCATCAACAAGTGTCAGCGTGCGAACCATTCAACGAAACATCATCGATATGGGCTTTCCGAGCCGAAGGCCCACTCGTGTACCCTTGCTGAGTGCACGACACACAGCTTTATTCCTCGCCTGGGCCCGTCAACACCGACATTGGACTGTTGATGATTGGAAACATGTTAACTGGTCTGACGAGTTTCGTTTCCAATTGTATCGATTGGATGGACGTGAACGGGTATGGAGACAACCTCATGAATTCATGGACCCTAAACGTTCAAGCTGGTGGAGGCTCTGTAATGGTGTGGGTCGTGTGCAGCTGGAGTTACATGGGACCTCTGATACATCTAGATACGACTCTAACAGTTGACACGTACGTACGCATCCTGGCTGATCACCTACATCCATTCATGTCCATTGTGCATTCCGACGGACTTGGGCAATCCAGCAGGACAATGCGACACCCCTTTGTCCAGAATTGCTACAGAGTGTCTCCAGGAACACTCTTCTGAGTTTAAACACCTCCGCTGGCCACCTGACTCCCCAGACATGAACATTATTGAGCATATCTGGGATATCTTGCAACGTGCTGTTCAGAAGAGATCTGCATCCCCTCGTATTCTTTCGGATTTATGGACAGCCCTGCAGGATGCATAGTGTCAATTCCCTCCAGAAGTAGTTCAGACATTAGTCGAGTCCATGGCACATCGTTTTGCGATACTTCCGCGTGCTCGCGGGGGCCGTAGGCCTACACGATATTAGGCAGGAGTACCAGTTTCTTTGGTTCTTCAGTGTATTCCAACTCTAATGATGTCAACGAACTACAAACCCCTCAGTCAGGAACGAAAAAATCTACGAAGATTTCTTATTATTTTCAATTATTTAATTATGGGTTTATATTGAGTTAAATAATAATTTGTTATGTTAAATAAAATTAATGCGATTGAAAATATAATGATTAGGGAAAATCGTATTAACGGAGATATTTGGGGAATTAGAATATATTTTTCACCAGAAGTATTTGTTAATATACTATGTATTGTTTTAAGAGACCTTCTAAGAACATAATTGTTTTAAATTTAAACTCAATTTTGGCTTTATAAAAAATAAACTGTAGCTACCAACATCCACAGTTATAAAATCACTTCTGCTTGTGGTTGTAACTGTAGCGGTATAGTATCATAGTTCATATAGAGCAATAAACTTACAGTATTTCAATTATAGCCATAAATTCTTCATTCTACTGAGTTTCTGTGAAACGAGCTTAATTTACCAATAACGGACGGATTGCGGGGATGTCTCCGATGCTAATAAGCGAACATGGATGTTATCAGACTCCATCGTAGTCATCGAAATTTGTCAGCTGTTTCACGGAAGGCTGGCGGTGTAATGTAAATCGATGGCTGTATGCATGTGGGAGTGTTAACGGAGGTAGCAACAGGTAGCTTATGAGGAGCGATTCTGTTCGGTGTGCCAACACCTAATACGCCAGAACCTGTTTATTGCCTCTCCTCTAAAGATTACAGTGTCGTTAACAAGTCATTAATTAATAACTCAGGTGTACAATCGATACCTCGCTAACAGATCGTCGAGCCACGCCACATCTCACTAATATCACAGGAAATATGTAATAACAGAATAATTTGTTTCATCGTCAAATAAGAGAAGGTATTTACATACTAACGACAGTAAAAAACTGAAAGCAACCATTTACATTCCGTACCAGCTTTTAGCCATGACTGTATTAACGTGGAGTTGAGGAGTTCTCAGTCTTTTTGCCTATGATCAATAATGTGTCGAGAAAACATCAGGTATAAAATCAACGAAAAAGGGTTTGAAAATCTAAAAACAAGTAACATACATAATTTATGAAATATCATCGTTATTTAAACAGTGGGTGTTACCCCGCGGGTGTGTTTCAAATATACCTCTAGTATTATTATTTGGAAGCTTTATTATTGTCGGATTACCCCTACAAAGTTTCTACCTTTTTATTCGATTTTTATTTGTTAATTTTAATTAATCAAAATCAACGGACATATAACTTCGCGATAACGCAACGTTTTTGTCGAATCTAATCGTGACATCAAATTACACGTTCAAATTGTAATCAAAGGCGTAGTTGCTGGGCGTTTATAGTTTTGTAATTCTGGCGATCTAAGCTCATGAAAAATTGTCCCAATCTCACTGAAATATGAACATGGACTGGGTTTCACCCAAAGGATTTGTTCTCTTTTGAGTATAGAGGGACTCAGGTACGCAAGGTATTCGGAAATCAACTTTTGAAGGAAACATTTTGGCATTCAACTGTAGTGTTTTGGGTAAACTATGGAAAACCAAAATCTGGATGATTGAATAGAGATTCGAAACCGGGTCCTCCAAAAGTGAGGCCAGATCGCTCCCGCTCACGCACCAAGAACGGTAAAGGTCTCTGGGGTAATAAGAACAGAGGTCTCACACGGACAGGGATCACGAACTATGCAGTAAAAGCACCAAAGTCATGACGGCATTAACCGACCTGTTTGAAAATCCAAGTTTGGGTTCACTCTTCAAAATTTGAAGATATATTTTTTGGAGTTTGAAGGGTGTTAGAATGCGTAAAGAAAGAGATTTCATGTGGATAGAGACTACACACTATATCGTAAAGTGTCAAAGTCCTTGACTGCGTGATCTGATTTGTTAGAAAAACGCATTGGGTATGCATGTGACACTAAGGGCTCGCTCTAAAAACAACAATTTGAAATATTTCTATTTAGTAGGAAGGGAGAAGACTAACAGAACTTTTAAGCACGCACAGAGACAATTCTGCCATTGTATGAATCTAGCAAAAGGATTAACGATCGTTATCGTTTAATCCGGTATGACTGTTTTTAACCCTAAGGGTTTTCTGTAAAAAATTTAACTTATAATGGGAAAAGACTTATTTCCGTGGACACATACAGCCTGTATAGTTAAAGATCTACAGGTCATGTTCACCTTATCCCATTTGCCTGAAAAACAAACTTGACTTTTTTTCTGCCCTAAAAGATCATTCTGCATAGTTTGAAGAATTTTTATTTAGTTCGCAGAGAGTAATAAAGCACGAAATAGATTTGATTGGAGACAAATTGTCGCTATAAAAGAGATCACTGAAATTAACGCCAAGATTTCATTCCAAGAAGGTGAAGCCTGGGAGGCAGGCTGGTGTAACATTACTTTATAAAGCAACCATACCAACATTCGACTGGAGTGATTTCGGGAAACCACGGAAAATCGAAAGACGGATGCCGTAATACAAGGATCAGCTCAACTGAAGAAGAACCTCGATCCCCCCCACCCGTCTCCCCTCCATCGATTTATTGACAATTAAAACTGCTAAAATCAATTAGCACACGCAACATATAAACGTTGGTTTATTTTGTCATGTATCTATCGAGTAATTAAAGAAAATCTTTACAATCAATTAACTAGATTTTACATATTTATATTACAAACAGTAAAGAAAATCAAGCAGACTGAGAAATTATAGCTTCAATCTCTGAGATGAAATCAGACTCTTGTTGCTGCAATTAGTTTCGTTTGATCAAATTGGTATGTGGACAATGGACAGTGGTGTTTTGTATCTATGTCAAAAATGGCTGAATGAGGTTATGCGTTGATGCTATTCTTAACACAGTTAACATGGACTCAATGTGAAGCCGAGTACACTTAACATTTGTCGCACAAATCCACGGATTGTAATTCTTCCAATGCTTTCACACCACTTATTTTGTTATAATTTTATAGCCCAACTAGCTGTTCGTTATTTCATTCCCCTTGTTTTACAAAGTGTTATAAGTTATAGTTATGTCTTCTACTGAAGTTACTCCAACGTATGATTTGGTCTCTGAATTTTTAGTCTTAACGCTTAAGAAAGCAGTGAGATATCCGATAGGGTTATCACTCTCATAAATAAGTTAACCACGCGATGATGATTTGTAGTTAGGATAAAAAATTTAACCGTTTACTGGCTTATATAAACGTCTATAGAATGTGCTGATTCAGACTTTCTCTAACAACAGCTTTTCTCTATCAGCAGCCCTTATCTTCGTCTCCACTTTCGAGGGGACGTTTTTGCTTATGGCTTTATGCCTCGTCAACGTCGAGGTCATTAGAGGCGGGATGGGACTGGGGACAAGGAACGGGAAGGAATTCGGCCATGGCCTTTTGAAGGAAGCAACCCGGCATTCGCCTGGAGTGATTTGGGAGTAACTGTTTCGTGTGGTCTTTATAATGATTCAGTTCCCTACCGGCTGCTCTATCCTATTCTTTCGTAACTAACTCGGTAATCTTGCCAGTTAACTACAACCTACAGTTTAACGCGGAATCCGAACCACGGAGCGCGTAAGATTCAGTTATGAATAATTTAACTCACTTCACTTCACCAGAAGATGGCGACGGAGTCTGAGATCGCCGAAATATCGTGTGGAAACATCTTACTTACTCGGCTAGTCTCCCGAGAAGACTACATCCAAAAATTTAATTGAAATTTTGGATAATAAAACGCAGTTACCTCGCATACAAGTGATCATTACAATATTTCAAGTAATCTGCGGATGATTTTACATAAATTTCTCAGTTTGACGACTTTATCTCATAATGAAACATATCTCAATTCACTCCCCGAAAAATGGGCTATTTGACAGAAGTAACACCAAAATCTAACCAGCATTTAACAAAAAACAGATAATTACTGTGATGACACTTCAGTCTTATTTTCTCATTTCTGACACCACATAAAATAAATACACCCCATTTTATATCTGGAACCATGGATTGCACATTGCCTGAAACCCAATCAAATGACGTCATTTGTCTAATTTACGCCTGAGGCAATGAGCTGCACACTGTCACACACCCTGTACATATCAGACTGCTAGTTTTAGTGTCAACCATGTTTAACGTAAAACTGATGCTTGTGTGCGACCATTTTTTATAGCGATTCCTCAGTTTTCTTCACAGTCAAACATACCATATTTTATTCGTTGGTATATGGGATGTACTTTGTCAGAAAAACAAGCTAAATCCCGACCCTCATTTTTTTCGTGAATCGCTAAATGTATTATATAAGAAAATAGTATTATATTTTGTTATATAAATTTCAGGAAATTGGTAGAAAAAATGTAATGGAATATATTCCACTCCTAGCCTACAATACATAGCTTCTAACATAAAAAACAAAGAATTATTGTATTATACTTTCTTTTATGGAATTCTAGGAATATCATAATTAATTCAGTTGCGCTAGAAATATGTTTTATAATAACATTTCTGATTATTTCCAGTCACAATCAGAAGAATTTTTTTGTTGCAGTTTTTACAGTAGACTTTTTGCGAAAAACATGTTATAGTTTCAGCCGGACTTATATGTATTTGGGCTCTCCACACCGAAATAGTTTTGTTTATAAATAAAGCAACGAAGTGCCAATTTAATCATAGAGCTAGAATTATAGTTACTGCCTTCGTCCTCATGACTGCTATAAATATTGCTGTTTAGCACTAAAGCCTTTTTTCGATAACTGTGGTGTTTAACAGGAAGATACATTTACTACCAGAATGGCTATAAATGAATGAATTTGTACTTATGAGTTAGCAACAAAAATGTCTGGCAATACTTGCATATGTAGCGTTTGAACAGTCAGCGAGTGCAGTAGCGTATTTTGTTGTTGTTTTTATATCTGTAGTGGTGTGGGTATTTGAATAGTGTAATCTCTGAGTGTTTACATTTTGTAAACAGTGGTCGTTAGTAGCGTTTGAACAGTCAGCGAGTGCAGTAGCGTATTTCGTTGTTGTTTTTATATCTGTAGTGGTGTGGGTATTTGAATAGTGTAATCTCTGAGTGTTTACATTTTGTAAACAGTCAGCGAGTGCAGTAGCGTATTTTGTTGTTGTTTTTATATCTGTAGTGGTGTGGGTATTTGAATAGTGTAATCTCTGAGTGTTTACATTTTGTAAACAGTGGTCGATAGTAGCGTTTGAACAGTCAGCGAGTGCAGTAGCGTATTTCGTTGTTGTTTTTATATCTGTAGTGGTGTGGGTATTTGAATAGTGTAATCTCAGAGTGTTTACATTTTGTAGACAGTACTAGTTAGTAGCGTTTGAACAGTTGCCGAGTGCAGTAGCGTATTTTATTGTTATATTTTATCTGTAGTGGTGTGGGGATTTGATTAGTGCAATCTCCGAGTGTATATATTTTGTAGGAAGTACAGGTTATTTCGAGTTTCTGTTCCTTTTTTCTGTACTTTTTTTGTTTCCTTTCTTTTTGCGTTTTTCAAAAGCAGTATGTCTAGGGACTGTGATTGCTGTGTGCAGACGCGAGCTGAGGTGGCTGATCTGCGCGCTCAGCTTGCAGCTGTGTTAGCGAAAGTTACGCAGCTGGAAGCTGCCGTAAAAGGCTGCAGCAGATGTGATGTTGGGGAAACTGATATAGCCAAGCCTATCACAGATTCTCCCATATCGACTGTCGTACCTGCAACCCAGGCTGAAGTGTTGGATGCTGTGCCGCAGTCGCCTGTTGGTGACTGGCGTATGGCTTCTAGACTTCGAAGCCGCACACGGGGGCAGTCGAACAGGCTTAAAGGCCAAGACGCTAAACTTGTTCGTCTGTCCAACCGGTTTGATGTATTGTCGGAGGCTGACTCATTCCCACAATTGTCATCCTGCGAGTTGACGGCCCCCCAGCCCACCAGGTCTGAGCAAACGCAGAAGGGCATTCTGGTAGTTGGGAGCTCTAATGTTAGGCGGTTATTAGAGCCCCTTAGGGAAATGGCGGATTCCTCGGGGAAGAAATCCAACGTCCATTCAGTGTGTATTCCGGGTGGCCTGATCCGAGATGTGGAACAGGCCATCCCGGATGCCATAGAGGGGACGGGGTGTAGCCAACTACAGATTGTGGCTCATGTCGGCACCAATGATGCCTGTCGCTTTGGGTCGGAGGTTATCCTCTCTTCCTTCCAGCGGCTGGCTGAAAGGGTGAACTCTGTGGCCAGTGACCGCAAGATGTCGGCAGAGCTAACCATCTGTAGCATCGTAGACAGAGTTGATTGTGGACCTCTGGTTCAGAGCCGTATTGAGGAGCTGAACCAGAGACTACGACGTTTCTGTGATGACATTGGCTGCAGATTTCTCGATCTTCGCCATAGGGTCGAGTCTTGTAGGGTTCCCCTCAATAGGTCAGGTGTGCACTACACACGTGAATCGGCTACACGGGTGGCAGGGGCCGTGTGGAATGCACTGGGTGGTTTTTTAGGCTGAGGGAGGAAGACCCGAAACACGAAATTCAGTTACGGGCAACCCAATCAGATACAACACCGGAATGTAGGAGCAACGTAAAAGAATCTCGTCAGTTAAAAGTTCTCGTAATTAACTGTAGAAGCGTTTGTAACAAACAACCGGAACTTGAAAGCGTTATTTGTAGTACAGAAGCGGATATCGTTATCGGTACAGAAAGTTGGTTGAAACCGGAAATAAGTTCCCCCGAAACTTTTAAATATAGCATGAACGTTTTTCGTAAAGACAGATTACATTCTCATGGAGGTGGGGTATTTATAGCTGTGAGTAAATTTCCCCCATGTAATGAAATAGACGTCGATACGAACTGTGAAATCATATGGATTGAACTCAACGTTGCTGGGTCAAAACTCATCATAGGTGCCTTCTACCGTCCACCTGATTCGGATATAGCTATCGTCGAGGAGTTAAGAAATAATGTAAATAGTATAGCTAGCCGTTTTAAAGATCATTCTATGATTCTAGGAGGCGACTTCAATCTGCCTTATATTGACTGGCGTAATTACGTTCACATCACAGGTAGCAGGGATAAGGCAGCTTCTGAAGTAATTCTCGATTTGTTGTCAGATAATCATCTCGAGCAGCTAGTTAATGAACCTACGCGGTGTCATAACGGTAGCGAAAACATTTTAGACTTGCTGGTTACCAACAGGCCAGAATTATTCACCGACATTTCAACGACCACAGGAATAAGCGATCACAAAGCGGTAATTGCGACTATCAAATTAATGACCGAGCGAAAAAGGAAAAAAGGGCGGATTGTATACAGATTCAGTAAGGCCTCAAAGGAGTGTTTTAGAACCTACCTGAGGAATAAATACCATAACTTCAAGTCAACAAAGGACACCGTTGAAGAGATGTGGCATCGTTTTATACATATAGTCAGGGAAGGAATGGAAATACATATACCAAAGCGGACAATAAAGGGAGAGGATGATCCACCGTGGTACACATGCGAAGTCAAAAGATTACTCAAAAAACAAAGGAAAATACACGCACGCTCAAGAAGGAAGGGGTGTCGCAGCGATTTAGAAACCTTTGCTGATTTAAGAGGACGTATTAAGAATGTAATGCGCGAGGCCTTTAACGATTTTCACTCCAACTCTCTCTCTAAGAGTCTCACAGAAAACCCAAAGAAATTTTGGTCGTATGTACGAAAAGTTAATTGTACCAACAGCAATATTCCAGCACTAATTCGTGAAGGTTCCGAGGTTAATGAAAGCCGCGATAAAGCTAACGTACTAAATACTGTATTTAAAAATTCATTTACAAATGAACATAAGGATAGTATTCCCGTTTTCCCACGCCGTGGCGAGTCGGTGATGGAATCATTACGAATAGATACTGCAGGTATCGTTAAGCAATTAGAGCTCCTGAAGTGGGGGAAAGCACCGGGCCCGGATGGAATTCCAGTAAGAGTATTTTCAGAGTATGCTACAGAAATCGGGCCATTTCTGTCTGATATATTCAGTAAATCATTAGAAGAGCGAAAAGTACCTTCAGACTGGAAAATCGCCCAAGTAACTCCGATTTTCAAAAAAGGTGATCGAAGTGATCCTGGGAACTATCGTCCCATATCTATAACATCTGTTTGTAGTAGAGTTATGGAGCATATTATATGCTCGAACATTATGAATTTTCTAGATTATAATAATTTGCTTACAACAAATCAACATGGATTTCGGAAGAAAAGATCATGTGAAACACAGCTGGCCCTATTTACACATGACGTAATGAAAGTTATCGATACAGGTTCACAAGTAGATGCAATTTTTTTAGATTTCCAGAAAGCCTTTGACTCTGTGCCACACAACCGCCTTTTAGCGAAGCTTCGAGCGTACGGTATATCGGATCAGCTTTGTGAATGGATAAAGGATTTTCTAACTGGTCGGTCGCAGTATGTTGTCGTTGAAGGAGAAAGTTCTTCTAATCTAGATGTTACATCGGGTGTACCTCAAGGAAGTGTAATAGGACCACTTCTTTTCTTAATTTTTATAAACGATCTCGGAGACAAAGTGAAAAGCCTTTTTAGATTGTTTGCTGATGATGCGGTTATTTATAGGGAAGTAAGAACTTTGGCCGATTGCTTAGAAATTCAGCGCGATCTGGATGTTATTTTGACTTGGTGCGCTGAGTGGCAACTTACTCTAAACTGTAAAAAGTGCAAGACAATGAGCATAACTAACAAAAAGAATCCGATTGTTCAGAAATACGAGTTAAACAATACAGTTATTGATATGGTCGATTCTATTAAATATTTGGGAGTAACAGTACAAAGGAACATGAAATGGGACATACACATTAATTCTTTAGTAGGTAGAGCAAATTCTAGGCTGCGATTCATAGGTAGAATCTTGAAAAATTGTAATGAACAAACAAAGGAGATAGCGTACAAATCTCTTGTGCGTCCACATTTGGATTATTGTTGTGCCATTTGGGACCCGTTTCGTAAGGGATTGATCGAAAGTATAGAGAAAGTACAGAGAAGAGCCGCTCGATTCGTGACCGCTTGCTACAGTCCTTATGAAAGCGTCACAGAACTGATTAGTAGATTAGGTTGGGAGTCTCTGGTAGATAGACGACACACGTTTCGTTTAAACTTATTGGAATACATGCGTACTCCAACTTTCATTCATGAGTGTAGTGAAATACTTCTTCCACCAACCTATTTGAGTCGGAAGGACAGGAAAGATAAAATTAGAGAAATAAGGTGCCGGACTGATTCTTATATGAATTCTTTTTTCCCTCGTACCATTAGGGATTGGAATGCACAGCAAAGAGATTAGCTTTGGTGCTGAGCACCCTCTGCCACCCACAATTTTGTGAATTGCAGAGTATATATGTAGATGTAGATGTAGATGTTACTTTTAAAGGTTTAATGCGTTCGGCTCAAGAATAATGACTATATCTTCCTCGTCAATGAGTTCATTTTAGTTTTTTAGTTACAATCCCCTTAGAAATTAGCAAATGTTCAGTTATTTCTTTATTCTTACACTCGAAGATGGCTGATGGACATAATGTGATAGATGTATAGTTTTATTTATTTATAGTAACTTACAACATTTCTATTTTATTTTTTCAGTAATTAATAGTTAAACCGCTTTCGCTAGATTGCTAGTTATATTACGAATTTACTATGATTTTACAACTTTTTTTTTTTTTTTTTGTAACAGTTTAACGTCCCTTTTTAACAACGTGGTCTTTAGAGACGGGAAAGGATGGGGGCAAGGAATGGGAAGGAATTCGGCCATGGCCTTTTGAAGGAAGCATCCCGGCATTCGCCTGGAGTGATTTGGGGAAACCATGGAAAACCCAAATCTGGATGCCCGGACGGGGATTCGAACCGCCGTCCTCCCGAATGCGAGGCCAGAACGCTATCCGTTACACCACCACGCTCGGTGATTTTACAACTTTTTTTGCTATCGGTTAGATTTGAAGTAATATATTTTAAGCAGTTAAGCCTGAACATTATATCTATGCTGTTCTATTCCGAATGAGTTGATCAAAATATATCTTTGAGTCGGAGGTAGTGAAACACGGTCAATGAAGTGATCGATGCGACAAGGTTGCTTTCATTAAGCCAGAGATTCTATTGCGGCGCAGCATAGTAAATGAGATTATCAGCCAAATGGCGGTTAGCCGTAATTGACTTTTAGTACCGAGTGCCATCAATATAGGCAGCACCATGGCACCGAAATATGTTTGATATCTGCCCAATAAACAACATACTACGATACAGACCAGGCATCTCACATGACTCATGCATAATCCAGAAGACCATTTACGGGAGTACCTGAATTTTATGCATTGAGCTGTACAGTTATCTACAACACCGCCAGTTAAACCAAAATTCTCCAGCAAAATAACAGTGGTTTTTAATTTCTTAATACAATAAGCTTATGAATCTTCAGTTTTAGTAAAAGTGATGTTGTAAATACAATAGGATTTTTTGGGTATACTATGGTATACATTAGCTGTGGAAGCTCTTGAAATATTGATTGGTATCTTTCTATTTTGAAACCGTAGGTCAGGAAAGAAATACACGTTAATACTTTAGTTTTTAAGATTGTTAATATTGTATCTTTTTTCCAAGAAAGCTATTAGTGGTAATTGTAAAAATCATTTGAGTCATAGTTTATCTCATAATGATTGGTAGGAATTTAACAAAGGCTTAAGGTTAGTGAACTAATAAGAGACAAGTCATTCTCTCGTTTCTTTCAAGAGTAAATGTTTTTTATGCAATTTTCGCATGTAAATAATGATGCCATATGTGAGGAAATTTTCAACAAATGTTAGTGTTGTTAAGCGTCCCACATTTACCTCCAAAAATCACTTGATGAATAAATTTTTTTAAATTCAGATCTTGCATCATAAAACTGAGTTAAATATTAAAGTTTATAGGGGGAACGGGAAGGAATTTAAACAAAGTGTCTCGGCATTCGCCTGTAGTGATTTGGGGAAACTGTGGAAAACCCAAATCTGGATGCCCAGACGGGGATTCGAGCCCGCGTCCTATTGAATGTGAAGCCAGAGTGTTACCACTCACACACTACGCTCGGTAAGTTATTGGTAGTCACATAAAAATTGATGAAATTATTCTGGATTTTCAGAAAGCATTCGACTAAGTGCCTCACAACCGACCTTTACCGGATTCGAGCGTACAGAATATCGGATAAACTCTATGAATGCATAAAGTATTTTCTAACTGGTCGGTCGCAGTATGTCGTCGTTCACGGAGAAGCCTCTTCTTATCTAGATGTTACATCGGGTGTCCCTCAAGGAAATGTAATAGGACCATTTCTTTTCTTAATTTTCATAAACGAACTTGGAGACAACGTAAAAAGTAGTTTGAGATTGTTCGTTGACTATGCGGTCGTTTATAGGAAATTAAGGAATTTGGCTGATTTCTTAGAAATTCAGTGCGATGTCGATGTTATTTCGGCACGGTGCGACAAATGGCAACTTACACTATATTATAAAGAGTGCAAGGCAATGTGCATAACTAACAAAAAGAATTCATTTGTTAAGAAATACAAAGTGAACAGTTCAGATACTGATATAGCCGATACTGTGAAGTATTTGGGCGTAACAGTACAAAACAATATGAAGTGGGAATTGAAAATTAATTCAGTTGTAGATAGATCCAACTCTGGGCTGCGATTCATAGGTCGAATATTGAAAATTCAAATGCACAAACAAAGGAGATAGTGTATACAAAACTCTCATGCGTCCACATTTGGACTACTGTTGCACTGTTTGGGACCCGTTCCGTAGTGGGCTACCAAATTTAAAGTATAGAGAAAGTACAGAGAAGAGTCACTCGATTCGTGACTAGTTGACACAGTTCTTATGAAAGCGTCACAGAATTAATTCGTAGATTGGCCTGCGATACTCTGATTAACAGATGACGTAGGTTTAGTTTGAACTTATTAGTAATCATGCGTACACCCACTTTCATTTATGAGTGCGATGAAATAAATCGTTCACCAACCCATTCTTGCCGTATTGACAGAATTGACAAGATTAGAGATCTAAGATGCAGCACTGATGCTTCCCTCGTGCTATTCCGGATCAGAATGCACGGAGTACAGATTAATTCTAGTGCAAAGCATGCTCTGCCACCAAAAGTTTTGTGAATTGCAAAGTGCATATGTAGATGTGGATGAGGAAGAATATAGTGTGACACAAGTTCGTCGAAGATGGCAAATACATTGACAGGTTTATATTTATTGACTGGATTAGAAACTAATAAATGAATAAAAATAAGAATTAATGAAACGCATTTCTCAGGGATTTACTGGAATGTAAAATCAGTAGATCGAATGATTTTATTGCTGGTTTTGGAATTAATGTTAGAAAATCACAAAATTCTCGAACTGTAAACATGAGACTATTTGTTATGATCGTGGTGATTGGGCAGTTACGTCCAGTGTTCTCCTGCAGAAATGTTACACACATCTCGATGGTTTAATGCATCGTTGATAGTGACTTACTGAGATGCCAGTAATGGATTGGGGTGGAATAGTCGCAAGATGTTCGGGGTTGTTTCCAATGTCGTCCGTTCTTGTAGGTGCTCCTACAAAGAACAGCAGCAATCAATGGTCACAATTGAAGTGATTGCTTCGTAGTCGTCACATAACTCCAAACAGCCTCACACTTTTTTTTTTTTATATAGAATCGTACGGTCTGTATGGCCGAGAGTTTTCCCATGGGAGGATTGTTTGAGCACCTGTTCACAGAGTTCGGACTGCTGGCCTCTTCCTGCTTTGCGGCGAGCCTTTTCCTTGCGGTGGGGACAAAATGGCGCCACTTTCTCGTGAACTGTGTGTTATGTATGCTGAGTACATATTTTGTTTGTGTGTAGTCTAACCTTTGAGGTTAAGATTGTGGACCAGTCCAGCACTATTTTAGACGATTACCGTAAATCGTGAAAGCGGCTATCAGGACGGCTGTTATGCCAGGCCCGGGATTTGATCGTGAATCCGTCCAGTCTGATACGGTAGCACTTTAATTCTCACTGCACTCAGATGGGTATCTCATCTGTTAGATGTGAAGAATTTCTGACCAATCACCAGTTGCATATGAAACGTTGGTTTCTCAAATCTGCTGATAAACAGTCTAAAATCCGGTCATATTTGTAAGAAGACGTCAGTTTAGCGTGATTTCAACAAAACCACTAACGGAACGTTTCTTAAAAAACGTCTATCGAGGTGTATTCTCCATCTTAGGCAACATTTTTATGGTGTTCTCCTGCACCATGAAAGATTGATGGGTTGTCTTTTTATGGACATTCATTCGTATGCATTGAAGCTTTAATTGTTTTGTATTTCCTGTAATGAGACCCTGCATACAAGCCAGTTACACAAGAAAGCGTTCGCCTGTACTTACACCAAATAAAGAAAGCTGAAATATGAAAAGTTATGCGTATGTACAGAATACGGTAAGTAATCGCAGGGATGAAATAGATTAAAAATACTTTTGAGGAACACAGAACACATTTACAGCAATAATAACCCAACAAGAATAACGCCTAACATTTAAGGATCACCGACCATTCTGACTTTCCGGCTGGCCAAGAAACGAGCTTTTGGGTTCCTAACGCGCTACCAATATCCAAGGCGCTTTATGAACTCTGGTGTCTGATAAACTCAGGGCCACTCTTTTACTAAGAACAGGTAACAGTTTTCAAATTTACGACACCCCATCATCGCCAACTTATTGTTTTTAATATAGCGTGGATGCTGCTTCTGCCTTCTCATGATATCCATCGCTTCCAATGCACACTGGTATGTACACAGACGGAAAAAAAATCCCAACACCAAGAAAAAATTATTGTAGAGTAATGAAATTTGGACAATGCATTTGTCAAGTTAACATGTTTAATTGATTAAATTTTCAAGATCACAGGTTAATTTAAGCTCAAGAAAATGCATTTCAAATGTGAAATACTGTTAAATTAATAGCCGGTGTAACCTCCAGAATTTTGAATGCAAGCCTGCAAACGTGAATGCATTGTGTCATACAGGTTTCGAATGTCACTTTGTGGTATGGAGTTCCATGCTTGTTGTACTTGTGCTGTCAATACTGGGACGGTCAGTGCTGGCTGTGGATGATGCTGGAGTTGTCGTCCAATGATATCCCATACGTGTTCAATTGGAGACAGATCTGGTGATCTCGCAGGCCAAGGTAACATGTCGACACTCTGTAGAGCACGTTGCGAGATAACAGCGGTATGAGGGCGAGCGTTATCCTGTTGAAAAACTCCCCCTTGAATGCTGTTCATGAATGGCAGCACTACAGGTTGAATTACCAGACTGACGTACAAATTTGCAGTCAGTGTGTTTGGTATAACCACAAGAGTGCTCCTGCTGTCATAGGAAATTGCTCCCCAGACCATGACTCCAGGTGTAGGTCCAGTGTGTCTAGGCCGCAGACAGTTTGGTTGCAGGCGTTCCCCTGGCCTCCTTCTGACCAACACTCGGCCATCACTGGTACCAAGGCAGAACCTGCTTTCATCAGAAAACACAACAGATCTCCACTCCGTCCTCCAATGAGCTCTGGCTTGACACCACTGGAGTCGCAAACGGCGATGGCTTGTAGTCAGTGGAATGCACGCTACAGGGCTGGAGTCATGGTCTGGGGAGCAATTTCCTATGACAGCAGGAGCACTCTTCTGGTTATACCAAACACACTGACTGCAAATTTGTACGTCAGTCTGGTAATTCAACCTGTAGTGCTGCCATTCATGAACAGCATTCAAGGGGGAGTTTTTCAACAGGATAACGCTCGCCCTCATACCGCTGTTGTCTCGCAACGTGCTCTACAGAGTGTCGACATGTTACCTTGGCCTGCGAGATCACCAGATCTGTCTCCAATTGAACACGTATGGGATATCATTGGACGACAACTCCAGCATCATCCACAGCCAGCACTGACCGTCCCAGTATTGACAGCACAAGTACAACAAGCATGGAACTCCATACCACAAAGTGACATTCGAAACCTGTATGACACAATGCATTCACGTTTGCAGGCTTGCATTCAAAATTCTGGAGGTTACACCGGCTATTAATTTAACAGTATTTCACATTTGAAATGCATTTTCTTGAGCTTAAATTAACCTGTGATCTTGAAAATTTAATCAATTAAACATGTTAACTTGACAAATGCATTGTCCAAATTTCATTACTCTACAATAATTTTTTCTTGGTGTTGGGATTTTTTTTTCCGTCTGTGTATTTGTTATGTCAACACTAAACACTCATATTCCCTGGCAACCAACTAATGCTGGCGGTAAAAGGAACACTACAAAACCGACTCAAAAACATTGCATGGTTAGTCTTTTAAAAATACATTCCGGTGGATAAGGTAATCACGTAACAGGTGCCAATAAATTATTAGTATTCAACATAACTTATTAAATTATGTACTTCTACAAGGAAGACGTACCGCAACCTATTGTTTCATACCCGAAACAGCTTCAACATCCCTACAGCACTGAGCGCTAACTAAAACTCATTTTAGTTGGTGAAGGAGAGAGTGTAAAATCACTGCAACAGTAATGGCAGGTGTGGAAGCTATTTCAACACATGACTGATCTGCTGTTAGCAAAAACTAATATGGCAAACACATCATATAACTCAAAATTATGCCTTACAGTTTGGGTTAGCATGAAACTGTGTTGTAAAGAACAGCTAATAGGATTCTTTATCGAAATATACTAGATAGCAATCTTATTCCTCTAGCCCGGGGAAGACAGTTTTCTAATATTTTCTGAACATACCGTTAGCTGTAAAAATTTTCAAAGCAATAGGGCTATGTAATTATGCTTTAAATACTACTAAAATGGAATTAATAATCCTGAATTACAAGAAAGCTGTAGGAACATAATAAAATACAAATTCTAGACTTTTAAATTGTCACAGCTCGATGTAATGTTACATCCACAATTTCTCTTTTTTTTCAAATCCATTTCAGAACATCGGTGTATGATAACGTTTGGCATCGACTGCAAAAAGCTGTACTCTAATGCCCTTCACTTCAATGGAAATGGAAGAACTGCGTTGCATAAAGATATTCGTTGAGACAACGTTGTGGAAATCGTTTCCAACATTTTCCCTAAGTTCATAAGCTTTAGTATTATGGAGCTTTACTAGTTAAATTTTATGTACTGTGGATTTTGTGATACGAATTGCGTATAACGATGACGTTTAAAAATTTAATACCATTTCAGACGGTGATATGAAGCAGAACTTTAATAAAAAAGCAATTTATACATTCAAACACCTAGGTGAGCCAAAAGTAGTACAAGTTGTGTCAACGTTATGGGATCTCATGCTCAGGCATAAAAGTTTTTGGAGTACGAAATAAAAAGGATAATAATCTAATATAATTCTCAAATACTAGAAAAGATTTAAATGAACTGGTTCAAATTTGTTTGCTGTTTTGTTAAGCTGAATTTGTTTTCAACCCAATAACAATGTTTTTCTTTCTTTTTCAGGTAAGTTCATTTTTCCACTTCAAAGTAGTCATGTTCCAGGGTGAGTACTATTTCTGCTAAATAACTGGGCGTTTACAGATTGACTAAATGGTTTGTATGTAAGAGTTCCTTATCACATATTGTAGTAGTGTTTTGCTACAAATAACTTCCACTAAATTCTCTCTAATGAGTTATCATTATAAATCCATTGTTATGTTTTATATTGGTTAGCTATTCAGTTATTTTAAATTAAAATAATGTATTTGAAAAATCTATAATACTTGTCCTTATAGAATGAAATCTGTATTGTTTATTGCCGAATGTGTCATAGAGTACCTAATCTAAATATTTATGCTCCTATATCCAAAATTACAAAATTGTACTAGAATCATAATCTATAAAATTAATACATCAGTAAACTGTCGCATTAGACTTATACATATAGTGAGCTCTAATTATTTCAGCTGCGAGAAAAAATTCTGTTTCGTTGAGTTCAATTTCCGGTACAGCCACAGGACAGATATTCTTAGAGTTTCACACGTTATGCAGAGCACGGCCCAAGACCAAAATTATCTTAATCCGTCATCCAGATACTGAGAAATAAAGAAAAAAAGTGTATGTTCGTTTCGTTGATTTTTATAGGTTTTCGAACACTATACAGTCCCTGACGGTAAAAATCTAAGAAATTAAGACAAAAGTGTCGACAAATTAATACTTTAAAAAAGATAATTCATACTTCGCTATCGAAATATTTGACGGCATACTTACCAATACCGCATTTCTCACTGTATTTGCGACATTCGTGACTATGTGTACACTGTAAATCCGAAGGTAAAATTCTTTGTGAGAGTAATTTAGATAGAAGGCCTGACTTCATATCTTACAACTTTATAAAATAAAATAAAAACCTCAAGTAAACGAAGTTATTGAATAAAGAGCTTAATTTTTTACCAATAATGCATGTATTATGATGTAGGCTAGGAGTAGAAAGTCACAGACCGTCTCATGTTAAGACAAGATAAGTATTACATTTTGATATTTGCGCTGAGAATTTCTTTTGGGACAACGATGGAGAAAGTAATGGCTTCATATTACGGTAAATGTTAAAAAGATATCACTAAATACATATGTTGTTCACACTCATTTCTTGGTGATTGTAAAATCAATTTAACAATTTACTGTTGATTTTTTTCCTATTTATACGTAGTTTTGTTAGAACATCCTCAGATAAATTTTCAGTGATGTAAAATCTTATCCTTGTAATACATATTAGCTTATTTTGGTTAGTATATATATATATATATATATGTCGGTAACAAGTGAGAATGCCACCGTTTGTTATATTTGTTAAATTGCGAAAACATTTACAATATATATTAGTTATAATTCCATATAATGAAATAAATTATATAAGTTAATAATTTTATCTTTGTTTCAAGATTTTGCTATAGTGTTCTATTTACTTTTCACTTTCCGATTATGCTAATCCTAGATTTATACTTCTATATGACTAAATGGTACATATCCTCTAATTACATCTGAGTGATACTTAGAGCCAGTACAATTAAGAAATAACGTAGTTTGCGTGTAAGATACAGTTAACACAACGAAAAACAAAATCGTAAAATTTAATGGAATACAAGTTGTAAGATTGAATATTTGTACTACATCTCAAAATTGTGTTCATAATTTTGGATACAAATTAAATAACAGTGCTCTGATAAACTTACTCAATATAAATGTGACCAATGTGGAGTAAAAGTTTCATGATTGCCTATGTTGCATTAAGATATTATAATTCGCATATTTTTTTGTGTGTTTATCACTTACTATATCGAATTTGTAGATTTGTTAATTCTGTTGCTGTGTTTTATAGTTTGCTAAAATCTATAAAATAATGTTTGATTATTGTAGGCCATTTCTGCTACAGTTGCTTGTTAAAGTAGTAATTATTGTTTAATAAATACGCCAGTATAACTGTTGGACATTATCACGTAAGTTACTGGTACGCGGCTGCACCAAGGGCGACTCGAAGACCCAGTTCAAGACGAGCTATGGTCCGACACCGCAGATTTCTTCTACTGTTCCAATCAACAACGCGGGCTATTGACAAGCTAAAAAGTTTCATACCTTAAGGGATGGTGAGTAATTGACCTGAATATGGCGATGGAGGGTTTAATCACCGAAATACTGCATGACAACTCCATGTTCACTGCCTTAGTTTTCCGAGATCGATATATTAATCTTAAAACGTTCTCATTACGGACTTCGTCATCCTGAAATGCAATTTACACTGTTTTCTTAGTCACCTAAGCGAATGATGGATTGGTATCCTCTCCCTAAATTGCCCGCAAAATTGAACACATAAATCACAAGTTTACACTGGCTACAAACATACTGAGACACCAGAACTGTCCGCTAACTTATATCTACTTAACAACTCCAAATTTTACACTACAAGAAAACTCACTTTTTTTAACAAAACAAACTATTTATTCTAGCGAATTTTTAGGATCTTTATCCTGGTGACTAAGGACACCAGTTCATAGATTGAATTATACACTGATCAGCTAAAACATTATGACCACCTACTTACTAGCATATTGGTCCACCTTTCCAACGCAATACAGCAGCGATTCAGCATAGCATGGATTCTACAAGTCCTTTGTAGGCTTCCAGAGGTATTTGACATCAGAATACTATGCGCAGGTTACGAAATTCCCTTAAATTACGGGTGAATGGTTTTTCGGAGCGTCACCTGGGAACGAGCATCTCATATATGGAGAGGCTGGTAGGCTGTCCACGTGCTAATGTAGTGAGCATCTATGGAAACTGTTTGAAGGACGGTGAAACCACGACTAGGCGACAAGGTTGTGGACACCCACGCACGCCACATCACACAACGTGGAGGTCGAAGACTTGCCCACAATGTAAAGCAGTATAAGGGGTGATCTGTGCCATAATCGCTTGTGCTGTGAAACACTTCTGGAAGTACCAGAATTGTACTCTTAAGCCATATCTGCCACAGATCACCCCCTATCATGCTTTACAGAGCGAGCAAGCTTCCGACCTCCACGTTCTGTGATGTGGCGTGGTTGTACACCACACTGTCGCGGTTTCACTGTCCGTCAAACACTTTCCGTAGATGATCACTACATCAACACGCGAACAGCCCACCAGCCTCTCAGTTTCGAGATGCTCGTTCCCAGTTGCCACACCCACAAACCGCTGGCACGTAATTTAAGGAAATTTCGTAACCTGTGCGTAGAAATCTGGTGTTAGATACCTCTGAAAGGCTGCCAAGGGAATTGTGCGTTCTGAAGGTGGACTAATATGCTAGTAAGTAGGTGGTTATAATGTTTTGGCTGAGCAGTGTATCTGCCATGAATTAGGTAGAACACTGAAGCCTTATCTGATTTGAACTGAGGGAGGAATAAGGACAGCGTGTTTACGGGAGACTGCGAGCCCCGGAACAGCTGACGGCGCGGTCCAACAAGTGCCGGGCGTGGCGGCGGCGTAGCGTCGCGGCGCCGCACGTGCGCGCGGCGCGGGCGAGGCGGCTGAGCGGAGCAGTGGATCAGTGGTGCCTCGGCCGCCGGAGATGCGAGAGCACGCCGGCCAGACAACATGACCTGCGGCAGACGGCCTCCGACAGCCCGTACGACACATGTAAATACCGCCAGCCAGCTCGCCGCCCGTCTCTGTGTGTGCTACCAGTGATAAGCCACCCATCAAACCTACGAATTACCTCCCGCATCTCTAAAAGCGTAACTGGCTAATTAGGTCGTCACAGCTGTTAAAGTTTCACGGTGGTCGCTATATTTAACCGTATCAGAACAACCAGAGTTCTTAATTAATCTTAACCGTATATAATACGTTATAGGCATAATGATTCTTGTTTCTATTCATCGAATCACATGAAGATGTTAGCACCGTGCCTTAGATTCTAGGCTCAGTTTTACGGAAGATGTGATTTTGTGTATAAGATAATCTCTCATTAATTTGTTCTAACATGATGTAACCAATGTATCATTGAGGGAAAATAGTATCTAAATTGGATTAACAATAAATTTCGTTTGCTTTTAAGTGTTTATCAGAAAGATTGTGTGGTTTCTAATAAACATTTAGTCGTAATTTAGTATAACGAATGCTAGAGGAAGGTAATGGGCGGTGGAAGAGTCGATTACGACGTTATTGATCAACTGAAAGCAACAGACACATGAAAACTGTTTTTTGTCCTCCGTAATTTTCGTTATAGCAATGAAAGTTTTGTACACAACGTAATTAATTTCCTCACTTACTTTTGTAATCTACATGTGAAACAGTTTATAATAGAAGTAGTACGTGAGCATATTTTTGAATTTGCTTCAATATTCGATATACAATTTCATCTGACCTATCTAAAAGGATAACATATGTTACACAAAGCAGATATTCAGATAACGGTAAGCAACGAAATTTTTTAGTATCACATTCGAGAAATGTTTGTATCTGTTTTTCCACCGATAATTTTTGTTAAATATGTACATGTGTCACATTTACCCTTAGTCGTTTTTCTGCAAAGTATTTGAGAGAGTAAATTTATTAAAACAAAGAAAACGGGAAACATTTTCGTGAACTATATTTATACAATCTATACAATTTATACAATCCAATAGATGAAACGAAACTCACCATAAATTATGTTTCATAAAATATGATGTTTCTTAGAAACAGTGTTATATTATCTTTTCATGGCAGTAGCATTAATATCGACGTATCTAATGTTGTTGGCAATATACTTACGATAGCTACCGTTGTAGTTGTCACACTTGTGTGAGTGCACCTGGTTGTGGTAGGTAGAGGTGCGTGGATATTCAGTTGTACAACACCAGGTATCTATGTTCGTGGTGGGTCACAGTGTTGAAGAAACACAGTCAGTTTATTTAATAATACTAGAGAGAACCGTTCGTGGACCGTTAAACTCAAAACAGGCAGAAAGGATACACTATGTGCCTGATGGAAGTAGGAGTTTGTGTTACCTGAAGATATTTGGGGTCGTAGGAAGCTGTGGGTTGAAGGCGTTGCTAGGTTCCGTTGCTACGGCGGCGGGCGCGCCTAGGATGAAGCAATCAATATGTGCGTCGTTTGACGGATGCTGTGTGGCGCCCCCATGAGGGTTTCCACACGTGGTCGCCGGCGTCGGCCACTGCGAGCGTCGGCCACGGCGGCGGCGTCGGGGGACGCGTCATGGTGCGAGACTTCTGCCCGCCGTAAGTACTGTGCAGACGCGCGCCCCCAAGACACGCCACGCCGCTGCTAAGGGACTGCACGCTGGCGTCTTTGACGTCATTGAAGAAGATTTATTGCATATATTTATCAACTGATTCCCAACAGAATTTTGTACTTGGCTATCACCGAAAAAAATTATCAGCACTAATGTTGTAGCCAAGTTTTGCTGAATTCATTTCAGTTTTTAAGTTCTTTCATTTCAACATTCCTGATACAATTTATATGAAGGTTATTCTAATCATTGTTTATTTCTCCCAGATTCTTAATTCAGAAGTCGACAAAATCACTTCTCCAAAAATAGTGTAATCTGCACTGGTCAATTTACTTCAAGAACTGGATCATTTTCAAGCAAAAAAAAACAAACTAATTATACGAAAATATCATCAACTCTACTGAAAAAGAAATATATACTTTATTATTATATGAACACTGTCGACGAAAAACTACGAACGGGATAAAAAGTCGGTATCTGAGAGGTACTTCAAATAGAAGTGGAATACTGATTGTTTTCTTTTTACTCGCTGTATTTCCAGATGACACGTGAAATAGTCTGGAAATAATGACTATTTATGACGTTCTTTAGTTACCTTAACGAATCATTAGTGTGCTTCCATTTCTACTCTCGTTGTGGCATCAATGTACTTGAAATGAATGTTTCGCCGTATCTTATTTAATCACTTTCAATCCAGTTCTTTACTTGGGTGATTGTTCTCTTCGATTGGATACAGTTCCACTATAATCTTTAAGGATAATATTCCAATATTTTTACGGTAAAATGTTGTAGTTAGTTAAAAATCAATTGATTATGTTTCTCTTGCAGTTTGTCATTATATTTTGTTACTAACTGATTATCGTTGCACATATCTCAAAAAGGAAAACAAAACAAAACAACAACTTTGGAGTCGTATATCGGTTGCATCGTAAAACTCGTCAAACTTTCTGTTTCAAGGGTCATCTTTAAAGCATAAATTTTTCCTGTAAAGCAATCTGTTCACTGGCTGCCATGTACAAACGCTGTTTACAAGTCACAACCTCAATAGTAGACCGACGGCCAAACTTATCACCTATTCTTATCTTTGATCATTGTCCACTGATTATTCGAATTCAAAATTATAATTTTTTCCAACAATGAATTAATTGTCATCTATCTTTCCCTGAAAACTTAATATTCTTCATTTAATTTTAGACAAGGTGCGTTCGTTTTTATTAGACGCTAAGGAGTATAATCCATCGTTTTCTAGATTTTCCAACATTCAATTAATTCATGTGCCTTTCTTGGAAAACTACAGAAAACACTGTATTTAATATCCCATTTAATTTTTGACAAGGTTCATTCGTTTGTATTGGACGCTAAGAAGTATAATAAAACTAATAGATTCGAAAATTTTGTAATAATTTTAATTCTCATCTAGAGACATAAAGTTAACAGTACTGTAAACGCAGGTATTGTGTCGCCTATCGTTACTTAAAAAGTACATCATTTGAAGTTAACTCACGAATAATACTGTTTTTTCACACCTTACAGTATATATTGCGATTGCTGGAAATTGGATTTTATCGGTAATTGTTTGTAGCAATATACTCTGTTTCTTTGTATATTCTCAAATAATCTGATTGGAAGATTATTTACATTAGCTGTTTAATTTTTTAAATGTTTATATAGCCTTCTAGTAACAGAGTTCAAGTAAATCAAGAAAAAAAAATAGAACATGAACGTAACGACTTTAATTGATAGATATATTATTGTACACAACCGCCTTTTAGCGAAGCTTCTAGCGTATTGTATATCGGATCAGCTTTTTGAATAGATAAAGGATTTTCTATCTGGGCGGTCGCAGTATGTCGTCGTTAAGGAGACACCTGTTTTAATCTAGATGTTACTTCGGATGAACAACAAGGAAGTGTAACAGAACCACTTCTTTTCTTAATTTTTATAAACTATCTCGAAAAATAAGTGAATAGCAGTTTTAGATTTTTCGCTGATGATGCGGTCATGTATAGGGAAATAGGCAGAATGTTTAGAAATCGAGAGTGACCTGGATGTTATTTCGGCATGGTGCGACAAATGGATACTTACACTACTAACTTGTAAAAAGTGCAAGGCAATGTGCATAGCTAAAAAAAATCAGTTTGTTCAGAAAAAAAATGTAAACAGTTCTGTTATTGGTATGTTCAATTCTTTAAAATATTTTGGCCTAAAAAAAAAAAAAAAAAAAAAAAAAAAAAAAAAAAAAAAAAAAAAAAAAAACAAGAAATGGGACTTTCAAATTAATTCGGTCGTAGGTACAGCTAATTCTAGGCTGCGATTCATAGGTCGAAACTTGGTAAATTGAAATAAACAAACAAAGGAGGTAGCTTCTAATCTCTTGCACGTCCAGATCTGGACTACTGTAGTGCCATTTTGGATCCGTTTCGTAAGGGGTTGATTGAAAGTATAGGGAAAGTACAGAGAAGAGCCGCTTGATTCGGGACTACTTGCTTACAGTCCTTAATCACAGAACTGATTAAAAGATTGGGTTGGGAGTCTCTGGATAGAAGACGCACGTTTCGTTTGAACTTATTGGTAAACATGCGTACACCCACCTTAAATTACGAGTGCTGTGAAATACTTCGTCCACCAACATTTTTGAGTCGCAATGACAGGAATGATAAGATTAGAGAAATAAGGTGCCGCACTTATGCTTATATGAATTCTTTTTTCTCTCTTACCATTCCGGATAGGAATGCACAGCGAAGAGATTAGTTTTGATACTGCACACCGTCTACCACCCACAGTTTTGTGAATTGCTGAGTATATACGTAGATGTAGATGAGATGTAGATGTGTATAGATCTTCGACGACGTGTGCGTTATGTATTCTATGAATTTGTTTTCGACCGTACTAGTTGACGGAAATCGTTTTCCCAACTATTACCGATATAGTAAATTTTTGCTAATATCCTGTTTGTTTACATGTAATTTTCAACGCCGATATTATCCGTATAATTTCATTTTGTAATACATAATTGAAAATCACATGCCAGAAACTTATGTCTTTACTTTCAACAGTGACTAGGTAGGAATGTTCGAAGAAACGAGCAATGTTTGTTTATATCCAACGGCAAAGAAAAGTCAGATACAGTTACAAATACGCTATTCTTTTATTAATGTTATTACTGAAGCTGTGAATTCATACGTACTTACTACATCGCATTGCAGTAGTTCCCAAGTTCTTTGAACGAATGCCAAGTATCACATACTGCAGTTGCGCTTGGAATAGGACAGAGATGTTTATATGGATACTTTTGGTCTGTGAGAAACTTATTTACTTCTTACAAATTTCGTCAGCTGCAGCGTGTACTACTGAGGTGGTTATTGCGATGAAACGGTTCACTGTTTCACAGCCCTCATTTAATTAAGATTTTATTTTTAAATTGGTTACTCAAAGCAAACTATCGAGACAAATCTGCATTTGCCTACATATTATTCCGATTATATTTACACAAACAATTTTAAAACATTTAAATCTACTAGCTGTACTCAATATGGTATTGCGGAATTGCGCTAGAACTTGATATACTGTACCCAAACCATGAAGGGCTTAACATTTGATGTTAAAGTGTGTGAATACTAGAATAACGTTTATTTAATGGTGCAGTCGTATTGAAATACGAAAGTCAGCTAAATTTAATTAATAATTACAAGATACGAGGGATTTTCAGTTTAAATTATGATATGACGTATTGGTTAGCAAAAAAAAAACTGTCAAAGCTGCAAAAATGTCTTATTCGGGGAAGCAACCTTTACCAGGAGACAACCTTCATTTGCTTGGTAGATGTTAATAGAGCAAAAGAGCAACCAAGCCCATAAAACTCGCACATGATTACATTTCTTGTAAAAGGAAGGCATAATAATTAGATATTTGTTAAACCAGTAAATGGTAGCTTGGTGAGGAAAAATCTGATGTGCGACAACCAATAAACTAAATTAGAAAAAATATCGAAAAAGTACCGCAATGTGAGATTAAAAAATCTTGACATCAAATAACACTTTTATTTTCAAGCAATTTGTAATAAATGTGTAGGATGCCCTCATCGTTTTAAAAAGTTTCTAAATTTCAGTCTAACCATTACTCCGCACTTTTTCTTTTAGACTTCCATTATAATGGTTGGTGATTATGAAATTATATCATATCAATTTGATGAGTTGGATTCGGGATAATAAGTGACAACCTATCTCGATATTTGGTAACTAAAATAATGTTTGATATTTATTGGACATATTCTCCTAAGAAATTCTAATCTTCCATATCAGTTTCTGACGTAAATTGCTACGTGTACAGATTTTCTAAGAACGTTTGCTCTTGAAAGTAGATTCATTTGTGGGAATGAATTCCCCAACCGTCGCAAGAGGAGAATAGGCGGTGCCCCGTTGACCTCCGAGCGCCTGGTTGCTAGGCAACGTCGTGTGGCAGGTAGCAGCGGTGGGGGGGACTACATTGCTTCTTCAGGCAGCAAATGGATGGCGGCGAAAAAGATTGCTCGCGGAAAGAGCCGGAAAAAAGTATCGTATTTTTTATGTAAACCCTAATGCCCCCCCTCCCCAAAAAAAATAACCGAATATACATTCGAAAATAGTTACGTTGTTGCTGTGACCTACATCGACGTTCAGTAAAATTCTAAATTATTAGCAAATAAAGGTATATAAATTCCTTCCCTTAAGACTGTTTTAAACAGACAAGCAGGTATAATTCATAACCATTTGAATATTTATCCAAATATTTCCAGAATTTATATTTTTCATTGCTTTGTTACTGTACCATTGACAGAACCACAAAACAAAGCATTAATGCCAAAAAATTTACCGTGTCTAAATCACTTTCTGTTCAATATAGAGAAACGTAATTTACATACGATACAGAAGCTAAAGATAGTCTCACACATGTATCAATAACTGTGATGATAAAACAAAGTTACTGGGTTTGTTTGTAGTCAGCGGTCTCAGTGTTAGTATCCACGGAAACGAAACAATAAATGTTCTCAGAAACGTGAACAAGCATAAACCTACATTCGTACAAAGAATATTCTTGATTATTTTAGTGAATTTAGGAAAAATATACAGCGAAGTATCACACGAACTTAAAACAAGGGAAACATATGGTGTTAATTCAAGAAATAGACAGCAGAAAACATATAAATAACGAACATTAATTGAATAAAAATAAATTACTGCAAAAACTGGATGCGTAAAATCAGAATGTAAATTGAATTAATTTAAAATAGCTTTCAATCTTGTAAACCATGTTGAAATAATTTAAAAAAAACCACTCATATGATGATATAATTCGAGGTAAAATTATCAAATGCACGAAAAATAAAATAAATGTGCAGTTTCCTGCATCTGAAATGTAATTAGACGTAACAGTTATATTGAATGAAATAACTGTCTGTATGTTGTTAAGTAGTAAAGGAAAAATTTATTTTAGACAGATTAATTCTGATCCAGTCCTTACTTTACATACACAATATTCCTTTTTTAATGTTTCTTTTTTCAATAAATGTGTTCTGTTACTGTTGGGCCAGAATTTACTTTTTTCTGGAGTACATGATGAAACATTTGAATGTTGATATACTTTCCAAAGAGTTTGGTTTATACTTATCATCACCTTTCATTATCAGCCTCAGAGGGACTTTGATATAATTACTCTGCATATCTAAATCCATTCACCAGCGAGTCAATAATTAGATCAATCATCTTAGTAAAATAAGTGACAATAGCGAATATGTACTCATAACTGCCAGTTATATGTTTTTATTTTATTTGCGAAAAACATTACTGTTTAAATTATTTGATATTAATCTGTCTGCAAAGGAGTCTAACATATTTAAGTACTCTTTTCATATTTCACTTCCCCATAGGTTTGAAACTGAAACAGGTATCAATCGTGAAGCATGTGCTTAGTAGATTCAAGAAAACCAAATACTTGTAACGCATGTGAACAAACACGTTTTGACACAATGAAACGTGTACCTCAGCAGTAAGCAGAAAAATTTTCAAGCAAGCATTTTAACATTTCGTTCCACTTATTACATTAGAACTTTCCGAACTATACTGTGGTGAAACACTGGATCTGGTTGATCATATGTTCCCAGTTACAGATAATGCTTGTCGATCGATGTTTTTATTTTCTGACAAACTAGATTTTCAGTAAAATACATTCATATGCAGAGATACTGAATTTAGTGTACTATCATCTTTAACATATAAATTAAGCATCTTTAAACTTCGTATTTTTCATTGCAGGCCGTTTTAAAAGCAGTTTAATTACTTTTAGCACCTTCATTTTTCACATATGTTAATGCTTCTAGCAGATGTATATTCATATTTTATTTAGAAAATTCAATTATATCTGGGTTTATAGTTTTTGTGGCATAATTCAGGAATTTTTAATTAAAAGCTTCATTTTAGCGGTTATTTTGAAAAAATATCATACGATGTATTTTAAATGACCTGATTAATGAAGAGAAAGTGTCGTGTTGCTCACATAATGTGATGATGATGATGGCTTTTATTAAGTGCCGACATCCATAAATAGAATTATCTTACTAAAAATCCGCTCCATGTGAAAAAATAACAGCAAATTATTAATAACAAGTGGCGTTTCCATAAAGTGACATAGTGTTAGTTGTAATATTAAACATTTGCTGTGTATAGGAATGAAATTAAAAAACTAAATATTTTTGGTGATCTTTTGTTGTTTGTTCGTGAGGAGATAACAATAAAATTAATTGCTATATATTTAAGGACAAGCATTTTTGGTTTTGGTTTTTGTTTGCTACTGAATTATACAATACCACCGTATGACAAGATAAAATAAAAGCTGGTAGATTATAGCTGCGTTATAACATGTGTCCACCATATATATGAGGTTCTTTGTGTTGTTTTCTCATCGAAGTTTATCTTAGCGTATACCTGTGTATTGTTGCTATGCATTTGTCCACAAAGAAATTTTTCTAATATGGCGAGTATCCAATGTACACTGCTCTTTTATTGCCGGGAATCATCACCAGATTAGACGGAGATTCGGGGTACATTTCACTCTACCACATAGTCAACGCGCAAACTTACGATTATCATAATCATTCTGACTACGAAAGTAATGGACCGTTTTGCTGAGCACGTGACATTCAGAAAACACTCCCTGCAGTGGCGGATCCAGGGGGGGGGCTAGGAGGCTCAATCCCCCCCAAAAGTACTTAGGTCCACCCCCGACATCGGTAATTTTTTAGATTTGAAGACCAAACGAAATCCGCTCAAGCCCCCCACCCTAAACGAAATCCACTCAAGCTTCCCCCCAAACCAAAATCCACTCAAGCCCCCTCCCCAAACCAAAATCCTGGATCCACCACTGAATACCTGTAATGTAATTGTATTGCTTGAATTGTAAATCCACAAGATAACGTACATATACGAATAGAACAAGCTGAATCATGTCTTTGACGTACTGTTAATTGCTGTTAATTGTTCCGTGCACACACATTCAGCGATACATGACAAAGGATAAGTACCATTATGCAAGAAGTAAATTTAGCACCCCACAACCCACGATTGCACTGTTCGAATCGCAAGAATAGGTATCACTTTAATGGAACTAAATCTTCGACTAGCATTTCCAGCATGATATTAACTGGAACAAGCAAGTGCTTTTGAGTGGTTATATCTTAAAACTTACCATTTCCTATACATATAAAACAAAAACCGTAAATATTTGTTCCAGAAAAATTAAAACAACTACTGAGAAAATACGGATGGGAGCTTATAATATTAATTAAATCGTTTGGCATGTCTCATGTTTGAATGTACATACCGCCCGAGGAGTAAATAAAATTCTGATGGTATAGATGGCGTGAAACATTAAAGATCCAATACCAAATAGATTGTGCATACGTTAAACTTCTTAAAAAATAGGAGCTATATAAATGAATCTTCCGGTTCCTTCTTTAAAACTAGGTTATGCATTGTTTAAACCGCATAAATGGCCGTACTGAATGCGAAAATAAAACTACGTAAATAGGAAAATACGTAGTGATTACGAAAGAAACTTTAGAGAACATTTTTGCCGTCCAAGTTATCTCAGGCAACGAAGCAATAATCTGTGACTACTAACAGAATATATATAACTACGTGAAAGTGAGCCTTTCATGTTATCAATAAGAGGTTTTATGGAAAATAATTCTGAATACTTGATATTCAACTGAACAAGTACGGAATAGATTTTAATTTTGAGTGCCAGATGAAGCAGTGTATTGAGAAAATTTTCAGCTCCATCGGCAAATGATGTAGCATAATGAGACATACTTAATGTTTGAAAGTCAGTCAAATCGATTCAGCAGTCTTCAGGTAATGCTAGATTGGATTATAATTAAACTGCGATACAGTGACTGTGTTATTGCGCGTACTTTAGACCACTTGAACTTCATACTAAGGTGTATAATTAATTAATTGTGATGATTTATGCTACACTAATTAGGAATCCTGATATAGAAATTGCTGCTACTATTCGAGATGAAGTTCCGGTGCACTTAATGTTTTATGATGTATCCGCATCATTTGATTTTTTTAACGACAATATTAGCGGAGATAGTGGTTGGGTTGAAATGATGCTTGGACCAGAATGTTCTTGTTACAGCATAAGGAAATATGAATTTAGCTATTATTAGGCTAGTAATAATAGCTTCCATAAGCACAGTATTAGCGACGACGTGTGTCGCAATTTAAACTGCCCCTGATAGATTATTCGTAAAATAAATGTGTCGTAACATCTTCAGACATACAGGGTATATTGAATTTCAACTTTGAACCCCAATCTTTCAAATTCTGAAAATCCATTCAAAATTAGTATTTTCTGCGTTATGCCAGAATAAATAGACACATTCCAGATACATTTTTATGTATGTATCAATGCGCGCACAGTACATGTTTCGATTTACGGGCAGCAACTTTAGGATATGTTGTAATTAGGTTGGCATGTAGCATGAACTAAAATGAAAATTACATTACGTATCAAAGCATTCAATCTACCCCATTCTTTGACCTGTACTTGTAAATCAACGTTTAGTTTAGTACCGGAAACGTCTGATACCAAATTAATGAAATTTGGTACACATTAATGTTTTCGGGTGTCTAAGGGTAAACTAACTCCAATCCACCCCTTTCTTGGTAGGGTGCGGATGAATGTAGGGTTCATTTAATTTGGGAAATGGCTGGCGTGAATTTAATGAAACTTGGGTGAAGAAAAATAGTATACGGGTAAATCAACCCCCACTACACCGGGCAATCCCAGGAACTATGAGACATTAAAATCTATCAACAATTTACTCGTAATCTTTGTCGAAGTTTTAACATAAGGTGTCAACACGTTAAAAATCTTACAGGTCACTTACTGCTATACTTCAGAATATTAGTTACTCATGAGTCATATAATATGCATTGTTTAATAAGGAAATTATTGTGCAGTTAGTAAGTAGATCATTTATATTCTCTCTAAAGAATTTCAGCATTGGCAACATGACAAATATCTGATCGTAAAATTCTACATTTAGGACAGGTGGGAACAAAAACTTTTGTTTTTGTGCTGTCATTAATGTAGCTACTGGTCTGATACAATCCTCCATCTCTTCGTGTCTTGCGCCAACCTCTTCATCTCAATATACCCCTTAAAACCAACATCTTCAATTATCTGCTTCATATATTCTAACCTTCGCCTACCTCTATAGTTCTTTCCTTCAACTGTTTCTTCCGATAACAAATTGACCAATCCAGCATGTCTTAAAATGTGTCCCACCCTCCTGTCGCTTCTTTCTGTAGGTCGCACCAATTATTTACAAAACACGTTTATTTCGTACTTTCTGTCCACTTAATTTTATGCATACATCTATAGCACCACATTTCAAATGCCTCATTACGTTTGTCTTGCTTTGGTTTATACTTAGTCCAAAAATCTTCCTTCAGTATTTTGTTCATGACATTCAATAATTTTTCAATATCCTCAGTTTCTTCTGCTAACAAGACATCAGCAAATCATAGTATCCTGACTTTTACTCCTTGAACACTTACGCCATATTCATTTTTTTACTTCCTTTATTGCTTCCTCTACATACAAATTGAATATTAATGGAGATAAACTACAACCTTGTCTCACATGCTGTTTAACAGATTCATGTCTCTCATGATTCTCTACTTTTATGATAGCCACTTGGTTCTTATATAAATTGTACTGTATTGGACTGTATATTGTTCTCTCTCCATATTTTACAGCTGGCCTCTTTAAAATTTTGAACACCTTGTCCAGCTTAACATTATCTAAAACAATAAATGCCACAAAAGTATTTTTTGTTGTTGTTGTTCAGTCCTTCAAGTATTAATCTTCAGGCCAAACTGATCTTCACCTACTATCTCTTCTACTATCCATTCTATTCTTCTTTATATTGTCCTCGTCAGTAATTTGGAAGCATGATTTTACACTCGTGTTGCGATAATTGTCACGTTTGTCGGCTTGTGCATTCTTCAGAAGTGTAATGGTGATACGTTAATTAAAATCAATTGGAACCTCTCATGTTTCGTAACTGTTCGATATCAGTTTGAATACCCTTTGTATTCCTTATTCTCCTAAGGATTTGAGAAGTTTTGCAGGAATCTCAACAATTCCAATTGTCTTATTTGATTTCAAATCATTCAAAGCGCTGTCAAATTCTGTTCTTTAAATTGGATCTCCTAAGTCATCATGAAATCGCCTTCTTTTTGGGTACTCTGTTGTTTACATCATTTCTATCTTACAGTTTCTCTATGTATTCCTTGCATTGGTTAGCTCTTTCTTCTGAGTTTAAAAGAGGTTTCCCATCAGCAACTTTAATATTTATACATCTTTTATCATTTCTCCAAAATTTTGCATGAACTTCCTAAAGTCTACAGTACCAACGACCATTTATTTTTCTAATACTTTGATTTTCAATTTATTCTGCTTGTACCGCTTCTTTATTCTTTTGAATTTCAGGTTCCACTTCATAACTATCAGATTGTGGTCAGTGTCCATGTCAACACCTGGGTATGATTTACAGTCTAGAATTTGATTTCCGAATCTCTGTTTGACTGTGATATAATCTAACTGATTTCTAGCTGTACCTCTTGGACGTTTCCTACTGTATATCCTTCGTGCATGATTCTTTAGTGTGTTCGCCACGACTAGTTTATATTTTTTCACAAAATTCTAACAACCTTCTTTACTGCCCATCAAAAAGCCGGGAATAATCTGGCTGTCAATGTTGGCAGTTTATACCAAAACGAATTAATATATTAATCAACTTAACATTATTCCATCTTTCTTGAACTTAGAGCAACACTCCTATCGGTAGTTCTTAATACATTAATCCTCTTTCACAATTAATCATAACAGACAGTCATTCCTTTAGGCCTACAGCTTCTCTCTGATACTCACTATTACTACAATTCTCTCTCTGCTCACGTGATCTACTTGTCAAGAACATATATTTTTCAAAAATTATTATTACTAAGATTAATTTATAAAATATATACATATCAGATAACACTGTTATCTAACACCCTTCATATATTCGATTAATTCAGCAATTTAATTATATTTTTTTCTCTGTTGCTTCATCACCTTCCTGTGACGTTGGCATATATATTTATGCCAGTATGGTTCGAGCAGGTTTTGTTTCTACCCTCATCAAAATAATCCAGTGACTAAATTGTTCATAATAACTCACCAATTTTCCTACTCTCTCGCTCATTATAAATCCTACATCAGTACTTCCACTTACAGCTTGTGTTCTAATTATTTTGTGTTCCTCAGACCACAAATACTGTGTGTCTTTCCAGTTAATCTCACTAATGGTTCCATCTCATTTTTAAATGTTTTTTCTAATCTCCCTGCCCTATTCAGACTTCTAACATTCCTTGCCCCGACTCGTAGAATGTGTCTATACATTCTGATCATCGTCCCTGAGCAGTCCATACCAGGAGATCCGATTGGGGGACTATTTTACCTCCGAATTATTTTACCCACGAAGAATCCATCATTCTATGTGTAATTTAAGAGGATTACATATTCTCGGCATACCATTAGGGTCTTTAATGCAGTGGTTTCCAGTTGCCTTCAGCATCCACATGTCGTTGGTCGTTTCTGATTTATCCGCCTTAAGTGGCCTTTTCGAACCACAAGGGCAAATGGGGTCCTAGTCCGCTCATTGTTCCTCCACCCTGCTTTCAGGAGGCCGTTGGGAAGAAGTGGGTGACTCCCGCAATAGTGATATTTTCACTTAGCAAATAATGAAATATTGTTTTCTAAGCAGTGGTAGGATTATTCAGAGTATGAAACGTATGTTTATCAGTATCAACTTACTTAATTGATCTATTATGAGCTGGAAGCTCAGCAAAAGGTTTCCAGATAAACAAAATGCTATGCGTGATATACAGAGAACGGTCTTCTAGCTGGACACTTGACAGTCTTAACAATGAAGTATTCCACTAATTTTATTTCTACTCTCGAATATAGGCAGATCCGTTGGTTCAAGTCAGTATGGCGCCAGGGTGGCGACCGATGTATGTTATGTCACAATTTGTTGGAACCACCATAGTGGAAGAAACTTCGTCACCGGGACTTGGCCAGCACTATTGAAGAGCTGGTGGTGCACGTTTCCTTATCACTAGGGTTAATCCAGTCCCAAAACCTCACAGTTAAGCGTATGAAGTGGGGGTATAAGGTATTGTTGACGGTGATTTGTCAGTCAATTTGGATGTTGAACTAGGTATCCTTAAAGAGCTTCTGGAAGAGTAGCAATGGATGGATTGGAACCGTGTTTCGCACTCTCCCTACCTTTATCTTCATATACGAGGCGCGTCCAGAAAGTAAGTTCCGTTTCAATTTATCTCCGCTGCAGCGCTACGATTGCAGTTCCGCACATGCGCTGTAGACGATGTGTATCAAAGGGGAAGAACGTGCGCCATTTGGAGATCGCTGTCAGTTACGTACGCTTTGTTGTGCTTGTTTGAAATGTCGGCGTTGATTGAAAATCCCGCCGCCTGTGAAATCAGGTCTGTGATTCGGTTTCTGAATGCGAGGAAAGTGAAACCAAGTGAAATTTATCGGCAAATTTGCGATGTTTACGGACCAAATGCGATGAGTGATTCGATGGTGAGATGATGGGTCCGACAGTTCAATGGCGGGCGTAGTGATGTGCACGATGAAGAACGAAGTGGGCGTCCACCTTTGGTTACAGAAGAACTGGTTCATGCGATTGATGACAAGTCTTTCCTTGGCGGTCATCACTTCACCAATGACGACGAGCTGAAAGAAACTGTTTCCAACTGGTTGAAGACAGAGGCTGCAGATTTCTATGAAGAAGGTATACAAAACCTGGTGCCACGCTATGACAAATGCCTGCAAAATTTAGTTATGTGAAAATGTAGTTTAAGAGTTGTAGAATTTTGTGCAGTAAAAATTTCTTCTGTATCTGTGTACAATTTCATTTCATTACCAAACGGAACTTACTTTCTGGACGCGCCTCGTAGATAATAAAAACAGTACATCATTTTCCACAACTTAATTCAGCTGCATGCTAAGGAACTGACCATCCTTCCTCTGTAAGGACAGGCAGTGTTATTTTGGTTGTCCGCGTGGAACCACATCAATTTTTGAAACCTGCCATCATTCTGTGGTTTTCTTCAGAGGACTGCCATGAATGGAATCGCTGCCGCCTATATATATAACTCCCGAAGAGCGCGCTAATCGTTCGGAGTGACGTCATTAAGCTCCCGTCGGCAGTGTGGTCTGTCCGATTGAGGATTGCAACCCTCGTGTCCCTTAGCAAGCATTACTATATTTGGTCAAGTTGTAGCCCGCCGTCCGCGTTCATATTATCTTGTCCTTTTTTTTTTAACTCTCCTCTTACTCGCCTGGTTACCATCCGTTTTCATGAACCAGAAAACACGTGCACTGAATAAAATAGCGTGCCCACTGTAAGCTGAATGTTGTATGACAGATGATTTGCTGACGTCGTTATTTTTAATATGACTTATGTGTTCACTCAGCCCTTTTTATTCAGCCAATTTTATTCAGTGACACGTGTACTACAACGTGACCAAATATGGTCATGCTTGCTTAGGAAAACGCGGGTCGCAAGCCCCCACCGGACCAGCCACGTTGATGGCGGGTGCATCAGTGACGTCATTCCGAACGGTTAGCGCGCTTTTTGGAAGCTATATGTAGGCAACAGCGATTCCAGCCATGGAAATCCTAAGAGTAAAAAGATAAAAAGCCACAGAATGTTTGCTGAAACGTCAGGTTTAGATAAATTGCCGCGGTTCCACCCGAACTGCCAAGATAACATTGACAACGACCGCCGACGGCTGCGCACTCCAAGGACAGGTAGTATTCTACACGATGATCTTCGCGTTTTAGATCATTCATGGTAACTGGAAAAATTTTGCTTCTTACCAATAAAACTACTTAATTCAATCTGATCTAGAGCTTCCTATTTATTCTGAAATTCACAATATGTCAAGCCAATGAATTTAAATTTCAGCGCATTAAAATTATTTTTAAAAAAGAACCGTTGAAGATGCTTTATTTCCCAATTTTATGTTCTTTCCTATTCATGCTTGATAACTACTGGAAGTAGTTCCGACGAAATTGAAAGAACATCTCACTGCTTACAGCGAGCTCGTAAGGAGAGGATGTCTTCTGCTCACAAATGTGTCGTTATTTACGCGCTGATTGAGCTGGTCATCAGCTACAGAAAGCGGTCACAAATCCCATAGTACCACTGTAAACATTGCGTGTATTATCAGCGATTCCCGTTAGACATGCCGTAGTGCAAAGGTTGTTCAATCACCACTTTCTACAATTTGCATTCCCTATTGCATGGAGTATATACTGTTCCATTTTCATATTATTTAGTAAGTTTACACCAAAAAATCATAATATATTTTTTGTATTCAGAACCAATTACTCCGTAGTCAGAAAGTCTAACTCATTATTATTCTTTAAATTCTTTAAACACTCTCTCATTTCTTTCTATTCAAGGTGATAGTCTTAGCAACAAATTTCAAACAGCACCGATCAGATTATAGATCTTACAAATTTTAAGTTTTACACATTTATACACTTTATTTTCTTTTATTTAATTTTTTTTTTTTTAGTTTACAAAAGATATATTTAGTTTTTCATGAAAATAGCGAGGTAGGTAGCAACATGTGACTCCATCGTAGACCTTTATTGACAGCGTTGCATAACAAATACCGAACAGCAATACCAACCATTACTTGACTTCGAAACGATTCAGATGTATTTACATCTCATATTAATAAACTGAAAACCGAAAATGAACAAGTAAACTACATAATATTCACATACGCTAATGATGGTTATCTCCATTATCGGGTGACCCAGACTTGGTGGCTGTCCTGACCGGAGACGCTTCCATTGCATCTGTCTTGAGTAATTTAACTGAGGAGGTTTTGCCTTGTCTTCCAAAGTGATGGAAGAATATGTACTGTACGTGCTACTATTTTCTTTGGATGACTGGGATGTGTTTATGGTCAGGGCAGTTCTGAATGAATGAGAGATAAAAGAAGGGGGACCGCGAAACGCGATACTTGATGATACAAGCTATCTCTCCCGAAAGACACATTGTGGGCCTTGAGCTTCACATCCGCATCCGATGGAGTAATAACCATCACGAACCATGGAGAGTTTGGGATTTAACACAGGATTTTAGTGCTTAATTGGGTGGTTAGGAATTGTGCACTATCACCTTTCCTACAACAACTATGCTTCAAATGTTTATGTTAATGTCAGTTGTTTTACTGTAATCCATATTTATGCTGGTTGAAAACATATTATCTTATACGGAGTGGTGAAAATATTTTTCAAAATAGTAAAATGCCTCCAGGTGATCCCCATCATTAATATTCTTTCAAAGCCAGTGCCATCGTAAGAAAGTAAATATATCGGTAGCATACTAGGAAAGAACTTGCTACAAAAGGGTCCTTAGATCAGATTGACCATTTTTTGGGGCTATACGTCTTTTCTTCGTCGAGGTGATTAGAGGCGGGACAGGATTGGGGACAAGGAACGGGAAGGAATTCAGCCATGGCTTTTTAGAAGAACCATCCCGGCATTCGCCAGGAGTGATTTAGGGAAACCATTGAAACTCAAATCCGGATGCCCCCGAAATCATGTCCTTCCGAAAGTGAGGACAGGGCGTTCCAATTGACCAATAGGTCATACTTCCAAAAAGGAAAGTCACCACACATTGTGTTATACAACAACTGTAAATTTAATATTGTATACTGCGATTGAAGCTAGAATTCTCCGATAATTTTCTTGTTGTAAGATTTGTATCTAATGATACTTAGGCATTTGTTTGGCAATACAGTACAGTACAGTCGCAAGTCATCTGAACACAAATCGCTCAGTTTTCAGCGTTAGTTTAAAACAACGCTACAGAACAAAAACAACAAAAACCAGCAATGCAGTTGGACATTAACACTAATCCCAGAGTTTCGTACTTAGACAAGAACGGCAGAAACCAATGCAAAAAAAACACTCATTGAGAGGCAATCTCAATGACTCTACCCATTCTGTTTTTGTTTCTACTGGAAAAAAGCAGGGTCAAATAATTTTTCGTACACTTTTGCAGGAATTATCGAATAGTTACGTATGACATTTGCATTAAAAGGAATTGTACGTGACATAAGAGCACAAACCAGTAAATAACTATAAATTTCATCATTGGATTTGACGATAACACAAATTTTAAAATGGAAATAAAAATTCAAGTAGTTATATTCAATGTAATGCCAGAAAAAATTGAAAAGGTACGCATACGTTTTACGTGAACGAAACTCCATTTGTTGTATTCAGTCATTGGTAGTCGGTTGGCGGTGAGCGTTTGGTCGCTAATGAGCAGTGAATCTAATCGAGAGGGCCACCTGAAGTCGAGCCACGCCTCGACTGTCAATTTATCGACCAGTCGCTCTTCTAATAGGCCGGCACTCCGAGCCTGGCGGCTGCAATTAGCCGGGCGCGCTGCGAGATTACGAGAGCGCTACACAAACCAGTCAGCAGAAACGCATTGCAAGAAGTCAACGCCTTCAACAAATTCTTGCATAAAAATAAAAAATGTGGTAACCGTGAAAACAGATACCTTGAGTTAATAGTAATTGAAAGATCAGAACACGTTTCTGCAATGAAGTATGTTTTCATATTTAGAAATTATGTTACACAACGCAAGGTAACTTTTCAACTGCTGCAATTTTACAAAATTCTGTCAGGCTTATAACTTATCGAGCGAGTGAGAGATTCGCTTTGATCAAGTCAACAGCATCTCCACTGCAGAAACACCATTATTTCCCCCTGCACTCTGGAGAAGGGAAGATTCTTCTACGTATATTGCGTGGTGGTCAAGAATATTACTTTTCAGATTTGAAGTATATTCCCGTCAATACTTAGATACCTAATGCCGTCCCTAGATATCTCAAGCTTTTTAGAGATTTTTTTAAAGAAAAACCTCTTTTGAATGTTGCCGCTGTCTCAATTAAACAACCCATACAGGGGCCACGACTGTAATGTTTAACTGCGTTGATTTCTTACACACCATTCTGAATGTCAGAAATGCGCCTCCTTGTTCTGTGGTCAAATTTGTATAGATTTTAACTATATATACAGAAATTAGCTTCTGGCCTAATCTCTAGTCTACAGTAATCATTTGTAGTTTTTTTATTGGAAATATATGGTCACCGCAGCACCGACTTGAGAGTTAATAAACGTTCCCCAATGAAGTAAATCGATAGTCATCACAGCGCTCCACAGATCGTCTGATGGTACACCTCACCAAAAGGATACTTATCACCTGTTGTCACAGCCATCTTGTTTTACCTGATCTACACATAAGGTACCAGTCATTTATCAGTCAGAAGAAGAAACTCATTTTATCATGCTGATAAGAAATAATAGGAATTGCTATGTATTTAGACAAGTGCATAAGGGACTACATAAACGCATCGTTGTCATATATGTTTATTAATGTTGACAGTGGTATGGGGTAGGCCCTACATTGGTGAACAGCACGTTTCATACAGCTGGCTTACTTGGTTGTTTTTTTTTTTTTTTTTTCGTTCCACCCGGCACCTTTAAAGGCATGTTCTCTACGTGTTCATTCTTTTACTTAATACCTGTAGAGTATCTTTGAATACGCTACAAATTTCCCCTGTTTTGATTAATTGATGCTGGCCTTATGAAACCACATTTTGAAATTAGAAGAAATTTTTTTGAGTTCTCAATAAATTAACGTTTATTGTTTCATTCTATATTAATTTCAACTGAAATCATAGGGTATGTACTATCGATTGGTACTTATTGCTAAGGTCATACAATACATCTAGTCAGAGTCACGATCAGAAAACTTCTTGGCACAAGTAATCATTTGGGGGCAGACTTTATCCTCTAGCGGATTAATTAGTATAGGTGGCAATCGTTGGCAATATGCTGGTTTTCTCATATGTACGTAATTATCGCGTTTCATGATTGCATAGACGTATAAATGTTCATCCCCATCGAATAAAATATATCTGCGTCACTAAAAACATCAGATAACAGCTAGCTTTCTCAAAATACACGTTCATTAATGCTTGATAATGTTAGATATGATATTAATTAAAGAGAATAATTTGAAATGAAGCTGCTCTGAGGGGGAAGTCGTTGGTTTGGACAACACAGCAGACACCAGTATTAAATGTTGACGACGGAACGAGAATAATGAAAAATAGTTCAAGCAATGAACACTTTCTTACTTCACATATAACTTATTTGCTTCTCAGAATCAATGAGTGATGCCTGTCGCCATTGGATCTTCTCTGGTGATCACGTTATTAGGGAATATAATCACTGGCCATTTGAGCAGTAGAGGATCCAGCAGCTCTCGCATCTTGATGTAAACGTTTCGAGCTTCCAGCTCTTGAGGTTCCTTGTACTGTATGCTCAATTCAGTGGATGTTTCTTGTACTTCTTGATCCGCTCTTTATCTACCCACATTCCATCTATTTTGAGTTGGGAGGTTCGGCCACTGTTAATGAGACTAATTTTATATCAAACAATTCACTACAATCGTATGAAATATTTTGGTTGAGCATGAGTATTCCTCCAATAAAATGTGTCTATATCGCAATCAAATGCCATTTACTTCATCACTATCGGAAAAGTGAGTAGTCAAGGCGGTCTTTCACAACTGATTGCGCATTTAAATTTCTATTCCCTCTTTGCTGTGAACAATTCTCGCCACCGCTCTTTCGGAAATGCTTATAGTGCAACGAAAGATAAGATTATAACCTTACACTTAAAACAAAAAACATTATCACCTACTAATCATGGTACAAACGCCTCAAAATCCTGAGGTTTTATTGACCAAATTATAAAACATTATCACATCAGAGAGTGGCCGGGTAGTTATGTGAATCCTGGACGCGGCAGCGTTGGAGCTAGCATGCTGGCCACATGTGCCAAGAGTCGCCGGTTTGAGTCCACCCGAAGAAGGTTTTAAGAAATTTTTGCATCATCTTGCGTTGTGCAATTAAACTATACGATAATATTATAAATGCACTTGTTGAGACAGTAACAATACAGAACTTGTAACCTCCATACAACTAAAATTTATCCAATCAAAGACGAGCAAACTCCACTAATTAATTTGCGCGTAACTCTGCAGGTCTTATGACGACATGGCCCTAAATATGTCGTTTTTTGACCCAAGTAAACAGAGTAGAGGTCACTTCTTTAAATATCATTATAATATTGAATCGTCATAAAATAGCTCAATCAACGGGTCGCAAAGAATGTCTATCTCATTCTTTTCAAAGATGTACTTACACTACCCACTTACAATGTGTTTTGTAATCCGTGGATTTCTCGAGCTTCGTAATTACATTATATACGTTATTACAATCAATATTTACATCATAATTAAGTACACTTAACTAAATAATATTTAAAAATTAATTAATTTCGTAATTGGGGTGGTAGCATATGTTACAAGCTGTGTCTGACCATGTCACGTTTTTAACTAATAAAAAGCAGGTTAAGTTACTTGCTAGAAAATTCAGGATGCCTGTTTCAATTCCTAGTGCAGCTATAATTTTTTTAATCTCTTAAATTTGTTCGCATGAGGTAGGAAAGACGCTTTGTGGTTCAGGTTCCATTTTAAGTTGTATATCTGCCACGAGAGAGCTTCAATGTGCGGCAAATAAAAATTCTGTCATTTTGCTGCGGAAGTCTTCTGGCGTATACCAACAAACGATGTCAAGAATCACTTTTCTTCATTTGATAAGCCATCTACCTACTAACAGTACCTGCTGCAGCACATCACGGTTAGTAGTACCAATGTCTTCTTAACATGTGTATGGAGTAATACCAAGCGTGGTGCAGAGGGTCGCCGAGAAGGTGTCCCAACATGTGGACGCTGCGCATTGCGGAGCCCAGTGTTGCGTTATGCCATACGCGAGTGAAATGGGCGGTGGAGTGTCCGAGGTGGGCTCCTGCCAGCGGCTAAATTTACCACGTGCGGCGGCGGAGGCCGCGGAGGTTGACAATAGTACTGTGCGGGCCGCGTCGGGCCGCGCCTCGCGGACTCAGCACGGCGGGGGCATGACGCAGTCATGTCGTACCTGTCAACGGCGCACGCCACTCCTCGCAGGTAACACAGGTCCGACAGCAGCTGGAAATACCGGCGAGCGACACCTCGAGCGAGAACATAAGTCACCACTTAGAATAAGGATGAAATCTTTATTCTATATTCGATCCACCTCTCTGTTTGTGACCGTTTTATAATGTGCCCGGAAAATAACTTATTGCTCATCAAGCATATATTCTCTTATTAAATGTGGCTCAGTGGTTAAGGCGTCACACTAGAGATTGATAGGTCCCCAGTTTGAATCCCTGTTTCGGCAGGTTACCTTGACCTCACAGGAGCTTGCTGTGCAATATGAAGTGCGTCAGAACGTTTCCGTGGTTTGGACTCCACGCTGAACTGTAGTTCTCCTGTACCCAGTAGGATTACCGGTTTAGGTCCCGAAAGCTTAGGCAATGAAAATTCTGTCACCAGATCATTCCAACCACACTAAGCTTTACCATTTTACTGATACCAATAAACGTAGTGCAAATATATTAGCAATTGATATACTGCTGGAGCCATGTGGAAAATTTGCGCTTGGAGAGGTAATCAGCTGTTAGTCACACAACTCGATCGGTTGATTAATTTATTTGTTTCGACACGTTAAGGATTGAAGCAAGTGTTCGGCTGTGAAGTTATTTTCTATGCAAGAGAGTCCATTTGTACTGGTCTCGCTTTGTTGTAATCGAATTCTGTTGATTATTTAAACACAAATGGGAAATCATTATACAGTTACTGTCATTTAGAAACTATTTGCATCAAATAGTAAGAGGAAAAGCGAAATTGAATTCTATTAGTGTGTAACGTCCATAGCTTTGTAAGCATGCGTCGTAGATACGACCTGCTTCATATTTTTTAATTTATTTGTGTTTAACGGCTAGTAGAAATTCTGGAGATTAGAGTCGAGGCAGTATGCTGGGGGATGGAACGGGAGGGAATTTTGTCATACTGTTCTGAAGGAATAATCCCACCAGTTGCCTCTAGCGAATTCGGAGAACCATTACATGAATGTTATACTGTCTCATGAACACTATAACGGAAGAAAACTATTATATTTTTTATTTCATTGAAACTATGATACAGTTACTGCAATACATTTATTGTAGGAGATCATATTTAGATCCTCCAAAAAGTCTCCAGTGCCTTCAGTGTACCTATTGATACAAGCCAATGGAAACGTATAAAGTATAAAAAATTGCCAACATTACGAATGTGTTCGAGCTAATGACAACTTAAACTCCTGTGTGTAATTTTTGCAATCATTTAAATATTTAAAATTTTCACTAGTGCTATTTTTATATGGATTGACCTCACCTGCAAAAACACAGTACTGATACATAATTTCGGGATTTTAAAAGCATTTTGTTGGCAACAACTAATAAAAGCATTAACCTCTCACTGTTCTTAGTAATACTCCAGAATAAGAGTTATGGAACATAAATGAAAGCAGAATTTTTCGGCGTTCTTTATTTATGAACGTTTCTGAGGAAACAAACCGAGTAATATTATTATTGATACACAATACTTCTGCGGCATAAATCTCCGTCACCATCTTGAGCACGTTGTTTAAACAACGTGCTCAAGGCAAACCTCAAGTCTTACGACTACACCTGAAGATGGCGATGGGGATTTATGTTGCCGAAATGTTGTGTGTCAGTAATAATATTACTCGGCTTGTTTCCCGAGTAACGTTCATAAATAAATGTATGGAACAATACATCTGCAGCCTTTTTATCCACCAAAGGAAACTACACAGCTTGTCTATTTGAAGTTACTGGATATGGCTTCCATGTTGGAGTGTTAAGTACTCTATACGGCAAGAGATATCTGAGCTTGATTCATGTTGCGTCGCTCAGAAAGTCTTGAAACTTTGTGTGTTTGTGGAGCGTATTGCATGGATGCTAACAGTGAGACACGGATGCAAAATTCCAAGGAAAATCACGTTATTTGCTGCAGATTGAATCCTTACTTTGAAATAGATATGTTAATCAACTGTGACAAGGTGGTATATTGAATTCACATTAAATTACTAGGACTGCAGATGAGCCGTCCACATAACTTTGATAAATACCTGTATAACTTTATATCGGCATCCTTATAATGAACAAAGCACTTAATGATTACTGTGTAACCGATATTCGGCTCTGACGTCTCTGTCACGTGTTTAGGGGGTTTCAGGTTCCAGCCCCGTCCAACCATGCAGATATTCCATAGGTTCCCTTAGACTTAAGCTAAATAAAATTGCAACAGTATAAAGTTGCTACATCGATTATGACTTTTGCTGTTAGGGAGAAGAAATCTTAATTATTGTTCTATTTGTGTCGTCATCTGTATTGGGTGTTTGTGTCTGATAGTGATAATGCTGCGCCGTAGAACGAAGATTCTGAGTCACGTTTGCCGCTAATCCTCGAGCAGTTGTTGCCAGAAGCTCTGGCACAGTACCAAAGTGAGCGGTCTAGGTGTCACAGATTCCTCGCCATGTTCGGTCCCTCCCAATCGTAAGACCTGTCTGGCTATAGTATGAGGCACTAAATTTTGTGCAATCCACCGCATTCATTAGAATAACTTTAAAACTGGACAAAGTTATGTATGAAGTACTGTATGAAGCTGGGAAATGTTTCATTGAAATATTTTAATGTTTGTACTATTGATGCAAATTTTTCACAGCTTTTACTGATATGTTCTCAGTAAATAAAACAATTGGTTACTTGTAATAGCTAATACTACACTCTGCTCTATTTTGATTTCAATTTCATTATTTGTTCTTGTATAAAATTCAGCTAACATAAAAGTACTAAGTTTTTTAGTTTTTGTTTTATGGTTTATCGCCGGCTACAGGTTTATTTGAAATAACACGGGGCACCTGTTGCCGCTGCTCCCAAGAGCCACAGTGGTCACGTGCACTAATTCCATCCAAACAAGTGTCAGTCGGGAGGGGAACAACGACAGAAAGAACTTACCAGTAGGAAAACCCGTGGCCTTTACATCACGTAACTCACTACGAATAACCACTGTTCTCTTAGTCACCCTTTTCACGCCATTAGATAAAAATCGTGTTTACGTTGTGCTACTAATACTTTACTTTTCTTATCTATTTTAATAGCTATTTCCTTTTGAGTTATGATGCAATCAACATTCCACATTGTTCCTGGAGAAAGTAATAATCGTTATTAATCGAACCAAAAGTCCTAATTGATTCGTCTATCGTATTACGTGTTTAATGAAAAATCTTTAGCAATTCAATATCTCTACCAAATTCGCTAATATTTCTATAGAATAATATTTGGGTATTTTATATTACGTCTTGACGATGCCTAACAGTGAACCGTAAAGGCATACAATTTTCCACTGCATATTAATTTCGGGCAACGACTAGTAATATTAAAAGTTAGTTGCATAACTCGAAGAGTGGGAATAAATGCTTATTCAAGTCGTTCACCAAACCAGCTTGCAATGGTATTTGTATAGCTCGTGTGAATAGAGAAAAAATACATTCAAGCATGGAAGAGTGAATTGTTATTAAATTTCTTATGAAATAAAATGGGTCATCCTCAGAATTTTGAAAATACTTATGAAACTATTTCCTAAGGAAGTGTTGTCTAGCAAAAGAATGTTTAAATGTGCAAAATCATTCAGGTGTAACAGAGACCGTGCTGAAAGTAAATAACAGGCTTGAACACCGAAAAACTAAACAAAAAAGTATTTTTCCTTTTTCAAGGATACGTAAATAAGAGAAAAGATCGCAAAATTGCACTAAAAACGTTACGAGTATGTTGAATGTTTTACTTACTTCTTAGTTGACGATCCGAAGATGTGTTGCATCGACCAGAATGAGGTATTACCGAATCTATGTTTCATATGCATGACGCCCAGTTGCTTTCTTCTGAAATCTACGGTTCAACGTGGAATTCTAACCTCTGATCTATTACTATTTGATTCACATACACAAAGCTACCTTTTCAGAGAAAAAGAATTTCTTGTAAAAGTGAAAATTACTTGTTTTGTGCTATTTGTTGAAAATATAATTTATATTCTGCACCTTTGGCCCTCATACTTTCAAGATCTGTTGATAGGATTCAATTGATACTGTAGTTTTTACTGGCACTGGGATGTATACTAATCTTTTTTATCACATTGTCATAACTAGCGTTTTCTCGCTGTTTCGCCCGCGTGGCTCTTATACATAGTAACGCGCGAGCCTTTTATAGTAGCATAGCATAAACGTTTCTACTGTAGTATCTCTGTAACCGTCATCATAAATTAAGTAACAGAATTCCGTTACGCTTATTGGAGTGTATTTTTTGATATAGTGGCGTCATTAAAGTTTTCAGGAAACTGAAGAAATAACTTACCATAGTTACGTAGACAAAAAACAATATTGTCAGAATAAAAAGGTTGTAACATTTATTTGTGTTATAACATGAGTTTTGGTAGGTATCTTATTAATTTGTATTCATCTGAGGTGAAGGGTGATCTGTAGTTTTTATCCTTTCTCGGTACGAATTAATTACCAAGTGTGGTGGGTGAGCGATAACTCTCTGGGCTCGCATTCGGGGGGACGTGGGTTCGAATTCTCGTCCGGCCGTCCTGATCTGGGTTTTCTTTGATTACCTCAATAACACTCGAGGTAAATGCCGGGATGATTCCTACAAATGGCTAAGGCCCCGTATTCCTTCCCGTTCGTTGCCATCAGTACCTTCTTTCCTTTAAAAAAAAAAAAAAAAAAAAAAAAAAAACAAAATAAAAAGCGAACAACCGAACGAATTATCATTTGTTACTCCGTCCCCATATGTATAATACACAACAGAAATTAAGTTAGACCATAAGATTTTAAAATGGAAGAACTCTATCCAGATTGTTTCTGTAGATTTTGCTCGATGCACGAGAAGGGACAGAATGACTCAGCCCGGTTCCATGTTTAGAATAGTATAGATGTAACTGAAGCGCGCAATGAAATCAACAAGTCAGTGGTTGGAGTGTTGCAGCGACCCCTTCCGAGCCCACGTGCCAGCTCCACAGAGCTTGTTTACTGCCTTTGGTCTCACCGCGTGAAATCAATTTCGCGCTGTTTTTGTGGCCGACGGCTAACTAGCGGCGCTTACGGTTGGGAAGAAGGCAAAGGGGACGTTTAACAAAGTATGACAGGAATGCTGGCAGGTAATTATTTCTGTTCCATCGCTCAGGGCGGGTAGCAATTTGTTCGGTGCCAGGAACACGCGGCCGTATTACTTCTTCTGCCATTCAAATCGAGGTAGTGCTAAAAGTCAGCTCTTTTACTTTCTGTTTTGTAATGCAATTTATATCCGTGTTGTCATTTTCCTATGCAACATTTGAAGCGAGTAGGGAGTTCAACTATTAAATATCTAATACTTTATGAAGTATGAAAGATTGAGATGGCATGAAGCTTTTCCACTTTCATTTGGAGAATTTTTTTGTATATATTTCATCTAAGCCGACTCATCAAATTAACAGTGACGTAAAGATTGTCTGTTCCAGTAAAGCCTTGGGCTGAAATTATATCTTACACTAATTTTTGTGTTTAAAATACGGTGTTTTTTGGTGAATTTATGTTTAAGAATCTTTCAGATCATAAATACATGGTGTAGAAGCTACCATACCGTTAAGGTTACGATATTAAAAAGTGGGAAAGATTCGAGATACACGATTGCCCATTTGAGTTTACTTTGGAGTGGAACAAAATCTGTATTGTTTTGACTGAGTCTGTAAAAAGAATTTGTGACCGTTCTGACCAAATTTTATTTCTATTTTACTTCGGAAAAAATTACCATCAAGCTGGATTTTTGTATAAACAGACATTTTAGAATACTGGATAATGAATGAATAGTCCATGTTCAATTAAAAAATATATTAAAGCCGAAAATATCCGGTTTTCACGAGTATCTCGTTTCCCAATGGTCGCCAAAACAATTACATTAATTATGAAAATTGTAGATTAAGTGATTCTGTCTGGAAATGTGCAAATATCGATAACAATCCGCTAAAGATTCGTTTATTGTTAATATATACATCACCAAATATTGTTAATTGAGCCTTTTTTCCACTGAAATATTTTCACAAAACCCTTTAAACATCTGCGACTCCTAAAATTAGAGTTTTTTTTTTATCTAATGCATTGACAGCGTGTATCTACATAAAAGGCACCCTTGGTCACTGTACGATCGTGACCGTAACACTGACATGACGCGTAGGACCATCGCTACCATACTTACTGCGGCCGGAGATGTTAACGCAAAATTTACGTTTTGGGTATTATTTAGTAACAAGTATATTTAGCTAAACAACGGCTAATAAATGAATTGCCGGAACATAAAAAAAAGCATGTGCTGCATTTAAATTAAAATATTAATTATTAGTTGCTTTTTGTTTATTTATATACAGCCGATGTAGATATTTTCCTACGCTTTCTGCTCAGAGATATCGTTGTCACAGTGAACTAAGAAAATTTGTACCACATTACATCAAGTTTGAGCGTTATTTAATTACCACTGTATATTTTTAAGCAAATGCGTGTAAATGAACTGCCACAACACTGCGATCAACCTGTTATTTTTGACGGGCTTAGCAGGTATTTATCCCCTCTTCATCTCATTTTACACCTCATTACCTAAGTCCTCAATTATTTGCTTTATATATTCTAATCTTTGTTTGTTTTCTACTTTCTTTCTTCAGTTAACACAATCAATAACATATCAAACCGTCCCGCATCTCTTAAAATGTAGTGCTCCAATCTATTTTTTTTTCCTCCTCTGTACCTGCTTCAACAACTTCTTTCCTCTCCAATCATTTCCAAAACACGATCTTCTCGTGCTACCTTTGTCTATAAAATTTTCAACATCATTCAAAAGCACAACATTTTAAAATATCTCAATGATACTTCTGGTAAAGTCCATGCTTCACAGTCCTTAAGGAAATACTCAAGAGTATTTTACGGAAAGTACCAGGCGTTCCTTTAGCTCATTGCATTTTGAATGCCGCAGTGCTATTTTCCCTAGTAAAGTCTTTACAACAATGAAAGTGCACTTAATTCGTTTGTTTCTGAGATGAACATGGTATCGATAGGGAATTTACACAAATGTTTATTCAAGTGAAAACGTAAGTGTAGGGCCTATACAAAATACAGTTCAATAGTAAGGTTACTTGGTTACTACCTTTCTCGGCCTAATGTTACTGGACTATATAGGCAGAAAAGTGTGTTTACGTTTAGTCACCTAGGCAGCTGAAACACTGATCCAATTCAGAGAACTCGTGTAGGAGCTAAACAATTTTTACATATAAAAATTCAGCCTGCGCGTGTTTGTGCTCGCAAAAATAGAAAAGTAGACTGTCGATTCACTTGAATGTTAGAAGAATGTGGTTGGTGGCACGAAGAAGGTTATTGTTTACTACGATCCTCACATGTGGTTTTATTCAAAACATTTAGATATTTAGTCAAATGTTTCAACATTGTTTCGTAGCAATTTATGCTCATTCTCTCATGTTCTTGGATTACCGTCACACAATCTGAATTTGATAATTTCCGTGACTATTATACTACTGAGAGCGTTCTGGTGGCTCAGTGGTTAAGGCGCTTGCTTTCAAAACTTTCGCTGCTCCTGCCCCGGGCACGAATCCCGGCAGGCGCAGGAATTTGGGAGTTGTGTTTAATCATATGAGCTATGCCAGGACGCTCCGTGGTTCGGATTCCACGTTAAACTGTAGGTCCCAAGCCAAAATGAGAAAGAAAGAAGGGTTAGAAGATGGGCCAACCCCCCACTTCTGTAAAAAGAACCGGGTTAAAGAAAAATACAAAGGGAATAGCCGGACGGCCTATACCCTGGGTATTCTGCAATAGACCTCAAAGGTCCATGAAAAGCAATAAATGATGATGATGATGATGATTATACTACTGCAAAACATCAGTCAGCCAAACTTAAGCAATGAATCTATGAACAATCTAATCGAAGCAACAATTCTCATTGGGCCTCATAAAGCTTAAGACGTAGCCTACTAATTCCAGGAATACCACTCATTCCCACCGACATGCCCTTCGAATTCAAACGACTTCAATTTCCAATAGACATTGCGTTTGCCATGACTACCAATAAAGCGCAAAGGTAATCTTTGCAAGTGTGCGCTTTGAATTTAGAAAAAAAATTGCTTCTCTCATGGGAAATATACGCCCCATGCTCTAGAGTCCGTAAAGCGTCTGATCTTTATGTTGATGTAGGAAACGGACGCACAGAAAAAGCAGTCTATCACCAAGCACAACAATAGAAAATTATTTTTTTGGAAAAATATACTTCTTTATTTTATACACCTTTGCATACAACAATAAAAAACTGAATGTTTTTCACTTGGCCAATTATGTGTCACATGTTCTAGAATTGGTAAGCAGTTTTTCTTTCGTTTTATTTGAGACTGAGCCACAGCAAACCGTGTTCGGGTTTAGCTAGTTCTGTAGATATATTCTGATGTATTTCATAAATACCTGCAGTGGAGGGTTCATCTAGCGTTATGACTAAAATGTAGTCATGAAAATGGCATTCTGTTTGGGAAATGTGAAAAAATTGCGTTCGGTTGTGTTGGGAGAGAAGAAAGCAGGAAGAACCAGAAGGATGGTGTCCCTGGTCTAGAATATCCGAAGCAGATGCAAAGAATTTAAGATGTTTTGTTGCTTGACACGTCTCTTCACCTACTGAATGTCACGACTTTAACAGTGTCAGGTAAGAGCTTTGTTTCCTATACATAACCGTCGGCGTCACATTCTGTACTCGTTTCCGTGTTACAAATTAACTTCACAACACTGCTAATACCCGTGTTGTTTCTGGATGGATAGGTATAATCACACTGTGCATGTTAAATAGAGTGTTCACAGTCGACTTTATTTACTTGAGAACAGACTGCAATGTCTTAAAACAGCATCCTTAACATACAATATGAAAAATGTGGTTTTAGTTCTGCTTCGAATCATTGCTTGTTCTTTCTGAGCACCTGTTGCGAAAACCATTCCGTGGTCGTTGTTCCTCTTTACATAATTATGCCGCCGTTCTTGAGCTGGCCTCTGTAATCAGGGAAGTGATGAAATGACTTGTGAGCCTTAAGTGCCTGCAATAACGCAATGATTATTATGGTCACGTAAGTTAATATACAACTGTTTCATGAGAGAGCAGCTGATCCGTAAACATTACGACAGGCATAGGTTTAACAAAGAAAGAAACCCTCATCAATAATAATCTTAATATGATCTGGTTAATTTTCTTCATATAAAATTCTGTCTGCTCATCGAAGTTAAAAATATTTTTCCAGTTTGCGTCCATTATCGACATATTTCTGACTTAGTTACGGAAAATACCGTTCAGATTTTCAACGCCTTCAGAATATGACTGCTTGTTAATGGTGAAACAGCTACACGAATTATCTTTTACATCCAGGGATGAAATTTCTGTAAAGTTGCAATGCTTATGTCATTCTTGTCAACAAGTAAAACAAAACATTAAATAACATAATGCCTGGCTGAATACATATTGGATTTTAGAAATTTCGATCTACATGCATGCCATCATCGAGATATATTTTGGTTAGCAGGTGCTTTTCCTTGCACCAAAAGTTGAAACATCTGTCAATTTTACACTATCCAGATGTTTCCAATATTGCTAGCGATAAATTATACACTGTGAAAAAGATGAGCCAGTTGATGAGGAAGCATTTCCTTATGGCTCCAATACATTAAAATGTGTACATTGAATCTGGCGGAAGTGAAGAGGAAGAAGATACGAATTTTATCAAAGAATTACAAACAATTCAATGTAGTTCAATATCACTTTCATAATTATATTTGTGTATAAACTAATCAAAACAGATTTTTCTCTTAGAGAAAGTTAAGTGGATTGGGAGGTGGGGAGGGTTGGAAAAGATTGGCTAAGGCAGCAGAATGTCTAACAATAGGCTGCACGTCGGGTATTCCATCGTTGGTGATGCCATGAAAGCTTAACGTCCGGAATAGATCCCCCGTCTCGCTCAGCCTATTGTCAAATTAGTTACTTTCTAGGGATGGTGAAGATTGGTAGCAGCATTCCGCTGACAATATAACCTCGCCCATAGCGTCCGGCGTTGTAATGGGAAGTTGGAGCTGTAGTAACTCTGTGACACCTGCCAATATAATGATAACGGATTGCTGCCTCGGTGCTTTAGGGTAACTCTCTCGTCGGTTTTAATAAAAATTAATGGCTTGTGGTGTTGTTTTATTGAAACTATAATTATAATGATTGATTTTATTTCAAAAAATTTCACAGTCAAATACTTCTTCGCACCGTATTCCATAGGTATCAGAACGTCTGCACATAACTTGGGAATTTCTCTTTGAATCTGTAATACCCTTCTCGAAGAGATTTTCCCACAGAAAACTTGAAAATCTGGCAGACTTGTGAGATAAGTATCTGCGGTCCAGGAGGAATAGTTTAAACAATTTTGTAGTTTCATATTTCTACGTTAGTAGTATTTTTCCTGTCCTAAAGTTCTATTCATTTTAGAAAGACATATCTGTATATAGGATAAATAACAATCAGTATTCCGTATGAAATTTCAATATTATCGTAAGTAATGCTGTTATTCAACAAGCTACACTGACATTTAAATAGAATCTCATACCTGGTAACTACCACAATAAATAGCAGAAAGATACTATTAGAATAGTAAAAAATTAATATAAATAAAGATTTAATTCTCGAAAAATTGAATAAACGGAAATCTTTTAAGAAAACGAAAATCTTTCAATCAATATTTCAGTTATTGCTTTCAAAGAAACTTTTTAATAGACATCGCAATAAGCATAACGTGCGATTCATAATTTTTAAACAACTTATCACTGCTGTTCAAGTTGTTAGTTTTTCAATTTGCTGCATTTTATTTGTATTCGTAGCCTACTATTCACCAAAGTAATCAATAAGAGATATACAACCAAAATTCATAAATAAATAAGTGAACCGAATATTAATCACCAAACATTGATTTTTCTAATCCCTCCACTCAAATACAAACATTAACAGAAAGTTGACTACTAAAAATTTGACTGTGTCCTCAGAACAGAAACAGATACCACGCTCTAGTCTATAAGAAAAACGGAGTTACAGTGTCGATGTAAGTATTATACTTAATAAAGAATGTTCAAATATATATGTGATAGCAACGTGAGATCTACCTCCATAATAAGGACGCAAAAAGTTCATAGAAAATGGTGCACTACTACAATCTTTGCCGTAACAGTACTGAATATATTTTACTGAAACATGAAGTTAAATACTTTCACTAAAATGTGAAGAAAATGGATCTGTATTCAGTCAACATCTGTGCCATCCACAATTAATGTGTTATTGGTAAATATACCCTGTATAGTTTAACTGCTCGATACTGAGAGCTGTAACAGGAGTCCACCCGTTTATAGTGTTGATAAATGTTGGTGAAGAGAGTAGTACAGGAAACATAAACACTCGGTTGACTCACACGTAGCGCAATACTTTATTACAGTGATAAATATCCTTAAGTGCTAGTTAACGTCGTAAGTTAACGCTAGCGGACAGAAATAAAAGCCTTCTAGAATACTAAAGCGATGAAAACCTCAGTTAGTTCACAACTCGAAGTTTTATATCACAGAGGCATACTAAGCAAATGTGTAATACACAACTGGTCACTTCCTTTCTTCAGGGAACTACAGTTTAATCCAAAGCACAAGCCATGCTGACGTACTTCACATACATAATGCAAGCTTTGCCAATCATAAGATCATGATATGGGGCTGTGTAGCCAATATTACAAACTAGTTCCCAGTGTGCTTGCCACACACACTTTATTCTTGGCAACGTTAAGCTAACCTCAAGATCGTTAAATCGAAACAATACTCTCACAAACCGAAATTACTGAAGTGCGTTATTGGTATTCCTACACTACACCTATGTGGAGATCCTTCCATATGTCACTGGGCTAAGAAATTTTTCAATATGAATCAACATGAATACAGAAGAAAACTTTCAGTATTAACATAAGAGTGTATAATCTGACTTATAGATAAGTGTGTGTCAGTCGAAAATACAGACGTAGGTGACACCCGGCAAATATTTTATAAAATTAAACCATGACCGTTTTTCATCGTTCACTGTTTTTTTTTTACTTTATCCATGATATATGGACTTTGTGAAGGTCTGTAACTGTTTAATATATTAAGGTATGCAAATAATTTTCTGCGACACAGTTATTTGCATACCTTATCGTTCACTTTACCAAAATACTGCTTGAATTCTTGTAAATCGCCCGAAACTGAATGAATAATACTAGAAAAGTATATTTCAAGGTCATATTCAAGCCTTACTCAATTCCCAGTGCATCGAATATACCGATAAAAGTTTATCTACTGTGGTATTTAACTTCTGACTCCAAATGTAAAGCGCAGACTAACGATAACACCCATTATAAACGCTCACTGGAGCATATTCCTCAGTGGAATTTTTCTGACATACATCACCTCATCACCATATCCAGCAGGTGTAGGAGTTTTCAACCTCTCCATAAGCGTCCTGACCAACTGAATTTTGTTACGAATGAAATTCCTTTATTCCTTCAACAAGCATTATCTTTCTTCTTCATAAAATTATAAAATTTTGTTGCTGTATAGAAGCAATTGTAGCTGTACAACATACCATTTAACTGTAAACCACCAACACAATTATTTAACAGAATAACATCAACAGCAGAAGATCCAATACAATTAGGTTTTTCACTAAAATCTTTTTTGATACCGCATTTTTGTCGTCGATCTATGCTTCCTACCGTATAGAATTACTCCAATTATCAAGTAACTTTTTGATCTACTTCCATGGCTTTAACATCACTTAGCATCATCGTATCTGGTTTCTCTTGTACTGTTCATCTGAAATATTTTGCATGCAAACCATAACCTTTCCTTATTTTCAAAGCACGTACTTTGCTCTCTGAAATTTCTGATGTGATTCCATATCATGATTTCTATCGATTTACCTTTTGTTGGTAGTACAGATGTAAAACGTCCATGTTTGTCCTTTGTTCATTCAGAACTCAGTTGTGGTTGCGGAGTCCTTAGAGGCTCAGCTGGTAGCCCGAGGGAGTAATCCACAGCGTTGCGTCGCCTCTGCAGGTCCTTTGTCGCGGCCACAAGCATTAAGACTTAAGCTCTGAGCAGACAGAATGACCTTGTCAGCAACACACGATTTGTTGCATTGTCACACTTGAAAGCCGAGGGACTGTTGTGCACTGCTGGCTATGAAATGGTATTGTGTTTTCGTGTCGCATTGAATAGAATAAAAACTCAGATCAAGAATGTTCAAATAGCTATCCAAACAGAAATTACAGTAGATTTTAGTTATAGACTGCTTTTTTAGGATGAAAACCAACTTTTTGTGACAAAGTTAAACAGCAAAAAGTAAGTAAAATTATCTCTTGCATATATTTTTGTACTTTTAGCGTAAATGTATTGATGGAAAATAGTGCGTTAATCTTGATAATCATCTAGCGGCAACATCTGATTATTAATCAGAATGTTTCGGCCCCAACCCGGTATCGTCTTCAGATATGTGCATATCGAGTCTCACTTATTGCGTGAACAGACTCAAAAGAGACTCAAAAGGTTGAAATGTTAAGATCTGTAACCAGATAACACATCGTGTTAGTCTGTGAATCTTGGTAATGATCTTTCTCCACAGTTTCAATATACACAAGCCTCTCCGTTTTTCTCTTTCTTCCCACCAGCTTAAAGCAGTCCTTTTCTGTTTTCAGCACACACTCATCCAATCCTCACAGCCATATTTTACTTCGTCTTCCTTTCGGCCGTTTACCTTGTATCTTAATTTTAAATATTTTCCTTGGCATTATATGCTCTCCCAACCTCTTAACATTTCCATACAATTTGATCTTGCCTTCTATATCCTATCCGCACGGAGGGTCCTCTCGCACTCTATCTTCTCGTTATTTATCTTGTCCATTCTTCTAACCACTTCACTCGCTTGCATCTTACTTAAATCTTGTATTTTTACTGACCACGTTTCGATGATAGCCCGCGAATCTATATTAACAAAAGGCTAAGCTTGCTCATTGTGTAGTCATGTCCTTAACACTATGACGTCACGCACCCAGAGATATTACTACATAATAGAGGTTATGACCTTCATCTAATAAAAACTCTATTTATTTAAGCATCCGCAGAGAAATGAATTGCCAAAATAGGAAAACGGATATTTCGCTTAAATCAATATAATAAATATTTATTGTATTTCGTTATTTTATATTCAATCGATGTATAAGTTTTTTATACTCTATGTCCAGAGATATCGCTGTTACAGTAAATTATTACTTTTAAATCATTTTTAATGCTGTGTGTGTTATTTAATAACAATTGCGTTTAGTTAAGCAACTACGAGGAAATGCACTGTCAGAACACTGCTTCAGCCTGTTATTGCAGACGGATGGGCTTACGAGGTATTTGAGTCGGTGTAGACTTTCCGCTATATTCTACGTCACTGTTAACTCGAAGAAATGAATTGCCTAAATACTGAATTAAACATATTTACTGCGCATAAAATAACATGTTAATTATTTGTTGCTTTTTATTACTGGCTTCATTATATTAGCTGCATGTAAACGGTTCAAATGGATCAGATTTAGATAGCGATACAGTGAATGTATTCATAGACGGAAGACCAAAGTTATCATTTTTGGACGGCAAAATTAGTGGATGGTGTGATTAGATTGAAATACAGCCAGGACCAAAATGACAACTGACAGCGTAATTAACTATGAATTGCCACAATACTGCGTTCAACCCATCTTTGACGTGCTTTGAATTTTATAAATTGATTCTCTGTTTGCTGTTTGTATGCATGCTATTTGATATCAACATGAAAACAATGGTAAATATGTTTTGAGACGGGTGACGTGATCATATAATAGCGCGTCCTGGAGAAGCGATGCTGCAGCCGGCGCCAGTGGTCCGATCATATTTTGGCAGTCCCGCTCGCGGCTGTTTGTGTTTGCGCACGCAGGAGTCTGCCATCTCGGCCAGCAGGCGCCCGCTTGTTTAATTCATCGGCCATCCAAGTGGCCCGAGCGCTTTACGAGCAACTGCTCTCCACACACAAACCGGCCTGCGTCCTCATAGCAGGGGGACCTCTCTGACAGGTGGAAACCGAGGTGAAGCCTCACAAATGTAAATTGAGGCGGTTACTTTATTACTAACTCATAGAGCTTTTACTGAAAATCAAAGGATCCGTCAATTTCTATGATTGTATTTCCCAATACCTCGATACGTTTTTCGACTACTGTGAGCATGTGACTGAAGTGCGAGCTGCCACATATCAAGCAAGCCGTTACAGTATTTAGTTACAGTGTCAGTTATCTAGCGGATACGAATACTATCAATTAGCAATTAGAATTACTGCTAATAAGGGGAAAGCATCATACAACTGGATGGATTAGTGCGGCTAATTGTCCTGTTAAGTAAACAGTTACTTATTTCACTGTAAAGTTTTCGCATATACAAGTATAATAGCTATCAACAGAATAAACAGTGATAAGCTGTTGTTTAGGATGAAGTTCAGAAAATGGTGGAATTTGATCTAGTTTCACTAACAAGCATATAAATTAAACATAATTAGCTTCGTTACCTCTCGTTTTTGATTCCACCAGTCTGGATTTCCCCCGCCCCCCCCAAAAAAATGGCGACCTGGCATTCGAGAGGACGTGGGTTCAAACCCTGATTCAGGTTTTCCTGTTTTCACCAAATAACTCAATGCTAAAGCTGGGATGGTTCCTTCTTCGAATTCATTTCCATTCTTTGCCCATAGTTCTATCTCACCTCTAAGGACTTTGACATTGACGAGGCATAAAGCCATAAAAAAATTAGAAATAATAGGTCCTTGGAGAAGTTAATTCTTTTCACTGTGTGATAAATTATGAAAGTTCTTCAATTTTTCTAATGATGGTGATGTTTAGGGTTGAATTATATCTTTATAAAGTTGAGAGTTCCTTAAGGTAAATTAACAACCGAGCGCGGTGGTGTAACGGATAGCGTTCTGGCCTCGCATTCGGGAGGACGGCGGTTCGAATCCCCGTCCGGGCATCCTGATTTGGGTTTTCCATGGTTTCCCAAATCACTCCAGGAAAATGCCGGGATGCTCCCTTAAAAAGGCCATGGCCGAATTCCTTCCCATTCCTTGTCCCCATCCTTTCCCGTCTCTAAAGACCTAGCTGTTGAGAGACGTAAAGCAGTTTAAAAAAATTAACTATCTGAATCAACTGCACCTATCGACTCATTGTGAATTTAGCAGTTTATGCATCGTGACTACTGTTAATCGACAATCGGTTTATCACGCCATGTTTTTCATACATAACACAATAGCACTTTTTTAATGCTTGTTACTTGAAGTGTTCCAAAAATACAAAAAAAATCTTTTTGTGAGGTGCAAAATATAAAAGGTTCTCTGTGAGGGATACTGAATGATGATATGTGCACACTAGCGGATAGTAAGACGCCATCTAGGTTGCATTAAAAGAATTCATTTCCATTACCATGAGTAAAAGTTAAATCAGCTTAGTAAGAGCGTAAAGCAGGATAGCTAATTTTTTTCTGTTTAATAAAGCTAGTTCAGTAACTTAAACGTAAGGACGCAGGTATTCGTTCTGTAGTTGGTTACCTAAACCACTAAGAGAAAGAAGGAAATGTGGTGGGCATAACAAGCGTAGTTGGGTGTGACAGCAATAAGAATTAATGACATTTAGAAACCAACAAAATACTGTGAATTCAAACTAGTACTGGCTTTTTTGAAGTATGATTCTGAAGAAGGTAGTAATGACTCTTATAAAGAATGGGACTTAAAGAAAATATGTAAAAATTGTACTGTTTCACTAGGCGTGACTCCTTGTAAATATACACGTCGCACCCAGCTAAGAAAGCGTGCAAAACAAATCTACAATCAAACACAATTTACCATCAATTTAACAGCTAACAGAAAAAACGTAAAATATATCATCATTTATGATAAACAATACGAAAAGACGTATCCACAATAACTACAATCTTTACTAGACCGAATTGCGTGTACTGGAAGGCTGAACTAGTGTTACTGACGACTGTTAGTATTTGAAGTTGTAGACCGCTTGATACCGAGAGACTGTTTGTCAAACAATGCGAGTGTTGCCATAGACTCTCATTGATGAAGCTTGAAAGGGTAAACCTCTGGCCAGGACGCTAATGACCCCCGCCGTCGACGCACCCTTAAAGCCGCCTTAATACCAACCACAAACATTGGCCACCGAAAGTACTGAAGCTATCCTTTGACGCTTCTAATTCGCGTTGGCTTATATTCTGCAGCTCCGCCAAGAGAAGAATCCTTCTGCATACAGTATCTATGCTTTTGTTAGATTTGCCCGGCTCTCACTTGTGCTGTACCATGCGATGGAATGGAACATGATCTTTGTTTTACCGCCAACAGTCTTCCCACAAGATTCTTACCAACGCTGCATATAAATCTGATCTGAAATACTGTGTCTCTCCCCACTTTTTCTTTAAATAAACTGTTACATTACGTACCAGAAAAACTACTACTTCACAAATATTAGCAACTGTCTGACCATATTTCTCTATGATCTGTTATGTTAACAATGTTTGATATTTAATTCCTCATTGTCCTTGTTCCATAACAGCGTAATGAGTGCAAAAAGAAATAATAGTCTCAAGTAATAGCCACTGTAAAAATTGTTAGGAAAGATTTGTTGTTGACCCGTTGATATCGGTCTGTGGAGGACAATGTCCCAGATCAAAGTCAAGCCGTGTCATGTCTTGGCGCCCCTATTTCACGCCTCTGCCTTGCCAAGTGGCTCAACGCCGACTTCCATGTGACGCGACGGGACGTAGGCCGTACGTGCCTAGCTTCACCATGTCACACATCTGCAACGTTCTAATTGTATTCTTTTCTGAATCAGCTCGGAAAAGATCCCGTGCGACAGTAGAATGGTATACCCGTCATGGTCGGTGTTTCCAGCTGTCAATAATCCGTATATTAATCTAAGTCACGTATTTCTTACTGGCATTTTTTTCCTTTATATGCCAGGATATCACAGCTCTGTGTGCCACCCGGATCATTACGAAGTCTCAACACTATAAGGTTGAAAGCCTTATCACTGCTCTTATACTCTTACTAGAGGGTATTTGTTTGTTTCTTCATATAAGAAAAACCAAACAATTTAACATATGCAATTCAAATTTTATACTAACCTCCATAGTCTAAAATGGATTTAACAAGATCCACATATTATAATTTAGAAAAAAATAACATTTATGTTTTCAAAAACAAACAGAAGACGTACGAAACCAAGATTAAACTAGACATAAATGTAAACACAGCTATAAAATAAACATAACATGAAAGAAGTCAAAGAACTCCAAAAAATTGTTTCTCCCAGGTGACGGCTAGGAAGCGAGCCGTTGGAAAGTCACGAGAACCCTTTTCAACCGAACGAACCTAGGCGGGGGTAGGGGAAGGAAGTCAGCCGTATCCTTTCAAAGGAAACATCCTAACTTTTGTACGGAGGAACTGCAGGAAACCACGGGAATCTCCAATCAGGATTGGCGCACAGGTTTTAGTCCCCGCAATATTGAATGTTCGGAATGAGAACAAATTATTCCAATTATTGGTGCTGCTACTTCGAGTTACATAGTTGGCCGTTAGGACATGAGCTGCGAGAAGTCAGTTGCCTATCTTTGACAACGTTTCACGCAAAGTAGTAAGTAGAGATTTTAATGGGGTTTTTGATATTGGGCCGTCCACGGACACAACAGTAAAATGAGGTATTTTTCATATTCATAAGCTGAGAAATAAAGAAAATAGGAGTAAATGACATCCAAGTGACGTCGTGGAGCTCAGAAACTAAGATAAAAGTGTTTCCAAATTAATATATATTCAAAGGAAAGTTTCGTTTCGCGGTCGAAATCGTACCGGAATACATAATAAAGATATCGAAATAAAATGATTCAGAATTGATACCAATATTCAATTCCAGCAGGCTCCGTGGTTTGGATTTCTCGTAACTTGTAGGCTACTGGTGGATTACCGTGTTAGTTGAGACAGAAAAAGACTAAGAAGTGTAAAAACTCTAACACTAAGTCATTAAGACACACGAAATAGTTATTATTTAATTAAAGTTTTACTAAAAAAACTATTAGCCCCTGCCAGCGGAGGTGTTATAAGGGATGTTGCTATAAATTGGCTGATAAGCCAACGATTTCTACTGATGCTTATTCATAATGCTCGGTGTCGCTATTTTCTATTGAGACTCCAAACCATCATCATCATTCCTTTTACTGCTGAGAGTTGTAACTCCATTGGATTTCTCACAACATTTTCGATATTCTTGGATGCCCGTTAACTACAAGTAATGAGATCAAATCATCCGTGAGAGTAACTAACGTGGAATACCTGATTTCCTTTCATAACCCTTTGTAAAATAAAAGTCCATGTGAACAAAGTTACAGGCAACAGTATAAGGAATGAAAGAATCCGAACAGAACGAGCAAATGAAACAGATGAAGAATGAATGCAAAGACTGTATTAGTATCACACATAAAATGCAGTTACTCGTATTTCAGCTAATTCACAGAGAACAATTACGTTTAGAGGGTGTTATAATACTACAAGCAGAATTTCACATTAACTTTATTTTCGTTTACGTTGAATATTCAGGTAACGGATATTCGATTTGCTTTTTGCATTCATTTGGCTGCTTTTAACTAACTCTAATTATGCATTTCTCCATGTTTTTTAATAGCAACATTTAAAAATACGGAAAAACTTATATGAAAACTTTCACAGTCCTCGAGGAATTCCGGAGGTGAGAAATTAGATTGTGCTAGCACTTTTCTTTTGTTAGACACATGTCAGTGTGTACTCTGTTGGGTTTGTTGCTGCTCGGTCTTCATAACAGCTTATGGGGGGAAACTTCGTTGACACAATTTGGTCCATGCGGGCGAAGATGTACACAGAATCTTGTTTTCTATACCTTTACACCTCATTGACGTTGTGGTCATTAGAGGCGAGAAAGGACTATAGGCAAAGAACGAGAAGGAATTCCTTTTGAAGGGAACCATCCCGGCATTCACCTCGAGTAAACCAAGGAAAACCAAAATCTGGATGGGTACATGGGAATTCGGACACGCGTTCTCACAAATACGACGTCTGAACGCTACAATTCAGCCTTTCACGCGCGGTCTAAAGTTACTATACGAGATCTATGAATCTAGATATCATTTTCGTTTCTCTCGTATCTGAATCTAATCCTTTCCAACTTTTTCTAAGAAATTTCACCCAATTTATCTTCTCATCCGGACGTCTTCCGTTATTCAGCTTGCTGTTTGATTATCGACATCATTCACCGGATTCCATTTCCCTCTTTCATCAGACGTCCAGGATACCTATTACAGAATTACTCAAAAACTGTTGTCTAAATATCTCATTTTAATGGTTCTGAAATTTCATTTGAAATAAATACAGCATGTTGTTTCCGAAAAGGTGCGTGTGAAACCTCCTCATGACTAACCATTATATATGACGAGAAAAACGTGATGCTTGAAATGGTGTGAAAGCATGAGAAACACCTAGCTATCTGTAAACAGCATAAAATTTTTTTCATGAATTTCGTGTCAACTGACGAACAACTGCTTGCATCGAAGTAAATAAACAATAAATCAGTGATGGAATATACAACCTTATACGAGTTGCAAGTTGCTGGAATTTAAAATTAAAGTTATTGGTTATATCGTTTAGAAGGATGAATTGCATCAGTTTTTCTTTCGACTAATTTTTTGGTGAAGTGTAACAGCAGTCTTTGATCCAATGGTAGTAAGCATTTTGAAGGAACCATTACGTTACTCTCCTGGAGTGATTTCAAGAAATTATGAAAATCTGAAATTTTTATGACCAGATCGAATTTCTGCTCTCTCGAATGAGAGGGCCCAAGCGATAATCGATCATCCACCACTGTTGTCTCATATTCGGGAACATAGCGGTTAAGTTTTCTGTGCCGTCAATGAGCTATCGATATTCCACGGACTTTCAAAAAAAATCATAAAAATATGAAAATGCCAATAAGATTTCTTATAAATAAAATGGCCTATTTTTTCCCATCCTTCCTTTGTCCACCACCGTTACCTAAATTGCCACTTCTGGGTAAAAATTAAAGACGGATTTATCTTAGCAACTAATATAACTTCTGTGAATTTGCGTTTATGTGTATAAATATTCAGTGCTCTGTTATTGCCAAGAACAAAAGCTATTACCGATTTCAATGCAAATAGAAACAAAAAATAATTGTAAGCTTGTTACTTAAAACAGTATATTTTAGGTACATTGTGAGACATACGGAGCCATAAATTAAGGCCAATGAGCAACTACCATACCAAGGTGGAAGCAATTAATTAATTTCGAAAATAAATGTTTCTTCATTGTTAAACTGTAGCTCTCTTTACCTACTATGATTATCGGGGAACGTCAGGCGGCAACGAAAGAGGAGTTCTGACCAATTGATAAGAAACTGAGTGTCCAGGACATAAAGGCCACACCAAATTATTATTACTAGTTATAGCCCAATGGTCGAAATTCGTCTGTAATTCATTAAGTTATTTTTCTTTTTCAAAAGGGTAATAATTATTGCACATATTTTTTTTATTAATTTGTCCTATTACGTTATCTGCGAGCTTAGATATATTATATACTGTATACACTGACGTCGTTGGCTGCGATCGTGTACCAATACTTCATTGGTTTATGTTGTTTGCCTTAATTCCCTACAATACCCATAAAATTAAAAAATTAAATTAACAGTTGAAAAAGCACAATTAACAGACCTTACTTGTATTTAATTTTTGATACAATTCTTTGTCAGTTTACCTTTATAACAACATGGAATGAATGCCGTCCTTTCATCTGAAGTGACTTCTGATTCGAAATATTTTGCATTAAAAAATCCACAATCGAAACTATTTAAAATTCTTAGAGTGATATATATTGCGCATTTAAATGCATCCATCAAAATAATTTTAATATTTTGTGTACTATTTTCACTATTTATATTTGGTCTATTATCATTTTGAATTTCACGAAAATAGGTATGCCATCTTCTTTGCCACTCAATCCGACCTGTCACTGTTTTATGTCGAGGCATAATGAAAATGGTGCGAATATCTGAATGTTAAAATAATAATAATAATAATAATGAAATTACTGGAATTAAGACTAGACAGAGTTTCAAAAAACAAAAGGCCGTTAGCCAAAGTTTAACATTTTAAACAATAAAATGTACCCAACTTTTTAACCACGAATTCAATTTACATTTTCTTTTCGCAGAAACCATTGGGCGAGACTAAAGTCAATTCAAATTATCCGTTAGGTTATCGAATTCTCTATGATATATAAAATATTCCCTCCATGTTCCTTTAATAAGTTCAACGATTAATCTTTGATTGTTTGACCAAAGACCACAGAGTATCTTAATGCTGGGAATACACGTCAGGTAGTTGGCTCAGATCATATCCGATTTCATATACAATTTATGTTTTACTGTTTAATAATATATTTTTAACACATTCATTAACTATGCTTATTATATTTTTTCTCTACTATTTGACCAAAGACCACAGAGTTACTTATAAACTTGAAATAGACAGAATGGCTAAGACCATTAAAAAAATTAACATAAACAATAAATGTTTTATTTCATTTAATGTAATGTATTTGTAATTGTGCGTGAAATCTGATCTGATCGGATCCAACTATCTGATGTGTATTCCCATCATTAAGATTCTCTGTGGTGTTCGGTCAAACAAAACAGTCGCAAACAGTAGAGGATAATCTTTGAACTTATAACAGGAACAACTGAACATAATCAATTGTTTTATTTTATGTAATGTATTTTTAACACATGTTATATATACATTTTAGCTTTCTGCACTTCTTCTCCATATAAACTTAAACTATGCCAAATCTCACACTCTTCCGTGTGCACAATATTCCTAAAAAGGGATCCGAAAGTTTCGCTTCACTTATTAATATACAGATAGTAGTAAAAATAGTAAAGTATTCACGCAATCATTAAATTAAAACATTTAGTAAAAACAGGAAACGAGTAACTGTCATGATTCTAACTTATTATTATTATTATTTTATATGGCCTTCAGCCCTGCAGGCCATCTATCCATTTTCCATTTACATGATTAGATACATTCATGTGGCCTGTTACATTATTCATTGTACACGTTAAATCGACAAATTGGATAATACATTCTGTACATTAAAATATCTAGGTTACAGGGTACAAAATATACATCAAAGTTTAAGTTACATAATTCATTGTACAGATTAAAATGATGAATTGTACACTACATTCGGTACATTAAAAAAAACATGTTTACAGGGTAAAAATGTACATTAAAACCTTTATAATACATAGTGAGCCTTGAAAAGATAGGATTTGTCTCTTACAATTATTAATACAGCTGTTTTTATAATTCCAGTTTGATTTTTCGTAAGAAAGCGTATATGAGGGAAAATATTTTGTATTTGTTAGCGACTAAAAGAGTAGAAACATTTGTTGACAGTTGCTGCCCCAGCTGCTCCAGTTCTTAGTAAGGTTGTCGGATATGTCTTTTTTGTGGACAATCAAAGAATATATGGTTACCGTCTTCTTCCTGACTACATTAACAGTATGGATCGTCTACACGCCGATCCCATATAGATGCTTCTTGAAGCGCGCATGCCCAAATTTTAGTCGAGATATACTGGTGTATAGTTTCATGGGGCATCGAACATTTTGGAACCATGGCCGTGATTCTGACTAGACCTGCATAGATTAAGCTTGCCTCAGTATATAACCAACCAAGTAAAAAAAAATTGCTGACGAAGAGCTCTCAAACACATTTTTATAACTCTTGCTTTGCTATTTTTTGATACATTGTTCTCACTCAACCTCAATGTACTGAATGCTGACATACGAACTCAGCTGTAGACAACGTTTATATATCACATTTTTTTGTAAAGAAATAATCTATGAATTTAATTTGTCAATCTATAACTATAAAACGAAAACCGGATATATTTGAAATATAAAAACTCGGAAACTACAGAGCAGATTTCGATGGGGTTTTCACCGTTTTAAAGCTTAGAATCTCAATTGAAGAGTTTTGGAATGTCTTATGCTCCAACGTAACATAACGCAGGTGTGGTAAATGAAAATCATAACGTACAGCCCGAAGCAAAAAATAAAAGAAATACGATGCTTATGTCATAAATCGTAAAAAAAAAAAAAAAATAATAGCCATGTTATCGCATGTAACGTTTACTTTATTAAATTTTGGTATTTAGTCTTTAAACCCCACACATAGTTTATATCGAATGCAAAGAGGAAACTACTTAAAGTGGAAAATATTTAAATTAATTTTAATAATACAATGAAAAAATCTTTCTATATCTTCTTTGTTTCTTGATATTACTATCTGAGGCCACACTGCTACAATCTCTGACGTTGTGAAATTTTAATGGGTGTGTTAAGGAATGCATATTTGACGGTTTTGAACATGAAATTGAGCTGTTTAAAACTTTTAGTGAAGAACCTTCCAAGAAATTTATTGCTTTTTGAAATTACTGTCTCTGGATGCGAATTAAATTCTAGCTGTTAATAGTAAGTAATGCACGGCTTTGAACATGAAATTGAACTGTTTATAACCTTTAGTGTTGACATAGTGTTACTTTTTTTTGTAATTTATTGATGATCGATTCTGTCTTTACTACATTTCCTGAAAAAGAAAAAAAAAAAAACATAACATTGTTTCTATTGCTGCACGAATTGTTGTGGTTATTATGATATAGCTTAGTACACATGTTCCTGATATCATGGCTAAAAATATTGCAGGAAGAAAGCAACCCCAACCCCATCTCTTTCCTGCTACACAGGTGGTTAGGCGTTTAAATTCTTATAGAAGAATGGAGCGACTGACATGAAATTCACAAGTGCAAAACACTGGCAGTTCTATTATTATCGTGGTGCCAAAATCTGATGATAAAATCATATAGAACTCGGCGAAACAAATCTAAAATAAAGAATAACATTTCTTGATATCTCACTTGGTTTTCAAGATTTAACATATCAAAAATCAGTTATAGTTCCTTGTGCTTTTGGTGACGTTTCTTCTGGTCCAGGCTGTATTTCAACCGAACAACAACCACTAGAAAGAAAATAAAACACCTATAGTGCTTTTCCACCTTGTAGATGTAGTGGTTTGATGATGCAATATCTCGAGAACTAAGCGAGATATCAAAAACATTTATACTTTATTTTCGATTTGTCTCACCAAGTTACATACGAATTTATTATTAAATTTGCCTAAGGCGAAATTTTTATTCTGGTCCAGGCTACATTTCAACCTAACCACGTCAATTTTGAAATACGATATCTCGAGAACTAAGCGAGATATCAATATATATATATATATATATATTCTTTACTTTCAATTTGACTCATCGAGTTACATAGGATTCCATCTTCAAATTGCAGCTCCACGGTTATCGTAGAATCCCCCAAAAAAACGTACCTCTTTTATGAGCTTCAATATTCACTGTGTGTGTAAACCAATCTAGATCATACCGGGCAACGCCGGGAGCTCTGCTAGTATACAATATTCATAATCTGTTGTTAAAGTATGTCGAAGAATGCCGTCACTTCTAATGGTTGTGAAATAGCGGTCAGTCGTATACACATAGTCAAAAGTAGAGAAGGTTACTATAAAATTTTATCTAAAATTCTCAGCCATGAACGGTTCTTCTATACAATAAACGATACACAAGCTTGTTCTAATTGACTGGTATCAACAAGCCAAAAAAAAATTTCAAACAATAGGGATAACATTAACTCCAAAATAGGATCCATTTTCCTATTCTCTTAAAAATAGGACGTGTCTATAACAATAATTGGAAAGAATATGTAATAAAACGCTCATTCCATCGATTACCATAGATTAACTGCACTTGTTATAAATACAATTAGACAGTGAAGTTCAATATTTGGCCAGTGTTGACTGTTAACGTAAGGTACTAATCACATCCATGTAAAAGAATTATCATTTTCCGTATTCATTTTTCTCATTGAACAAAACTTCTACTTGGAGAAATCAGTGTTTCTGGGTAAATTTTAGTGGAACGAGTTCACAATGGATACTAGCTTAAGGTTTATCTCCATTTATTTATTTATTCATTCCTGATGGACCTTCATTATTAAATATGAGGCTCCAGAGCCTGCGTAAATACGTTAATCTATGTGGCTTGCTTGATATGATTTTATTACTGCTAACTAATCGATTTTTTTAGTATTTGAAAGTACGAAATGGTATTAATTAGCGTCGGAACGTTTAACACCTAAATAAAATGCAGACATTCAGAGTTTAAGTATATTATAGTGCGCTAATCGTTTACACGTTTTGTGAACAATTGATAAATTACGATCCATGTTCCTGAATCACAGTGGGAAGCGATTCTCTTTAATTCGGATCCGTGTTATCTCACCTGAAGCGGCCGTATCGATTAGGGGTCTCGGCTTGTTTACAGCAGTTCCCGTAGGTGCGCCACGGTCGCGGAGACAGGTGGGCCAGTCAATATAGGGGGCATCGGGGACCGTATCGATTGTCGTATCTCTCACTGACTGATCGACTTGTCGCCGCTCAGCTGTTGTCTGGATCATAGCCGTGCCGTGGCGTGCTCACGCGTAAACAAGAGAGCGGCGCGGAACCACCTGACTGAGCCATACCGCGCTCCAAGCACGAGGCGCAACAGTCTGTAGACAAACTGTGGCTCTGTCACAAGAAAACAGAAAATACGCCAAAATATTAACGGAATTTATATGGTGGTAGTTCGGTGGATCTTCAAGTTTTTTATCATCTTTGAATAGCTCTAGGCATAATGTACTCCATCCACTTAGCTTCCCCTATTTAATGACGAAAAACATAGCGGGGATGTCATCTGATTTCTATCACCATAAACTTTATATTTGTATGATACAAAAATTAATATGGAGAAGTGTTTGATGAGCCTGAACTCAATCTCACACGGTTTTGGATCCCAAAAAGGATCCTCTAATTTAGTCGTGTGCCTTCGGCCATGTATGGTAAGTGTTTTTAAAAGCGTGTGTAATTCCTTACAACAAATAAGATTTTCCTACATATTTACTATTATACAAAAAACAGTAATATTGGGAAATTAAAATTATAAATTATTTCACATCTTCCTCTACAGAGTTTCATACAAGTCTTTGGCATAATATTTTCTCTGAACATCAGGGAACAATTTCGTAATTATGCATAGTTTTGTAGTATTTCTTAGTACTTATTCGTTTTACACATTTTGTTTACTATGGTAAAACGTTGACTACGGCCTTCCTACAGAAATTTGAACCAACTAATAACTTTCATAAACGTTCTGAATTTTCCATTATCTAGATTATGCTATATTACTCATGTTAAACAAACAATTAAATCCGGTTCAAACGAATGTAAGGTTTTCAGCATAATTAGTCAGTTTTAATAATGGTTTATACCATATTTTTATGTCGTTTCAGTTTTTTATGTCGTTTAATCTTATTCCATCAATATACTTCCCAATTTCAGCATTCATCCAATAATCAAAATCTTAATTAACAAATTTCCTGTACACATGTAGTCATTTTATTTTTCTGTATTAACTTTGTTCACATAGAACGTACATCACGAGAAAACACTCAAGTATTGTGTCTATTAACTCTCAATTAAAACAGCTGAATATGAACTATCTGTATACTAATAAAATTAGTAACATTCACCAGATTCATTATGCAGAGTGCATGAAATATGATTTTCTTTCAAAAAGTAAAGTAATTAAATATGTCATTTTTTACTTCAATAAATATATTAAATATCTTTCATAGGCTTTAATTATTAAATTTATGGAGGATTCATTAAAATTAGCAGTGACAGAAGTGACAAATGTTTAGTTGATATATGAATCGCGAAATATATTTGTTGTATAATTGGAAGAGCAGGATGATTAAGTTAATATTGTTACTTTAAGTAATGCGAAAGGAAACATTAAATTTAGCCATCGCCACTATGTTAATATTGTTACTTTAAGTAATGCGAAAGGAAACATTAAATTTAGCCATCACATTCAACCCAGTACAAGTCGTTCAATTTACCAGCTGTATACACATTACCTGTGTCTAATTTTGTTTTCTAAAGTGCTACGGATATCGGTCCAGAATTAGCTCAACCAAATGGAGATGACGTATTTCACCTACGAATTTCTTTTCAGCGAAATATCATGTTTTGGTCATGTAGAGATTCACCTTTGAGGCTTTAAATAATTCTTCTTTTACTAATTCTGGCTTTACGCCTCGTCGACGTTGATGTTATTATAGGAGGTGATTGGGAACAAGGAATTCGACTATGGCTTTTGTGGGAATCATCCCGGATTTCGCCTGAAGGGTTTTAGGGAAACCATATAAATCCAAAATCACGATTACCGGACAGGCATTCGAACCTGCGACCAACTAGGAATCCCGAGGGTCCCACTCACCCACCAGGGTAGGTTTATAGAATACTGAACTGTAACACACGTTTAAGAAGTTTGACATGAATTATTGCATTTCTACTAAGCACAAGATGAAGGATGCCTTTCATTATCTATTTGTTGAGGAATTTTCATCTAGCCAACTTCTGATGAGATTCAATAAGTATTCGAAAATTGATCATTATTGCCTCAAGTCACAAAATGGTAATTGGAATCTATCAATTAAGAAACAATAGCAATATCCAACTACTGTTGGGAAAAATTTTGCGGCAAATTATCACGGAAGAATTGTACGAAAAACCATATCACGTTATTTATGAGGGCATGCTTGTTTCTAGTAGGTAGTATAAAACACCACTTGACAAGAATTGTAGAAGATTGCGTAAACTGATACAGGTAATTATCAGAATCACCTAGAAACATATTACTGCAATCACTTTCATCAACATTTATCAAATAGTACCAGACTTTAAATATGGCGACTCAAAATAATCAAAAAGATACAAAGTTTTTGCTATCTGTATGGTATAAATCTTATGCCTGTATCTTAAATTCAACACAAATAGACCCACATCGTCTCGAGTTAGCAAAAAAAGGCCATGGAAAGATAAACCCAGCTCCAAAAACGTATACATTGATCTAAATTATGATTTTAGAATATTCTTCTGATGTATTCTTGTTTTCGGTACATAGATTAGCGTGCAGAATATTTCAGATAATAATAAAAAATCAAATATTCAGCATTTAGTTTGTACAATATTTTGGTTTAGGGGGATTGCTGATTTTATGCATCTCCAATGTCTTAATTTATTGTGGTAATGTCATCATGTCCAGCACCAGTTACAACGTAGATGTTAGATTATTAGATTTGTGTTCTTTAAAGATATTCTCTTCCCGAAAACTCTGTTTTAATTAATCTCGTGCGTTTCAAAATTTTAAGCACTTTTTAATTTATAATTAATTTTAAAGATTAAGGTATTTGCTGTGGTCACATCATATTTTAAGAAAGTAATTTTTCCAAATTCGACCCTTAAAGGACAAAAATGTCAATATTTCTAAAATGCAGTTTTTTTGTGTCACGAGCCATTTGTATCCCTGGATACCTAACCAATATTGATAAATGAGGTATCATTTTACAGATGATCGCCTCCACTTTGGTCACATCATATTTTATGAAAGGAATTTTCAGAATTAGACAATTAAAGAGCAAAAGTATCATTATTTTCATAACATATTTATCTTTTATCACTATCCATTGGTCTCCCTTGAAATCTGACTGAAATAGATAAATGAGGTGTCATTTTAAAGATTAAGGTCTCTGCTTTGATTACACCGTATCTTAAAATAGTATTTTTTTTTCAGACTTTATCCCTTAAAGGGCAAAAGTATAATTTTTTTCATAACTTTTTTTTTTTTTTTTTTTTTTTTTTTTTTTTTTTTTTTTTTTACGAGCAATTTATCTCCATCGATACCTAAACAAAATCGATAAATGGTGTTTGATTTAAAAGAATAAGGTCTCCACTCCGACAACCGTATACAATAAGAATAATTTTTTTCGAAATTTGACCCTCGAAAGACAGAGGTTATAACTGAAAGTCGCGCGTTTGAGATAGTTCAAAGCCAAGTGGCTAGATAGCAGAAGCGCGTATTACAGAGATATTTTCTGGCCTCGCATTCGGGGGAACACTGTTTCGAATTCCCTTCTGAGCATCGAGATTTGGGTTTTTCCGTGGTTTCCCCAAATCAATCCAGGCGATTGCCGGGATACTTTTATCAAAAAGGCGATGGCCAAATACCTTCTCGTTCCTCGTTCTCAATCCCACCCCGCCTCTAATGACCTCGACGAGGCGTAAAGCCATAAGTAAAAAAACAAAATTAAAAAATTCAGAGATATTAGTAAACTGCTTCACTGGTGTCGACTTTTGTAACATACCTATTATACTTGACAAATAAGCAGTTGAAATAAATGAGGCGATTTTTCTTTCATTATATTACAAATAACCAATCTTACTATTCGTCGTATTACGAAACGTTTGTACGAGTCATCTAGTACACAAAATTGCTGTACAGAGATTTACAGCTCAGATAAAAATTATTGTTAAACCTATTAACTTCTGATAGTAATAAAAACAGTGAATCAAAATCTAACAGACAGTAATTATATATGCGCTACAAATGCCATATATCATACAATGTGTTTGCTGCTGGAAGACATTTAGGCGAATTGTCTACAAGGTGTTTTTTAAGGATTAATTTATTTATTAACTTATTTGAAATTAGGCACGGAAATCACAGTGGAACATTCCAATAATAGCTGAGTTGTGTTTAGACGTTGACTTGCTACACAGGAACACGAAGGCATTTTATCAAGTCACCATGGATATTTATTTAAGTCTGTGTTTTGATTATTTCCTCCCCTCCCCTCCCCTACTGAAAAATGAAGACCATGATTGATAGTTTTGAATATCTGAACCTACCGTATCTAGCCAGGTAGGTCGAGAGTGTGTCATAAAAGCACCACAATTGCTCGCATCTCTCACGAACAAGTCTTAGAGACAGCCCTTGGAGCCTCAATGGATCTGGCTTCCGTTTCGGAGTTAGTTTTAATTCATTTCCACATTCCCTTAAGCAGCTCACCAGTATTAACCGAATTTGAGTGACTGGTAGTCTTACAACCAGTAACGGAAATGTTATGTGTGAGCTCCTGCCCATTTATATGCGTCATACTCGTTTCCTAGAAAGTTATTAGAAATGTTTTACTTTTTGCTAGAAGTTTGAAACAGCTTTGAACAGTACACCTAATCATGTGAATGATTAATTTTGGCTTATATTCCTTAAATGAAGATCCTGACAGTTGCTCGTATCTGAATCATTAATGTCATTTTGTACCTCCTAGTAGCGACCATGATTTAATCCTTACTTATTGCGTTGTCATCGCATATTCCACGTTTCAGAAATATTACATAACCGCCTGAATGTTGTTTACAAGTATCAGAGCTTTTTTTCCAATCCGTATATTTTTTCGCATTCCTGTTTTAAATGGAGTGTCTTCACAGACAAAACAACTACAGTATTGAAACACAGTTTCATACTTTAATGTCACCACTTAGAAATGTTTTTTTACTTTCTTTTTAAATTATTGCAATATTAAGGTATAATAAAGTGCTTCATTTTATCTCGCAAATGTCAGACGCTGTTGTGTCTGGGTTGAGACAATAACCGCGTTGTGTTTTTCAGATATCTTTCTGCCACAGAAACCGGCACTAATAAATATCTCCTATTGTTCTTCTTAGAATCCTTTTTTCGGAAGTGGGTTATTATTCAAAAACTTGTAAAAAAATTGAGGTGTTATTTGCAAAACCTTTCTACGTAGTACAGCATTAGAACTGGACATATATAAGATAAATATATTTATAGGCATTTGATTTTCGTTCTTCCAAATCTAATAGTGTGTTTCGTTGATATATTAGGCACCAATGTATAGTTTATTTCGTTTTGCCAAAATCTCGAATGCGTTTGAGATTGCACTGGAAATCATTACTTTCGAATAACTCATCAGTGAAATATAATTACTGTATCACAATCGCTATCATTTCCAATTACGGTAAAACTTTGGGTTTTCTGTTACGTATTGACATCAGTTCTTCCTTGCCAACAGAGAGCACAATGATCTCTTCCTTTGATCTATTCGTATCGATTTCAGTATATACAATAGAGATTTTTACTCAAATTTATGCTCATTTCATTAATGTACAGGAACATTTTTCGGATTCTCTTATGGCCATTTGTCTTTGATTTCGCATTGGTATAATAAAAAAATAAGGTACAATGCAAGCTTAGAACACTCACAGTCAGATAAGGCAAGATATATTCACTCAGATCAATCCAAACCACGTCATTTAATCATGAAGTCGAGCCAACTATGCAGAGAACATTATAAGACAAACCTATTATACACAAAATATTGATGCAGTGAATACGTCACTCAGAATCTATGATTCTGGAACAAAAATTTGATAAAGATTTACTCTAAACTTTAGAGTTTAAGTGCCCTCGAATTCTTGTATTCACGTGGCAGGATTTGATGGCCCAGTACGACAATTTCATCGACATCGGCGTGTAACAAGTCTTGCAACACTTCAGTGTATATTGATGACCATTTATTCCTGACAACCTCAAAATCAGACTAAATTTGTTGTTTCTTGTAAATATGGCATACAAACATGCAATACATGGAGAGTTCAGAATGGCCGTGGTACATTTCAGAAAATATTTTTTCTTGATGAATTTGCCCATTTAATGTTTTATTCTTAATTTTTCATAGTCGCCTATTAGACCACTGCATGCTCACATAATGAAATATTATTTTTCATTTCGTAATGTTGCAGCTACAACAATCGCAACTTTAATTTGGTTAATACGTTCATATGTTAGAAGCGAAATATACATAACAATTAGTTAAAACCATCAAGACGTGAGATGTATTGGCAATCCTAAGAGTTTGAAGATTTTTTTAATTAATCATATCAGCCATGTACTTTTAAAATGTTTCATGCACATTACTATGAGTGACGACAAGTGTCAATGGAGCAAATCGTTGTGAAATTTTAATGAAGTATCGTTATGGTTTCGAAACTTGTATTAAAAGTAAACTAAAATAATTGTCAGTGACTGGTGAAACATTAAGTTTGAATACAGTTGGAATGTTTTACTTTCTTACGTGTAAAGAATGTTGTTAGTCCTTTCGTACTGTTTTTTCCTTGACTTTTTTCTTGACTTGTAATAATATTCAAAATAGGTTTATGGGTGTATGAATTCCGTTCCAAAATGGAGAAAAGGACTACAAATTAAAGGTAACGTTTAATTTTAGTTACGTCTTATTTAAGGTTACAATGTTGTTTAGTTTTTGCTACTGTTGAAGCTTTAAAGTAAGTAAAATTTATAATGCTTGCAAAAATATTTTCGTATGTGTTTTCCATTACAATAATCATGTAATTTTATACGAACCTTGCAGCTTCTTTCTTGTTTATTTGCTGTTTCCATTCCTTCTGACAACACTGACTGGGTGTGTTCAGGGTTTAGTTCAGGAAACAGGAGACATGCGTTTTAGCAACCTCAATATGAGAAAATCACGTCATCTAAAATTTCCGAATACCAGTACACGTATATCTGCAAACGATTCACTGTAAATCGTTACTCAGGTCATTTATCGACACTAATAATACTGTATTAATGTGAAAGTAACTCTGTCTGTCTGTTTGTTGCGTTTTCACTGCTGAATGGCTAAACATTATAAAATTTCATCAAAATTTTATAATGAAATATTGTATATCATTAGGAAGAAGTTTTTTTCGTTACAACATACAGGGTGATTATATTTAAAGTTTAAGTTTCAAAACGGTCTAAAAAACCACTGATTAGAATGACGTCAAAATTGAACGGCGTATTATTGAAGAAGGGGGAAAGAACATGAACTAAAAAAGCATCCATCCAATCGGTTTTTAAGTGTCCTGAGGCAAAAAACCGCATATAAAGCATCCATCCAATAGGTTTTTAAGTTTCGCGAGACTGGCGCAAAACATGTTCAATATGCTGTCCACTGTTGTGTGCAACAAGATTAAATCGGGAAACAGCATGTTCCATAACCGATCGAAGTGTCACCGGGGTCAAGTTCAGAATGTGTTGCTCAATGCGTGTCTTCAATTCAACTTTGGAAATCGGAGTACTGAACACAATGTCATCCAGAAAACCCCACAGCCAGAAATCACACGGCTTAAGATCAGGTGATCGGGCCGGCCAGGCTGTAGGGAAATGACGACTAATTCTAGCATTTCTGATATGCCGCCTTAACAACTGCTTCACTCGATTTGCAATGTGCGGAGGAGCGCCACCTTGCATTCATGTTCTTTCCCCCTTCTTCAATAATACGCCGTTCAATTTTGACGTCATTCTAATCAGTGGTTCGTTTTTCAGAGCGTTTTGAAACTTAAACTTTAATTATAATCACCCTGTATATTTCATTAAATTTTGAGCAACAACCGAACGGTGAAAGACAGATGGATAGTGTACGTGCGTATCAGTAATGATAATGTTTCTCTCGTAGTGACTTTGTATGAACTGAGTTAAGTTGTCTACCGAAGTTACCCCTACATTTCGTAATGTAATACAGTTTCTTAAATGTTGAAAATTGGCTCTCCCCATGAGACAGGTTATATGGTAAAATGGTATGGTGATGGCTTTCCCGTCATATTATTCCAACTCCGAGCTTTTTTGACACATATACGTAACTTAAAGCTTTCTATTTCCAATTCTGACAATGAAATTCTAAGACCAGGTGTACGAAATCGCGGGTGCGAGCTAGGGGTGAATAATAGCGACCTGCTAAGAACAAGTCGTGTTTTACTGATAGGCGTGGCGTATGTTTTCGACCAGACAAAGAGTTGGCAGTGGCCAGCAGCCGGGAGCGCCGTATCGAAGCTGGCGATCACGCATAAAGAGAGCGGGCGCGGCACAGTGGCGGGGCATGCCGTGAGGCACGCGAGCCGCTCGTCCCGCTGATAAGAAGAGCTCAGGATGCCAGCCCGCGCGCAATCTGTCCCTCAGTGCACAGACGGCGCGAAGCGTCAACAACTGGTGATTGCTTCGATTGATACCTCTCCAACCTGTCCATCAGATCTGTGGGTTTCCCATCGCAGGTTTGAGAGGTACTATTAAATGACACACAATTATTCTCTTTTAATGAATGTCAACAAACAGTTTGGAGGGGTTAACTATTGGACATATTGATCCTTGACTGTCCGGGTGGCGCCGCGTCATGTTTCTTGAAACCGACGTTTCGACCCTCATTCGGGAGACTTCTTACAGGGCAGAACTGCGTCTTGTCTCACTGATCGAAGACGCAGTTCTGCCCTGGAAGAAGACCCCACAATAAGGGTTTCAAGAAACATGACGCGGCGCCACCCGTACAGCCAAGAATCAACTGACTCTGGCCGCGGAAGCTTTCGATTATATTGGACATATTAATAACAGGTTTTAAGAACACTTCGCCACTGATATTAATGAATACTTTAATAATCTATTATGATTGCCTCAAAATCAAGAAACACAGCGACATAACAGATGTTATTACCACGCTCCCCAGGCTCATTGGCGCTAAAACTCGGTTTCTTCCTTCAGTTTGTAATATTCATTTATATTTTAGTTCGGAAGAAACGTTCAATTTTGGTTCCCATGATTCTTTGATGTTGTTTGAATAGTCGAGCTTCATAGTCAGACCTGGCAGTTTTAACGACGCAGCATTCCCGAAATTACTCCAGCCATATTCCGGTACGATTCTTCGAAATTACATAGCCGAATTTCCTACTACTCCTATCTTTCAATCCTCTTCGAATTCTTACTACCACAACGTCAACGATTCAAGGGGGGGGGGGGGGGGAACTTCTCTTTGTTTTGCATCAGATCACACTAACCGTTTATCTCCAGTCCACGCCTAACGCTGACGTCAATAAACACTAAAAGACTGTTGTAAACAAATAGATTTTACTTAAAGAAATCTCTAAGAATCGTGTACGTGATATTACAGTCACAAAAGAGAAGCTGAGAGGAACAACTAGATGAAGGTTTAGACAGCCCATACAATCGTGAAGTATTCTGCCGTTTCAGTATTCACAGCTGCTATGCCCTTCAAACAGTAAATTAACTATTATTGGATCTCAGCGATCGGTTTCAGAGATCCAGTAGTTGCACTGAGTTTCAAGGATCTACCATAACGCGCTGAAGAGATATGACCGGCCCGATTTCGTTTCCCTTAGTGGCACGATGTAGCTTGATACTTCTAGGTATTAATAGTTGTTTTCTCGTAGAGTGAAAACATCGTTCCACGGAGGTTGGAGCGTTTGGGCTGAGTTTCTTTGTAAACAAAAAGAATAGTTGATAGGTGAACGGTTCGATCTAAAAGAATATCATGTTACGGTATCTTAAAAAAGTAGGGTAAATAATTAATGGCTGACACGTAATTAGTGAAAAATCCAAGTATTAAAAACAGATAAAATAAAAAATATATGAATCAAGTGGAGATTTAAAAAATACCGTGGAGATCAACATTTTCCGTAGTAGAACGAGCGATCTATTTCTGTTTCAGTATTCTTTCTGGAAATTAAAGCAGCAGTAGGGAAGCAGGAAACAACTCTGTGTAACATAGACTGAATAGAGGAAAATGATTGTTACGGAGTGATTGTGAATCCTCATGGAAACAGAAAACTTTATACTGAGAAGTTGGATCGAAGTATGTATTAGCGAATGTGTACCGTTGGAACGGGCATTAGTTTTGTTTTAAAAGGAAAAACAAGAACTCATCAAACGATGTGTTATTTGAAAGCATACGCACTTATATACATTAATACCTTATATTTCAGTGTGCAAAAAATAAATAATTCCCACTTAGTGTGCTGGCGGCCGTCTTAACTTCTAAGGAAAGGATCTGGAAACTCAGAACATTTTTGTTTTGTTTTATGTGTCATACAACTGCGATACTTTCATTTACTGGTACCTAAAGTGAATAGGTATCGACTGAACTGAAGATTACTGTTAGTCCTAATAAATGAACACAACCAAAGACATTTATGCAACAACATGTTCCGTGTTTTGTGTTATTTTTAGTAATGCTACAGTAGACACACTTTCTACGTTGGGGACAATTGTCTCCCACTCGTAATAATATAAAAGGCGTTATTAAAAATATAAGACGTCTTAATTTAAGATGAATCTGGCTGCAGAATTGCAGAATGCAAATCACTGGAGAAAAATTGAATAACAGGTCTCTAAAATGGCTATTTTACACTATTTCCTTAAAATTACTGCTGATGGCTTCTTCTGAATCCACATGTGAATGGTAGACAGCTCATAAAGAGTAACACTAGGTAAGATTAGGCGTACTGATATTACGTGCCCACTTGGTTGTAGTCTATTAACCATTTGCTCGTCTTGAATCATCGACATACGAAATTCTCGTAACATAAGCATCGAAAATATTATAGATCATTTTGTGACGTAGGTTCAATTAAGATTTGATGTAGCTGTATTTTCACTAAGAAATCTGTTCCTTTATGGTTGTAAACACTCGGAATGTGAACTGAATTAGCAGATGCGAATTTTTGTTGACCAGCGAAACTGATCCTATAGGAGAATACCTTTCTCAACAAACAAACAAAAAAATTTGAATCAAAATAAACCACATAGTTTCTACTTTGACATTGTGTCATAATGATCTGAGACTAGTAGCTACAAAATAGTTTTTATAATCATTCAGAGAGGTGGAAAGGAAGCTGTACTTTGCTAGTGTCAGGAAGCAAACAAATTAGTCTGAAACTAAACCAGAACAGATTTTCTTGTGGTTACAAAGTACATCCTTGCTTAGCGTTGAATTCACAATACGAGCACTTCCCAAAGGAAATGGGCTGCAAATCTGTCGTAACAGGCTGTAGTTATTAAAAAAAAAAAAAAAAAAAAAAAAAAAAAAAAAAAGAAGCAGCTTCTAGAAGTCGGTTGGGGGAGAGGGAGTAAGGTCTTTCTCATTCTACTCCAACCACTGTTTAATTTTTATCTCTCGAGTAGCAGTGTTTTTGCAAAGTGATGGATGATTGATTTCCTTACAGCAATCATACATTTTCGTTTCTAAGATTTAGTGTTCATGCTTCAGGATTATTTACTTTTTAGATATGTTGACTTAAGTTTCAATTATACAGTTTTGTGTTAAAGAACTAATAACTGCGTTTCCAACGTGTTCTGGATCCTAAACATCAACAAATAAACAACGAGATTTAATTCTACATAGTTCAGCATTTCGAGTTCCGAGTAATGCACTACTTTTATCGAATGCTTGAATCCTCCCATGTCGGTGGTAGCCGTTGAAATTGAGATGTCCTGCATTAAATAATTTACACCACTTTTTTTTAAATCGTTTCCAATTATTATTATTCAGTAATCAATTAGGGTTTATTGACGAGCTCACACAGTATTACGAGCTTTTCCACATACTAATTGTTCAGGTTGCTACTGGTATAACAAAACAAATGAATAATTAATTAAAATCGCCAATTAATTAATTAGAAACAGCGATCTGCTATACGAGATACGAATCTGTCCGCGAGTTGCCGAACCAGTCTCTCAAACAGTTGTTGCATCTTTGAGAAACTACTTACGCTAGTCCGTCTAAGTTAATACGGATTTTCATAAAACTTGGAACAGAAACACACATTTTATGTTGCCCTCAGCAATCGTTTAGCTGTTGAAGTTGCTTATGATTTATGGGCTCATGCAACACTGTTAACCTACCTAATTATTTTGGTGCAGTTGACTGGAGAGTACCAAGCTTAAATTTATTTTTAAATTTTTCCTCATGTTGGTGATCACCACAGATATGTGTTTTTAGCACTGACAAACGGTACATTTCTACAGACTTATTAGAAAGTAGGGTCTATCCCGTTGCTTGTCAAAGTATTATCCTACCATTCACCGTCCCCTGGGTTCTCCATAACTGAATTACTGACTGTTGATACTGTATATCTAAATGGCTTTCATTTATTTTATTTTTTTCGCCACAACAGTTGTCATACTGCTGCATGACAGCTAATATTTTATCGCTGTGTTTGTATACTAAATATAATCTTCTTGGGTTCACAGCCTGATGATGATGTTGAAAGACAAGCTATCGACGGCGTTCTTTGCCGTCAACCTCAATTCAGGTCGTCAACACATCATGGACATAGTTTGTGTGTGCATTGTGTGTATGTTGCTTGAACGTTGTACACGTCTGACATTTTAGCTAATCATTCTTTAGTAGGCGTCCATTAATTACACGAGACGATTTTCCGGAATTCCAGTCCCTCCACCCCTCTGATGAGATTTTTTTAGATCTGGTGGGATCCACCCCCCAAGACGACCTCCCCTACCCCCTGCTAATGTACCTCGTAGATTTTAGACCTTTTTTTCAGCTCTACTCATTCCGACGGTGCTTATACCCCCTAAGGTCGGTTTCCGCGTCGATTCTAGACCTTTTAGCCCCCCTCCCCCCCCCGCCTCCCTCTCATGAAGTCGAAATCCGCCTCGTCCTGCAAGAATTTCAAAAGTTGGTGGATATGTCTTGCTATAATTTTTCCGCAGGCCGTATTCTTGTAAATCGCATATTTTTGGAGAGAAGGAGCATGTATTCAATTGATGCTTTCACTATGCTTTATTTTTTGCTGGTATTAGCACTTTACTATAGCTCTTATTGATGTGTAATATGCCCGTCGTCAAACTGAAATACTAGCTATAGAAGTTTGCACATTATATTATTTCACACCTCAGAAAAAAATAATACATATATCACTACAGGATCAATTGAAACTACTCGAACGCAATTTTATTATTAAACACTTGGTATAGAATACACTTCTTTACATTACACTACAGAATAACAGACTTCTACGTTCCGTTTTTTATACCAGCTCATGCTCCCTATAACTACATTCTAGCACGCTCTCTCGCCATAGTAATCTTCTTTTTTTTTTCTTTTAATTTTTGTCCAAAGATATTCATTGCCTTAGACAGTCATTGTTCATAGATATTCCGCAACTCCAATATTCACGTAGTTTTTTTTTTTTTTTTTTTTTTTTTTTTTTTTTTTTTTTTTTTTTTACACGCAACTTTAACACATTTGTATCAACAAAGCAAGAATAATATTTAATTTTAACAAACATATTCATTAAAAATTGTAAGGGACCTTGTCACTTTACAGATGACACGATGACACCGAGATTTTTTTTTTTTTTCGAGGATGAACCTTAGGAAAGAAAGGCCACCGCATTCTCTATGAGACGGTGTTCTCCGCGAGGTGTAGAGTGGCCGGAGAGAGATTTCCTTTGAATCTCAGTGGCTTTGAGATGAGCAGTATACACCCTGGGAAGTGCTGTTTACAGCGATCATAGATATACGAGTATTTTACGGCCTAAAGCCACTACCTATAAACGAGGGTGACTGGCAAGAGCAGGGTCGATTGACAGAAACACCTGTATAGAAGCTCCTGGTAGCATATCTTTAAGTCTCGCGATTAGCTGGGCGTGCTGTGTGGTGCGGCCGCTGCGAGCACGGCGCCCCAGGCGTGCAGACCACTTGCTGGGTTATTTATACCGGCGCGCCGGCCCAGCGGCCAGCAGGTGCCACCCAACAGACAACGGGGACGCTGTCCCCACCGAGGCCTATTCGTCATAGCCATCGTTTTCTCGCCTTCCAATGTGGGATGCAGTCACTCCCTACGCTCCTCAATCCGATCTGTTGTGCTGATTTCAAGATGTAGCATATTTTGTGATAAGAAGTTCTAAAGAAACAGGTGTCCAATGGTCCATAATTTAAAGAACTTCCGTATTGTATAGTGTTTATTTGATGGAATCAATCGCTGTCGCTCGGCAAGAGTTATTCCCGTGGGATACTTTTTTTGAGATGCTATCTCGAGAATAGTCAACTTAAAAATTTACGCACCGGTCATTCATTGTTTACAAAATACTTCGATCTACGCAGTATTTGACACAAGTTGGTTCACCGTGAGCTCAGGTATGGCAAGCAGCTTATTAGTTATCGTTGATAACAATTTTAGGTGAATTGGTTGCTACTGTAATGATGGTGTGGTCCACATTTTCCTCATAATAACCTGTTGTACACGGATAATTCCATAAAACACATAAGCATAAACTGCTGGAGTGTCCCTGTGATCCTTCAAAGATCAAGATTAAATTACCTCACAATTAAAACTACGTACAAAAAGCATATTTTTATTTATTTTTTACTGAAATAAGAACTTCTTTGATCAAATAGATGATAATGGGTAAATTAGTGACTACGCTAATAATTTGGTCTTAGAGACACGTTCCGGGCGTCAATGAAATGTTACTTGTTGCGTATCTAAGGGAATCTTATGATTAATATTAACAAGGGTCCAATAGTTGGGCTACAATGGAATATGACTTACTATTTATACATAACTTATATAATTAGTTACATAGAATTATTTTAATAAGGAAAGAGTGCTTAACTTTATCATTCTATAATTTGAAAGACCCAAAAAGTTACAAACACATATTTACATATTTCTTAACTTCTTTTTTTATTTCCACAAATCAAGGTAAATGAACATTACTTTCAATCTTTTTTTTTTTTTTTTTTTACTCCTCGTCGACGGTTATGGTCATTAGAGGCGTGATGGGACTGGGGGACAAGGAACGGGAAGGAATTCGGGCATTTGAAGGAAGCATCCCGGCATTTGCCTGGAGTGATTTGGGGAAACCATGGAAACCCCAAATCTGGATGCCCTGACGGGGATTCGAACCTGCGTCCTCCAGAATGCGAGGCCATAACGTTAACCGTTCACCCACCACGCTCGGTTTTACTTTCTCCCTATGATCAACTGACATATGTGATTGGGATCACACGTTATTTATAGGAAAAGATCTTAGCAATACGTAACGGTCAGGCACAGTGGAAGGTACGAAATATATCGCAGGCATTACTGGTCATTTGAAAACTGAATTTTGTTGTGGCACTGTATTGAAGGCAGCGAGGCTTGGGCAGTGCGTTTTCGCACTGCTACTTGTCATTCGGGAGGACCGGGGTCAAACTCGGTTCGGCCATTGAGGTTTTCCGTGGTTTTCCTCAGTCACTCTAGGCGAATACTGGGATGGTTCCCTACAAGGCCACGGCCGACCTTCCATCCCCCCTCCCACCCCGTAGTGTAGTAGGCTGTAAAGGATCTCCGCGATCCTTCAGCTGGGAGGAATGAAATCGTAAAAAAAAATATAAAAAAATAAATAAATTGTTGAAGGCGTGTTGGGAAGTAGTGTTGAACAGCTCTACGAGCAGTCTGGCGTTGGCGTACTATGCAGCACCGGCCAGCAGATTCAAGTCAAAACTCTAAGCACGACAGTCTATTTCACACCAGCCCGTCCGCATGGATCCCTTTTCGATTGGCGCCGTTAAATCATTTTTCTCGTGCAATCAAACTCTGGAACCGATAGGCAGAATTTAGTGTATTTTCCAGCCAAGGCGCCGTATTAATTGCTATTCCATTTCTCCACACACAACAATTACATGCATCTCATTCGTTGTTGCTGTTCCCATCCTTATCCTATCATATGTCACTGTAACTCTCCGAACATCTGCAAAATCCCCATGCCGTCAGGAAGCTGCAGTAAATTGTATTTGTTGTCTCTTGTCTTTCATTCAAGACTTCCTTTGGTTCCGCAGGCTTACTAGTTAACGTGTTTGTGTCAAACTCAATCCCTAGTTTTCAGAGTTTTTTTTCATTTACTTGCGTATGGTTGCATATAGTAATAACAATAAGAGCAAATATATCAACAAAGAATATAGAGTTTAAAGAAGACAAAGAGATGAATTGAACATCAATCTCTCTAATCCGTTCAATTGCTCTTGGTGACCTGTGTATGAAATCTACAGTTGTTTCTTGAAACACTACGCAATTAATTAATTAATAACAGTATCAAATACTTAGTTCTAGAGCAAGAATTAATTGTAATCGTTTACTAGCTACATTTCAAAACAATGTCTTAAACAACAAAGAAATTTACATTTCTGTGCAATGTATTTCCAGTTTCGATTAAGAAGAGAGATATACAATATGTTTGACAAGAATCTTCAAAATAAGGACTTTTTACCTGGTCCTACACCTTCAAATAACGAGGACGTATTAAAAGTAATTCCTAAAAAATCTACATGAGGTTCAGAGATTAGCTTACAACAGTAATTTATTTCGTAATAAAGTTGAACAAATATTAAAAAAAAGCATCATATTATAGAACTAAAATAAATCTAATAAACTAAAGATTTCAGAAGTTGTGGTTTTTAATTTCAATCCTCAGGAAATAGAAGAGATAAATGTATTGCTAATGGACTTTTGTCTGAAATAATTGAATTTACTGACTGGGATAATATTTACAGAGTTAAAGGATGATAAAAAAAAAGAAAAAAAAAAGATGAGGATCAATTTGCTAAGAGGGAGCAAAAATATTAATATCGGAAAGACAGATGAAGGAAACCTATGATACTTTTAGAGTATTTTTGAATTTGGAAAAGGCCTTTGACAGTGTTAAATTTGACAAAAATTCACAATTGTAAAGATGTCAGTTTTAGTATAATTTATACTCTACATAAAAATTTACAGGTTATAAGAGACGTAGAGAATCATGAAAGACAAGGAATAGAATTAATGATGTGAGATAAGGTTTAAATCTATCTCCAGTAATATTGAACTTATATGTGAATGTATTGGTGAGAATGGAGTATGTAGTAGAAAAATAAAAACTTGGAATAATACTTCAAGTAGAAACAGTTAGTTTCCTGCAATTTCCTTACCACTCTTTCTGTTTGCAGAGAATAGTATTGAATAACTTTAACAAAATACTGGGAGAAAATATTTCATTATGCATTGCTGAAAAATATCATTAAATTTTGCGGCGTTAACAACAAATTAAATATTAAAATAGGATCAAAAGGAAGAGAATTCCGTTATGTAGGAAGTAGAATCTCGGTAGGTGTTTTCTAAAACTACATGTATTAAAACATTAAAGTGGAACTTCAAAATTATAAATATCAGAAAGGTATATGAAATGTTCTACTTTAGATAGATGAACATGTTATGGATATAATGGGCGAGATAAGAATTTGTGGAAGAGTCTCACAGAAAGAACAAATAGAATGATAGATCTCGATTTGATTAGTGGCTTTGGAGGAAACAACTTATCGCACGAACTGTATGGGAAGAGAAAGATTCGAAATTAAGTAACAGGAAGTTGGGGATACTCGTATGCTAGACTGAGTGATTAGCTCGGGATTAGAAGAGGTACTATATGAAATGAAAATACTGATTACAAAAATTTTGAAACTCTTAGTTAGTGATTCATTCTGGAATTATAAGAATTTGAATTCCGGCGCGAAAACTAAAGTAACCTCGCAGACTGTAATATTGAAAGCGTCTGTTTTTGGTGTGTCGTGGGCGACCTCTGTGGAACTGCTAGCGAGCAGTTCAAATATTGACTCATAGATGGGAGCACAGGTTTCGCACACACCCGCGCTCTCAACAGTATTATTCTTTCTAAAACTTCACCCAACATTCTCTGAAGGTACGTAATTACAATCATCGAGAAAACGAAAAGGAATATGATTTTACGCTTATATTTGGATGATACATATGCTTGATCAGCAGTTTAAACCCTTTCAACGAATAACAGTTTGACGTAGAAATCATTTTCTGGCAAAAAAGGTAGTGTTTTCATACATCCATCGGAACCCATTAGCCTACGAAATCTGGCAAACAGGATGTGGAAAGGCAAGAAGAAAATATGCAAGTTAAATGCAATAGGAAATTAAAGGTTTGCTAGGAATTATTTACTTAGTGTATTTAATGTTTTTTTGTATGCACGTTTGTAAAAGCCGCAGTATCGATAAAGCTTCATAATACGAGAATATAAAAACGAATTAGCATGAAAAATACAATTACCTAACCAGAGATCCGGAACTGCGATCACCTCCAAAGTAATTATCATGGTACTGCGTGCTATTTGTTTGTTGGAAGAATTTTGAGATGGTATTTTCGTGAATGGAGTCACATCCTGGCGTGAGCCGTATCATACCCTGAGCAAGTATTTCCAAGGTGGGAAACAGTAAAGAATAATACGGTGCCATGTTTGAGATGAGGGGACCATACAACTCAGTGACGTGTGTACTTGTGTCAGACGTGACAGGAGTTGGTGCCGCAACAATGCCGCACAGAAAATTTGGACCTGCGTTCACAACATCGATTTCCTAAAAATATAACTACAAGCGACCGGTCCCAGCACTTCACAAAGCTCTAACACATCTCCAATCGTCGTTCATACATTCGCGGCAATAATTAATGCCCTAACTTTTCGGGCTGATTGAATAGATCCACAAGTTATATCGTCCCTGTTCGCACATTGAACCTAGAGCAAGCACCTTACCGAATTAAATGGTAGCCAAATTTGTTATATATATATATATATATATATATATATATATATATATATATTGTTGATTAACGCTCCAAGCACCTCGTCTGTTAGGAAATCACATATCGTCAATTGAAGTTTAAGAATGAGAACGCAAAAAAGCTTTAAAGAAGTAGATTCACACGGAGTTTAGCAATAGTTCATTTATTTAACAGAAAACTGCTGTTTTTCTGATTTTCATCATGCTAGCTCTTTCACTGGTGTAATACGTGAATTTTTGTTCTTCTCTTCGTTTCCTTTAATTTTTTTGGTTGGTTCTCTTTTATACTGAAATCTTCATTTGCTGTGTATAACGTGTGACTGGAACTGAGGTACATTCGGAGATTAACATTTTATGTTTTAGTGAAAAATGTTAAAAGATAAGATGAATTTAGCTCAAAACGACATATTACCTAATAGATACACAATTCAAAGATAAATTAATGGTACAAATTTATAAAAGCAATAAAAATCAAATTTACATCCCAGTGTGTTACACATTCATATTCAGTGTTCAACACTTCCTAAAAAATTATGTTCTTTGAAAAGTAATAGAAGATCTGTGGATATTTTCCAATAGTTTATCCCATTACAAAGCTGTTGTTTATAAAACAAATTTCCCTCATTTTTGACATTAGGTCAACAACAAAATCCACTTCTGATTTGCAATAGATTTACTGTGTTATTAAATATGTAAAAATAAGTAAAAAAATTCATAACATGCACTCTGAAAAATTGTTTAAGATATGAATGAAAAGCTTCCATGAATATTGCTACCAAATATTATTTCTGTCAAATTTAAGAACAAAACAATGAAAATTCAATAATATTCACCAATTATCGTATACGCTTTCAAATTTATAGTAAAATTTAGCATGGAAATACATTTCCATGTTATACGGAGACTAAGTTTTCTTTTTCTTGAGTTTACAAGAAAGTTACTAAGACCAGCGACTTAAGTTGAGTCTGTTGATATATGAATCATTTTATTCTATGTCACTGACCTATGTCCTTCCAATATAAAATTGGAAACAGGTGATACCTGTTGATTTAATTTCTGTCTTATTTATGGGAAATTCTAAAAATAACACTAACTTCCTTATAATACTAGCAGCGCGTTGAAAGTATATTGATCAGTCCAACATTCAGCCTGTTATAGGTTTAATTGACCCCGTGTAGCGAGCATACAGTTTGAATTAAAATTAAATGAAGTTTACTCCTTTCACGGATATGCGGGGAAAATTGGAAGAGATGGACCACGACAGAAATAAATGGATTGTGTAGCATTGGAATATTTTTTTAAAAATATTTTGACTATTCTGTTTTTTTGTTTTTTGTTTTTTTGTTTTGTTTTTTTTTATCCAGCTTCTAGTTGTTTCTTCACTTTTTGTTTAATAAAATGTAAATGAAAGATCGTAACATGAGTTCATATACAAGCAGGCTGTATTCCACACAACAGAAGTCAAATTTTATCAGTATGGCATTTGAGAAATGTAGCTTTTGCGAGTTATAATTCAGTCGCTGGGGTACTTTGCAGAATTACTGTTCATTTGTCCAGACGGCATTTCATTACCCATAGCAAAGAAATAACGCTCCTGTTATTCTGATAGTATGGTTTTATTACATTTTGCTTGAACAATAAACATCTGCAAAAACATCGTAGGCTGACTGTCGGTTATTTTTGTTGATGCACGCAATGCCCCAATAACACGAAGCACGGACGGCAGACAGCCACTTCACTGTTTCAAAAAGACTTCTTGCTCGTAATTTCGGTCCGTGTTACCTAAGAACCCTCGCTCTAATCACTGGCTCCAAAAACATGCAATTACTGTCTTTTTTCGAGTTTAGTATCTAAGGGAAACGGAGCATTATAGTTATCGCTCCTGTATCACAGAACTCCAGCTCGGCACTCACATGTAACATGTGTGTTTAGTTCATTAGCACACTGAAACCCAATTGCCCAAGATTTTGAACCACCCCACTTCCGACAACTGTTGCCCGAAAAGATAACAATTTAGCTTTGTTCCTCCAAACCTGTTATATTCAAAACAGATTTTACCCAATTCTTTGGGGTCATCTATTGCTATGATGTGTTAAGTGCTCCACATAAGCATAAACTTCTTGCAAAGAAAGTAACTTGTTATATACTTTGTAACAGCCGTCGGACGCAGTCCTTTTATGAAATGTTATTATAACAGTTATGTATAACAAGATAGGAGTTGATTAATTATGGGTCTGTATATTTTTCCTGTGATTAATTGTGAATTTGTGTATATTAGTCATGTAAATGAACATTAATTTAAACTTTTTAATTGTTGACTTGAGTCACTGTTTTTTCATGACGATTTTCAGCTATTTGAAGTGTTTTATGGTGCCCATTCTATTTTCAAATGCATGCAAATAGCTTTTATTTCAATTTTTAGGTGCTTTCTAATGATTTTGGATAATTTTGTAAAACCTGTGATTGTTTTTGTATGAATTTGATTGTCAGAGTATTGTTAGCGCTGCGGAAACGTTTGTCTATTGCCTTCTGGATATTTTCGTAGCACCTATTTATGCCCGCGGCAATGACGAGCGAATAATTGTCAGTAGTCAGTTGTTTTCGGAAGTTTTGGTAATTGTTTTTGAGTCGTCAAGCAGTTGTTTGTGAATTTAATCGCTGAAATAGTTATGTGTACGTGCTGTTGTATCTTTGGAGGAGTCTCGTGCCTTATCCGCGTGTAATGCTACTACAGAGCTCATGGTGAAATAAATATGAAGTGAATAGTGATTCGTCGGTGTTGTCATCTGACTGAATTATTTAATCCGTTCAAAACATTTGGTATTTAACCTTTTGGGGAAGTAAATCTCCTCCCCCCGCCTTCCCCCGGCGATTGATGACAGTAAAATGTGAATTGGAGTGCGAAGCAATTAAAGGTAATCATTATGAATTGACGACAGCAAGAATTTATTATTTATCGAAGAGCGTATCAACTTGTTCCTGCTAGTGCGATGTTTAAAATAAAATACACAGCAATTCTCCTAGAAATTTTGACACAACAGAAATTGTCCTTCTTCATTTCTTAATTTGTATTTAAGTCGAGAGTCACTTTCACTCGTAAGAATTATCGAACTCAGTTCAGAAACGGATTATTCGTTAATTTGAGTTACTTGATTCCTTTTTTTTTTTTATTTAATTACAGTCAGCCCATTGTCATTAGTAAATTTAGCACGTAATATAATCTGTGAGATGGATACTAGAATGTATCGCGTTATCTCATTTCCATTGTGTTATTTGACGCTACGCCCGCCAAGCACAGTGATGTTGCATTGTGAGGTGTCTCTCAGCTGAACCCCATCTCGCCGCGGGTCGAGAACACTTGAAACGGCCTCAGCGCCCCCATTTGTCGTCTCACAAGTTAATTCATTATTCATCCGCCAGGCGCGCTGCTGCTCCTCAGAGTCTTCGCCCCCGCTCCGTTCTCATTTACTCCAAAGTCTCCGCCACTCGTGCTTCACACGGTGAGTGGTAATGGGTACTGCCAAGAGATACCTCGAAAAGCACAGTGGCTTTGTGCTGGGAGCCGGCAACGAGCTCACCCTAGAGTTCCATTCCGGCCTTATACAACGGACGACGATATGAATACCGTATTGTGTAAGGTAGTACATGAAAACAGAGGTGAAACGTGCACCGTTCATTTCATTCAGAAAGGGTTTCCATTTAGAATTCGTTTAAAATTAGCATATTTATTCCAACCGATCATCACTTTTTTTTGATTGAGAATCATGAATCTATGTTTTACATATTGTCTGTTACGTGTTTGAGCAATTATACGTAGTAATGAAAGCAACTGTTTCTTGGTTTATATGTGATTCGGCACATCTGTGATTCGTATTACAAGTCTAGATATATTTGACACAAGAATTTATCTAATTCAAATATTAAATTTCTTTCAAACAGTTTTTTTAATGAGTGTTCTGCGAATGTTTTACCATACCAAATGTACCTTGAAGCTGCAGGTACAAAAGTTTAATAATCTTTAATGTTTCTCTATTTTATAGAAGGTTTTCCTGATTCATCTGAGAAAATTAATATGCTACTATTGTTGATTCTAGTTTTATGAATTTGGTTCTAAGACCACCCCCCCCCCCAAATTTCACCAAACCAAACACCGTTCTCCAGCCAGACGTAACGATTATCTTCATATCGATTTGTAAGCGGTGTTCTCTGATAATCTATACCAATTGTGAAATTTTTTCCTAATTTACTTCTTCAAAAATACACTTTTCACACTAATAAACTGAAAACATACATACAGAACGCAGATCAACAATTTACTCATAAACGGGGACCTGTATATTTATCCTGCAGATCAGGCGACCAAAGCATACGTACAGCGAACTGTCTTAAAACTCTTTCACACGGTGCTCACTCGTATTAACTTACGATTACATATAACTTATATTTTATTTAAAATTTTATTAAAAAATTGTAAGAAATATGCTTCAAATTTAACAGCATCACAGCTATTTGAGGATTGAATCTGAATTTAAAATTTCCTAATAGGATGAAGATTTTGGTTTATGTTCCTATAATCGATTGATCTCATTCAAATGAAGAATTCGTCTGATCTAAACATGCAAAATAACTATCCTGCTCTCATTGAAATTCATATAATTTTCTTAGTTATATAAAATGTACAGGGAATATGCCGCTCATGTGGGAGTTGAATACGTTTGCTGGAAAGAGTATTTTACATAATTTCAGCAAATCTGAGGTGACACTGACTGTTTCTCATACAGGTATTGACTGTATCTACGTAATACAAAATGTTTACTTAACGATTTTTTCATCCGGACTAAATTGTTGACAAATTTCTGTTCCACCAAACTAGAAATCAGCTAGTGTTTATAAAATAAAGCTATGCAATTTCATTTCCACACGTGATTCTTCTGAATCGCGAAAAGATAAATATTTATCCCCCGACAGGTGATTGCCATTTCGTAAGAAATTAAAAAAAAATAATATCGAGATATTGACTTTGTGACACAAAATCAGCATAGAAGGTAGAAAAAGTAAAATTAGGCAAGGTCTTGTGGTGGCTTATGATAAAAGTGATACGAGGTCTTGTTCAAAGACTAATCTAAACTCTATAGTGTATATTCACCGCACTTTCTGAAACATAGTGGTATTTCCTAAAATAAATATTTGGCTACTTGGCGATCATGCATATCATAATTTCTACTTAAATGATAGTCTTAATAAGTATGTTTTATTCAAAGACTTGTCAATCTCGGAAGACGTGCAAGGCTAATGTTGGTTTATGCTTATTTGTAACATATTCAAGGCATTTATATAGGTAGACGTATTCCAAAACGTGGTATACGTAATAGAGAAGTAACCAGAATTGTTTTTTAGTTACATTTAACGATCCATAAAACAGATACCAATACTAGCAGATTAAACATAAAAATAGGATCGGATGCAATAGGAGAAGTGAGTGAGTTCTGTTACTTGGGAAGCAAAATTACAACCGATGGCCGAAGCAGGAATGATCTTAAAAGCAGAATAGCACTAGCAAAAAGATCCTTCATGAAAAAGAGAAACCTTTTAGTTTCAAATATTGATCTAGGAATTAGAAAGAACTTTTTAAAACTCTATGTGTGGAGCACAGCACTTTACGGTAGCGAAACATGGACTTTAGGAATACCGGAAAGAAAGAAACTTGAAGCATTTGAAATGTGGTGCTACAGAAGAATGCTGAAAATTAGATGGACAGACAAAGTAAGAAATGAACGAGTTTTGGAAATGATGGGTGAGAAAAGAAGTTTATGGAAGAAGCTTACAGGAAGAAGAGACAGGCTGGTAGGTCATATTTTGAGACATGCTGGATTAGTTAATTTGTTAGTGGAGGGAACAGTCGAAGGTAAGAACTGTAGAGGAAGACAGAGATTAGAATATATGAAGCAGATAATTGAGGACGTGGGCTGTAAGGGGTATGTACAAATGAAGAGGTTAGCACAGGATAGGAAGGGATGGAGGATTGCATCAAACCAGTCTAAAGACTGACGACAGCAAAAAAAAAAAAAAAAAAAAAAAAAAACAGAGTGCAACCAACGTGTTTCAGAAAGTGAAGTGAATACAAAAATTTGCAGTTTATATTTGGCTCAGAACAAGATCACATAACTTTTTACCATTGAACAATCACTACGCTTAGCCTATTTTTACAAGAATTGTTTTTGTAGGATCTCATTCTCTTATTTACGTTGATCGCTTATTCTGAGTCGTCGCCCCGAAGTAATTGTTTCATTTTAAAATCAGTGGACAAGGATGTTTCAGAATTCAGATCTTATAAGTGCATCCGGTACCAACAATGCCACACTCTCTGCACGGGTGTGCGTGCTGGGCGAGCTTCGCCGATTGCCACTGATTTAACTGGCACCGTCAGTCCATTACCAGAAACTTCCAAACTAAGCATAGGAATGAAGCAAAATTTGAGGTACTGATTAAGGTTGCTAATCTTTAGGCATAAAAAAACGAGGAAAGCTATTAACATGCAAATATGTAATGAAACGTTTCAGGTTTGCCGTTGGATAGATAATGGAAAATCATCGATATGGCACTCTTCTTATGATTTGGGGGTGAAACCGTATATCTGTACCAAATTACCTGTTTTATATCCGTGGGACGTACGGTGAGATTATGGTAACACAGTGTTCTAGTCGGTTTCTGAGATTTTTGTTTGTGTGGTCACTCAAAAAAAAGTTGAATGAAACTTTCAACAATGAGCATTTGAGGAATTCTCGTGTTATGTCGTAAAATGAGTGGATGCAATGGAAAAGAAGTAATATTATAACACTCTTCGGTAATTGACTAGTGGATACAAATATTAACCAATTTTTAAATTCCTCTTAAGGAGTAATAAATGATTTTATTGATTTAATGTTGTTTTTCTACTGTCTTCGTGATAATAGTTATAATCAATCCAAGAAGAATACTTGTGTGTTTGTGTTTGTATCAATTTATAAGTAAAATTATTTTACATAGATCATAGAATCATTCGTATCTGTGTTTGTTATGATAATAATCTAGCTGATATTCCAAAAATAATGGAGGAATTTTTTACAATTTGCAGAAATGACCCAATGTGAGTTATTTTTATTTCATTCAGACGGTCTACTTCAGAATTTTCTTTGTCACCTTTATTCCTAATTAGTAACTATACCAGAAAGCGAATTGCCTGATCTGACCCTCGTCCATTCCGTGGTACATAATTGCCCAATGTAGCGGAAGCTATTGTTATGACTCCTTTCTCCTCTCCGCTAGACTACCAACCAGTGTGCCGGAACATATGAGGCCCGTATTATCGGCCTTGCTGTTGCAGGTGCGTGGACCCCGGAGCTCATATGCGTGTTTGCGGTCGATCACCGATAGTCTCCTAGGCTACACTGGTTTTTACTGCACTAGTCGGTACCTTCCTTTGTGGCGAAGGCAAATTCTTGAGTTACTTCCAGCTCAGTAAGCAGGTGACGTTCTGGCTTTCAAGCTTGCGATTCCCTGATGACCATCCAAGATGCGTAAACAGCTCAAACTTAACCTCAGGCTATATTCGAGCGCTTTAAACGAATAAAAATACAATCTTTTCCATTCCAGTGCTACTATCGAAAACTCTAGTGTTCCATTATACTGGAGTTTCCACAGACACGTTCACAATTAGACGATCATAAAAACGACTTGTTCTTCCGGTGTACTTGTAGAATTCGTGAACAACTGTTCTGACAAAGCTGGGAGACATTTGTTGACAAGGAACCAGGATGGGAGGAAATTTATGGATTTCTGTATTATTCAATTACCGGAACTCACAGATGAAGTAATTTCTGGCGAAACTATATAAAGATCTATATGTAATTTAGAGTTGATGGTAGCTTCTATGGACCATACACTTCTTCCACAAGTAATAAAATTTATTGCGAGCCATCTAGTTGCATAGAAAATCAACGTGTTCCCGGGTGTAATGCCAGATTGAAACTGGATTTTGAGAGGCCCTTCTGAAAAAGTTTGTTTTTGTGTGTGTGAAGATTCACAGCACACATCTCTACTTAAGAGTTTATTTATATTAAAAAAAAAAAAAAAAAAATCACATTCGTTCGGGTTCATTAGAATGGAGTGAAACACTTGAGTTACACCAAACATACTAGTTGACATCCAGTACTTGCTTCTTAAACAGCCTATTCATTTACGTTGGGAGTATTCGACGCATTATTTAATATCACTTTTGCTTTTCTAATTAATCAATGTGAAATACTGTAGAACAAAAATTAGTTCAAATACAAAGGTGGTTAATACTTCAAGAATTCGGAAGAATTTTATCATTTAGAGGCAGTTTCTAACATTCGTTACCCAATTAAAAAAAATATGTTCTACTTAAAAATTGCTGGAAACTTGAAGGGAGTATGAAACCAGTGCGTTATATAATGTTTCTGTTTTGTTAACTATAAGATTTCTGAATTAAATTGGGATAACAATCGAAAGTCTCATTACCGTGATTGCATGGTTTATTTGGTTGGTTATAACTCGGATTTTGCTTCGCAGAAGACATTTATGATAAAGACTATTAGTGTATAGCTGGCCGCGTGGTTCTGACGGTAAAGCGCATGACGGGAAGGTAAAGAATGGTCGGAGCATTCTAGTGCCGAAAGTTGTAAACGTTTTAAGCACTAACGGCATTACACTCTGATACATTTTATCAACATAAATTGTATAGCAATAGTTTACTAGTTACGATAGTTAAATATAGTTGTTAGTTTAAAACGAATAATATAGGAAATTATTTAATACGTACGAATGAAATATTCAACAACACATGATAAGCTAAAGCAATATCCTACAGTCAAGGTGAAACAGATATTCCTACATTTCGTAATATATTATGCGAATATCTTTGATAATTTTTAAGATTTAGCTAACCAGTTCATGTGTGGCAGATTTGTATTACATAAATCTATGTCTCTTATTCCTATAAATACACTTTTGTTCAGAATGAAGTTATTCTAACAATGCGTAAAGTGCGTTCCATTTGCGAGGTTTTCTGTTGGTTGCGTGCCTGCAATGTTCGAGCGCGTGCCTCGATTGCATGACTCCTTAGAAAAAGACCACCAGTAATGCACATTGTCTGATATCGCTGTTGAACCAAGCCGGTAGCGCACACTGATGAAATAGCGTTTCTGCACGGTACACAGTATGGTGGGCGTGGCCATCAGCCCCTAGGGTATGGCTGCGTGTAACATGTAATACGTGGTGGATGTTCAATAGGCAGGATGAGAGCATGGCGTAGGCTTAAGAGTACTCTTCAAACCCTTCAAACCTAGACTTAATACAGTCCTGACATTACGTCGGATCACATGTGACAAATGTAGCGTTGTTTCTGGCTCACGATAAAAATTTCACTTCTTATACACAAGTTTGCCAACTAAACAGAATATTTTTGACACTATAACACTTTTTTTATTGAGTTACTTGAATTTCCTATGAAGTTACAGGTTATTACAAAAGACTCACGAATATCCTGCCAAACCAAAACGAATATTTATGTTGTAACTGGAGTTTCTAAATAAAACTTACCAGAGAATAAGATGTGGAATAAGTGCAAAAAAAGTTCAGTATGTCTCAAAATTTAAATAAGTAGAAGACATAACAAAGACGTCAAAAAATAGATAATTTAAAAATTATATCATTACGATGAAACCAATCGATTTAAGGAAAAGTAAGGTTAACAACTATTTATTAAAACATGATTATTGTAGGAAATTTCTTATGCAATTGCTTCTTAAACTATTAATTATTGTTTATTAAGAACGTCAACGCAACTGTTGTTTGGTATTAATAATTCAAGGACGCGTTTGCCTATAATCGAGGTATCTTCAGCGTACGATGTTTTCTGTAATATGTTATTAGATATGACTTTTGCTCATAATGTTTCTTTTTTAAATATAAAGAAATTATTCTTATATATATAGGAACCATAGTGTGACTTACATTTACGTATTAACGGTTTTTGAATTTTCGTACAGAAAATTTTGTTTACATGTAATAAGATAGGATTGGTATGGTAACTTACATTTACATTTCCGTTTTAAGTTGTGGCTCACCTGTGTCCTCATCCAGCGTGATGATTCCAATATTGCACTTAATACACAATCTAGATGTGGTTAGATCTTATGACTTCGATGGCAGTCCATTTTGAAACACAGTATTTGATGTCATTGTCAAACCAGTTTTAACATGCGAGCTCCTGCTGTTCAACTTTTTTTCGGCGGTGCGCTGTCGGAAGTGTTGTGAGCGGAGAGTTTGAATTATGTACTTGCATTTGTGTGTGAGTGTTTTAGTTTTTTTGGTAAATGTGTGATGGTGAAGGGAGATGCAAAGTGCTGTTAACTAACTGTTGTAACGGAATTTGTGTTTAATGCTGTTCTGTATTAGTTTTTGTGTTTATTAATTTAATAAGGTTTGGTTGGTTAAGTTTACATGTTCATTCAGTACTTGTTTTCCTGAGACCATTGCCTTTAGAAGTTGATAGTTTTTATAAAGTATTAAAATAGTGTGTTTTGTGTTGTTATGTTTCTCATTTCTGTATTTATGTTTGTGGAGAAACGGTCACAGTCTAAGAGGTGTTCAGTATAAATTGAGTGATTATACTATTTTAATGCTCTCAAGTGTTCCTTATATCCTTATTTCTTGTCTAAAATTGTCTTATTGTTTGATTAATGTAAACTGCGTCATACTTCTGACATGTCATTTGGTATATGGAGTTTGTTGGTGAATGTTTAAGTTCTGATTTGTTTTTGTACTGAGTTGTCTCTTTTGAGTGCATAACCTTTTTTTAAAAAAAATGTATTTGTTACTCTATGTGAAGGCTTGTTTGAGTATGTCATAGCATACCACTTCTTTCTGTTGTAGTCCATGCTGTTGGAGGTTTGTATGATTTGTGGAGTTAATAATGTTAAAGTGTTTGTGTTTTGCATGCTGAACAGGTGTGGTGATGTTCTTTGATTTTTTTTCCCTTGAGGTGATATTTTTGTATCTTTATTTAGTGAATTAACCATGTATGTTTTGTATCCATTATTGTTGGCTCTTTCTTTTATGGTACTGAGTTCTTCTTGATAATTCTGATTTGTTTAACGTATATCTTATTACAGTTGTGTAGATCGTTTGATGAGGAGTATATTATTTGGTCTGTTGTTGTAAGTTTTGTGTATGTCAGGGTTTTTTTGTTGGTTTTTTGCTATTGTTAGATCAAGAAAAGTTAATTGACCTTTCTTTTATATTTCTAACGAGAAATTGGTGTATTTGTGTCGTGTGTTTATATTCTAGTGTACTTCGTTTATGCTTTAAAGTTGTTCATTTATCTGTCATCAACGTAACGAAACTAGTACATTACTTGAAAACTTTTCGGGGGATTATTGTATTGAACATTCGTTTCTGTTCCTCGTATTGGATACCTCCTAACGAAATTCTTCTTGTAGTAAATAATGCTTTTTGTTGAAGTTGTAATAAATTTATTGAATATAGATATGAACAACTCTAGTTTAGCAGAATGTTATTGAAATTATCAGTATTCTAACTGTTGCCTATAGTTAACCGTCAAAAGTAAATTTTAGAATAAAGAACGTGTTAGTAGAAAACGTTTAGAAGGAGAACCCATAAAAAAATAATAAAAATTCGAAAGATAAATAACAGAATTTAGTTTTAAAAGTTAACGAAATATACAATGATTTGCATAAGGTGATTACAAAACGATGTAAAGTATAAAATTTGGATAATATTCAAACAAATTAATTGTATTAAAATTATCAATAATGCTCTTATGTGAAAACAAGAAGAAGAAAACTTGGAACAAAAGTTTTACAATATTTTATGAGATTTTTTAGTTTTGACATTTTTACTAATTGGTGATCATATACATTTTACTATATTAAATTACAACAGAATAATATAGATGAAGTTAGCTCCTACCCGACTCTTTGGAAATAATGAATACATTGTGAAAGCTTCAAACAAATGGTTTTTCTATAACACAGTGTAACTTAAAGAACGATTGAAAATGGTATCAACTAGGAATAATAGATTCGATAGTAAACATGCATTGCAATGATTAAACTAGTTAAGCGGTAAAGCGATTCACAATTGTGTTTAATTTCGCGTAAGTTTTTCGATGTGTTGGACCATTTTCAAGATACTACATACCATATTTTGTATGGACATTGTAGTTTAGTTATTGGAAACAAGATGTGTGCAATTCATTTAACTGTAGATGCCGGAATTAGCTCAAGTCTTAATAATAGATTAAAGTTTGGGTAAAGCTTTGAATAACAACAAATTAAAGTTATTTTCGTGTAAAAAATATTTTTGGCTAATACACAATCGATAATACAAGTTTCCGTATATATATATATATATATATATATATATATACTACTGTTCATATGTGATAAATTTTGAGCTTAATAGTCACGGAACAAAAAATAATAATCTTATGAATTAGCGATATTTATGGCTCTTATTATATCAGTACATGCAATACGTCTACCAAATGATGGAAAAAGAAGTTAAATTTTTTAGAGTCACGTGACTGAGATTAATACATTAAGTGGTGACAGCAATTTATATTTCACTACTGTCTATGCAGCTGTTTATTTCGTATTCAATACTAGAGACGGCAACGATTTTGATAAATGGTGGTTAACGGACACTAATGTATGGCAATGGATGATTTACACTGCAACTGCAGTAAATCTTTCATTCTGCTTCGGTTTAACCTGAAAAGCATAGTACTATATAATTTTTGTTGGAAGTGAATATTTGGGTAACTAACGTGGTATTTTTTCTGTTGAGACTAATTGCGTGACAGAAGATATAGGTTATTAATTGGTAAAAAAACACTACCGGTCACTTAAATTGCAGGCAGTGTCATTCATATTTTTAAATATTCACTTATGTCAACAGACATCATCGCTACATTCTGAATATTATGTTAAACACGCTCGTTTTACGGGAGTGATTTCATAGATTGCTTCTAATAACTATTCTGAGTCATCTATTGCACCGACCACACAATAGATTTTGAATGTAGTTGTTCGCGACTAAAATGAAATTGAGCTGTTTAAACGTAGCCCAGTGACCTTTACAGTGACGCATTCTATTTTTAAAGAATACAGCGACAGTCGCTTAGAATAATGAACTATGGCTGTCACGTCACCTTAAAGGGGACTCTGCTGTTTAATGAGTTATAGCCAATGTTGACGCTGGCGATAAAGAGCTGGGTTTAAAGTTTACAAATGTTTGATCCATCCTTTTTAAATACAGATGTCACAACTGTTCTTCCCGTTTGACACATGTTGAACCAAGTATGAGAAAATTAAAATGACTGAGCAATTGCAAAATGTCGGAAGAAATATATCACAGTATAAACCATACCTCAAAAACAAAACTTAATACCGAAAGTTAGATTCATTGTTAATGTTAAAAAACAAATATGAGTATATTAAAGCCTCAAGGAAAATGAAATAATAACGTTAATTTATCGTGGTACCATGAGAGTTATCAGCATCGGATATTGATGAAAATAATAATAAAAAATGAGGAAACATGAAATTTCAAGAGATTTACAAGATTATTGCTTTATAACAAAAAAATGAGAAGTTTCATTTATTTTAAAAATTTTCGGAATTTATTCACTGGAGCTTAAATAAAGTAAGGAACAAGGTGACAAGTAACACAGGTGAGTGGTCCGAAGAAAGCCCATTAAGTTTTGTTGCCTAAACAAATCCTGTAATTCTCTTTGTTACATCAATGTGAAGAACATCAGGCCAGCTTCCATTTGTAGGATGATGCGTTGGCTCATCAAGTCCCCTTACGAATAGCTTGTGGTGGTGGGCTAGTCATCATAGAAGGTTTCCTGCCGTATTAGCAGTTCTGCTATGCCAGTCCTGATGTTTCACACTGAGATCTCCCCCAATGAGGATTTTACCAGAAAGTGTGACAAGGGCAGCGATGTCGGCATCGGCGAACACTGCGTGGAGGTCAGTAGTCTGCGACGACGGTGATAACACCTGAGGATATTTTCACCTGAACCGCGACAGCCTCACTCTGCTGAAGTTGAGGGACTTCACAGTGTGGAATACCGCGTTTTATGTACATCGTGACACCCCCACCAGCCGTCAGTCGGTCTTTCCGGTAGCAGCAGTAATTTGGTGCTACTACCCGCAGGCACGGCTACAGATGGGACTCACTGACAAGGCAAAAGTCCACATCTTCATTCTGTAGAAATTGTCGAAACTCAATCAATTGTCCATGAATGCCGTTGGCATTCCACACATAGGAAGTGAGGCTATGAATGTGTGATCTCCTATTCATGGTTGCGATGTTGGGGTACAGCGGTGTTGGCAATCGCCGACGTCACTGCGGCTGTGATATCCGAAGGCATTCTATCCAGCCGCGTCAGGAGGCTGCCCATCATGCTGAGTATATTCTCAAGCACATTGAATAGTCTCCCGTAGCTGGTCCCGTTCTTCTCTGCTGCTGCTTCTCGCTGCTGGCGTTGTAAACGTTTTCTGTACTGAAGCTTTGGCGATGAAGGCTGCAATGCCATCGGTTGTTCTGACTTTTCGGCTGGGCTTTGCTTCAGCTGCTTCGTCGAACCGTCTCGGAACTGTGGCTGCGGGGGGGGGAGAGGGGGGGAGGGGGTCGAAGTATCAATCACGTCTTTGGTCACCTCGGCGAAGGATGAGTCTGTTTGCACTTTGGAAGATTCCTGTTTCTCTCCCTTCTGCCGCTTCGACTTTTTCAGTTTCTATGGATTATACATCGTTGAGTCAGAATTCTGTATTCCACTGGATCCCGAGATTTGTTGTTGATTTGACTTCAGTTGCTGTAGGCGTCTCTGAGGAGCCTCCGTCTCCACTTCTCTTTGACGATCGCGGGCTCGCTTATAAGCTGAAGAGCCTTCCAGCTGGAAACGTGTTATCCGTGGCAGTTTCCGCAGATTGGTTGGTCAAGGCCCTTTTGTATGTGGCAATCCCTTGCGTCGTGTTGTCCCGCACACTTGACGCACACCGGATGCACTTTGCAACGGCGTGCCACATGGCCGAACAACTGACAGTTGAAACATTTCTGAGGTCCAGCCGACGATCGCAGTTTCTCTGTCGATACTCTGAGGTGGCAGAGCCTGTCAACCTCAATTATGGTGGGATTTACGGGGAGGTCTGGCAACAGTACTAAGAACTGTGGCATTATTTATTTGCTGCCAGGACGACGACGTTGAGCGACCAACCTCACATCGTAGCCCATTTCTGTGAGCTCTTTTTTCAGTGTCTCTGTTGGCAGCGTCGTAGGGACGCCACGAAACACCACCTTCAATAGTTTCACCTCTCCGGTCGGGAAAATATAGTATGCCTTGTTGAAGGAGTGTCATGACGGCAACAAAATCTTCGGAAGTAGTCATGTTGAATTTGATTTTGTTGCCACCTGCTGGTTTAGCGGCGAATGAACTCTTCATGACAGCTGCCACCCGATCATGAAGGGTCTTGTAGTTTCCTGCGAATTCCGCTACTATAGGTGATATGGAGTCGCATCTCGGCTCCATTTGCGGCATGTCGTCGACAGTCAAGGCACGAAACGGTTTTCTACCTCCATCGCAGCTGATTCCAATGATGGTGGAGGCTTTGCTGTGTTCTTCGGCATTATGATGCCTTCATGGTCTGGCTGCCAATTCTGGATACGAGAACGACGCCCTCTGCCTCCATTCCGCCTGGAGACCGAGGCTGCAATATTGTCAGTGCCTTCCATGGTCTTCTTATTTTGTACCATATCTTTCTGTAGTTTCTTTGTTGTACCTAGTTTCATCACTGCTAGGCTGACTCCAGTGGATTTGCGCGTCTCCTCCTTCCTGTAGTTGACGGCACGTGGCTGCTTATTGTATGTCCTCTCTGGTAGAGTAGTAGGACTCTTTCTCGGGGTTAAATCTTTACTCACCGAGTACACGTCACGATGTATACGCTGAATGTTGAACACAGCGACTGGTGTAGCGTCTTCATCCATTTCCATATCCTCATCCGTCATCGCACTTGCCAAACGTCCACCGGAAATACCGAGTGCATTGAAGCGCTCGATGCGCGTTGTGTGGACGTACAGCGCAGCCTTTCCTCGTCACCCATCCGTGCGATCCCTCTCATCACGTACTGATGAGTGGCCCAGCTTAAATCGCTGCAAGCAGTCGCGGATAGTACCGGGTTATTCAACTTCGACACACAACACGTAACTTCATGTTACTTTCTACAGCAATCACACATTCAGTCATAATGCACACAGGTAATAATCACTCCTATCGAAAGATTCACAACTGCAATAGATATATTTTTAATACATTTATGTTTTTTTTGTATTAACTTTCGCTGCCCCAGCTGAAGGCTGGGGGCGGGCCGGTGGAGAGCGGTAGCTCTTTTCGGCTTAGGATAAGGTTTTTTTTTAGTTTTAATTTATTTGCCTCATTTAATTACATTACATTTTTTGAGTTTGGGGTTTATTAAATTACATTTATTGGGTTTGGGTTGTTTGGAAATGGTATTATGGTGTCTTGCTGGTTCTGTGGACTTAACGTCCTTATTTTTCATGGGTTTAGTCCCCACGGGGGGGGGGGGGGGTTAGTGCTGATATTAACTGCGTAAGTAATTTTATAAGTTGTGTCATCTGGTGGATCTTGGCTCCATCGGTTTGGTAGTGTAGTCCTTGGTGTTGAACACTGCCGCATTCCTGTTCTTGGTGGGATCGGGTTTTGACTTGGTGGCTCCATGCAGGGGGGACCCAGTCTTGTCTCGGTGCTACATAGTTCCGTGTTTCCGCCTTCCTGGAGTCTCCTTTTCGGTTTGCGTTCTTCCAGTCACGGCTGCGTCTGCCGCTGTTTGCATCTTGTCTGTTCTCCTTATCTTTTTCCGTAGAGATGGTCTTGGCATTGTTGTTTCTACGTTTGGCGGTAATCGCTGTTTGCAGATTGCGGCGGACAGGGCAGCCTGCGTACGCTGCTGAATGCCGTCCTCGGCAGTTTGCACATGTTGCTTCAGCGTCTCTGGATCTGCTGCAGTTTTTGACATTATGTCGTTCTCCACAGCGGACACAGCGTTCTTCAGCGTGACAGTCCTTAGCATAGTGCCAGAATTTTTGGCATCTGTAACACTATTGCTTGCTTGTCTTATTTCCCGAGTTTCTGTTCTTGATATGTTTATCGGCCGACTTGTCGTTCATATTGGCTGTCGGTGTTGTCAGTTGTTCTTGTGGGCGTGAGCGTTCGGTTTCAGGCGTTTTCTCTTGGTACAGGATACCTTCCTCCTATAGTAACCTGATGACAACCGCCAATATACATTATGTAGTTTGTGGCTGTATTAAAATCAAATTAGGCTTTGTTTTAACTGCGAGAAGAATTGATCAGGCAACAGAGATATGTTTATGAAACAACATTTCAGGCATATGCCTTGAGTGGTACAAATTTATCAAAAATATTTTCCAATTAGCTATAGTATTTTAGTTTTATTAGGTGGGTGAGTGACTATGATGATGTCCCGTATTTTCAGTGCAGCTGGTGTGTTGTTTGTGTTATGGATCAGAGATGAAAGAGGTGATAAAATGAATCCTGGTGCAGTCCCATCCTCGCCTACTCTTTGAAGACACACACACACACATATATATAGCAGCACCTGGTGTCTACTCTGGGTCCATATTTCCAATATATTACCAGAAAAACATAAGATTAATTTCTAGTTTACAGATAACAGTTGAATATTGTTCAGGGTGTAAGACTAATTTATGATACAAAACCTTATCAAGTTTCCTGAAAGTTAGTTACTTAACTGAATTAATTAACAATGTGAATAAATATATTTAATGGGTGTTTCTTTTAATTAGTATATATAATTTACTAACTAGAAAAACACACACACACAGATACTGCTAGATGTAATTAAACATACAAACATTCACATACACAGAGCCCTTCCAGCACTGTTGTCTCACTATTTGACACTTTGCACAATTATGACACTTCTCCACACTTACTCCCGGCACAGCCACTTCGGAGTAACTAACCTCTCTCAGGATAAGACTCCTGGAAGTAGAGGTGTCCTCCATTGACTCATCGGGAGTTTCTTTCTCCAGGAATGATTACTGCTCGGTCGTTGGTCGCTGTCAGTTGAAACTGTTTCTGTCAGTTGAGATTGTTTCTAACTGTCAAGAAGCTTTGTTTGGCATCTTTTGTGGCCATATCACAAGCTGCATCAAGAAAGTACCATAATTCCCGGTAGCGCAGTATGTCAAAACTGCGCCTGCCCTGTAATATTTGCTGATACGGTGTTCTTTGTTCTGCTGTTGAAACACATTCCCACACAACATGTTCCGGAGTGCCCTCGTTTCCACAATCACAGCCACCACTGTCCACTGTTCCTCTTCTTTGAAGTTCGCTGTTGTTGGGTCCAGAACCCGTGATGTATCGTACTAGCCCAGGCAAGGGGAGAAGATTCGACATTTTGAACCTTTCGCAGACACTTGGAAACATATTACAAGTCCTTCTTCCCGTTGTACTACGTTCCACTTTTGCTGCCATTCTTCCAATAACAATTTGTTTACATCTGCAGCTGTTGTTGCTGGTACTCCCGAGATTTCCTCCACCTGTTCAAGATTTCCTTTCCTGAGCCAGTATAATGCTCCCCGCTTAGGAACTTCCAAGTTCAGTGGCCGCACCCCAAGTGACATGGAAAGGGTGTCAGTAGCTATTGTTTTGTAAGCACCACTCAGCCTCAGTAGAATACTTCGCTGTGTCCTCCTCGAAAGTTTACTTGGTTTTACTGTATGGCCCAGACGCTGGTTTCATACCGGACATAAGAATTGCTAACAACAAAATTGCATGTTATACGCCCTCATTCTTTTTGCGCTGTGAAGAGGTTTGGAAGTTAACCAAGGACTTGGGTACAAAATTTGGTGATTGGGCACCAGCATCGCGTCACTTCTGATGAAGTTCCGAATGGCTTAATATCTTCCAACTAGGGGAATAAAATCAGTGCCACTCACTCTTGTAGAATTTTGACGAAATTTGTCACTTGGTGAATAGAGCAATGAGGAATTCTATAATAAACAAGGTGCTGCAATTTGATGATGGATTCGTATGTAAGTCGACGAGACAAATTTAAAGTAAAGAATAAATGTTTTTGATATCTCGCTTAGTTCTCGAGCTGTACTATCTCAAAATTGAGGTGATTAGTTAGAAATGCAGCCTGGATCAAAAAACATTTCACCAAAGCCATAGCGGGCTACGTACCGGAGATGCTCAACGGGGTTTAGTTTTCTTCCCAGCTGTTGTCGATATGTTAAAATAATGCGACCTGGACAAGAATGAAAATGTCGGAAAGGAACTATACCTAAAACTATTTTTTTGACAGTCGATATATAGAGAACTAAGAGATGTATAAAAAAAAAAAAAAAAAAAAAAAATTCTTTACTTTCTATTTATCTCGTCGAGTTTCATAAGATTCCATTATCAAATTGCGACCCAATGGTTATGATAATGCTGTCCAGTTATGTTATTGTTTAGTAACACTATGGCATTCTACCCTTTGGATATCTTTTTTATTGTATTTTCTATTTTAATGTTTTCCTCCTTCTATATGGCCAAGTTCTCCATGAACACGTATTCTATGGCTGTTGTGTGACACACCTCATATGCTTGGAAAACATGTAAACTCTAGACGTATTTCTTGTGCTACATGTGTTAGATCATCCCTCTGCGGGCCTCTCGTTACTAGCAGATTACGTTAACTTGACTCGTCCTTTTCATTCAGTCCATCATAGAAGACTAAGTGCAACCTCCTCTTTATTTTTATTTTCGTTAATTTTCTCCTTGCTTTAGGTCGCGCCGTTCTGCTCTCATTATTCTTTGACGGATATCTTTGCTTAAATATATTCCGGTATAATTTATCAATAGAATAAACGTTAAGTTATTACATTCAATATCACAACTACAACGGAATTTTCAGTCCGATATAAAAACACGTAGGTTACAAGCATCTGCAAGTAATCATTTCACTTTATTACTGAAAGTTAGCTATGCCCATAAACTCAATCACTAGGAGTTAAACTTAAAAGATCTATTTCTAGTCACCGAGCATGGTGGGTGAGCGGTTAACGTTCTGGCCTCGTATTCTGGAGAACGCCGGTTCGAATCCCCGACCGGGCATCTAGATTTGGGTTTTCCATGGTTTCCCAAAATCTCTCCAGACGAATGCTGAGATGCTTCCTTCAAAAAGGCCATGGCCGAATTCCTTCCCATTCCTTGCCCCAGTCCCATCCCGCCTCTAATGACCTCGACGTCGACGAGGAGTAATACATATATATATATATATATATATGTGTGTGTGCCTTCTTCTCAGTGTTCTTCGATGACAGCTGTGGCTTGAAAGAAAAGAGATTGTTTTAAATACTAGCCAAAGGTAGCTAGTGCATGGCTTTGTATATCCAAATATTGTAATATATACATTTCTGTTACGAATAAATCATTGCCTATCGCCGAAAAGAAACATAAGGATACTTTAAAAGATGGTTTATTTAGTGACTAATATATCGAGAATCTTAAAAAGTAAAAGTTATCATTAGATTGGAAAGGGGTCGTAAAGCGATGATTGGCTGAGGGACGGATTCAAAAAAAATCTGTTTGCACAAGGAAAGCTACACTAAATTTCAATATCCGGAAGATCTGCTAAACTGGTGCAACTACTTGTACGGTAAAACCATCAGAGTCAGACTTCTCTGGATTTGTCAGCGCCGTCATAGCGTTAGTTTCCCATACAAATGATGAGATGCATTTAGAAACAAACCCGTGTGCAGGTCACTCATGATCCTTGCTCCTCGTAACTTCAGGATGTCCCCAACTTTCATAACGCGTTCAATGTTGTGTAAGAAATGGTTTCCGTTATTGTTTACAGAAAAGCTGTTATACCTGTTGTTGTGAATGGCACAGTTAATCTCACAAAACCAGTCCTCCTAGAGTAGACAGGTAACATTTCTGCTCACGAAACACACGAAAGCTTGTTATTTTCCAATACGAATGCATTATCTCTGCTCTCGTCATTCATTGGCTCAATGTTATATGAATGAGCTGTCTCTTTTTGAGATGAACAAACTATCTGTCAGAACTACTTCCATACAACGTGTGGGAGTATCACCGCATGGTCAGGAATGTCTAATTTTGAAAACACTGTGCACCAAACCATCTACTCAGAAACTAAGCTTGGAACATAGGAGCGGGACCCTAGTGTCGCCTAAATTGCAGCCTATTCACTCTCGAACTCACCCGGTTATACCACTGATCAGTTCCCTCTCCTCGGACGAGCTTCCACAAGGAGGACAAAGGATAGTTCTGCCACATAAAAACAACTCATAGTGTCATCCTCGTGCGTGCCACGCAATAAGGATGGTATATCAGACAACGGGAAGGAATTCAGCCATGGCCTTTTGGAAGGAAGCATTCGCCTGGAGTGATTTGGGGAAACCATGGAAAACCCAAATCTGGATGCTCGGACGGGGATTCGAAACCGCGCCCTCCCGAATGCGAGGCCAGATCGTTAATCGTTCACCCACCACGCTCAGTGGCATAACAGTAACCTCAAACATTTTGTAGATGTTGTATCAACTGAACCACCGCAGATATGATGTGTAAAGTATGTTTGGTAAATATATATAACGGAAGTAATGTAAACGGTGAGATCAGAACACAAGATAATGAAACCTATATCCTGAATAAGTTATTTACAGCTGATGATATACAGAAAGTATTCCCTGAATCCATTATCAGTGCAATATGACTTATACGGAGGTTTGAAACACACTTAACATCTTGTAAGGTATTATATTAATGTATAAATCTGAACACAGTTTAATGGCATAATTGATATCACTCACATTTGCTATTGTGAATAGCCAAAAGATCGTTCAGAAGTTCAGGAGAAAAATTGTTCTACTCCTCTGAAATGATAAAACCAGCTCTAATAAAATGTCGCTAGCTCGTAGCAGATACGCGCCTAAATCTTCCTAGCTATTTTGCACAACTAAGAACTTTTTTCTCTAAATTTGAACGAAGTACGTCGATTGTCACTTCATCGTCATCTTCAGATGATACATTATATACATAGCATTGAACTTCGTGCGTCTTGTCCCCGGCAATTGAACTTCGTGCGTCTTGTCCCCAGCAACATACGCTCTCATCTAGTTAAGAAACTGAAGTTTCAATTCGTTAGTTGCAGGAAAACAGGTTTTTATTTCTGGTATACACGAATTGGAGACCACGGCTCAATTTATAAATACAGAAAACACATAGGTAAAAGCGAACGAAATATGCGTAAGTATCTCAGGAAAAAAAAAAAAAAAAAACAACCAAACTAATGGTATAGAAAATAGACACCTCGCATATCATTCCACAGCGTTCCAACGTAGTCAGATGCAACTGTTCTCTCCTCCGGTGTGAGTATATTTGTATGTCGGAATAATTATCATAAAATGTTGAAATCTGTAATTTTTACTTCTTACTTAACATAGAATAGTACCAGGTCTTTAAGTATCCAAACTGCTATGTATATAAACTTATAAAATGTTATAACAGCCCGTAAAAAATAACAAGAAGAATACATACACTCCAAACTTTTCAATTTGTCAGTAACCTTATTCTTCGGCAAATCCATTTCTTCGGTGATTTTTAGACTGTTCGAATTATACCGACCGCAAACAACGTCGCTGTAAACGTGAGCAACATACTGAGTCTACTGCCTGGCTGGAGCTTACGTCCACGATCGCTCCTCTGTACTGTATTTCCGGCAGAGGTCGCTCTGTAATTGATGAACCGAGCGATACTATACGACATACTGAGGCGGTTACAGGTGGCTCCAGTCATCTTTTTATAGATCACTTTTTGAGGCCAAAATGTACTCCAAAAAACTGCAGAACCTGCTGTTGTCGTTCACGTTGTGTGAATTGTTCAATACATTTTTGATTAAGTAAACGTCACGTCAAATCAGGAGCGTAAAACTCATTTTCGAAACCTACGCCGGGAGAAGCACAGCAAGTGATCTGCCGAACTAGTTGGATGCACGGTGGAAGTTACGCATTTAGAGATACCTGTGTTTGCAATTGACGACTGTAGTACAAAAACTGTTGCGGAACTAACAGTGTACAAAATAGCTATCACCAAGAGTTCTGAATTTTGAATATTATTTGTGTAAATTATCACAAACAATGAGAGATGTTGTTTTTAATCTTGTAGGTAATTTACAATTAACAGGTAAGTGGTATAAACAATGTCCGTACTTGTAATACTATTTTTCCCAAATACATTTCCCCTCCTACATATTTTTGAACCGAATGTCAAAAGTGGTAGTACTACGAAGAATGTGTGTATCATGCTAAGTAGTGGATCATCGGCAGAAGTTTGTACTGTCAGTTTTCAAACTAGCAATTATACTGATATCAGCTCATTTATCAGAAGGGAGCATTTAATTATACAGACATAAATTTGAAATCATTTGTATTTCACGCAGGTACAAATAGAAAACTCGTACAAAATTTATTACAATTCTTTCAGTCGAGTGTGATTTGGCGTTAGGAGTTTTACAGTGGTATTAAATTGAGCATTACTGATTATACTTTTCTGGATAAACGTTGAACAAAATATCCGACATAAGCTTTCTCGCCCTCTGTTGCGGAACTGTACTTTCGTAACCATGAGTGAGACTTTCGTTCGACCACCAGCGGTCAATCCGTGTACTCCTTATTTGAACAGGATGTTGACAGTAACTTCTTGAGTTTATTCCGGAAGCGAAGTCACTTAATTGTTTCAAAAAATTTAGCAAAAATATACGTATTTCTATTAAGGGCATTAACTTTAAGACCACCCATTTCACAAGTCTGTTACATGTCAAGTAACCTATAGTTTCCGAACATACAGAATATTCTGCGGATGTTCAAGAGAGCAGTTAGTACTTACGCTAAACTCTTGTTATAATGGTTTACGGTTCAATTCTGCATCATCAGTGGGTGCTTTCATTGCAGAATTCCATCCGTGTTGTGTAGCTCCTAAATTCTCCCGGAATACAATCATCTCATTTTTTCCCTCCCAAGATCAAATAAATTCAAAAGAACTCTGTTCTAATAAATCTAAACCTCGTGTAAAATGACTTTTCTGTCATGTTGGTACCATGCCCCTTGCGACATACGGAGTGAAACATACGAAATGTGAATTTGTTTGCCCTGGTTTCTTCTGATACAGTAGACTGGCCTCCTGGGAACTGATTTTTAAAATGCCCCTGTCGTGGCAGGTTCTACAGGTTTTTTTCTTTTGCTTTGACTTCACGCCTCGTCGACGGCAAGGTCATTAGAGGCGGGATGGGATTGGGACAAGGAAGCGGAAGAAATTCGGTCATGGCTTTTTTTAAGGAAGTGATTTGGGGAAACAATGGAAACCCCAAGTATGGATGCCTGGACAGGGATTAAAACCCGCGTCCTCACGAATGCGAGGCCAGAACGTTAACCGTTCGACCACCAAGATCAATCCGGTCCTACAGTTTTAATGTTGAAACCGAACCAAGTAGCAATCAAGGCAGGATTCACACAAACAAATCAAGTCTTCACAGAGGCGTTATGTCTATGTCTTTTAATTTCGTTTCAGTCTATGTAGATTTGGTTCCATAACAAATAAAACAATACAAAATTGCTTATCATGGTAAATAGTTTCCCTGTTGTCCATTAATGTCTTCAAGGATGGGGTTAGTGGACTTACAGCTACGTAATTATCTTATATGATCCGACTACTAGAATAAAGTTTGAGTTTTCAGCACAACGTCCTGACTGCTTTGCTACTCTGTTTTGGCCAAGAACAGGGGTGGCCAACCCGTGGCCCACGAGGTTCATCATAATTTTACAAAATATATTTATTTTATAATTATCAAAATGGTGAAAACCAATTAATTAAAAAATACATTATTTGTGCATCCATATATTCAAAAATTTACTGTACAAATTATGAGAAAAAATTAACCTTGATTATAAAATAATATTCTTGCCAATATATAAAGATATTGCCTGTTTTTTTATGAGTTTATAGTTATGATTTCGCAGGATATTTAAATTATATTCTGTGAACTCATGACTCGCGCATCGTGGAACTATAACAGGATCTATGTTTCACTTTTAAGTGACCTCAGTGACGCAGTGACCATCTCTATACACGCACAGTTGATTGTTGATAGCAGGGCAGAGCAGACTCTCAGTTTCAAGTGAAAATTTGTTTTTGGATTTTGTTTTGTGTTCTGTGACTGTGACAATTATCGCACTAGTAAAATAAATATTTTTAATGATTTCATTTATATATTTTATATTTCTTATATTTTACTTTTAGTGTTATGTATTGCTTTACAATGTGTGTTTTGTATCATTATTATTATATTATCAATGTTTACATGTAAGAATAACAGTAAATACAATAATTTTTCACTTAAAAAAAGTCTATATTGGGTCGTAATCTAATATGTGGACATATAATTTTATATGTGCCCTGCGGAAATATGGTGCATTTCCAAAGTGGCCCGCAAGATCATTTGGGTTGGCCACCCCTGGCCTAGACCATAACTAGGAATGACAGTTATTCTCATTTTATTGAAAATGTCAAAAAAATTGACATAATATTACCTTTACGAAGTGCACGTAAGGAGGGTTTACAAATTTTCGTAAAATTCCACGTTTGATAATTTTCTTCTTGAATTGCCCTGTAGAGAATCCGGAGAAAGTAGTTCTTTCGATGGATCCTCTCCCAAATGGGACTCATTTGATGCTCCGATCTAGGTTTACATTTAATGATTATTAAACTGAAGCAGTAATAAGGGAATCTCAATGCAGAATACAAATATTAATCCAAACTACAGAATGTAAAGAAACTGTTAACGGTAGTAAGAGTTCGCAAATATTTGATCTGACTACTGTCATCTACATCTTTTAGCAATACTGTGGTTGCAGAATCAAGTAACTGCCAGTCATAGAACAGAATTATTAATTACTACCTGTTACCCGCGATTTCGTACATGTGGACATAGAATTTTATTACTAAAATTAGTTATAGAAAGCAGTAAATTAGTAAAAGGTGTACCAGCACGAAGTTGGGATAATGTGGCTAGGAAGCCATTACCATGAAGAGAGCCAATTTAGTTGGAGCTAACTATGGGAGGTGGCCCATTACACTTCCTCCTGCAAATTTTTGTTTGTAGTTTAACATTTTCTGGAAACATCTTATGTCAGCAACATCTTGTACACAATGTTTTTTGTTTTGCTGTCCTTCGGTTAGACATATAGCTTTGAGGGTTGAAAAACTGCGAGCTAGCTACCTATCACTGCACACGGATAAAGCGCGTCTTCTCTAAATGTATGCCTGCTACTTTCAGTGTTTGTGCCTGGGCTTTATTTATAGTAATCGAAAAGGATAATTTTAGTGGGATGCGTAGTCTTTAAACTGAAATGGTAGGTCTGCCGGAATTATTGGGATTGGAGGAATAAACATATAATGCGGAAATGCTTCCTTCAAAAATGCCATGGCCGAATTCCTTGACGTTCCTTTTTCCCAATCCCGTCCCGCCTCTAATGACCTTAGCCATCGACGAGATGTAAAGCAGCAATTTAAAAAAAAAAAAATCTTGCAATGAATCCCATTGCAGATCTTTTATCATATCTGTTACTGATTGCATTCTGCGATAATTTCCAGAAACAAATCTAGCAGCCCTTTTTTGCACCCTCTCCAACTCCCGTATTTGATACTACACCACCGTATCCAAGCAATGGTATCACCAAATTTAATAACCCAGTTGATTAACTTCTCTTGTATAATCCCTCATCAGTGTATGACACTGTTGGCCGAGAGATCTCGAAGGATTGTTCGTCCGCCTGCGTGACAGTTTCGATCTGCTGCGCCTTCAGCCTCTATCGTAGCTGGACCTACAGTTTAACCTGGAATCCAAACCACCGAACTTCCTGGCTCATATGATGAAACACAACTCACCTGGATTTGAGACTGCGAATGGACCCACAAGTTCTGAAAGCAGATCGCTCACCGGTATAACATTACACAAACCTGCGCACGCTACCCGTCTGTCTGTCACCTTTCGGTTAGTTTTCAAAACTTCACGACACAATATGTTTGTTAATTATACCGAAAAATTAACTTATGTCCTTTCGAAGGTACATGATAATTCTTTATCAAATTTAATCAAGATCGGTTTAGCTGGTTATCCGTGAGAACATAACAAACAAACAGAGTTACTTTCGCATTTATAATAGTAGTACAGATCAGTTATTATTATTATTATTACTCCGCGATCCACTAAAAGTGTGTGGCGGAGGATGCATTGCAAATATCCGAAAGAGCAATAGTTTGGAAGTGATATACGGGATATGGCAGGAGGCGCCCAGGGGCTATTGCCAGGAACCATCCCAGCATTCGCGTGGAATGATCTTGGAAAACCATCGAAACCCCAGCTCAGGATGGCCGAAGAGCTTTATCGAAAGCTACACCTGTCATATATTAAGTTTACACGTCCGGTAAATCCTTTCTATTCCATTCCCCAATCGCTCGTGGGAAAAATTAGGTACAGAAATGAATCGATTCTGGCCCTGATTTCTCTTATCTTATTTTCGCGGTCATTCCGAGATGTAAATGTTGCTGGTAGCAATATTTGTTGGTTGTCATTCCGAAATATGTCAGTCGTGAATTTTTCAATTAGCTTCTGTCAAGAGCAACGCCTCCGGTGTTCCAGGTCTTCCCAACCTAACTCCTTCAACATCGCACTTACGCTTTCCCTCCAACTATATATACCTGTTACGAATCGGGCGGCTCTTTTTTGGACCTTCTCCAATGCCTCCATTAATCCCTTTTGATGGATATCCCATACAGAACAACAATATTCTAAGTGAGGACGCACTAGTGACTTACACGCAATCGATTTAACTTCCGGAGTGCATTGTTTTAAATTACGACTTAGATATCGGAGCATACGATTTACTTTACCAATTACATTCTCGATACGCTCATTCAACGACAAATTATTACTAACTGTTACCCCTAGGTATTTAGCGGAATCTACCGTTCTAAGGACAGTACCATTAATTGTATATTCAGAACTAAATGGTATCACCTAATGACACTATATTCAAAAGTAGTTCTGAATATGGAGGATCGCTTCCTAGTACAGTGTCTGCTCTCCGACGTCACACTGTGACCTGATTGTCGGCTCGTTTACTGCCGCCTCCAACGATCGCAAGCCACTCCCCTCAATTATTAATGCATCACCGCTACCTCCTCGGGGGAACGTCATAACGGTGACAGATATGACACCCGCAGACGTTCATCTTCGCACCGCACGTCTCAAAACTGATGTCTTGGACGTGATTAGAAATTGAAATAGAGTATAAGGAATGGAGAATCAGAGCACGTTTTGAAGATTTTGCTCAAATAAATGAAAATAATTCAAATTCAAGGAGCTTTGGGAAAGCTCAAGGTTTTTATGTCGAAAGTGTTTTCCAAGAAACACGGGGACAAATCTCTCTTTTGTTAGCAGTAGTTAGAATAATGGATGGATATCCATTCAATTTTGGTTCACAAGTCACATGGCCAGAAAGTGATATCTAGAATTAGATATTTAGAAACGTTAATTGTGCATTAACATACTACTAGAATTTAAAAACTGATTTATACACTATATCAATTAGAATAATTTCATACCTTTCATTTAACGGGGAAGGTATGTTTGGAACTGGCTTCTTATATTTGTAAAAGGATTTTCTGCGTGTTGTTGCATGATATAATGAAACACGCTGTAGCTCCCGGTAAAACGCTTTGCTCCAAATTTTCTTATTTTTTAATTTTTAATTTAAGGGTAGCATCTTTTATTAATCCTCGCGTGACATGGGATAATTGACGGAACTAGAACCCAATATTTACGCTCTACGCCCTATGCTCTAACGACGGATGTTGAAAGGTGCTTATGTCATTCCTACTCTCAAAGTTTTTCTCCCTCTTTGTCCATTTAAAAAAAGAACGAATGGAACTGGTACACATCAAGATATAATCCTAGAAGATGCCCGGATATTTGAGGCGAAATGTTGTAATAAATCAACAGAACGTAGCTAAAACCAGACTAAAAAAATGAGATATCATTCCACAGGTGTGACAAAAATTCAAATTAAATATCCAGGAGATAGCTTATCTCTAATTACCATCAAAAGGAGAGTGAAAGTGAAGTAGCTCGGGATTTTATATAGCATGCAATTTAGCCGTCTCAATTGTGGCGTCTTGGCTTCTATACCACATCCGAATAATCTCGAGATTAATCTTAAATCAGTATGGGAGGAAAAGTAAACCGCATTTTTTTTGTGTTGTTTATATAAAGAAAATGGAGCAATGGTGTCGTGACTGGCCAGCCAATGGTGATTATCTTCCTTGTTGCTCCAAGAGAATGTACTTTCTATATTGTTAATTAGACTCCAGTCGTCATTAGGGGCGAACATGTAAGTAGTCCAAGAATAAGGTTTGAATTTCGCTCTTCGAGAGCACTAATCTGTTCTGCATATGAGCCCAGTCAAGGGCTGACCTCGGAACGTCATCTCTACTTCTCTTTCTTCAACGTACTATAAAATATTTCAGTTCTATAGCTATTGCTTACAGTTCATTCTATGTCCGTCTCGCCGTTAATGCATTTCGTATTTAATATGCTGGTAATTGTGTAATTATGAACCTGAATGTTCTAAATCACTTGCATTTTAGGACGTTCCTCTCTCGCAGAACTAGAGGTTATATTAAAATCTCTACAGTTCTTTCATTGAATGTCTGAGAGAAAATATTTAAGTAGGTATATAAAGGCTGAGGTAAGCTAACAAAATTAGATATTTTAAAATAGTCGTGCTGCTAGCAACAATACAGACTAATTAAACTTTAGAAGGAATATCTTGTCTTTTTCAACGAGCAACTTCAATCAAACAGAACTGAAGTGATACAATAAGACTCACTGTTTCCTATGTAAGATCAGGGAGTACTTAGCGTATTCCCTATGAGCAAAATTGGCAGGGAGAGTTGTTCAGTAGCCGAGTAATAGATTTTCCCGTCTGCAACGTGCCTATGTCGTGGCAACCCTGCTCTAACCCCATGATCCTTTCTGGTAAATGGCACCTACAAATTACGTGGAGTCCGAACCACAAAGCGTCCTGAGGTGCTTCAAATCAACAATGCTAAACTTTCAAAAAGGTGAAGGTCAGGTTCAGAGTGCATAAAAATCCCCGTGAACACTTCGATTCAAACCGAGACCCTCGAGCCATTAGAGCTACCTACTTTGCCGTAACTGAAATCGAACAAAAATAATTAAATAACTAATGTAACAACACTTGAATCTTTCACTCATGTTACAGAACGCAGGGGACAGAATTGAGCATTAGTGCTGATGATGGATAATCTATCTTGGGAAAGCCACGTATAAATAGTGACTTCCCGCAGGGAACATAACCGTGATTAATTAATTGGTGAGCGATTTCTCTCCACTTCCGCCGACCACAGACACCCGAAATTCGGCGGCAGCGATTCGGCCAGTAATAGCGCAAAAAACAGAGATCCACTCACCTTATGTTTGTGGCGTCAATTTGCATGTTAATACTATAACATGACACCAGCTATTATTTGTAGCAAGATGCAACCAGGATGCACCGAAATCTGAGTTGTAGAACACTCTTTACTCCGAAACTTGTGGCAGAACTCGCCGACAGTCAAATAAATAGCTTAAGTCGCTATGATGATTTGTACGCGAGCTTAATCGTCGCGGACGTGAGCGTAACAATAATAGTCACTCATATAAAAGAAAGGAATACACATATATAGCTTCCTTGTGTAACAAGGCACGCAAATATTGCATAGGCCAGTGGATGTCTGAATTACGCCAACTGACCTTATTCCGCCGCGAACATAGATGCCCGCGGCCGACGGAATAAGAAATCGCTCAACCATGCTCCCCCCCTTGAAAGTTCTTAGGACTTTCAAAAAATAAAAATAATTTTCCCTCACATTATGGGATATTCTAAGTTGTGACATAAAAATTAAAGTAACTTTACTGATTTAAAACAATAATGAAGATAGGGGTTGAGAGTAGGATTGACGCAAGATTAAATTAAAAGTCTATTAATAAATTTGAATACATTAAAAGTAATGAAAGAAAAAATATTATTGTGTTGGTATGGGATAAAGTTTAACCACTGGACGCTTGAAAGTGCCGAATCGTGTCTTCACCATCGCCACCCGAGTGACATTGTCTGAACCAGGATAAGTTTTAATAATCACCCCTAAGGGCCAGTTCAAAGGGGGAGAATCATCCTTGCCCCACGATTACAACTGTACCCACTTGAACAGGGTTATCCGGTGTCGACCATTTATGTCTAACTTGCAGGGTGTGCAAATATTCAAGTCGCCATTTTTTCCAGAATGACTGGACCATCTGATCTAACAACTTCTTACGTTGGTTTAGATTCGAACAAGACATGTCAGCGGCCGGTAAGTACTGTAGTGGAGTTGACATCAAAAAATGTGCAGGAGTAATAACTTCTGGGTATGGATCCGACGACACTACATTTAAAGGTCGCGAATTCATAACGCATTCAATCTGAACTAGAACCGTTTGCAGTTCTTCATAAGTGAGAAGTTGATTTCCAATCACTCTAAATAAATGGGTCTTCAAACTCTTTATATTAGACTCCCACAATGCTCCGAAATGCGGAGCACGCGGAGGGATCATTTTCCACTCGATACGGCGACTACTTAATTCAGGTTTTAGAGCTTTGTTCAACTCTTCTAACTGAGCCTTGGCACCTACAAAATTAGTACCATTGTCTGAATATAGACAAGAAACAGGTCCTCGTCTTGCAATAAAGCGCTTGAATGCGGCTAAGTATGTATCAGACGTTAAGTCTGAGACCAGCTCTATGTGTATAGCCTTAGTGACTAGGCACACAAAAAGACAAATGTACGCCTTTTGAGAGTGTTGACCACGGCGTCGTGTAAGGGTTATAGGAATCGGACCTGCGTAATCTACTCCAGTATGAACGAAAGCCTTAGCTTCCTGTATGCGACAGGGAGGCAAATCTGCCATCTTAGGAGTAGGATGAGTAGGGTTAACTCTAAAACAAAAATTACATTTACGTACCATGGACCGAACAACAATCCTCGCAGCTAAAATCCAGTAGCGCTGCCGCAAAATCGATATTAACAGACCAGCCCCTGCATGACAATTCAAAACATGGTAATGTCTGATAATAAGATGCACAACATGGTCATGCTTGGGAAGTAGCGCTGGATGTTTAGCTTCGAAGGGTAAGTCCGACTTAGACAGTCGTCCACCAATTCGTAAAATACCTTCTTCATCAAGAAATACTGACAAATTCCGCAGCTTCTTCGAAGGCAAGTTATTCTTTTTTAGAAGAGCAATATCTACTGCAAAGTGCACATCTTGTACCGCACGAATTATTGCCCTTTCAGCAAAGAACAAATTCTTTACCCCACCAGAAGGGGTAATCTTCTTTATAAATCTAAAAATGTAAATCACAACTCTCAATAATTTGTCCCAAGAAGACACGCGCTGAGATAAACCATACAGCACGGAAGGTTCAGGTTGAGTGGTAGTAATGGTGAAAACATTCGTCTTGTGTTCCGGTAATTCCTTACAATCACCCGGAGAAAACGTTTTAATGGGCCACTCAGAAGTGGGACGATGCATCCAAGGACGGTCCATTCCACCACAAGCTATGAGAAACTAATTGTGACGGTAACATACCTCGAGAGAGGCAGTCACTTGGATTTTCGATTCCCGCAACATGAAAGAAGTTTTGCGGAGCAAGGTTCTCTTGACATTGAGCGACCCTATTACTCACAAAAACAGACCAACGATGCGGGGAAGAATGAATCCAGGACAAAGCTACCGTAGAGTCTGAAAAGGCATAGGTGCCTACTATATGGACTCGATCTCGATAGGTTTCATTAACTAATTTAACTAATTTCGACATCAGAAGCGCGGCGCATAACTCGAGACGCGCAAGTGTCGTTATTTTGGTAGGTGAAACCTTGGACTTAGCACATAATAGTCGAACAGATATGCCAGACGCATCAGTAGTATGTAAGTATATAACAGAACCATAACCGTTCATACTTGCGTCACAAAAGGCAACAATATTGGCCTTGCAGTCCTTTGATGCACCTACATGACGAGGGATTTCCATAGTGGAAAGAAGAGGTAATTCTTGAGTGAGCGCCGCAAATCGGCGTAACACACTCTCGGGCGGGGTATCATCCCAATCAATTTTACTTAGCCACAGTTCTTTAATTAACAACTTGGCTAACAAAATAACCGGAGCAACCAGACCCAAAACATCAAACAAACGAGCCACTACAGATAATATGTTCCGCTTCGTGCACTTTTCGCAAACTTGGGTCGTGGTGAAGTAGAAAACGTCGTCTGAAGGTTTCCATGATAGCCCCAGAACCTTAGCTGACGTCACTACGTTTCCTTCTGAAAAGTTTACTGGGCTTCGATGAGAATCAGGAAGACTATCGAGTAACCCAGAAGAATTGCTGGACCATTTTACTAAATCAAAAGTTCCAGACTTCAATAATGAGATTAGTTCTCGGGATAAACGAAAAGCTGTTTCCTCATCAGGAACAGAATGAACCAAATCGTCCATATACATTTTAGTCTCGACGACTTCAGAGGCTTCAGGAAACTGAGAACTCGCTTCAGCCGCCAGCTGTCGCAAAGTGCGCATAGCTAGAAAAGGACTCGATTTTAACCCAAAAGGAATACGGTTAAAATGAAATGTCCGAACTATTTCGCTATCATCAAAACGAAATAATATTCGCAAAAATCTGCGATGGTCATTAACAACACCAATCTGCAAATACATTTGCTTGATATCCGCTGTAATAGCAATCGGGAATAACCGAAAGTTTAATAAAAGCAAGAATAAATCGGCCTGTAAATTAGGACCGGTATGCAAAATGTCATTTAATGACAAACCAGTATGAGTTTTAGCACTTGCATCAAGTACAATGCGAGGCATGGGTTTATCAGGGCGGATGACTGCATGATGGGGAATATAATACCCGTCATCGCTAACCTCTGATTCACGAACTTCTGTTAAGTAACCATTTGTAATATATTCCTCAATAACTTTATTATAGCTCTCTCGGAGTGTGGGACATAGTTTAAATTTCCTTTCGAGCGCCATAAATCGGCGTAAAGCATTGAAACGAGAATTGCCAAGCTCATTAGGATCTGAAAGGAACGGTAAAGCCACAGTATATCTACCTTCACTGTTCCTAGTCACAGATAGAGTATATAAATTCTCACACTCTGTATTCTCAGGGCTTAGGAATTTTTTGTGAGATATCTCCTCTAATTCCCAAAATTTTTGCACCAATTCATTGAGTGCTAGAGCAGTAAAAGATGTAGGGTGAGTATGAATACTAGAATATTCTCCCATCAACACATAACCGAAGGCGGTCAGTAAAGCAGGTGGTGCCATAGTACCTGATTCAACTCTATCTCCGAAATAAATATACGGAAAAAGCTGAGCACCCAACACAAGATCAATTTTACCCGGAATATTCCATGTTAAATCAGCTAAAGGTAGGTTGTCCAAATATGACATGTCACACTTTTCTATAAAATGAGAAGGTAATTGGTCTGTAATAGAATCAACAACTAGAGCTTGAATGTTATATTTGTTACTTTTAAATACACGGGATTGTACTTCGATATTCACATAACCATAAATCGGTCGCGAACTCGAACCTATACCCTTCACATAGGAATTATTTAATGGAATTATCTGTAGGTTCAATGACTTACAACAATCGATGGTAATTAAATGATTTTGTGATCCATTATCAATTAGACACCTAATTACTTGATAATTATTATCAGTGGACTTGGCATACACTTGAGCTGTGGAAAGTAATATATGAAAATTAGTCTTTACACTAACGCTCAAGGAAAGCGGAGATTCATTATGTGAAGCCTTATTTATATGAGCCGATGATGCGAGCCACTGGACCAGAACAGTTGGTGTCGACATCATACGGCAAGGTAAGCAAGTTTTGGCGCGGTCTGTTTTACACTGTTGTCGGAAATGGCTTGCAACGCGCAATTCTCACTCGTATTGAGACGAGTGGAATGAGTCTGCGTATTTTTCCTATCAAAATGTAAGAGAGTATGGTGTCGTTTCTTGCATAACTTACAAACAGACGACGATTTGCAGTTGGAAACAGTGTGAGAAATTCCCAGGCAGTTCACACAGCCTCTTTTTGATTTTACAAATTCATATCTATTCTGTGGCGAACCCAAAGATTTGAAGTGGGAGCAATTATAGAGTAATGTATGATCTATTTGCTTGCAATAAACACAGGATCCAGAGATAAGCTTAGTTGCCATATTGTCTCTGACTATTGCGTTATCTTCTTTAGAAACAAATGCTTTGGAAGTACGTCCACGAGTCACATTTTCTGTGAGTCGCTTGTTCATGTTATCTGAAGCGCGAGAATATAATCCCGAACTTGCACTGTTCATATTGCTTGAACGTTTAGAAATTTTAACCTGATCTTTCACGAATAAAGTTAATTCGTTGTAAGTGGGCATTTCTTTATCGCGTACTGACATTTCAAAGGCTTGTACAATTTGAGCATCGATCTTACGCAATGCACATTGAAATAAAATAAAATCTGTAAGATCATGATGCCTAATTGTTTCAAAGCTGCAACTGCTGCTGAATATTTCTCTATAAATGTATCCAAGCTGTTTGGATTATTGTTGCTAGGCTTTATATCCAAAATGATATTTAAATAGTGAGTACCTAACAGGCGTTTGTCTTGGTATCTTCTTACTAGATTTTCCCACATTATTTGGTATGTTTCTGCTGTAGGTACAATACCTGCAGTTAACTTCAATGCATTATCTGTTAGTTTACTTACAAGATATTGCACACGCTGTGAGTTAGTTAACTGGTCGTTATCATGAATATTAGCTTTGAAAGATTCATAAAATACTGACCATTTCTCCATACTACCATCAAAGCTAGGAATATCTATAGGAGGTAATTTAATGTGTTCACGGTCACTCGGACGCGATGACAATGTAACGGTAGAGGCACTAATTTTGTTGCGAGTTCGTTTAATACGCGTGTACAAATCCTCAAATGCAGCTAATGGGGTATAATCAGGTGTATATTCAGGATCTTTAGTCAAATGTAAATCATTAATCTGATCTATCATAGATTCAAACTTGATCTGAAGGTCATCAATTGTTTCAGAATCAGTCATAAAACTTTCATTGGTCCGGGAATCAAACGAAGAGATGTTCATAGAAATCTTATACAATTTATTAACTCTCTCAAAAATCATATCCGACTTTGAAGTTAATAACGCTAGCTTCCGTTTGAATTCTACAGAATCAACATTTGTCCCGAAAGCCATATTGTAAAATATGATTGAAGTATAGCGTAACTTGCTTATACAAAGATTATATTAATCAAACTGATCGTGTCATATCCGACCCGGAGGACCAAAAAATAGATGATGGATAATCTATCTTGGGAAAGCCACGTATAAATAGTGACTTCCCGCAGGGAACGTAACCGTGATTAATTAATTGGTGAGCGATTTCTCTCCACTTCCGCCGACCACAGACACCCGAAATTCGGCGGCAGCGATTCGGCCAGTAATAGCGCAAAAAACAGAGATCCACTCACCTTATGTTTGTGGCGTCAATTTGCATGTTAATACTATAACATGACACCAGCTATTATTTGTAGCAAGATGCAACCAGGATGCACCGAAATCTGAGTTGTAGAACACTCTTTACTCCGAAACTTGTGGCAGAACTCGCCGACAGTCAAATAAATAGCTTAAGTCGCTATGATGATTTGTACGCGAGCTTAATCGTCGCGGACGTGAGCGTAACAATAATAGTCACTCATATAAAAGAAAGGAATACACATATATAGCTTCCTTGTGTAACAAGGCACGCAAATATTGCATAGGCCAGTGGATGTCTGAATTACGCCAACTGACCTATTCCGCCGCGAACATAGATGCCCGCGGCCGACGGAATAAGAAATCGCTCAACCAGTGCTGATGTTTTGAAAACAGTCACTTGTAATTGTACTGGAAGGTTTATAACTTCTCGTCTGTCTGGTGGTAAACCAGTTACTTTGCCACAGCTTCTATCACTGTGCGATGTCTCTATTCTCAAAGATAAGTTTGTAACACTAGCCTACTAGCAGCATCAAATCTCTGAACCCATCCCTCTCTCGTCTTGTCTTCGTTCCGCCAGATACTATTTCATTCCATTCATAGCGTGTGCGCTCTCCGTTTTAGCAAGTCGGAAGCAGTATAACAGTGGCAGCTGATAGGGTGAGTTGAAAGCCGCATCTGAAATAGATCCCCGTCTAATATATCACGTGGACTGCGCGACCTTGAGCAGCACATGTCATTACAGGCCGGGCGGCCGGCCGGCGGTGGTGGGGTGGACGCCGGGAGGGGGCCGATAGGCATCTGTCGGTGCGGGAGGGGGCGGCGGCGGCACTCGCGCGCCGTCCGTCGAGCAGGCAGCAGCAGTAGCAGGGGCGGCAGGCCAGCGTGCAGGCAGCAGGTGGTAGCGAGCAGGGAGGTGAATGGGTGGCCCCGGCTCCTCGTCCTCCGAGCTGAGCGCCGTCGACATGCCGTCGGGAACCGCGCTCCGACCCCGCAAGGGCGCCTCCGCCTTCGACAACGACGCGCTCAACGGCGACTACCGCCGGCCCTGCCGCCGCGTCCGCAAGAGGTAACGCCGACGCCTCTCCTCCGCGCCCGCCCCTCTCTGTCGTCTTCTCTCTCACTGTCTGTCTTTCTGCCACCTGTCCGTCTGTCTGCTTTTGTTGTCAGCACCACCGCACGCAGCTCAGCTCCGCCTGCACCGCCGGCACGCCGTCGCCACGCCCCCCTCTGTCGCTTACTACTGCACCGCACCTGCTACGCAGCGGGCTCGACGACTCCGGCTGCCGGCGGAGACCTGCCGGAGGCGGGCATGCGCCGCCGCCCCCGCCGCGTATTGACAGTCAGCTGTTTTAACCGCCGTTGCCCAGGGCGACGGCGGCCACCATTTGTGACGTCCGACCAATGGCGGAATGAGTTATCTTGTGACTCCCTGCCACTGCAGAGTTTTGAATCTTGAAGTAGCTTCATTAGATTACTACCACATCACATGACAGATAGACATCTTCTATTTTATCATTAGTAGACATCACTTTGTAACTCCGGTAAAACTAATTTCCTGAACAGAATTACTCACAACAGCATCCTTCCACCAACAATAGTTCTGATTTTGAGTAACATCTACTAACCATTCAAACAATCCAATAAAATAAAGTGGAGTATAGAAATATTCTTAAATGTTCCCGTATGCTTCAGCGTGAATTTTCCATGTGACTACCGCACACCTATTCCAAAGAGTACTGAACACAACAAAAAATAAATTAACCTGAAATTGACTTTTTCGAAATTTTCAAAATCTTGTTCCACTAAAGGCCCTATTATAATAATTATACCCTTTAAGTATTTAATTATGGTACTTAAAAATGTTAACAAATGCAAGAGTACTGGAAATATGCCAGTCTATTCCGAAATACATTTGAATTCTTGAAATAGCGTGTGTTAGCTTTTGGCTAACAATTACTGTATAGTATAGTGGTAAAGGAACATGAAAGAAAAGATAATTTAAGACGAAAAAAAATGTAGTTAATCTGTGAAATGAGTTTCTCCCGGCCTATTGCTTCTACATAATTTCCTTGGGTGTTCCCTGTCTTGTTCCGATGAAGTAGTGTCTCAATGAGAATTATTTGGTAAGTTACCACAGTAATTGTACAGAATAAATGTGTTGATGTCGTAATTTACCAAAAACCCTCTTTGAGATATTGCCTCAGATAGCTGTTGAAACTTTGTGTATAGCAGAATGTATCATGTTGGACACCCGTGCAATCTATAGAAACTATAGCTACAATGAGATTAATGTAGTTAGATATCTATACTAATAATTTGCAAGATTACAAACAATTTACAGATTAAAATAGTTTTCAAATAACAGGAATAAACGGATTCGTGAACATATGATGAGCTTTAAAGTTACCAGTCACTGTCAGGATATTCGATTACAATTAGTGGTTTGTGAGTTACAAAATAAGTGTGCAATCATTGTTTGAAGTTGAGTCCATACTACTAGAGAAAACCTTTAATTCTTTATGGTGCGAAAGACCCATTCAAAACTATACCACAACAATATTGAGACATAATACGAATATTTTCTGGAAGTTATCGATAACGTATAAATTATGAATTTGTTGTATACAGGAAACGCCGTAGGAACAAGTTTATGATGGAAAGGTTTGATGAACAAGACAATTTATTTATACATTGATGTTCCTGCTTTAACGATTTATTTCTCATGAGAATAGAAGTAGAAAAATCCATCAAGTCGGAAGAATATATAAAAAAAGAATAATCATGTTGGATATCCTTACTACTTTAGCGTAGATGCAGAGTTACTGAACCTTTGGTTGTGTACTGATTTTTGAATTTTCTAGTTGATTTTGTACTGACATAAAATATTATTATATCACAACTTTAATTAAACAGCTAAATAATTATTGATTTTATTTTTAAATTCCTGATCACGCTTTGATCAAAGTATTTCCATTGTATTATTTGAGACTTGAACCTGTGTCCTATGTTGGTAAACCCCTTCGTGAAAACAAGATTTATCTTCTAGGTTAAAGTGGTAGTGGAATATGAATCCAGAATAGCATTCTGTTGTAACAGTAATATTTCAGAGTCTTGTTTAATTCATTTCCAAAAATTTTTGCTTCAATCCCTTGAAGTGTTTCTCGACAGGGATAAAGCGAGAAACTCTCAAACATCACACCCTATAACTTTGTTAAATCGAATATGGAGTTAAAATTCTTGGTCACATCAAGCGTGAAATCTATGTAAATACGTAGCAGAGTAATTACAATTAATGGGGTCACAAACGTGTAGCTATTTGCACGAAACATTATGGCGATGCGCAAAATGAATGCAGCAAAAGGCCGAGGTCAGGAGAGGTGTAACGTGAAAGATATTGGTGTTGTCGTGTTGGTCGGGAGGTATTCCGTGACTAAGCAAACATTATGGCACTCGTAAATCGCGAAAGGCAATAAAATGATTGACCACCTTACATGTAGTAAAAGTATTGTTCTCACTTCCTAAAGGGATGGCCTTGATGGCTGTCATAAAATGAAACCAAGTAAAAGCATTGAAAGTTGATGTAAATCAAGGATTTTCCAAGGAACTGGACTTTTTTTTGTAAAGAAATACTGAATGTTTCTCCAGTACACAATCTTAAAAGTAACAAACATACAAATGATTTTTGCATTCAGTTGTGGAAATTAATATTTCGTTGTTACGGATTAGGCTGTTTTTTCAAAAATAATATTGAAAATTCCGTTGTGTGACACAAGAGTTTTGCTACGAACCAAACTAATGGATGTATGCTTCCTTTTGCATTAGACCTTCTTACAACAAGCGATCATCGCATTGGACACTAGTGATCTATGGTATTATATTCTAATCAATGATTTTCCTCCATTCAGCCATGCTACTAGTTGGACAGATGTTTTGCAAGCACCATCTGTTTGTTAATTTGGATTAACGAGTCATGGGCACAAGTGAGAAAAGACATGGAACCTATAATATAGGAGATCAATATTCTTTCTTCATCACATCTTATGTAAGAGAGTATGCTTATAATGTGTTAAAATTCTGCACATGAATCAAGGTCTGAAATATACATATTGTTTGCCCTTTTTAGTGTGTTGTAGGTGAATGCTAATAATATTTTATGATTTGGATTTTGAGATATTAAAGGGACTTCACATTTTGTATTATTCTCTTACCCTTTGTGTCTTATAGTATCTCTAATATCTCTGAAGAAACTAATTCTAAACGCCGCCCAGTAATGTCGTCTTCATGTTATTTCCTTTTCTTCTTTAAGAGTGCTTAATTAAGAATTTTTTTAAAAAAATATCTGATATCAACCTTCCCGTGGGGAGGTAAATTTTTTCTTATAGCTTTCCGCCATTATACGAATAACAATCGACATAAAAAACAAGTTATACAAAATTAATTATGTATTATTGTTGAATAAAGCAAATGATAAAAAGGTTTCACATGTAACTTAATTGATAATATTCTTCAAGAATTTACATGTTTAGTCTAGTAGCTTGAAACAAATAAACTTTTTGGATCTTTTTACTTTGATTGGGATTTTCTTCATGCCGAGGTCTTTGCTTTGACCTTGTGAGTATTCCCTGATTCGGACTCCGCTTGAAACTGTAGATCAAGTCACGACAGATGCGGAATACGCGGCAAATGGAAACCCGGTAACCAGGTCGCAACACCACACGAGTTTACCTCCCTTTGCTATGATTGGTCCTGTGTTTGCATTCAAAATTACATTACTTGTTAAGTATAATGCAACCGGAAGTTCTTTGTCTGACCCAACGAGTTAAGATTTCATCTTTAAAAAGACCGGAACAACCTTACTGTTGTGAACTGAGTTAAATCACATCCTTTCTAAAGCAGTGTTCAGAACTTCATTGGATATATGTAATACGTACAATGTTGTTTTAAGAAATATCCTTGTTCTCCTTGAAGGCTCAAGGTGCAAGCGAAGACTTCTTGGTCATCGATTAGAACGCACACTTGGCATTAGTGGCTTTCCGTGTACTGTTACTAATGAATTACATGTATGCTGTAGAAAGCTCTCGTGAACTCTCACTGGGAAAGATGATAAAAGCTAGATGCAGCGTTAATAGCAACATGTTAATGTTCATTTTGGTTTGAAACAAAGTTTCTGTAATACTATTTTGAAATGTAAATGTAACAAGGTTTGCAGTTTTATCTCATAACAGATGTGTGTTTAAGTATCTGAGTTACATGTTGATGAAGCATATGAAAAGATGAATGCAGTAAATCGATTATAGTTTGTTCGAAATTTGGTAACGATTTACTAAGAATTAATCCAAGATTGTTTATAAAATTTATTAGTCGTTTGAGAAAAAAAACACGTACTATTGTCGGTTTCCGATTAAACTGCAAAACGAGTGAAGTAAAGAAATCATGTAGTAATTTACTTTCAAAACTTTTATCTGATATTCGTCTTTCTGATTCAGTGAGGTTTCTTTGAAATTTATGAAAAACCCTTCTGTCTGTAGCTATTGTTTAGTATGAAATCGAATAGTAGAGGTCTGGTTAAACACCAGATTGTTTTGCTTTTATTAATGAAACTTAAGTCATGTATTTTTACTGAAAACATTTCAACATTTATCTAGTCTTCTTTAGTAAACTGGCGGAAGTTAAAAGTGCAACACCCAGTCAGGGACACTTTTAATTTCCGCCAGTATATAAAGATTTTTTAAATGCTATTTTCACACCGACTTTTTCTGTAACATACACTGAATTTCCAAACCTTATGGCACACCTCATAATATGGTGTAGGTACCCATTTTGCAGGAGCGGTAACCCAACGTGACACTGAATCAACAGGTCATTAGAAGTCGCCTGAATGAATATTAGGCCATAACTGGGAAAGTTTTGCCGGTGCAGTACGTTGTGCACGAAATGTCTTTTGATGATGCCTCAGATATGTTAGATTTGATTCGTATCTGACCATGTAGTTGTCAAAAATATTTGTGAAATCAGTTGTAAACGATTTGGCGCAATGACATGGAAACGTCCATCGCTATTTGGGACACATAAAGGCCATGAATGGCTTCAAATGGTCTCCAAATAAATGAACGTTGTTCAATTTGACCAGAGCTTCCATTCCATGCCACCATAGATTACACCAGGATGGAGCCATCACCACCTTCCTGAAGATCTGAGTCCTTGGCCTCATGAGGTCTGCGTCACAGTTGAACACTACCATCAGCTCTCACCAGCTGGAGTCGTGATTCGTCTGACCACGCAACCTTATTACATCTGGATCCAATCGATATATTCATGAGTACAAGAGCGGCGGTGCAACCGACGGCGTTTGGTTAGCGTCGATCACCTGCTGCTATATCCCACCAACTCTAAATTTCGCTGCACGTCCAACATTGAGTGTTGTTATTCTTTGATGTAGCGTTACCTGTATGACAACAATGACACCTCGATGCAGACATCACTGGACTCCATCATTAAGTGGATATGGTCAACCACTGCGTTGTCCATTGCGGGAGGTAATACCAGATATTACGTATTCAAGGCACGCTCTCGGCACTGTGGATCGAGCAGGTTAATTACCAAAGTGGAATGTTCCGTGCGCCTAACGCCAACTACCGTATCACATTCAGAGTCTGTTGTTTATGTCAGAAAAACTTTAACACGTTTCACGAAAGTAAAAACGATAGTCTCTTCTCTGAATGCACATTTATACGTTTCTTCCACGGTGCAACCGCCATATGATAATTCCATTTTCCGATCCCAAGATTTTTGATACTTCAACGTAATTTTGAATAGTAGAAGCTTTACACTTAATTCTACAAGAACCAACAAAAATATTGATTTCAGTTTGTATCCAGATATTGTTTCTGTTTCGCCAGTGATTCTGGCGATTTGGTTTAAATTTTACTAAACATGTAGTAGTACACAACAATCGTGTCATAGCTAAATAAGTTTTCAAGTTAGTAAACAATTGAGATAATAACGAGTAGTGTGTAAAAGGAAGTAAGGTGGTTCAGGATGTTCAGTTAGTTATTATAGATTTCTTTAATTTCAGAAGTAAAATTTAGTTAAATAATTTATAACAGATTTTTAATCACATAACTTAATTTAATAAACTTCTACAAGGACTAGTTTTCAGCTGGATGGATCTATGGATAGGCCGTTTGATAGTTACTGTGATTCTGGTGTTAATCGTCTTTGAGTTAATACAATTAGTATTTTTATCATCAATTTTCAAACAAAATTTGTGTAGACGAAAAATGTGTTTAAGTGCAGAGGACATTTAAATTTGCATTCATTAGTCCTTAACGAAGATTGGTAATAGCTAGTGAACTGCTCACATAGTAATAGTTTTATTTTATTTATGACAAAAAAATGCTGAACTTTTATATCAGAAGGGTATAAAGGATTTTTAACCAGACAAATTGTTATATTCGGGAAAAACACTAAAATACAGGGTATCCCAGAATTATCTTTACAACTTAGACATCGAATAAATTAGGTTTGGAACGAAATATCACAATGCAGTTTATTTTTGCATTTTGAAGAGTATCTCTCAAAGTTTTGTGTCTGTCTCTTGAACACTTCAACGTGTGCCACCGTTAGTTGCCCGTACAATATCAAAGCGATATTCCATTTCTTGACAAGTTCTTTGGAGCATCCCTTGATCAATTGTCGTAATTGCTGTAGAAATCCTCTGCCTGAGATCTGCCAAATCTCTAACCGCGGTTTGATACACGATATATTTTACATATCCCCAAATAAAGAAATCAAGGGGCTTATGTCAGATGAACGAGGAGGCCACCCTCTTTCTGTCCACCGACCAGGAAATTGTTTATCTAGAAAATCACGGACATCATGAGCCCAATGAGGAGGTGCACCATCCTGCTGGAAGATGAATGTCAGTTGAAGGACTTCCAGTTGGGGAACAACAAATTCTGTTAGCATATACAAGTATACTGGGATTGTGATTGTCTTCTCAGTAAAGAAGAAGGGGCCAATGATTTGGTTGTGCATAACACCGCACCACACATTAACCTTTGGGCTGTCGCGCTCTATCTCTTTAAATGCATGCGCAGGTTCAGAACCCCAAATTCGAACGTTGTGCCTGTTAAGTAACCCATACACGAGAAAGGTGGCCTTATCTGAGAAGAGAACACGACTAAGGAAACCATCCACAGTGCCCATTCTCTGCAACATGTTTGCAGCGAACGCAGCACGTCTCTGTTTATTTCCTGGCTTGATGGCTTGCAACAGCTGCATTTTGTATGCATACAAGCGTAACTGGCTGTGTGATACTTTGTGTATAGTTTAGCGTGTCAATTGCAACTCTCTGGCGGCGGTGCGGAGAGATTTTTTGGGACTACGAGTGAATGCCTCATGAACTCGTTCACATTCTCGTCACTTGTGCATGATCGACCAGCGCTTTTCTGATGGGGGATACTTCCAGTTTCCATGAACTGCCTATGCCACTGACGAATTGATCGTCTTGTTGGTAGTTCTTTCCTGTATGTTGTCCGGAAAGACACTTGTGTATCCGATCATGTCTGTATAAACCAGGAAACACACTGAGCTTTTTCCTGTGGGGTGTAAATTTTCAATAAATGTGATGTAACTACCTACTTGTCACCAAACCCCACCTGAAATGAAACATAAAAAAAAACTTTGATATATACTCTGTAACATTCAAAAACTGTATTGTGATATCTCGTTCCAAGCATAATTTATTCAATGTTAAAGTTGTAAAGATAATTCTGGAACACCCTGTAGTAACGTCTCATTTACTTTCCCCCCCCTTTTTTTTAAAAAAAAGTAAGAGGGCTATAAGGTGACAAGTGCCGCAGAGACGCTAAGACATGTAGAGTGTGACGCAGGTTTTGTTTTCGACACCTGCCAGCCGCAGGCATCGATCTCGGTAAGTGACGTGTACTGCGGGCATGCCTAACGCGTGCTACCTGCCGCATAATATCAGCTCGCACTCCCGCCGCTGCGCCGCTTTAATTGCTTCTGCAGGAAGCCGCTACAGGACACGACAACCACAAGTGGTTGGACCACTCACCAAGGTTAACACACCTCTGCATGGTGGTTACAAGTCTGGATCGTTTATCACACTGATTGATCAGCAACTCTGAAATCTTGCCGAACTGTATATCTGTCAACAGTGACTGCACCATACAAAAAATTTTACTCGATGTGCATGATTGTTTCGTTTCAACGTAACCAATGTGTATTTTCAGAAGTAATAAGCACTTTCTTTGACTTCTAAACTATTAAAATAATATGTTATGTGAGGGATAGTGTATTCGACGTTAGATTCTGAGGTGTCCCGCCAGATGGAGCCCGAAAACACATCGCTTCAAGTATTATATCTGTTGTATTTATCAGGTGTGAAATAATTTCCGTCGATTACTTTGTTGCCTCCATTTTATATTTTCACTACTGCTTTTCGCTAGACACACGTTCGGTTTGTAACACTCTTTGTAATTTAATTGGGAACAGAATTTTGCATTTTACCCTCTACTAAGCTCATTAAAACTAGATTAGCTAGTATAAATAATTTCAAGAGATCATATGCAACTAACATTCTTCTCTGTCAAGTTTTATGTCTCTATAGATCGCGTGTTCAAACGACAGTGGTAAAAAATTTAGTGGTAGAATTGGTGTTTACAGTAAATGGGAGATCCTTAAACAGATAATGCAGCTTTATATGGAATGATTCATTTACAAGTTATATGGGTACACCGAAATCGTATGCTGTAAGACTACCTAAAACCAGACTTCATATGAAAGATACGTATCATATTAACAGAATGCCCTAATTCAGAGGTGGCCAACCCGAATCTGCGAGATTCATCACACTTTTAGAAAATATATTTACTTTTTAGTGACCAAAGTAGTGAAAGCCAATTATATTTAAAAAATACATTATTTGTGCATCCATATATTCAAAACTTAACTCTTCAAATAATGAGAAAAAATTAACTTTGATTTTAAAATAATTATCTTGCGAATATCTGACAGATATTGCCTGTTTTATTTGTGTGTTTACGGTTATGAGTTCGCAGAATAATTAAATTATATTCACTCCAAAAAAGTTAATATTGGGTCTAAATCTAATATGAGGATATATAATTTTATATGCTGCCCGCGCGAGTTATGATGCATTTCCAAAGTGGCCCGCAATATCATTTGGGTTGGCCACCCCTGCCGTAATTCAGCAAAGTTTCCTTCTTCAAAAACAAGTAAACAGATATGCAAGTAAATGCGAAGACAAATTTTCTCCAAAATTTATTGCCGTGAATGAATGAATAACTCGATTGTGGTAAAATATTAGCGAAGTTTAACGTGCAGTAGCAATGGTCGCCATACACTGTTGTTAAATAAACCTGCTGTAGTTTAACGCCTCTGTTATTCTGGAGATATGTAGCTTCACATTCGGTTTTGTCATTTCACTGGCCAAGTTGTAGTTCTTCCTACGGCTCTATCAGCTCCCTTGGCCACGTGCACCGGTCGTCGGCAATTTTGTATCGGCCGTGATGGCTGACCAGCGGTTTGGAGAAGTGATATGCAGGTTCATAGATCTTACCGACCAGCAACCGGAAACTTTTAACATTCTGTGTTCCCGACTCCTCATGGATTGTGTCAATGGAATGCGATGGGATAGTGTATACGTGTAATATCACTTAAACAACATTCTACGAAACTTTTTTGCTGAAGCTCGTGACTGTGATTCAGACGTGATTGGAAGAAGCGTCGTATTCAATTTTATATGATCAGATGTGGAAGGAATGAAACGTAAAGCATTGATCAACTATGCAATTACGTACTCTGTAGTAAGATAAGATAAAAACAATAGAAACATTTCAGAGACAAGACTAACAAGAAGAAGAAGAGAGGTTTGTTGTGGTTTCAAGTAGCGGTACAGTAACCGTCTGTGTGGTCGTGCTCGTCTCCGTACTCGTGGATGTAAGTACAAACGACTCATCTTGAAACCTAGGACTTTCGGTACTGTTCGCTTTTAGGTGGTTTTCGTCATCACTTAAGCAAATGCTCCGACGGTCACCAACACTATCGTCTTAAATAGTTTCACATATAAATATGACATCTATTTTACAATAAAATCTTCTCGGGTATCCAGCCGGATGGTGTAGTATAAGCACGACGTTTCTATAGCTAACTCTGCTGTCTTCATCAAGAACCAGGTCTATTCTAGCTGTCGCATGCTGACTGTCACTGCCTCGGGCAGTTAGAAGAGACCTGATACCTGAAGAAGACAGCAGAGCTAGCTGTCGAAACGTCGTGTTTACATAAAACCATCCGGCTGGACACCCGAGAAGATTTTGTTGCATCAATACGCCGGAAAAGTCTCCACTCACACAACAACTATTTTACAAATATAGATTACCCGTTTCACAATAAGATGGTGATACTTCAATTTCCCACTAGCGCAGTGTTTTCAACACAGGCTAAAGACATTTGCCCTGTGTCCTATAAGGTATCTGTTTTTGTTTTGTTTTCTATACTCTTAAACCAACTTTATCAAAATAAAACCTACAAATATTACTAAATATAAATTAAACACAGATCTCAAAATATTAAAACTCATACTTTGCCATGTGTTTAGTATGCACTTCTGGTAGTCTTTTTAAAATCGTATTGATACCATTGTTATAGTATGTTTTCATGAAGTCCTCTGAAACGAGAACAGCGTAGGCGCATGACAAATCCATAGGTCGATTTCCAGTAACTATTCATGTGCTCAGTCTAGGAGCTGAACTGCTTTCTGATGTTATTGAACATAACGGAAAAATCAACCTTTGTTTGCTCTGAATTACCGAGGTAACAACATTTTTTGATTAGACCTACCTGTCTTTAACACAGTGTTAATTATAAATGTCACTGAAGGGAAACAGAAATATATCACCCGCTTGTTGTAGAACGCTCAGATACGTAACAATCGTTCAACTAAGTCCACGAATAAATCCTTTCCTTTCTCGGCACATATCCTTTCATACGTGGATCTATTGTAGTCGAAGTAAAATGTTTGACAAAGAGTATTTTTATTTTTATTTTCCTGCCCGCGCTCGTAGCTAAGGCGATACAGTATCAGACTACCTCCCGGGAGACCGGAGTTTGATCGCAGATGAAGCCGAACATTTTTTCCAAGTGATACTTCCAGAATGGCTCCCCAGGTCCACTCAGCCTGCTATCAAATGAGTACCGTGGAGGAAACTCCACGTGAAGGCAAAGAACTACCGGAACATCATAGCACCTGTGTCAAAGATTATAAGGTAAATGCGAACCTCTACCTTCACGCTTATGGGTAATGACAGGAGCCGTAGAATCCATACTTCTTTACATTACTTTTTAATTATCTACAAATCTAATTTCAATACTCGCAATCACTTGCAGTTCTTTAATTTTTTTTTTTTTTTTTTAGAACGTAGCACATGCTAAACAAACATTCACCAACATTTGGCTGCATGAACACAGCAGGGGAAACAAAATTATGAATCTAATACTCGGTTATACTACAAGTAATCATTTTCTGATGCCATGTGTGGGAAGTCGCATGCAAATCAAATATTCTACTCATTCAAAGCAAATACCTTACGTCTGTCCTAAGCCTGCCAAGATAAGCCTCCATGGCGGAAATATATACTGCCAATGGCGAAAAGGACATTGTTCACGAAATTCGATAGCATAGATCTTTCAAAACCAACCTGATGTCAACAGGGTGATGATTTTAGGGACCATCCAATCAGGATTGTGTGACATAAACATAACATGCTCTTGAACATTATACATCATCAGCGTAACTAATAAAAATCTTGTAGATTTCTTACTAGGCAATGAAGCCCTTTTACTCCCAAGCGAAATGAATAGCGTTCTAAAATTAAATAGCATTACACATAATCAAAAGAAAATAACACATGAGGGCGGAGATCTGAAGAAAGACATTATATTCCTTCCATATCAACCGTTATTTTAACAGATTTTCTGATGGTAAAATTAAACTACACCTGCCTATAATCTATTCGATATGTATATTAAGCAGTGATAATTTGTTTACAATTTGGAATGAATAGAAAAGTACCTCGAAAATAAGTGAAGGAGCTTAAAAATGTTTCAGTCGTTGAAAACATATTTAAGTTATAACGTGGCGTTAAACTGTGTAACAATTAAATAAAAAATATTAATCTTCATCATTGTGAAATTTGGTTTTATGTAGTGATTAGGAGAAATAAAATCAGACAAAAGATTCCATGTGGCTGTACGCCTTACATATCAGCGAAACATGACACACAGTTTACGCCTCGTTGACGTAGTTAAAAGGTGAAAAGGGGCAGAAAAAAGGAACAAATACGGACGTGGTCTTTTGAAACCTGGTAGTGATTTCACGAAATTGTTGACAAATCGAAATCTGGATAGCCAGAGGGTGATTCAATCCGCGTCCTCCAGGTGTCTCTACGCTCAGAGAAACTTGATACGTTTGCAGACATTGCAGTCTTATGATTACATCCTATCATTGTCAAGCTCTGACTGTTTAGCTGTTGAATGGCAATTGAATTTCCTGGATGATTACTAATCGTAAGCTGTGGTTTATACGCCAATGCTTTAATTTCAAATAGCGCTACGTAGTTTCAGTGGCGAAACTTTATTTGTCATAAATGTAATGTTGGAATGGAGTAAACAAATTGAAAAACATCGCTTATATTTTAACATATCAATATTATTTATTTTCAAGAGTAGTTTTGGAATTAGACGCATAAGACTGGTGTTATAGTTTCTATTCCATATTGTTTCTCAAATGTAATAGTTTAAAATTCCTTCAAAAAAATATATAGATTAGCTCTAATGCAAAAACTGATTACCATCAATAAAATGAATGATGATGGCCCAAATAAAAATTATTTTGTGTACCGCCTCAGAAATATCAGATATTATTCTTTTGATCTAATCTTTGTAGTCACAACAGTCTTATCGGTTTTTGTGTAAAACATCACCAAAAAAAAAAAAAAAAAAAAAAAAAAAAAAAAAAAAAAAAAAAAAAAAAAAAAAAAAAAAAAAACACGGGGTTACTACACCATGATTTCAGGTTTTGAAAACAATTATTTTTAATTTGATTGGTGTTAAAATACTAATGAAGTCTTAACTAAACTGTAAAATTTATTGATCGAGGAAGATAAGCAGTATGCGATTCTAAGAGCTCATAGAGTTATTAGACAAAAATCGTGGTAGGATTGAAGCAAACGAAAAATTTATGAAATCCTACATCTGACTGGGTGGTAGAAAGTTGCGACATCAAAAGTAACATGCATATTACATTTTGTTATGCACGAAAAACACATACGCTATTAATACCTTCTCGATTTTTACACAAATAATAAAAGCATATTTGATAAAGAATCATGAAATTATAGTATGTGCATGTAAATGTTGTATGCTCGCACTTAAAATGTGTGATATATGGGATATATTATTCAGTAAATGGTTGAGGTGAAATTAGAATTCAAACCTTGAAGGGCTTCCAATTGTAGGAAATGAAACTTTGGACTATTAATAGAAGTGTATTATTAGTAGTAAGTGTAAATATTAAATGGAGATCTAACTTGCTATATTTGTTTTGTTACAGATTTTTATCAGCAAGGAAATCTATGATTGCAATTTAGGCTGTAGAATCTCTACATATTTATCAACGTTATATAGAGTAAAAACTTCAAGGTAAAATTTCAATAATGGGCTGCGTGAAGTTAGATAGTGAGGAAGAGAAGAATGAAAAGTTATTGCGTTGGATATTGGTTTAAAGGATTGGCTGCACTGCTGTAAGACGGCAAGCTTAACTTTGTGTTTATACACAAAATAAGCACACTGGTAGAGTATGGCACCGCATGTCACCGTGCGTGTATAGCTGCGCTTTGAGTCGAGTTTCACGCAGGCGGTGAAATCTCCGCATGCAAATGTCTTTATCGAGCCAATTAGCGAATAGCACAAACCGGCATTTGCATCTGTCGAGACCCGACCACTGCGCAGACATGCTGCAGTGGTTTGTTTGTCGTACTGGACTGGAATTTCAGGACGACCTCGCTTAAGCTAGATCTTACGTTATGTCAGTGAGAGTAGCTCTGCCATGTGTTAATACTTCATCTAGTCTACTCACTTGGCAATACTGCTTTTAGCGAGTACATGACGATAATGCTAGCGGTATAAGACCACTCCAAGAGGCTGCAGAAGATGTTTCACTGAATTTTTCAGCAATTGGGTAACGGTGAGAATTCGACACGCTTTATCAAGGATTTATACTTGAGAATGTCACCATGGTAATGTGATTTAAATAAGCGCGGTGGATGCAGGATTAAAAATCACCAAACTCTCAAGAAAAGGTCTGGGTTAAATCTCAAACCTCTGTCTTTATCTTTTACAGTGAGCGATTACGACACTGGCGATTTTCTCATTGGTTTGGGACTTTAAAGTTGGCGATCCACTCTGTGTCTTTCTGATCAGTAGTACTGAAAATGCCGCCACGGAATCCAGCATCTCTCTCACTTCATCTATCATTGTTGTCAGCGTTTCAAAACTTTTAGCCGTCCCCAACATCTTTAACGTCATCACGAAATCATTTTGTGAAAAACTATATAACTGACTAACATAACTTTTCTTAAGTGCACAAGACGGTACCCTGATCAAAGCAAACAACTAAAGTTTCGATAAGTTAAACGTATTAGTTTTGAATTATAACGGAAGCCAGTTAGGAACAACCAAAGAAATTAAATTTAACTGATTGCAATAATATCTATATTTCACTTAAGCAGACAAAACCAGATTAGATTGTCCGTAATTAGTTTTAGGAATGCTGGACTTGTCAGTTATTTATACTTCAAAATAAGCAAATCGTGGTTTGCTTGCACTATACGACAGGCAGTTTGCTCTCTAATTTCACATCCTCAGCAGTTTGAAAGTGTCAGACACTGATTTGAAAACACTTAACTTACTGTTTTTCTGGCTCCTTGTTTGTTTTTCCTGTCTGTAGTTTCGAAAAGAGTCGTGGGAACTGAAAATGGAAGACGTTTCTGTTCATGTAAACAGATATAAGGTAGATGTTTTGCGAAGAACATATGTTAATATCCTAAAATTCATTAGGTTTGAATTACTGGATTACCTGGGATGACCGATTCAGAATCGGTGTATGTTGATACAATAATCTGTAATGTAACAGTAAAGGTAAAAGAAACAGAGCCTGTCGCCTTAAAATACAACATAACTCAGAGTAATATGAGAAATAAAGTAATACAAAAGTGTATCTTAAAATGAAAGCTACTTCTTATTTCTCTTATTGGTATTTATATTAAAGTGAATACTTTCGTTTGGACGATAAATATTTTTAGAAACTTGGAGTATACACTCATACACGTAAAAGTAAGTCCAGGATTTCAGCCACTTATTGGAAGAGGTTTGATTTGCCGCGCATTCCGCTCTGCGGTGGCTGGAAAAACTGAGGCATCCGAACTGTGGAGTAGTTACAATGGTATTTTAATCAGGTAACAACAAGTGCCAGATTCTGACAATTTAGCTGTTTATTTTTATAACAGGAGTATCCATATTCATTACATCACCCTTTTAAAAAAAATATTTTTTACAACTAAGTTATCAGAATTTCAGTTTTATTACTCAGTGTCATAATGACCATGTTGTGTGTGTGTGTGTATGTTTTTTTAAATTAAAGTTACGATTGGTTAACGTTTCATTAAAGTACATAATTGTATTATACGTTTATAATTTTAATTCTGTGTTAAGCCATTAAACATTACGCCATAGCACCGCTCTAAAATACCAATATCAATAGTGGAAACTGAAAAATTGAGTTCAAGCGACGTAGAATAATACATGCCATTAGTGTATTAGAAAAAACTTTTACACCAATCTGCTACAAAGAAACGTTACAAAAATTTCTCAGGAAGTTATTGCAAACAGACAACTCGACTAAACCTAAAAGTAAGACTGAGCATGGTGCATGTGTGGTGACAGTCTGGCCACGTATTCGGGTGTAGAGGGAATCGAATCCCTGTCTCGATACTTGCGTTTTCCGTGGTTAGCTGGAATCAACCCACGTCAATGCCGGGGTGTTCCTTTGAAAATCATGGCTGAATTTCTTCCCGTTTTTTGCTCTCGCTCCTTTCCGGTTTCTAATTACCTCGATATCTAGGCGGCGTAAAGCCATAATAAAAAAAAAACCAAACGTTGGGTAGTGTTTTTTCTCTTTTTCTGGAATAAAATATTATGAAGAAAATGAGTAGAAGGTTTAGAATTTGAGTGCAGCAGGTGGATGGTATATTTTCTATGGTACGTATTCTGAGAATATGAACCGGAGTTGAACTCGTAACTGTGGGAATGAGGTACCGGTTACTGAGTCGTAGTTGCTACATGTCCGGTGTGGTGATAGAATCTGTTATCGTGGTTTGCTGTGTTGGGGTGGATCCGTCATTTATCGTGGTCTCCTGCGGAACCGCCTCTGGCCGCCCCGTGGATCGTTTTATTTGCACTCGTGTCAAGGACGCTATTTGTGAGCGGCCTCGCTCACGCAAAGTGCCTGCCCACCCAGACAGCCTGCCGCCGACGCCGGTGGCGGCGCGAGCCGTCGCGGCGCCAAGCTCTTGCTAGCAGTTCGCATCTCCGCCGCGGCAGCGTGCGCGGCGCTGCCGGTCGCCCTTGAGCCGACGCGTGCTCGTCGCTCCGCCTCGCAGTCGCAGTCAGTCGGCCGGTGACTGCGCACTGAATCAACTGGACGACACGCGACCGTGAACCACAGTGTGGCTGCTTCCGTTAGAGAGTAATCAAATGAGCTACACTTAAAAAACAAATCAGGTTGATACATGTTCATAATCACTTAAAAATCAAGTGAATGTTGTTGTTTATAATTAAAGAGTACCCCATGATGGAAAGGTGTCTTACAGCTTCTTCGATTTCCAACTTCCCTAACTACTGCTTGGCACCCATACAGAAACTCTAAGATACAAATGTGTAAAAATACCAGTTATCTTTTAAAATTGCCTGCCTTCTAGTTCTCATCGTTTTGTGAAATAATTGTAACAAACGAAATTTTATTTTTCTAGAACAATGTTCTGTACATTAGTGTCATCCAAAGATGAAATTTTCTCCATGTTGCTAATACTTTCTTACACTGAAATTTACCTTAGCTTGATTTTTCTTATCCAACAACGTTTCAATATCGCAAGAGGACACACATGAGTTCTTTTGTTATTTTATGTTAATGCTTAAACTGGGTTTTATACTTTTTAAGATTTTCAATTTGAGAAGGATAATATGACTCCAATTTCCTCTCTACATATCAAATGCTTTGAGTCTGCGACAAATAATTGTCGATGGTTTCAAGGTAGGAGTAGGATGACAGCATAATCACTAATATGAGGTGTGGTTATAATACGTCATACACCCAGAAATCTACAGAAAACATAGTTATTTTGACCTCAATTACATTCTTGAAACAGCTGCCTTTGGTAGAAATAGTTTTGTTACATCAGCTGGAAGATTTGGGTAACACATCTAACTAAGAGTTCTTCCTTACGGCAAAAACATTTTTTTTGTTTCCAAAGAACAGGGGCACAAAAACAATACTATGAGATATCCATTACCATCTGTTATTCATCATCTTTGTCCTTAATGTAACCGTTTATGTTTATTACATTAATTACACCATCTTCCGAAAGTTTTGTTAACGATTGTTATTCCGATTCTAAAATCAAAGGCAGTCTACAATTATCAGAATTAGGCAATACGGAAGGAGTTATAGTTATGGGATATGGTAGTCCTTTTAAGGTATAGACGGTCTTGATTTCTGGGTGATCTCAGGTTGGAACAATAATAACTAGTATTTCAATCGTCCGAGATAATCGTTTAAAATGGGAAGAAAGTATACAAGTTTGTTGTAGAATGCCACATATCAGGCCAAAAACCTGCAGTTTTTAATAATTTTGGTGGGTCGAATAAAAAAAAAGGACGATGAAACACCTTAAAAGTTGCTGAAAGAACTATGCCTTTGGGACTAAAGCAGATTCCAGTCATTTTATACAACTCCTGAAATTTTATCAACTGAAGCAACTTTTTTTTTGTTACTAATAATTAACCCTCACCCTTTTCACAGAACTTATTTGTTAAGATACAGGAAAAATTCAGTTTATTTGAAATTCTAGCAGATTTTAGGATTACTTATTCATTTCGAGGACAGACCTTTCATTCGTGGGTTCAGCCCACGACAAATTAACCTGCCGTCATATTACGTCTCATTGGAAAGCAGTACTGGTTGATTACTCGGATCTGCTTCGCCAATATGAGTTAAAATAAGCAACTTCAGAGTAACGATGTCTGCCTGAGTTACGTGCCTTTTGCTGTACGTTGTTAAGAATACTCGAAGAGAATCAAAATGTTAGTTGGTGACTTACCAGTATCTACAGGACGTTGGTACTTCATTAATAGTTACAGCATGTTCCAGAGTTCTGGAAGATCTTTTTCTGAAAACTAAAGACAAACAGATATTTTGACGTTTTATCTGAAGGAAACGTCCCATAACATAGAACAGAGCGTCAGAAATTTTAAAACCATTTTTATCATATATCGTTGGAAAATAAATTATATTACAACAATAAAAGAAACCAATACCTAGTGGAAGAAACCTTTAAACGTAACACATGCTATTAATCTCACCAAATTTCAAACACATATTACTCGACCTTTACACTAAAAATACAATATTTTAGATCAACGTTCATACAGATTTTGAAATAAGCAAATGAGTACACCATACATTCCAAATATAGGTTGTTTAAAGGTCTAAAGACATGGAAATCGAACAAAATTATAAATTACGAAAGTTCACTACTTAATTAGAACTAACGTGGAGATAAGGGATGGATTGTGCTTTTTAACGTCTTTAAATGTGTGGAAACCACTAAAAGTTCTCCAGCTGTTAGTTGTTAGAAAGTTTTTGGAGTTTATACAAGTTACAAGAAATTTTGAGTCAACACCTTGTGTTATTTATTATGATGAGTTAGTGAAAGTTAAGAACTTAAACAAACTATGGTAAGTGAGGACACCTTCTTGACAGTGTGCACTAGGTAAGTTGTTCATCAGCCTTAATTCAAAAAATCATCAAAAAGAAGCAACCCAAAATTTCAGTACATATTTTTCTAGTAGGCGTATTACATGATACTTATCCATCAGAATGTAATTTCCTCTGGCATTTGTTTTGTCGTCCATTGCAACTAAATCGTACGCTATTCGTCATCATTTTGCATCAGGTATTTCTATGATTATGTTTACTCAGTATCAATTTCTATCTGTGATTTCGTCGACCACTACGAGCATATCAGTGTGCTCGATGTTCCAGTAGAACAACCAACAGCTCAGAAATAAATTTTTAGCCTAATTTAACAGATGTGCTATGGTTTTAGTTTGTGGACTCTTTTTCTATTTATTGATAATCAGATGATACAGATACAACCAATGACTCTCTCGTATTAACAGAAAATCAAATGATGAATAATCTGTGATTAATTTACCAAAAAAATTGCCCAATGTCAATTGCTTCGAGTAGTGAAGCATGAATATGGACGTTCCTGTAGTGATCGACATAGTTTAATAGATTACACGATTAATGATTTTGCTTAATTTAATTGTCTGGTATTTTTACGTGAAGTATGCCCTTGTGCCTAGTCATATGCCAAGATACACAGATTATTATTGTCCAGTAGACTGATTCTAACTGCTGGGAAGAATTTATATATTAATTTCATTTTCTAGGGTAGGAAGATGATTTCAATTACGTCTTTGAGAACTGCATTCTGAATCCTGGAGAGTTTCACGACATGTCTCTCCAAGCTGGTTATGAGTTTCGAGGAAGCGTTCCGACATCATTGATACTAGAAGAACAGATGTTGTACGTCGTTCGCGATCTTTCCGTCATATTCGCATAACAGACAACTGACCATGTTAATTTTTAATAAGTAACTATGGAAACGGCCATCGTTTAATGTTACTATCCGTCTAGAGAATAGACCATTCTTTGCTATTGCGTCGGCGGAAATATGGGGCAGCAGTGATTAAATATTACTTTAACTGTGTTGCTTATAACAGTGATTATACTCGGCATACCTGGTGACAGTGTTCGGCTCGAATTGTTGCTCCTTCAATCCAATGACCTAGTGAACTTCTTTCATTACTAGAGTCACAGTAATAATCAGAGTCTATAAAACCTATGGAAAGACTAACGTGGGTGGTTCTCTTTGCTTTACCAAGTTGTGGAAATATATGTAAATGATAGTGTTGTGAGCATTACTCTATGTGTGCTGAGTTCGATGTAGTACGTTGTTTGCGATGTGAGTGAATGGAAAATGAATGAAGGAAGAGGTATCTAACTCACTCAAATTCACTTCTATCAAGGCAACCTACTATAACACTGATCCTCCTTTTTGGCTGCAAGCTGAACTTAATTGCTTACATTTAGTGGCGTAGGAAAGAGTCATAAATATACAGTTTGCAGCTGGATTTGACTTCAGTCAATTTCGGTTGCCTGAAACTAAAGAAAAAGGAACGGGAAAGATTTCCGTTGTACTGAAATGATCCAAATAAATCTTCATAATAGTGTGAATTCTTATGTTTAAAACTGCTCTTTCTTTCCTCCCAGGCTCACAAGGCGATATTTTCTTAGAAAAAAAAAACTTTGATTAGATGATCCACCGCACACAGTGCTAATCACACCACTTTGGTTACTAACTCAAATGTTTGGTTCAAAATACTATTTTCGGGTTGCTTAAACATTCAGAAGGTTTTTTTCTATAGATATTCATATTAATGATGCTCTAATTATGTCTCCTTGAATAATTTCATGCAAATTACACTACTCTGCCCATCGTCTTCAATAATTTAATATCACTTCAAGTTACGCATTTAAGTATCTTCACTCTTCTGAATAAACTATTGTCGCTTCCTTGAGTGATAACAAACAATTTAAATGCCGTACAGTCTTAAAATCATAACTTTATCTTAACTTTTCTTCCCTATCCCAAACTATCATTCTGAAGTCATAACGAACAATTTAAATCTGAAATAATGTGATGCGCTTCTGAATCGCATCTAAATACTGATGAATTTAATTGAACTTAAACTCCACTTTAAAAGTCGCCATCCTTTTAAACATTGTAGTTTGGGTATCAGACAATGTGCTGAGTCCTCAAGAATTTTGAAAGACGGTACGGCGACCGCGCTTAACTTTTTTTTATGACTTATTACCCTTACAGTGACCAGCACTTACTTCCCCTAAATGACGGATATATTCAACTTCCATCACGGTTGATATTCACTTGCAGTAAAGACTTCTCAACATTTCTGATGCAACCACAGGCTTTCTGACTGCTATACGATGAACGGCTGCCATTTTGGCCGCTGACCCCTGTTTATACAATTTTTCAAATTTCTCGATCTGGGGCATCTGACCTGGGAGTCTGACATGTGTCCAGGGAGTGATTCTTCTTATAAAGCCCTTTGTAAAAAATAATTTCCCCTAACGATATGTCCAAACATTGTGCCACGCAAAAACTATCCCAAAAATGACTCAAAACTCCCCAAGAAGCTCTAAACTAAGCCCAACTAACCTTACACTAATCCATACAACGGACCAATCCCAATTAACAGCATCGAAGGTCTTCACTCCGGACGAAATGGAGAGACGTTGGGGACTTTCACTAGGACTTTGGGACACAAGTTGGTAATTATAAGCTGTGCATCTCCACCTCTCCCATCTTGCAGGTGAAGACTGATGAAAATTTTTTTCGCTCCTCTAACTCCAACGATCTAGCACGGTGTATCAGTCACCTCAGACGACAGGGAGAGGGAGCGGGGTAATTCCATGTTTAGTTTACTATTATTATTGTCATTTCTGCTACAGTTTGTGACTTTTGTTTATATTTATACCTAGCGCTTTTACAAGTATTATGGTCATATTCAATAATTTCTCAATATGTTCAATCTTTGGCGCCAACAAGCCTAACTTCGCAACAAACACAGTAACTGCGCCCACCCCTTCATCAATACAAAAAGGAAACCCGTTTTAAATTAAATTTCTGCTTCTCTACGGTTTAAGGCCATACACTAAAACTTTCTCAGTTACCTGTATGTCCACTGTAAAGACTGCAGCGTCTTATGGCAAACTAAATAGCCTTACATCTATTGTATCTACGCGCACTATTTAATGTGCGAGGCCAACGAAAAAGGGTGACTTTGTTGGAATTCAGCAACAAATTAAAAAAAAAAAATCTGCTCCATTATCACTGAATTTTTATTTTATTGCGTCCACACGATTCAGAATCGAGGCCACAGAGGACACTGTTCATCACTTTCGAACCAATGCACATTGCGAACGATTTGCACAATTGTATTGACATGTCATTTGCCAGAAATGGCTGCCGCCGAGAGAATTGCGTATTGGACGACGGGAGCTGTCTCCATGCAGAGCAGTTTTCACATGTGCACAGTCACAACATGAACCGACAGTGAGCAATGGGTGAATTCTTTCCACGATAATTGAAACAATAAATTCAGCGACATCCATTACTCTTACAAGCGGGAAGTTACCACAATATCCGCCCAGTTCCAATTTGCTGACACATTTTTTCACCACTAGGTTTTAGTTTTAACTACTGTCAACAGGAGTTCAAAACCGTTTCAAGTTTGATATTCTGAAATGAAGATAAATACAGGAGACGGTAATTTGTCAAAAGATCTCCGTAAACAAATTCTGAATGTAAATGAGTAATTATGGAAATGGTTTGCTGTTAACTATTTTTCTTGTCCGTAAAACTGCCAGTCAAATGAATTAATGCCTTTATTATCGTATGTAAGTTAATATGATATTAAGAACATCCTTTTTGGAAATTTCCAAAGATTGAAATTGAGTATCGAGACGATATAAATCAAATTTCTTTACAATATGTCTTATGTGGATAGTGACATAACTCTATAACATCTACCATAAATATCCTTCTACTACATAACTACTAGTTAAATCATCAAGAAAACTTCTTAGATATGATATATATCAGTTATTACTTAGATTAATTATTTTTTATAAGAAATTACTATACTAAAAATTAACAACACCAAAACTAAACTTTTAGATTTCAGTTTTATACGTTGTTTATTTGATATTTTATTTCAAGCTATGAGTCATCTACAATAAGTTATTTAATTTCTAATAGATTATACGTACTATTTGGGGTTCTCATTCTTACGCTCCTTTAACAATGTTACCATGTGCGAGCTTAACTGAGTTGGGAGGGTGAACTCGGACTGGAATCGATTCTCCATGCTGTCATCCACATTTTAGACTTTCGTGGTTTCCGAAACGTTTTGTTCATAAGGTTCATACGGGATGATTTAACTCTCCTCGCCCTAATGAATCGTCATCCAATTAAAAAAATAAATCGTATAGCAATAAAATAATAGAAATATGTCATTCTTACACCCTCACAAATAACAGATAGCTCCGATTTATAATGCTTCACGTAGTTCCTCTCTCACGCCGTTTACAAAAAAAAAAAAAAAAAAAAAAAAAAAAAAAAAAAAAAAAAAAAAAAAAAAAAAAAAAAAAAAAACAAAACAAAACATAACGTATGTATGAAATTTTCTTCAATCTCTCAACGGGGAACGTGCGACGTTTAGAATTCAGTATACGACAGCATATTCTAATTTTATCTACAACGGAACATTAAGTCGAAGACTAACATTGAAACTTCGCTTGTGTTTGATGCGCTACGATGGTGGGATATCTGGGAATGTTTTACACAGATTATGCGTGCATTGGGGGATGCTTCCGTTCCATCAATGATAATTTAATTTACGATAAACTTTTGTGCATAAAACTTCTCCATCAATTATGATAATAGAACAAATGTTGTTTTGTTAATTCACCCGCTATGCATGGCCAAAAGATCACAAACTGGAAATTACAGGGACGGAACAATTTAAATTATTAAAAATCGTTGAAACCTTTTTCGTTTCGTGAGCCATCCAATGTTGGGACAGTCTCTACATTACACTCTATGATTTGAATAATAATACGATTAATAATTTCGTATAGAGTTGCCCAGTGGTGGTAAATATTGATGCAGACGGAAGGTCAAATTCACTATAATTTCCTTCTAGCAATTCATCATCTTGAGCAACTTCCAGCCACTGGCTGGGCCTGTTTTTTCTCTGTTTTATTTATTAAAAAAAAACCTCTCCAACATTTTCTTCTCCATCCACCATCTCTCTTCTTCTACTATCAAAAATTTCCTCTCCTTCCTTCGGCACACTTATTAACACGTTTCACCCATCGGTTCCTCGGCATTCCTCTGAACCCCCTCCCTTTTAGACCTATTTCCAAAATTTTGCATGGTATCTTCTCCTCTCCCATCCTCTTCACATGATCATACCACTGTAACCTCGATTTCTCTATTATTTGTTGTAAAGGTTCTTCCTTGATCATCAACCTCATTTTCTTATTCTGTCCCTTCTCGTTACTCCTACTCCACTCCTCTGAAATTTCATTTCCACAGCTTGCACTCTCATTTTGCTCCCTTCTTAATCACTCATGTTTACGTTCCTTACGTTAAAATTGGAACGACGTGTGTTTGGGAGCAACTAATGATAATTTTGTGAACTTAGTGACTAACATAATATCAAAATTTCATACAGAGTTTGGTTTTAGAGTTTAATTTAAAATTTTAGACATAGTTTACTGATAGTTTATCGAACAAATTATTATAGTTACATGCCTTTTATTGGCTTGCCGATAATTTGAAAATTTCAGTGACCGTAGTAACATTGGTACACACTTTGACAGTAAATTTGGCCGCCGTTGAAAAATTCTATCACTCTTACTTTGCAAAATCTGAGATCAATGTCATCCCAGGAAACAGTAACGTAATACTGACGAGCCAGTATTGCGTTACTGTTTCTTAGGATGACATTGATCTCAGATTGTGCAAAATAAGAGTCCAGAATTTTTCAGCGGCGGCCACATTTATTGTCAAAGTGTGTACATTCCTGTGTATGCTTAAATTTCTACTGTTCATCGCTGATATTCTCCAATATGATACTCTAAAATTACGGAACGGGCATCTGATTTTTGGTAAAGAGGTGGTTAGTAGAAACAAACTCTGCCCCGAACATAGGTGGCGTTGCTGTTGGTTACTTAAGGTACTTGGAAGTTCACAAAACCTGATTATAACCGCTCTCGCAAACACAAGTAAGTTTCTTACGGCATTATTTTCATTTCTTACAACACAGAACATGGTACCATCGCATATACGGCGGAGTTCGAGAAATAATGATTCCCGTCGCGTTTATGAACCTAAATCACATCATAATTCCAACTTGAACTGTAATCTGTAAACTAGAAGGTGTAGTTTACTTAATAACAAAACACTACATTCACCAAGTCCAGTGCTACAAAGAACCTGTAATTGTCTAACAATCTTAGAGTGAGCGAAATATATTTGTAATCGCTCTTTATAACACGCTCGCATCACCTTATGTTCTAGTTGTAATTGTGAATGTCACCGTATTTGCTACAGTTCCAAGGTAACTGCTGCTATGTCTTTTCTGCTTACTCAAAATCGCAGAACTAGTTCTCTCATTTCAATGCAAGGATGCCTTACAGCAATTTAGTACACTCTGCCTCGCGAAACTTTACGGGATTTGAAACTCTCAGCAACAAAACTTAAGTTTAATACGTCTGCAGTGACCTCAGTCTACTGAATCTGCACATAGACGCTGAGAATAACAAATACTCGAAGTAAGTGTGGATCTATGACAAATACACTCATCATGGTTATAATAATAATATCACACTACTTAATTTTCATTATTAACTCTATCGCAAACTAGTTTGTTTTTCACTCAATCCTAGGAAACCTGGTGGGTCAACAGTAAAGCTAGGGCTAGGCCTCCACGAAGACGCAATTTCAGGTATTTCGATTTTATATAGTTTCCCAAACTCACTCTAGGCTAATGCCGCGACGGTTTCTGCGAAATCGCCATGACCAAATTTGCTCTACCGCTTCTAACGACGACGTTGTCTAAGCGCGAAACAAATAAACAAAAAAAAAAGTTGAAGCATACCACTTTGTGTCAGATAAAACTTTATACCTTTCAGAATTGCTTTTATAATCGAACAGGGGCGTTACTTGGGCGGACGTGAAATATTTCACAGAATTAAATTTGAATATATTTTTAGGAAGGTCTATATAACTAATCACTCCTAAATACCAAACGGGAGGAGCGATCATTGTCATATATGCTATTTATTATGACTTCAAAACACATAAAACACAATCATAATTAATTCACTATATTGACTGATTATTAAATTTATCCTGATGAAACAAATGATTGACAATGATTACATTTACATTAAATGAATATAGACATGTCGTACGTAATTGACATAAAAGAAACGTTCAAAAATTGTATCCAAGTGATTGTGGTTTTTATAATTGTCTCTCAGTCCTCTTATACCATTGGCAGTTACTGGTGTGACAGATTCGAACTGTGGCATGATCGATGTAATTAAGTAACGTTTGTAAATTTAAAAATTAAGTTTCTATCCTAAACTGTAATCACACCGATCAAGTTTATTGCGCTTCTAAGCAAAACTTTCTGAAACGAACATTCATAAAAAATGTTCAGATTGTTTTTGGTAGCAGGTTTGACGGAATAGAGTTGATTTAACGTTGATGGATACACTAGTAAAAACAAAACAGAACTCTGGGAAATGGAGACATACAAAATTTTTGTTAACATTCGGAAGACTGATACTTCCGAACTTTTACACGCCATTGAACGTGTGTGCAAGGGGTGGAATGCTTTTTCTGTAACCTGTGACTTATAACGCACGCTGTGGAAGATCCTGCGCCACTTTGGCTCGTGCTAAGTTCTTTATATACAGTTCTCAATCGAAAGTCCAAGACCCGAGAAAACACACCATAAAATTTCTGGAGCGACAGCAGTCTGGGATATTCTGTGGGGATCACTCCGGCTGGGGAGCACTCATTCATCTGACGTATCTGTGCAGGGCGGAAGTATCGACTTCAGGACCGGATTATGTAAATATTTCAGATTGCTGTAACATTACTCCAAAGATAGTTTTAATTATTTTTATTTTGCGTATGATGCTGTATGACATTTACAACATTCAACAACAATTATATTCAATTAACAATCATGTTTCAAATTAAACACGCATATATACACATAGCTCAGCGGAAAATGCCCCCAGCTGGCCACTGAGACAGGATCTCCAGTCACAACCACTAGAACGTGACGTCGAGGCGCACCAACCAATCCACCGCCTCCGGCACGGCCAAACTTAAGTCTTCCAAAAGGCACGCAGTGGGTAGTGCTGCGCAATGTGCGACACAGTTTGTAAAACCTCATCGCAGTCACAGTACGGAGAATCTGCCCAGACCAGGTGTGGAGAGTTGAAGCAGTTCTTCCCGTAACACATCTAATCCGATTTCATTTACACCAAATTTTTAATGATTATTAGAAGATATTAAGAATTAGTATGAACGATTTTGAAAGAGGAAAACGAAATAATATTGAATTTTAAGGGAAAAGCAATGCAAATTAATAGATAATTAAGAGCATGGTGGCTCTATACCCTGCATTTGTCTGGAATTATTTCTGGACCAGGAGGATCCCAATTCTGGGTGGTCGGGGCGTAGACCGAAACTACACTCTCAGATTTTAAGACTTTGAATCAGGATCATCTCTATTTTCTCCCTTATTATGGTATATGGAGGTAGTAATTAATAAGGTAATCTGCACACAGTTACTAACATACAGAATACAACAGATAAAGACAGTATTTAGGGAAAATTGTGGTTAAGTCCTCTGACAAGAACAAGTCAGTCGTCTTAACCATTAGAAATAAGCCCCACTTATAATGAAATACGTGAGCTGTACGTGACTCAAAATATAATCAAACTGGAAAATCAATATTGTAAACCTTGCATATGGATCACAATAATAGGTATTCCAAGCGTTTACGTATCGTGACTCTTAGGAATTTCGATACCAAAATCTAGATTTTAGCCCTTAACAGGTGAATCAATGCCAAAGTCCCATATCCTTCCCCATCCTCCTTACAAACTGAAAAATCGACATAATTTTCGAGTTTACTTCATCTTGTGTTACTATTGCTGACAGAGAAGATAGAAACATAATTTTTCGATAGGAGCTACGCTCACAATACTTTCAAATGAAAATACTGTACATAGGTGATAACAGATTGATCTTCATTTGTGGAATACACACACTGCACTTTCAATGACTAATGATTTTATAGGCAGGTAAGATTCACTGATATTTGTGAACACGGGTGATTCAAATCTCAATATATATTCTAATATTATGAATGCCAAAGTTACTCTGTCTCTCTGTCTGCTTGTTACATTTTCAAGGCTATACGGCTAATCCAGCTTGATGCAATTTGACAAGGAGATACTGTTCACCACAGAGAAGGACATAGGATAAGTTTTCCTCTATAAATAACATATTTTGTCACGGAATTCCGAAAACAGTCTGAACCGTGATAGAAAAACGCATAGCCCGTGTAAGTCTCTGTAACGCGCTGCCGGAGAGCGGGCTGGTGTCTCAGTGGATGCCGGCCCTGGTAGCGTAGCGGCTAGCGAGCTTGCCTCGCGTTGCCAGGGTTGCCGGTTCGAATCCGGCCGAGGGCATGGGTGTTGTGTCCGTCCTGTGTTGTCCGCATTGAGAAAACGATAATATAGTACAGACAAAATTCGAATAAACAACGATAAACTTACAGATGGCTGAGATGGAAAAAAGTGGTTAAGGCGCTTGCTTTCGAAAGTTTTAGGTTCGGTTTCGGGTTCGAGTCCCATTGGAGTCATGAATTTTTAAAGAGTTATTTTGATCTTACGAGCCACGCTTGGTCGTTCCGTGGTTCGGATTCCACATTAAACTGTTTTCAGCCACGACAGAGGCGAAAAATGTGGCAAATCGAATCTCTGTCAAGAAGGCGGCCGAAGAATCCTTCAGGACACAACAATGCCATATGCGTTTTATTTTTTATGCTATATTGGTTACTCAGGCTTTGTTTCTCTCACAGTTTGTGAATGATCAACACCAATAATATAAGAAATGAGAACGTAACTCTGATTCTCTGTTTGCCACATTTTAACGACTACACGGCTATATCGATATTAATGAAATTTGACAAGGAAATACTTTGTATCATTAGGAAGGGCACACGATACTTATTTCGGGATTTTTCATCATTAAATTTTGAAAATTTTCTGAATGGTTCCATACAGACGAATAGCGTATGAAAATATGTAATGTCACATCTGTCGCTCAGGCTGTGCTCCTATGACATTCTTTTAGTATATGATCTGTTCATAAATATCGTTTACAGACAAAACATATTATATAGTACAGATGTTGATTTTCGCTGTACCTGAATATTATTTTGTGTCTTACTAAAAGTTTTTGGCGTCAGTGTATTTTGTGTTTTTTTCTATATGCCTCGCAGGCGTAGCTCTAGCAAGCGACGAGCAGCTAACGCACTATAAACGATGAATCTGATACTCTTGTTGAAGAAAGATGACCAAGCTGAAATAGAAGTTGTCCCCTATTAATTCCTCCTCCATTAGTCTTTTGCTGTTTTTAAACATGTTTCAAAATAATTCTCTTCATAAGTCATGTTCGATGTAAAATGATATGTTGATGCCTTCTACGTCATAATGTCCGGTCTCCGTGTTTTTTAGGACACCCTTTACGTAGCTTACATTCTTCTATATCCAATTCTAGCAATAAAATTCAAAGCCCACGCGTACGAACAGCTAGTAGGTAATACTGCTGAAAATGTAAGAAGGTTCTCTCTAATTTTTGACTTGCCCTCATTAACGTTTGATGAGAAACACTGATGGCAAGTACAAGTATTAAGTTTTTCATGTGCTATGTTCATAACATTTTGGAAAGATAAAATTTTTCATTGATACACTTAGAATCAGTAGCATCGTAAGGTTGAAGAGTTAAAACGCTAGATTTAATTTCATATATTACGCCGTACGTAAGTGGTTTTCAAAATAATGTTTTGGAAATTGAAAGTAGAAATTGTTATTACACTTTATAAGATCTCAAGATAGAATTCAATTTGTACTGTGTTAAATATAGGTCATCAAGTGATGAATAAACGATCGGATGTCTTCCTACGGTATAGAGGTAGGAAATTTATGGAGGCAGGCGTGTAGTGAGCTGAGTGGGTGCAATATTCATGAAGGACACACCGCGCAGCTTGCTTGGCGACCCAGTCACGCTCAACACCCAAACACGACCTAACACAGACAGACAGCTCAAAAAGAAACGTCTCATCCCGCAAAGCAACTTTCCTTTGAACTCAAGTAGTGGCAGAAGCCAGTTTCCTGTCGTAGTTTACAGCTCCTGTTCGAGAAATCCGTATCACCGACGCGAGAGACTGACACAAAAACGGATAGCACCAGCTACTTAGCAAAAATAAATTGTTATATACACCTAAAAAATGGGTAGTCACTGAAAGAGAAGCACCTAATGATGAGCTAAGGATGGTTAATATCGAATGGGGTGGCGTGAAAATGCTGAGACATATTTGGAATGTAGGTTACCTGAAAAAAGGAAGAAGTACAAAGAGAGCACCATTTGATACTATTGTTTCTTAACTTCACTGTACAGGCGTCCAACAACGGTCTGCCTAGTACAACCAAACACCAATAGACGTGGCATCATAGCTTCTTCACCGTTTGAATGTATTTTCTCCTATCCACGTAGATAAGAACCGAAACTGGCTGAATGGCAACTTTTTTTAGAGTCATTAAAAATTGGTGTAGTGGAGAAAGCGTTTTGTTTACTAAAGCTGTAAAAAATGTTGATTGATGGTACGTAACTGTCTGTGTTTTAGCTTACTGTTAGATGTCATGTTTGTATTAATTCCGTATTTGAGGGTTACGTATTAAGTTTTTGCTTACTGGGGTCATATAGTCATTCGTTTACTAAATTTCGGAAAGCCAAACACATAGAAATATTTTTTCATATCAAAATTCACTAATTATCTCACCAAATACCTTCCCTCTACCCTTAGCAATTATAATGGTAAAGTGCCTTTCGAATTTGTTCTTCATAGACTGCTGTAGTTCTGCCGACCATGGAATAGACTAATTTTATATTCAAAACGTTACAAGCTTCCTTTCACTGTTGTATAGCATTCAAAATATACTGCACTGTTAACTTGATTATCTACACACAAGTGATACAATATTCGCACAACAAATTTCATGTTACTGAATAATGTCTTTAAATGATTCAGAGAAATAATAATTTTTCGCGACAGTTTCTATCACTAGACGAAGACACGTTTCTGTAAAATATGACTAAACGCTCTGAATCTGACAGCACCCGAATCTATAACAGCAACGGCACTTGCTAACACTGAACCATAACAATCGTCGACACCAGTAAGGGATGTATAATAGAAAGCTTAATCTGAATGCTTGTAAATCAGATGTCACAGGAGTAATTACGTAGTTGTAAAGCCAAACAAACTGGTCTTCACCCGCTAAGAAATGCTGATCTGTCTCTTATCCGCTAATATTGGTACCTTATAGAGAGCAACTTACAGTTTTGCAGTCTTCATATCAAAGTCCGCGTGATAAAAGAATTTACGAATACTTCTGACTCAGCAGATAACCACTGTCTGAAGCAACACGACCGACTGACATGAGCGGGCTGATTGTGACCCTTAAAATGATAAATCTGATTTAGTTGGCTACTGAGACTACCTTAGACTCAACATGTTAAGGATTAAAAAGACTAAGGATTAAGAAACACGTGGATTTATAGACTCAAAGGTGTAATATCTGTGACATCAGGCATGTCAAGTGCATACACACAGCCAGAGAAATCCAGTAGAATAACCCCAGTGATAGAGAAAGTGACGGTGTATAAAAACATAACTGTAGTAAACAAAGCCACGAGATACAGTCCTCGCGCAATGGACAACAGGTGAAATATCAAAAGCTACCAGAAGTTTTTAGAATATCCTAGGACCGACTGCAAATATTATTACTATATACAAACTACTGCTAACATGAGAACTGGATCTAAGTAGCAGCCTTTGTACGTCAGTTTGTAACTATTTTTTTTTCGAGGTTTCAGTTATTCCATTTCAACGGTATTAAGCTAACAGGCTATATACACGCGCTTGGACATAGCGATCACTCTTTTAACTCGGCAATTTTAAGTAATATACGTCCAAATCTTGTACCATAACCAGAGTCTGTCACTAAGCTTCTCGCATAGTGAGGTCACTTTACGCTTTCTGTGCTCATTGACATTTCAGTTGTCTTTCCTAATCCGTGTATTACCTGGCGAGTACACTCAATTTTCTGGAGAATATAAATCTTATCTCTGAACAGCTATCTAGAATCAACGAAACATAAAGGGCTCGTAGAATCACGTGATCTCAATATATCAACGGAGTCCAACAGCTTCTCGAAGAGTTTGGGATAGGATTGAGATACTGTCTGAAGTATCCAATGAGAAGCACTGTATCAGGAGAACGAAGCCTTATTTCGTCACTACTAAGTTTTCTACTCCATAGACCCCATTATAGTCTGTTAGGAATGGAATATATCGTTCTTACAAATCCATTGGTTAACTCTTAAACCTTCTAAGTATTAAGGATTATTACTTAAATTTCTCTTCAGCCTCCAGCAAGAATTCTAGCAGAGCACCTTTGGTTTCTGCAGCCAACTATTTACTTCCGATTGCTGCGTTTTGATAAAGCTCAATCGAGATTCATCTTCAGTTATAACGAGCAGACAATGGTAGTTACGAAATGATCATAAGAGAGCCCAGTATCAAGTTTGAAACCTTCCGAGCAAGTTTCTGAGTTCTCTCGATTGAAATGTCATAAGAATTAAACTATACTTCTCCAGGCAGTACATCAGGATCCACGAATTTTTTCTGTGACGACATTAAACATTTTTGCAAGGTACGATGACGACAATCATTATGAGAAGTTGGTTCCAAGACTCCTCTAATTAAAATAAATAGAGATCTACAACCTTTGCAGATTTAGTTCTCCTGTTGATAATCTCTTAAGTTTACACGCAGTTTCAGTGACTGCATTTATCATCATCGAACGACATTCGTACAGCTAAATACAGAATTTTCTTTTTATCAATGAAAATTTTGCTTTTTCCATAATCCGAAAAGATTCTTCCTAATAACCAAGCAGGTGACACCCCTGCTGTAAAGAGTTAAACTATGACAGCTCAGACAAACTGAATTTCCTCATTCACCAAAATAACTCTACCTTTTGTTAGTGTTTGTTTTTAGGGCTACAAGGCTAATCGCGAGCTGTGTCTTTAGCGTCCTCTGTTTTATGTTCTGTGGAAAAAGACACAGAAGAACAACAGTGAGACATTAATTCCACTGATGTGCATCCCGCTTCACCAAACGAAACATTCTCTACTAAACAACCATTGGTTGAACTCACGATCGACTGTTGTAATCACTTATCGACTTCGTCTCTCTTGGATTAATTAGATCGATCGGTCACCGCTGTGACCTCCAGAACGAAAGAAAAAAGTAGTCGATTATTTATGCGACGACCATGCTATAGGTCGGTTAATGGCTGACGATGGAACCTACCAGCTCTCCAATATCCTTAATCTGCTGTGTCCTCCATGAGCAAAATAATAGGGAGACATTATTAAACAAAAAACAGTATCTTGTGTCGCTATATGTCCTTTAGTGGCATTAAATGCTCCATCCCAAACACTCAGAGATCTGTGTTAGTTACGGTAGTTACTGATCGAAAACTTTCAACGAGCGTGGTGGGTGAGTGGTTAACGCTCTGGCCTGGCATTCGGGAGGACGCTGGTTCGAATCCCATCAAGATTTGGGTTTTCAATGGTTTTCCCAAATCACTCCAGGCGAATGCCGGGAAGCTTCCTTCAAAAAGGCCATGCTCGAATTCCTTCCCGTTCCTTGTCCCCCGTCTCATCCCCTCTCTAATGACCTCGACGTCGACGAGACGTAAAGCCATGAGTAAAAAAAAAAAAGAAAGAGATATAACTGTCAATCGGAATAATTAAATCGATCAGTAGCTCGATACTTTGCTGGAGTGCGAAATTTAATTAGCTTGTATTGTGATTGTGAAAATATTATGGAACTCCGTTGTTCTACGACCCCGTTAAATTCCCACCACCGCTTTCTGGTCGGACTTGTTTTTGCCCTGTGTAATTACTGGTCGACAAGTGTCAGTCGCACCTATTAGTTGGACTTCCCCACCGAGCCTCGTCGCTGTTCGTTAAAAAAAGAGAGTAATACATGTAGAGGGTGCGTATGTAGGGGATGGATGGAGCCTATTTCATAGCATGTTGCTGGGTCGGAGTTCTGGGTTGGGCTAATGAACTGCGGATGTGGCTTGCCCACGTAACGAGCTCTCTATTAAACCATTACTCCGATACGTTATACCAGCTCGAAATTCCCTTTGGCGCTGCTAACACTGTACGAGGGCCCGAGTAATTGACAAGGGCCGACCAGCTTATTGGACGTTAGGTGCCTCTGTACCACCTGTGGGCTGACATTCTCTGTTTGAACACAGCAGTGATGTATATCTGGCTGCAGTTCACATGTAGCAACTATGAAATAGTCAAAACTGTGTTACACTAGTGAAGTCTGGAATAGGACAAATCATTTCAGATGAGTTAAAAACGTGATGAGATCTTGCAGCAATAAAGCAAATTTCAAATGACATTTGGCAGGCCATCTTGTGCTGAGGAAAGATGACAAGTGGACGATAATTGTATCCAGATTATAGACAGACTGCCTCATAAAGTCAATTATATCTTTGGGACCAACCGCTACGGAGGGGTTACAGAAGCTAGCACAGAGAGAATTTCTCAAGACCCAACTAACTACAGAAGACTGTTGAAGTTCAGTTTAGGTTGTTGATTCAGAAAGGCCATTTCATTACATTATACAGATTTCTGATGGCGATATTGTCTGAACACAACAAACAAACAAGTGTAATGAATGGAGATATCAATCTAAGTGTTTAAAATACAAACTTCTTAATTAAATACTGTCCTTGTTAAAACTAGTCTTCATATTGTAGATTGTAATATGACCAATAACATTACGCTTTTAGAATATGAATCGAAGTAATAAATAATAGTTTGTCAAAAATAACATCAATAGTAGCTAAGAGAATGCAGCAGTTACTGAACGCCCCAGCTGAATGCGGATAGAATAGATACAATACCAGTGATAAAATGTTTCGTTCTAGCTAGCGTCCAGCGGTCAACGTTCATAATAACCGTATGGTTTAGGATAAGCTGATAAAGCTAACCTTGACTATGATAAGAGTTTTCCTACTGGTTTCACTTACTTGGGTGTAGCCTATCGAGACGGAGAGGCCTTACGATTCGCTTAAACTGAATCCCTTCCTGATTTAAAAGTAGATATTCAGCATTCAAATGATTTCAGTTGTACCAGTGAGGTCATTATAATTTACTTAGTAGACGTGTCCTCACACACTAATTGTTGCTTAAGATAAGTTTCCTACAGCCAGTGCCGGGTCTGGGTGTGGGGGGAGGGGGAAGGAAGGGGGAGAGGAAAACGGAGGCACTTGTCCCGGGCAGCAACTACAGAGGGGGCATCAAAATCATGTTTGAAAGCGCGGAAAATGGCAATTCGTGTGCTGGCAACCTTTTCTTTTTATCTCTACTTCCAAGGAAAATTCGTGATCCGTCACTGCCTCCGACATATTTATGCCATGTGAGTTACTGAAGCAAATATGTAATTATCTGCAACTATAATGCCGTGAACTGTTGTCTGCATTAAATTTCCCTTGGAGTTCCCGATAATACTGATATTTGGTATTTAGTCTTAGATTTACATCTTAAACTAAAGACTTCCAGTTAATTAGAAGCAACAAGTGTGAGATTTTAATTTAACAGATATTAAGTAAATACTCTGAAATTAATTAGAGGAGAACGTTGAAATTACAAGGTATTTAATGTTACAATATTTTTGAGACAGTGAAATCTCTGTAAAAAAGATCAAAAGTTCTTTATATATTAGTATCATAATGTTAATGGTTTATTAGATTGTTGTTGGTCTGAAAGAAGAACTTATATAGAGACTAAGGGTGTTTCAAGGATGTTTTTACTTTATTTTAATAGCCTATTGCCTTTAAGATCAGAAATAATAAAATAAATCTTTAAATAATCTGGTTTCACAAGGACACAAGTGTGAACAAAATTAGGAAAGAAACCTGACGCACCATTGGACCCAAATCGCTACAGTATTTCTCGAACGATTAGTTAATGGGACAGGGTATGTCGTATCTTCCACTTTTCACTTCATTGCGATTTACGTAAAACAAACTCATAGCTTCCGATAATAGCTCTACGCAAATCCCCCATTGCTTCAGAAGGCCGTGTCCGAATTACTTCCCACGTTTTTCCCCTAACTTTATGCCAACTCTGGTAAGGTCAACTAGCGTAAAACCATAATACATCAAAAGAATGTGTCATTTATCTATAATTTAACTATATAGTTTATCGTGGTAAGGTAATGACACCTCTATACTTCATGAATAAAAGGTTATATTGATGTCTTAGAATAATATATTTCTCTTATTTATTGCAAAAAATACTGTCTGTGGTATAACTGGATCAGCAACTTCTTTTAGAAAGAGAATATGGAAAAGTATCAGGATAGTTAGGTAACGTTCCGCACTGGTTTTGTAATTGAATAGGCCATACAATCAGCTAATTAATTGTTTTAGTTTTCTTATATCTCAAATTGAATGGTGCTGAAAATCAGTACCCAACTAACAAATCATTGGAGAATACAATTATAAATTTACAACAGTTATTGAAGGAATCAAACTTCACGGTAACTAAAAATACCAAGTAATTACTGGGCTTATTCGTCGCGCTCTTCATTAGCTCTCAATAGATTATTGCAGCTATTTGATGTTTATTCCTACATTATCCTTCGCTGCTGCATTCCATTTTTAAACTCTGGGAAGAATTTCTACAGCTCCTTCTACCTGTTCAATGTTCTTTTGTATTAGTGTTTGAGTTATTATGTAGTGTGTTATGCGTGATAGATGAAAAAAAGCGAGAGGGTGAGGTCGTGCAGGACTATTTGGCCTACAATTTCGAAATAAACCAAGAGAACCAAAAAATTGGAATTCCCCACACGACAGACTAATATCCATCAGCAGTGTCGTATGCCATCTCCCTGTACACTGTTAAGTCATTTGAGTTTCAATCTAAGTCTTTGGTACACAATTTCGTGATGTGTCGAGTGCCATATGTTATCATAATGATTCTGGCACCTCGGTCAGTGACGAGAGGACAGACGAATATACGAAATAATTAATCCGGGGTGAGTACTATGCTGGTATAACTGTATCCGCTGTACCTTTAGTGTCTCAAGGAAGTTTTCGTCTCTGACACATAACGGATTGGTGGTGAGTAGCACGCATTCCTGTTTGTGTGTGTGAATTCATGAAAACGTTTGAGATTGAATTAAAGCAAAGAATAATCTTGTAATCTTGCTTGTCCGGGTTGAACCGCGTCAATTTGTCGAAACCTAACGTTTCGGCCATCATTTTGTGGCCTTCTTCAGAGTACTGTCACGGCTGGAGCTGCTGCTGCCGTGACAGTACTCTGAAGAAGGCCACAAAATGATGGCCGAAACGTTAGGTTTTGACAAATTGACGCGGTTCAACCCGGACAACCAAGATTACATTGACAACGACTGCGGAAGTCTGCGCACCCAAAGAATAATCTTGTTGTGAAAACTAGCTAACAGCAAGAATGAAATACGAAGCATGTGGAATGCCATAAAGGAGGAAAAGGACTGAATGTTGTGCTGAATGGAGCGAACAAGTGACTGGTGATGAGAGGCCAGTAATAAGGCCATCGGAGGGTTACGTTGCCTAAATTAAAGAAACAATTTGTCAAGATTGCTGTTTGGGAGTTGTGAAAAGTTAGTTGAATTGTAGATCTTCGTCCGTATTCATTTGAACTGGCCCTAATCTCTTCTTTCTGTCACAGAGGATTACAGAAGTACTGAAATAGAGTTTTTTTTTTTTCTCAGAACCATTTATTAGATCGAAAGATCTGCAAAATTGCTATAGGTGAATAGTTTAATTGTTTCTATTCTGGGAGGCCTGATTGTAGCTGCTTCTGTGCTAATCATAAAACAGTATGGTCAATTTATATTCGGTTTGTCATCATGACTAACAGTGGTAGTCTCATGACAATAAATTACGGCTCATGTAAAAAAACTTAATCTTCAAATGTCCGTTTAAATAATTATAGCACTTTTACTGAATTTTTTAATGAATAAAAATGGTTGTAATCCAGTCAGATAGCTGCATGGAACAGTACATGCAAATCGAACGTATGTTGACGTTAATTTCTCTGGTGAAACAAAATGTCAGAATAAAAATATAGATTAATACATAAATAGCAATAATAGTTATAGCTTGACCATATACAGCTTTCAATGGTGTACCCCCTCCTTCCCTGTCCATTTACAACTCCCAAAATGTATAGTAACTTTATCACGGAAAATCTAAAGCAAAGTGTTTCAACTCGCAATGTCGTGACATCATTTTACCTCTTTAGCTAAAGATAACTTTAACTTGCAACCTTAGACTTAGCAAACCACTTTCTCTGAATTGTCGGAAGCTGACGTAGACGAAACGTCAAGAATCTGACGTAACGGTTGTGGTTTAGGGTGAAGAGTGCACTTTTAAAACCTAGAAGGTTCCAGTTGCTGACCACCACATCTAACACGCTTCAAGCGCTCTACAAGAACGACGAATTGCATGGTGCAGTTTATGTCTTTGATTCATTTCTCTAAAATGGTGACCAAACTGACCGAAATAGGTTACTCCGATTTGTCGGGAAAGTATTCCTTTGGTTTGAATAATATAGAAAGATTATAACTGTGAGATGAACTTCAAGATGACAGGTTTCCATACTTTGAATTGTATCAATGAACGAATAGTATTTAATCTGTTGTTTTGTTTGTGAAATGTTTATTTATTACCGTTCACACAGCTAAACATCAGATTGCACGTGGCCTATTCACATTTGAGCCGGTACTTGATCGTTTCCTTCCAGTAGCTGTTAGAGGCAGCCCGCCAATGTAAAGAACTGTTTGCTGGAGGATTGCCTCGCTGAGCCTATCTGCAGGCGCCTCTAGTGTAAACAGCCAACCACAGAGGAGACGGCCGCCCTCCAAGCGGTGGAATTATAATGTGTTCGGACTGTTATGAAGCCAGGGGACAGTTTATTTCACGTGTTAAAGAGTAAAGATTAAGATGTCCTTGATCGTTAAATACTAGACTCTGAACTAAGATCTCGGTGTAATTATTGTTAACAGGTTCTGCTGATTTTTCAATGGTGTTTGCTAGTATGATGATAAGAAAAGGAAAGAAGAAGAGATATTTGTTCTGTGTGCTAGAGTGGAGTGTCCTGTCAACCTTTGGTGCTGTATTTTTGATTTGTTTGGAACCCCATAGTCTGCCTCGCTTTATGCAGGGACATTCTACTTATGCAGTCAGGTGGAGGGTCTATGTTCCCATGAGACCATGCCTAAGTTTGGATGCACGTGTTTTGTTGTATCGTGTTTCACAAGTGAATTGGATGAGATTGGAGTTCTCAAGTTACTATCAACTAAGCCAATGTGGAAGCTATCACAAGATGTTACCCACGTTATTTTTTTTCAATTTTATTTCAATGGAGAGAGAGGTTTTTCAGCTCCATTGAAACCGTAAGTACCAGTATATTTTTGATCTGACTTGAGTGCTTTGCGACTGCCTTGCTGTATCTCTGGCCTAGAATGAACTCCAAAATGTTTTTAATATATTATTACATAAACTAAACCTAACGAAGCCACATTTTAGCTTGTGGAAAATATCATCTCATTGGTTACTTCAAAAGACAATTGCAGAATTCCTAACCGTTTCTTGTTCTCAATCCGCTCCGGTCTCTAATGACGCTGACGTCAATGTGGTGTAAAGCCAAATGATTTCTTTTTAGAAATCTTCTCACTGCCGTAATATTTCTGAAAACGTGGGATTCATGATTATAAGTTATATTCTTTTCCGTAATGGATATTTTTTTAAAACTACTATCCGCTAAGGGTATACCTACATCGCCGGACATCAACCAAGAAACTCAGTTACGAAAAGTTTGCTCAGTTGTCTGCCCAGAATGAATTTAACAATCGCAAACAGTTTCTCGAAGGAAGCATGTGTTGCCAACCAACCACACTGCAGTATTTATAGGAACAACGAACACGTTAACACTTCTTGAGCTTCTTAAACGACAATCCACGCTGCCGGGATGTTAAAACAAATAATCTGTTGTTAGTTTGAATATCTATTATCGCTGATCTTAGAGTACTTCATGTCACAAAACCGTTCTAAATATCATAGGTTTTTTTTTTTTTTTTTTTTTTTTTTTTTTTTTTTTTTTTTTTTTTTTTTTTTTTTTTTTTTTTTAAATAAAGGATTGGAAGCACGCAGTCAGCAGTCGAGGCAGAGATCCCCGCCAAGCCTCAGTCAGATGAAGTTTGTCGCTCAAGATGTATTGTGTCACTACAGTTAGCCTACCAATCTTCAGGATTACTAACAAAATGAATTTGTTGGAGGCTTTATAACTTTACAGATCTATGCTTGTTTCAAAATTACCGCGAGACATCCAACGAGTTTATGAAAATGGAGACTTTCCCGGCGTATTGATTCAATGAAAGTTCCACGGGTGTCCAGCCGGATGGTGTCATAAAACGACGACGTTTCTACAACCTGCTCGGTTGTCTTCATCAGTTCCAGCGCTGATTGGGCGTCCTGGCAACCCTCTATACACGACATTCGAATTTCGGCGGCAGCGAAGCCAGTCTGTTTGTGATTTCGAGAAGAAACATCTAAATAGACCTGATGAAGACAACCGAGCAGGTTGTCGAAACGTCGTCGTTTTATGACACCATCCGACTGGACACCCGTGAAACTTTCATTGATCCAACGAGTTTGTTTCGCTTAATGATGCAGTGTCTAACCAAGTCTTTAAACATTTTTCGACCAAACATACATTACAACACAACAGCAACGAAGTATAAAGGATTTTATTTTGATGTTTTACTGTACACAAGTTATTTTTTAAACCAATATTTTTAAAAAATTTTGGAGTACTTTATTTCCTTTACAAAACTTAATGATTTTGGGTCGTCAATTGTCAGTTGAGCAAGAAAGCAGGCGTTGATCTTAGTCTAAATCTTAATTGAATTCCCTTCTGGCGTTGTGTTTTTTACCTTATTTATAATTCTATCCCTGTGCCACGTTATAATGATGCCATTTTTTGGTTCTTATATGCCCTGAATAAGAAAGCGCACTTGTAGATCTCGTATCACCTTAGTCTGATAACTGATGTATTAACATTTCTGCTAGGTCCGCTATAACTCGTTTCTTGCGTCAAACAGATCCGGCGATTCTATTTTTATAACATGACTTTATGAACCCAAGAATTTTATTTTCCAATTTTAAATATGCAATGTTTCCATTTCATCACATAACCATTACTTCATAGCCGTATAGTTTGCTGATAACCATAACGGCTCTTCCTCTCTTTATACCCGAGAATCCATCATTATAAATATACCTACAAAATTATGAACATATATTTTTTTTTTTTTTTTTTTTTACAATTTCATTCCTCCCAGCAGAAGGCTGGGAGGCGGGCTGCTGGAGAGTCATAGGGGACTCTTTTCAGCCAATCTACTACTACGGGGAGGGAAGGGGGATGGAAGGTCGGCCGTGGCCTTCTAGGGAACCATCCCAGCATTCGCCTAATTGTCTGAGGGAAACCACGGAAAACCTCAGACAGGATGGCCGAACCGAGTTTAACCCCGGTCCTCCCGAATGTTAGGTAGGAGGCCAAATTGGCCTCCTCCCATCTCGGTGACATATAATTGCCACTTTGATTAAAATACTTAATTACTTTATTTTGACTGCGAGAGAAAAGAATTATGATTTGCTAACCAAGATAAACACTGAAAGTAATCTCTAGTTTTCATAGGCTTTGAGTACCGAGCAGCCCCGTATTCCAGGAGTAACATGAGGTACGTACGTTTCATCTTTTTGTCATGTTTGGAAGCTGAGAATGAAAGAAAACAGAGTCTTACCATCCATTTCTTTGATTTGTTACGCAAGTTACACAAGCACTACAGCCGGATTTTGATCCTGTCGTGGTCAGTGCAACCTGTGGCCATACCATTAAAGCTTGATACGTCTGATTTTTTGGAAAGCTGAGAATTTTTTAAAAAAAAAATAAAATAAAATAAATAAAAAATCCGGAAAATTGCTTCCATTTTTCTTTTAACGTGATATACGCAAAATCTATTGATTTCGAAAGTGTTCTCTAATGACGTTTATACAGTAAATGATTATCTGTTTTTAGTTACTGCAAACCATCTTCATCAGTAGTTTAGCACATATCTGAGAGTCGCGAAACAATTGATTATCTCTGCGAAATTCTTGGTTATGCGTTGATTGCAAATAAGGTCAAATTGTCACGTTCGGGTAACGTTGGCAGAAGTTACGCGTGGCAGTTTTCTTTTAGTAAGGATATCGATCTTGAAATATGCGTCTTTCAAATCTGTCACTATCTGTTATTATTATTATTATGTTTCTTCTGCTGCAACAGATGGCGATTACGTCCGATCCCGCTCTATCTTCTTAGTTGGTTGCAGACTACGTTTATACCCTCATTCACATTCTTAATTCCTTAAAGACAGAAATACTGATGATACAATACCGATATCTTCAGATATACAGAATAGCTTCAAAAAATAACTGCAGTTGATGGAAATCGTAAAATCTTTTCGTATTTTTCGAGGAAGAAAAAATAACAGTAGAATATATTTTTATCTCAAGGTAGGAATGGCAAAAAAAAAAAAAACGACAACAGTGATTACTGTAACCCATTCACTTAAAAAGGGAAGCGGAATAAAATAATAAAAAACTAAAGGGAACATACAGTTACGATCTCACCTCATCGTACTTTACAACAGAACTACTGACCATAAAAACGGCTATTACTTCATCCATACTTTAGAAGGAAACGCTACTGTTGCAAAAATTAAAACTGGAAATGTAATCTGAGATAATTCCATTCCATTACGGCTTATCTAAATTCCCACAAGGCTGATTTTGTTTTTGAATTTTGGGGTAAACATTTTTATTGCTTAATATAGTCCTTCTCGGTTGACTAGCCGAGTGAGCAGAGTGTTTTCACACGATATTTCGGCGATCGGAACTCTGTCGCCATCTTCTGGTGAGGTGTCGATCTCATGTATTTTTATTGCTCATATGTCTTTAAGAAAAGCCGAGAAAAATTTACAACAGCAATACAATGACGACTTTTAACATGTAGAATTGAATAGCAGTTTCTGCTTTTCAGGTTACCAGTCTGAGAAATTTTTAAGTTGCAGAATAGTCACCGTATTAATTGTAAGCTATTATTATAATCGACCTGGACAATGATAAGGAATCAGAGTAGCCGAGACGCTTAAAGAGTACTGCGGCACCTATTGCTGACAACATTTTGTTGCAGCAATATCTGACTCAATCGATTTAAACAGGATTCCCAAATTAATGTTTAGGTCTGATAAAACTAAATTAAAATGACCCTATTCAGGGGTGAATAATTAATAAACAGTCTCCTCTTGCGCATATATCTAATCGTTATAAACATTTAAATGTGTATATGATTAAGAAGACTAAGATCATTTTATAAAAAAAAAAAAAAGATCTATGCATAGAATCTTAAGTAACTTCAGAGCTTTTACCTTAGAGAACAAATGATATATTTTGTTTATTTCATTCTTTTCAAGATCTAAAATATACTAAGCAATGTAAAAGTGCTAAATAAATTCGGAAAATCAAAAAAAAGATGGCTCAAATGAGTGAAATAATTTTTATGTTACCCTATCTTTAGTATGAACTTGAGATCTGCCTCTAAAATTGCCGCTGCAATAATCGACAATGGCGACGAGGATCAGTGTTCTTATCTATAGGTTATTCTCTTATGGAATATACCTTCACACTCCTATATTCTTTTTGTTTTTCCGTTAAAATTGTTTTATTAGTGCGAACAGTAATAATATCTTCCAACAAATAATTTTAAACCTACGTTATCTTTAATAACTAGCTGTAACGATCTTGTAGTGGCAGTGTATGAACAAAAAACGAATAAAGGTTCATAGTGTGACTTTTTATGTTATTTTTTGAATGTGATAGTTTCTATGAGAAGACGTTGCAGTTATTCAAATTGCTGATATCGTGATTTTAATCCATATTCACTTTTTGAGGTTCTGTTAAGCGTTTTAATCATCGTTGGCACAGTAGTTTTCTTTATAAGTCCTGCAGATGGCTCCTTTCTAAATCAACCAGTTTTTAAAGTTTACAAAGTTTTCGTCCCTATAAGATGTTGGCTTTGTCAATCGAGTTGGGAAATCCACTTAGATATCCTAGAAACTCCGCTATGCTATGAAACTTGTAAGTAATACGTTTCTTAAACCATGTCTGTGAAGATGTAACTTTACTTTATAATTCACAAAATACACAATAACAATTAACAATTATTAACACCATGCAACTCGGATAGTGAAAATGATTATTGGATTAATTAAGTTAATAATACATACAAAAAAGACTTAGCTAAGAATTAATAAATTTAAATTCAGTCATGAATTCAATAACTACTTAATTTTTAATTCAATTCGTACGAAAAACGAATCAAATTACCTTTGATTGTACAGACATGAGAGCATGAATAATAGAAAAGAAATAAATTCTAGACCTCAGGTGATGCGCGCGGGATGAACTGCACTCAGTGGGAAAGTGTTGGTAGTGTGTGTGTTACCATGGTGATTTGAAGTCTTCAGGAAGTTCCCCTGTTCTCTATAAAACCAGTTCTCCCAGACGTCACCTGTTACCACAAGCAAATCTGTCAAGTTCGCTGTACACAGACCTCTCCGCATTTCGTCACTCCCATCTTAGTGTTTTCAGAGACCATTTGAAAAAGAACTGAGAGAACATGGAATTGGTCAGGCAAACGTACTGCACCAATTCCTTTCCCTCTCAGTGCCGAAGTTCAAGTTGAAGTGCCCTATGTCTCTTCAAAGATCGCCAGATTCGTCTGTCCCACCCAAAACGTCCGCATGTCTCTTTTTCCTTTGTAATCATCTACTGGCAGAAACTCCTGCTCTACTTCCATTGACTCGACCATTTCACTAAACACGTAAACATTAGCATTATTTACAATATCCCAACGGGGTGGAGTGGATTGTTCCCTTCAACTGTTCCACCTGCTGGTCTGACAGTAGTTCGACTTGCTTTTTTTACTTACTTATGGCTTTACGCCTCGTCGACGTCGAGGTCATTAGGCTGGATGGGAATGGGAACAAGGAACGGGAAGGAATTCGGCCATGGCCTTTTGAAGGAATCATCCCGGCATTCGCCTGTTGTGATTTGGGTAAAACATGAAAAAACCAAATCTGGATGCCTGGACGGGGATTCGAAGTGGCGTCCTCCAGAATGTGAGGCCAGAGCGTTAACCACTCACCCATCACGCTCAGTCAGTAGTTCGAGTTGTTTCCAGGGATCATTCACATGGACTCTCAAACCGCTCTAGGTTCGCTTGAGCCTACATTTCCGTCAGTTTCCTATCAACTGCTCATTCACTTTTATACTGAAATATCATGCTTTTAGCTACAGCAATCTTGATTCGGCAGGAAATGACATCTCACGAAGCCCCATGCGTCACATACCCCGGTCGCTATGGGTATCTGGGCAGTGGAAATATTGCAACTATTTCATTCCTTATAATTCAATAAGCATGTAAGGTGGCAAACCCGGATTTTTGTTAGTAAAGTAAATTTTGAATATTCAGTTGTTCACATACCAGGTTGAATTTTATTCCGTGTAGTAAGTTAACTGGTAATCGTAGCTCTGTTACTGGTTTAGTACACTTCCTATAAGAGAATTCAACTAATTTCTGGTAAGTTCAGTGAGTTACGTTTGACTAGTAATAACTCTGTGTATGATTATGTTAAGATGCAGACGTAGTGCCGCCCGTCTTTGGACCACGTGCTACAGGACCGGGCCGGGCAGGGCAGGGAGCGTGCGTGAGCCGATCGATGGAGAGGCTCGTCGTACTCTGCTGTCACTCCGGTCCAGGGACCAACAGCAGGCTCATTCAGCACTCGAGTCGCCCTGATACAGGAGCGTCCAAACTCAAGCCGTGTAACAAGAGCATTCAGCTCAGTTAGTACCGTACTTTGTACGTACCCCACAGCTTGAGTGCTTAAATTTTGTCAAAATTTTTAATTCTTCTGCAGCAGTATAACAAGATCGTGCCTAACTTCCACTTACAATATACAAGTTTCACATACATATGAAAAAATTAGCACAGTTTGTAGACACATGGACAGTCTTCAGATGCAGAGTTTATTTCTGAAAGACCGCAAGCAATGACTACTGATTCAACACAAGCATAACGACTCTAAATAACTGCCTGTACCAAACCTCAGTATAAGTTCAATTCTATACATTACCGGAAATTTATTAGAACCACATCTACTGTCCAACGTGTCAAATTCTACATTGATGAAATATCTCTGAAAGCAGTTCAATAGCTGAGTTACACCAGTAATCTGCTATTGCTGTTACAAACTTCTTACTAGCGCAAAGTGTACTTCATTTCATTAAAGAATTTTTCTTTATCTGAGTACATTCTTATTCAAGTTGCTTTACGTTTTTCTTGATGAGGTGATCAACAAATTGACAGTTGTGAACTCTATGTAGTTGTTTACCGCTTATATTTTTATCTCCAAACTCTATAAAGAAATATTTCACTGATAAAATAAGCTTTCCCATAAAGCAGGTTAAGATATCACTACTATCGCTTTGAATGAATTGGGAAAATTATTGCATGACGCTTGTCTGAAAGATTCCGCTTTATTTCAAGCACAAACTGGATTTACTTTCCGGATATACGATGATATAGCGAAGGTGCTGATGTTTGTGGAGTTCTAACATCCACATTTCGTTTGTTCATACGATTTCCCCTCTCAGATAGCATGTTCTGTCTATCTCTACAACAGTATGTACGCGTCTATCTATGTGTGTGACTTTCTCACATACTAAATCTAGTGGTAGTGACTCCCTATGCATTTTCTTTTAAATTTTCATTGAAGTACAGTGTGCATAACTTAGGACAGTTTGGTATTCCTATTTATGTTTTAACCTTACAGATTACGTGAGTCAGATTAACCACTACTAAACTTGTCAGAATTGTGTGAAGAGTTCATTGATGTTAAGTTATTTTTAAAATTTAGTTGCAGCATATTAAATTCCAAACAGAATTGATCTAATAATGTTTTATATGTATTTTTTTTAAATCATGAGTTAATACCATATCATTGAATTTTACTGTAATAAGCTTCACCTTAGACTGGAACTGTTTACTTAGTAGAGGAGTTTAAAGATTAGCCAACTTTTCATGTAGCATTCATGCTGAAGTGTGATGTTTAATGCGTGTATAACTGGGAATCGAGTAGAAGTAAGGAAGTTTTTCTTGTTAGTGAGAAGACAACTGCAACGGATGGCTGAAGCAAGAAATATATCACAATAATTATAATCCTGTCGTAAAGGGACTTCCTCAAAGGGAGAAATCGTTTATACAATGCTTAGAGGTGACATGTAATCTAAATCGTGCATTATGGAGTCGAAGCTTGAAATTTTGGAAATGAGATATTGAATAAGATTTAAAACTACTGATGGAATAGACTGTCAATCATTGTTCTGTTTTGTATAACTGAAATTGTGGTTAGCTTATGGCTTCCATAACAGATAACATACGGGTCTACGTCCAACTGTGTTTATCCGTGATGAGTTTTTAGCTACATTGAATACCAGTGCCCTTCAATAACTACTTAAAATCATAACTACTTGATCAAAATATTTTGAAAACAATGATCCACAAAGTTAGCTTCAATTCTTTTAATAAATTCATTTACTTTATATAACATAACACATACACAGATTGCTCGAAAATTCATTGTTTGGAGAAAAAAGGAAATTTACAAACAAAGCATCAAAAACTAATCATGCTGATAAACACACATAATTATCAATCTACCTGCTCAATGAAGTAAAAACGTTGACCCCGAAGGCCTCGGGATTAAAGAGCAATCCTTTAAAAAGAAAGTAGTCCTCAAGGTGCCATATTTTTAGGAAATGTGTTAAGTTCTGGTGACACATATATTTATAAAAACAATAAGACGTTTAAATTTTCCTCTGAAGCTGTAAAAGAAAACCACTCAAGGTCACTAACCTACTGTGGCGGTTTCGGTGCTATACATAGGATTAGCTGATTGTAGCCTTTTGTGTTTCGTAAATTTTCATTATAAGAGACTTCGCTAGTAGAATACGTGAGAGGAGTGTGATTCCTAACCACCAGATTTGGCAACAAAGTGCGTGGGGAATTCGATAAAACGACGGTATTGACAGTGATTTGTCAACCGAACGACGACCATATGGTTGGTGCCCCTATGCTGTCTTTCAAAATAGAAGACATGAACAGATCGGCAACGAGTATGCCTGGTGACCAGAAACACTCTGGCCTCTCATTCTGGAGGACGCCAATTCGAATCCCGGAAGAACCATCCAGATTTGGGTATTCCATAGTTTTTCCGAATCACTGCAGGAGAATGTCGGGATGGTTCCTTTAGAATTGCATGACCGAATTCCTTTCCGTACCTTGCCCTCAGTCCTTTCCATCCGTAATGACCTCGACGTCGAAGTGGCATGAAGTAATAGGAAAAATAAAGCAAGATCAGTACTGGATTTCTCCATCTCTTCAGTCATACATGTTTTGGTACATATACTAACACATTGAACTGTACATACAGTTATCCATCCAATCAATAACGCGAACACTATTCAGTTTTGGGGATGCAAGGAAAACGACCCCATTTTTACATCGCCGAAAGGTTGGCAACAATACAATTATTTCATTTTCCATAGATCCTAGCATAAGAGACGAATCTGAGAAATTTGGAAAGGAGTCAACGTACAACCAAACAATTACATAGCAAAACTGATGTATACACGAGAAGTTGTGCTCTCATAGAATAATTAATTATATCAACTACATTTATACTAGATACTTACAATGACTTCGTCTGAAGTTTAGGTAGTTGCCCTCCTTTCCAAAGCCTAATTGAAATTCTTGGAGTTTCTGAAAATAAGACTATATAATGTAAGTAACGTTAAAAATGTATTTTTTAATTTTTGTTAATTGAAATGGAACATATTTCTAGGTGGAAATTTCCATTAAAACCTTCTTTTTTTCATTTCAGGAATTCTTATTTTAAGTCGTTCAACATGTATTTAGGAAATTTCTGACTTCCTTACCCCACAAAATAAAATTTTCCCACTACCTTACAACTGAATTCAACTGATAATTTATGATCGTGGTGATCTCCTGCCTTGCACGTACTGCTCTTAATTCCTCTACCACCATCCATCCAGGACTTATCGCAAATATACATCGTATACATTGAGTTTCGTGTATTCAGTGACTCCAAACGCAGTTCCTTCATCGTATGAGTTAGCAATTACTTTTTGTGGCAGTTTCTACACAGAAATCTGGTTATCAGCCCATACAGGTCCTCCTACTCTTGTATATCATGTTTACAATGTGGGCGCCATATTCAACCAACGGTATTGGCAATATTACGTTTACTATTACTCCCCACTTTCGTCGTACATAACTTAAGCACCCTCTCCATTAAATGCTGGAATCTGAAACCCCAGCCTACAACTTCCAAGTTTATTTTAGTATAAAATGATATGCTAAGATAGTTTCAGTTTATAACTTATAGAAGGATTTCCTTCTCTACGTTATAATAATACAAGTAATGGCATTCACTATTTTTGAGCTTGCAAAATTTGTTATTTCTAACAAAATTTTACAAAAAAAACTTTTACATGCAAATGTGATTCAGAATTCAGTCAGCTATGAGATGTGTCTCCGTAAAATTCAATTTTAAAAAAGAGGAATTGCCTTCTGCTTAAAATGAAGGGTTATTTTGGCAATCCGCTTTCAAACTAAGCTATTTAAATATCATTTTTAAGCCAGCAGAAAAAAAAATAGTGGTTGTTCAAGAAGATTTAAAAATATTGAACTTTCAATGAAATTGGCATTCAGGCATAAAGAAGCATTGTGGCTTAGTAATCATCTCGCATTAGGTTCTCCATCATTTCATTAAATAAATTCACATGATCCTTTCTTTTTTAAAAAAAGTGATTGTAGATGGAAATGTAATGTAGCATAGTATCTTTTGTCACTGCATTTCCGAGAAATGTCGCTGAGAAAGACAATGCTGTTATTTGATAGAAGGTTTGTAGCGGCGTCTGCCCTGGAGCCTTCACAACTTCCGCACAGCTCTTTGTGCGCACAGGTCAGGTCAGAGATTTACATCAATTCGTAAACTGTAGGCAGATTACTTTTTCTGTACGCTAAAAAACTCAGCTGTATGGATCTATTGATCTCTTCTTTGTCTCTCTGTGGCCTCTGTACATTTCCATAACCTGATTTTTCACGATTTTATTTCATTAATATTTATAAATTTTCTTATATACTACGCTCCACCGTAAGATACTACATTACAATTACTGCTTCATCCTGTTTGCTCGTCTCAGAAGAGTTCTAGAAGGGATAGTAGTTTTTGTACTATGCATTATCATAATTTTGTTAGACCTATATTAAATCTATCACAAAACTCGATTTTATGGAATAATAATCAAATTGTAAAGCTGATAAAATACTTTTTTCAAGTATATACTAAAACATAATTGTTTTCTTTGTATTATCGACAGGTGTTCGAATTTGCCTTCACATCTTTCTCCGTTGAGCATTGTAACTCAAGAGGAAATTGCCAACTAACTTAGGCAGGTACTTGATAAACTAGCACTTTGTGTGTACATGAATTCTCTTCCTCTGTTTGTTTATCGTGTTGAAGTATTTTAATTACAAGGGCCGAATTCTGGACCACAAAGAGGGACTTCATGTTAATTATAAAGAAAACTGACGAATTTTATCTAGATGAAGGTGTGAAAATAATTTTCAGTAGGAATAAATAAATGATAAATAGCAGCATCTCCAGAGATTTTGAATGAGTCATACGCTATGAATCTGGGCTCAGATGTTGAAAGCTAATGGTTTTGAACAAAGTATTGCCATTCTCAAAAAACGTTCTTGTGCCAAAATATGGGCCTTGTATCTTTTTTTGAATAGACCACAAAGATCTAATATTAGAATATCAGCATATAAAAAAAAAGCACAGAGCTGGTTTCAATAATCTGCTGATCATACCTGACATAACATTAGTCCTAGGCCCATTTTATAGTTACGTTGGTCAAATAAACCTAATGTTCAAAAATGGTACTTACTTTCATTTGAATACTGTAAGTTCCCCTTCTTAGATTTAGGTAATTTACCTTAGCTCCTCTTGATATGTATAATCTGCCCGTCTTCAAGCAGTAATATTAGCTGCAGAAGCCGGCAGATTATTTCAATTCACAGTTCAGAAACAAATAAATAATATATATATATATTCTTTGAAGAAACACTCGAAAGCACTTTTTATTTATAATCACTTGGTACAAAACACACTTCTTTACATTCCGTTTTATTCAACCACGTGCCAGCTATATCTTGTATTCTCGTCCGTACACTCGCCATATTCCCTTCTCTCCTCTGTCCAAAGATATACATTATCATAGAGGACCACTGTCCATAGATATTCTGGCACTTTACTATACGCTTATCTTTTTCTTTCTTTCATACCAATTTTAAAAATTTGTATACACAACACAAGCAAGACTAATATGTAATTAATTTTTTAACAAAAATTATCCACAAAAATTGTAAGGGACCTTGTCACCTTACATATCCCCCCCGCTAACTTGACATCAAAATTTGCCCCACTAATTTTGTTAATCTCTCTCACTTAGCTTACAATATTTACATTCACTCTCTGCAACTTTCATCCTCTCATTCACTCGATGTACAGTTTCAATTCTTTCAGGCTCCTTAAACCTAACACTTTTCCAGATTTCGGGTACTGGACATAGTATGCATGCTGATGAGGTCACCCCACAATTTTATACGGTCCTTCATATACATAAAAAAAAATCAAAAAAATCTTAATTTCCGCATTTATACTACTAGATCGCTCATGGGTCCTCACTCTTCTTCTTTCTCTTTTTCTTCTAGTAAATCTTCTTCTACTTGTCGTTATGACGACTCCTTAACCTTCATCTTCAGTTTTCCTCTTGTTCATTCCTCTTCTTTCACCTTTCGGTATGACGACACTTTATCCTTCATCTTCACTTTTCCTCATGTTGCTTCCTCGTCTATTTAACTCTTTGTTCTTCCTCATCAATTTGATTGCTTCAATATCTTTGCCTCTTCCTGGCCCTTCATTCCTTATCTGGAAACACTTCACCTCATTTTCTTCTTCATTCCCAATATCAATTACGTATTTCTTTGTCAAAGTTCAGTTACAATTTTCTTCCTCTTCTATAATATATTCTTCCTCGAATTCTTCTTCTTCTACAGAATCCTCTTCTTTCTCCATATTGTCTGTTTCCTCGTCCTCCTCTTCTCTTTTCACATCGTAATTTTCTTCCTCATTTCTCAAGAAAGAGGTACCAGATTCTTCATTTCTTATCATTTCTCCACTTCTCTCCTGATCCTTGTCTTCCCAGAAAATCATTCTGGCCAAACCAATCGCCTCATTGTCTTCCACTATTTTCTCCTCGGCTTTGTTAACTCGTTTATTGCCCACAATTTGTTCCAAGCATTTCCACAACTTCAATTGACCCGGTCTTCCACCATTACTTCTTGTTCTTCAGCAGCTTCCTGTTGCTTTTCCCTGTTCTCCTCACTTCCGTCTCCTTCCGTTTCCATTCTTAATTCTTCCCTACAGACTCTCCTTACTTGACTTATCCAATTATCTATTTCATCATGCAACTGGTTTTTTTTCTCCATTTCTTCCCCTTTATCTTGGATCTGACCATTGTCACTCCTTACTGATGCCCTCTGATTTCTCTCCTCTTTCTCTGTCTTTTGAAATTGTGCTGCAACTTCTTCTAGAACAGCTCTCCTATCCTCCGCTGCTTCTTCTCTGCTCATCTCCATAATCATACACCTAGAATTTTTTAAAGTTCTCGGTCCTCTTCTCTCACCAGCCTAGGAACGGACCTCTTCACAAGCCCTTCCTAATTTCCCTGATTGCAGTCTTCATCCCTCTTTCTCCCACTTTCTACTTGCTCCGGTCCTCTACTTCCATAGTTGAATGCATTTCCTTCTCTTCCGTTTCTGCCATTCCATTGTTTATAAGGCGTAATCCTTCCCTTCCATTCTTGTACAGGTCTCGCTTCTGCAACATCTCTCTTCCCATACTTGTCCCGATATCCTTGTTGGCTCCAGTGACCATTGTGGGCCTGTCCCGAGTGTGCTTTTCCATCCTGTAAATTTACTTTTTCCTCACGTCCTGCAAAATTTTGGTCTCTCACGTTCCTGGCGTCCCACTTGTCAATTTTATTCACTCCTTCTAGGAATTCTTGTATATTATTCCACCGCATGAGCAACATTCTCTCCTGCACCCAACGCGGCATTTATCTCTCCAAAATTTCTATTATTTCATCTTCCTCCATTGGATTTGATAAGTATTTCAGTCCTTTCAACAGTTACTCACAATACTCTCGAAGGCTACCGTACTGTCTTTTGTATGAGCAGCTATTCCGAAACTTTTGTTTCACGCGCCTTTGTCTTTCCAGAACTTCTTCAAAAAAATTTCGCAAAAATTCTTCGTAACTAATACTGTTCTCCACTACGCCACATGCCCATTCCAATTTTTCGTCTTTCATCATCATCTTCATATATCTAATTTTTTCTTCATCATGCCAGTGTCTTGGTAGCGCATTTCGATACACTTCGACAAATATATGCGGATGAATCTCTCCCCCAAAAATGAAACATATTTCTGGCAATTTTATTGGCCCTGACTGTACCCCATGGTTGGCAGCACTGTACTCTGTTTTACTTTGTACCATGTCAGTTCGCCGATTTATCTCCATCCATTGTTTTTCAATTACCTTTTTACAACTTACTACTTCTCCTTGCACTTTCCACAACTCCTGTCTAATTCCTTGAATGTTTTCCGAAAATTCATTTTTTAATTTACTCTGCTCGTCACCTACCATTTTCAGTGACTCTTCGTGGTTCCGCTCTTCAATAATAATGCGCTCCTCCACATTGTTCAGTTTAAAACAAATATTATCTTTTTCCTTTCTCCACTGTTGAAATTCTTTTTCCATTGTTTGTCGATTCCGTGAAATCAATTCTTGCGTTTTCTCTATCTGTTGTTCGCTTAACTTTTCCAATTTCTGTCGGTTTTCTTGTAATTCTTGCTTCATTTCTTGTTTTAATTCTTGTATATTCCTCGTCTGTTGTTGATTCACATCTTCAAATTTCTGTTGGCTCTGTTGTAGTTCTTGTCTCAATTCTTGTTTTAATTCTTGTTGGCTCTGTAAAATTCTCGCTAGTATTGTTTCCAGAGAATTATTTTCTTCTCGGCCAAATTTCCTTTCGGTTACACCAGCTGGAGAGGACTCACGAATTTTCTCTACACTAATATCACACATAGATTGTTCTGAATATTCGTAGCCCGAATCTAAACTACTATTAAAATTTCCTGAAAAATTAACATTTTCACAATTTTCGCCTCCCATCGCGTTAATTGATCTATCTGTATTTAATACCAAAGCTTTATTCTCCATTTTATACCAAAAATTTTTTCACACGCTGATAATGACCTCCACAAACAATTTCAAACAGAAAAAAATTATGAAGTAAAATACAGACTGGCAACTCAAAAAAAAAAAAAATAATTCCAACGAAACCAAATGTACTTTACAACGCGGTACTAGAGACACAAACCACCATCAACACACATAATATTTGCAAAAACCTTTTTACAAAGACAAAACTAAAATTTCATATCTGTGTATAAGCATGCATTACACACTTTGTTCAAATTTCTTTTACTGACAATTTATTTTAGCAAATTTATTTATACGTTCAGTCAGACACAAAATTTAGTTCGTCAACTTTAAGCAAAACGTTTATTACTTTAACTATCTCTTCAAACAATTTACTCGACTAAATTCCTTTCTTTCATTTTTAACTGTATGTTCTCCTACCTTTGTTTCTCGTATAAAAAGATCTGCATGGTTCTTTCCTTAACGAACCGAATTTTCAGCTCTGAGTCCTTTCACGCTCAGCCACTTGTAAGTTCCCCTTCTTAGATTCAGGTAATTTACCTTAGCTCCTCTTGATATGTATAATATGCCCGTCTTCAAGCCGTAATATTAGCTGCAGAAGCCGGCAGATTATTTGAGTTCACAGTTCAGAAACAAATAAATAATATATATACATCGCGAAATGAATTCTTTGAAGAAACACTCGAAAGCACTTTATATTTATAATCACTAGGCACAAAACACACTTCTTTACATTCCGTTTTATTCAACCACTTGCCAGATATATCTTATATTCTCGTCCATACACCGCCATATTCCCTTCTCTCCTCTGTCCAAAGATATACGCACTTTACTATACGCTTATCTTTTTCTTTGTTTCATACCAATTTTACAGATTTGTATACACAACACAAGCAAGACTAATATCTAATTAATTTTTGTACAAAAATCATTCACTAAACTTGTAAGGGACCTTGTCACCTTACAAAACATTGTATGAAAAGAATTGATTACATTGTATAATTTAAAGTGTTAATACTAGGGTTACAAATGGTAAGGACGCGCTAGGCATAAAAAAAAAAAAAATTCATAACATAAGATATGGAAGTTATGAAATATTTGACTCTTTCGTACCATTCCATGATGTAGGCCAATGTTTCAGCTCTAGCTGCAAATAGGCATAAGGGCGACTCCTCACTCAGTTCTCAGGTACAAGTACTAATTAATATGTTACGACTATTCCGTGTTTGTGTAAACATATACGATTATCGTCTCCATCTGGAGTGCTATGGGCTTGAAAGAATGGAGGATTTCCTGGCACATAAACTGTATAAAATATTCTCGGACGTTCCACCGGGATTGCGCATCTATTTGAAGTGCCGGTCACAGGCCATGCAGGCCAAGTTTTAGTTAATACCTTAAATGTGTTGTCTTATCAAACTTATAAATACTTAAAAATCAAAGATTTTTCTCACTCTTTTCCGAATTTTGCAAGTATATATTATGCCCTCAATTTCAGTAAAAATTATGACGTGCATAATGGCCAAGTCATCAGATTTTTTTATCCTAAATAAACGATCTATGACACAAAGTGAAGTGAATACACACTGTCAAGTGTAGACTTGGCTCAGAAGAAGATCTCATAACTGTTTGTCACTACATGAACACGAGACTTGATCTATTTTTAAAAGAATTTCTTTTTGTAAGTTTATAGCTTATTCTCAATCGCCTCTCAAATGTAAATATTCCATTTGAAAATCGGTGAATAGGAACATTTCAGAATTTAAAACATCAATATACGTTACCAACAATGCTCCACTCTGTGAAAACAATTAATGTGCAACGTAGCCGAGCTGGTTTAATTACCACCTGAATTAAATAACTAGTAACTTCTAAACTAACCATAGGAACAAAGTAAAATTTAAGGATTTGGTTAAACTTGCTTGCCTCTATCTAGTATAGAAATATCAGGTTTATAGCATCATCCGGAGAAAAGTAATTAAGCCGCAAATATGTGTCAAAATTTTTCATGTTGGGGATTTTAGTTAAATAAATACGGGGAAAAGCCCCAATATTAGATTTTTATTATGATTTAGGGATGAAACCATATATATGTGTACCAAATTACTTGTTTTTTGGGATTACTGGAAGCACAGTGGAATTTTGATGTCGGGGTGTTGCGCCGAAATAAAATTTTGAATTTCAATAACTTCCAAAGTAAGAAAAGGAAATAAATAAAATTTAACACATTAGTTAAACATAGTAAGCTAACTCCACAGTGAATATCTGAGGTATATAAAGTAATTATTCTGGAAAGCGATTTCACGTTTGGGGTAGTTAAGGGGATAGGTATACGGAAATTTACGAGTTTCAGACTTTTCTTATAATATGTGGGTAAAATTTTATTTTGTACCAAATTTCAGCTTTCTACGGCTACAGGAAGTGCCATAGAGTTTTTATGATCATCAATCAGTCAGTCAGTGAGTGAGTGAAAAAATTTCTAAAGTTTGCATCCGAATTACACCCGAATTAAGAACACCAACAAAACAAAATTTAGTACGTTTGCTGAGATTGATTATTTCTGTGCATAACAGAAATTGTAGACATGTAGCATGAATACGACCGAAAAAATTGAGGTTCAAAAATGGCCGAAATTGCTTCGAGAAATACCAAAAGAAACAGTCGAACCACTACCCTATGAGCGAAGATCACTAATTAATCTGGATGTAAAGATTACAAATGTTTTGTTACCATCTTCGCTGGAAATATATTACACTCTAAGCAATAAAAATAACGTTTCTCAATCAGAGTATCACATGATGACTTGGCGAGTGCTCAGCCGAGCACCCAAATTTACTTTTTCTCGCCTTTTTATGGTATCGCTTGTCATTGCACTATAGAGCAATTGCATTAAACGCCACTCTCCAGTAGAGCTTCTGCTTCGGAAGACGCCTTTGGCCTGTAGTTCGAAAGTTGGGGTAAAGTAAAGGGTGTATTGCTAAATCGAGTAAAGTATTTGCCTGTAATGGATGGATTGTCGAGATATGTGGAAGGAAGGGGATCTAGTTTCACTATTCCACATTTTCCCATACAGAGGTCGTTATAATTTTTGGAGAGATCTCGTATATACAAGCGACTCTACTGGCTGGAAGCCATCGACCTGTAGCTCGACTGCGCCCCTCTGTGGAGAGTGTTGCCCGCGCGGCAGGCAGAGGGGAAGTGGCGCGAAAGCAGGTCTGCGTGAGAGCGGAGCGTCCAGGTGGTGACGAGGCGGCCCGGGCGGCGCGGCGGGAGGTGGCGAGCGCGCCCGAGCGCGGCCGAGGTCGGCCGAGCAGCGGCGGGCGGCAGAGCAGCGCTGCGGGCCAGTCTAGGGTCCCGGCAGCCCAGGCAGTGGTGGTGTGCCGTGCCAACAACCGACCGTCCAACCACCGACGTGCCTCTGGCTGCGATGACACTACACCCGGCCACCATGTTTGCCATGACAGAGTACTTTGGCGAATTCGCCCTGGCCAGGTGAGAACCTCGCACACACTCGAACGGAATTTTTTACTTCTTTTTCGTAACTCCCCGTTTGCTCATCCTCCCGTTTATGCTCCCCCTCTCTCTTTTTTATATTAGTGTTTTATCTGCATTCTGCGCTACGCGAGAAGCATGGCCTGAAACCACATGGCACGCCGGAGACCGAGTGCATGTGCCCGCCGGCCTTTTGGACCGCTGCCGAGATGTTTCCTCGTCGGAGGACGGGCGCTGCAGCGGCAACGTAGACCCTCCGCTTTATCTGCTCCTCGTGCCGTGGACAGGAAACGCCCCGTTTCCGTAGCACATTGTGAATATCACGACAGGCGTGGCCTGCAGTAGATGGCGAACCGTAAACAGAAATGTTAAAATATTGTTTTGGAATTAGCAGTGTCGTTTCTGAAACAAACCATCTGTTATAGACTGAAAACGATGTGGAATGGAAATAGAAAATAAACTTTTACGTTACCTCTGTTTGTGAAAGTGTTTTGTTTGCGCTGAATTATACAATATTAAAACGAAAGCTTCATTCGATGCATCTTCAACGCTCTAGTGTAATGAAAGCTGCAATTATAAACATTTGAGTTTTTCATCCCGGAAATCTGTTAATTCAACCAATGATCTACAGAATAAAGTCTTATGGCAACAGAATTATGAAATTATTCTACGTAACAATATGGCATCATCTTCGCCAAATCCACACACATGCTCCCATCACACATCCCTACACTTGATGTTCAGACTAATGCTACGTTGTTCGATTAAGTTTCCGATTATTTTAGGAGTCTTATTGGTGAATGTTTGCTGTATCGATGAAGTGGCAATGAGCAAGTGTTGCACATCAAAGGAATGTTACACTTACATAAATTAAAATTACCCTCCAATGAAACAGAGATGGATAAGAAAGTTATAACAGAACCATGATCGAGTCGTGGTGTCCTTGTACCGGCTGTCCTAATTGCTGTTTTCAGGCGGTTTGCCGCAATAATCAAGGCTAATGTTGTGACGGTTCCCATTTCCGCGTCATAAACGGCACATTTTACAAACAGAAATACACTTATCACTCACAGAAACAACTTACATGTTTTGCTGACGTGAGGCAACACAAAATTCCTCCAATAAAGTAAATGCTTGGGATCTGACAAACCTGGTTCTATACGGTTGGGTCACGTGTTCACCAACTCTTATGACTCTGTGGAAAGGTGCCGATGTCTCATACTCCGCCAGGATCGATACGAAAAAAGTTTCTTTTTTACTGTGTTATATTTCCCTCATACAGGCTTTATGTTGTGTTTATTATTGGTTTAGTCACCATTTTTGTCAATATTTATAACTTTTCACCGAAAATACCTTCAAAACAAGTGGGTGATCAGTATAGGGCAGTAACAATACCAACAATATACGAAAATAAACAGTCGAACCACAACCCGCTGAGTGAAGGCCATTAATTATTCGGGATGTAAAGATTACAAATGTTTTGTTGCTATCATCGCTGGAAACATATTACACTCTAAACAATAAAAATAACGTTTCTCGATCAGAGTATCAGATGACGAGCGAAGACGACGAAAGTGAGAGGGCACGCCGCGTGGCCCACGTGCTGCGCCCCCGTGGCCGGGTGTAAACACTGGGCAGCGCGGCGAGGCTGGGATCGATGTCCCCGTGCGCCGCACGTGCTCACCGCGCACGTGAGCCCCGCTGCAGAGGCTGGCGCAGACCCGCCTCGCCTCCTTGCAGCTTCCTGCGACGCTCCAGCCACACGCACAGGCATAGGGAGCGTGGCTCGGTCCAGGGGGGAGGGGTTGCCTGGAAGGCTACGCTGGGCTACGTGGTGGGAGGTTCCGAGCATGGCCACGTAGCTTTCCTTTCATAACATTTTTTCACAGTTAAAATGAGGAACAGAACTCACAACAGCATGTGACAAAATGTCTTCTGGAATCAAAAGGGAAAAAAGCTACGTGCTACGTGGAGGGGGGATGGGGGTAGAGGCACGTAGGGCTATGTGGGTTGGGGGGGGGGGGGAGGGGCGGTACACAGATGGCCAAAATTGAGCTACGTGGTTTATACACGCACCCATACCGCTGGAAGTACAAGGCCCGTGTGCAGCAGAACAGCCTTCACTTTCATTGTTCTTCAGCTAACTCTCCACACTACTCCATACACTGAGCCTGCACTACATTGTTTCACACGTACGACACAGAGAGAGTTCTACGTGTTGAACTATTAGTAACTTTATTGTCGTTTCAGTAAATCTGCCTTGTGCTTTGTAAAAAATTGCACCTTTACTTTATAAAATTTATTATCTTCCTAGTACTTTCTATCCTATCATTTCTACCTCGGTTGTATTGCTTCTACCACTTTATTTTTCACATTCTTCGAGTATCCTATGATTGCATTTTTCCAATCGCTCTTTATCTTCCCAATGCTTTTTTTCCACTTCATTCTATTCATATTTCTCGCCAGCCATTAGTACCGGATTAAACTATCTTATTCCTCGAGATGTGATAATGTTTAATTTGCTTATTCGCTTCCTCCAGATGCAGCAGCAAAAGCTCCTCCCATTGCGTGGTACATCGTCACCTACATCTCCTATAGAAATTTCTTATTTGGGAGTTCATAAATTTTCAAATAGCCAACAATCATACGTATTCAGTACATAACAATTCTTCTTATAATACCACAATTAAGACTCCATTTGGCGTTAGTTGTTAATAATTTTTGGGTAGTACTCTTTTTGTGAAGTACGCTTTTTGCTAAACCAATATTCTCGTCACTATCTTCTTTAAATAAGTTATACCAACCACAAGTGTGTCAAGGAATCTGAATTTCTCACTGTTTTGCATGTATTCCTCTCTTTACCTCGGCTTGCTTTCATCATTTTTAAATGTTGCTTGGATATGACGAACAATATAGCAAAATAATACCTAATTTTATAGTTCGCCATCAAATTTAACACCTAAGTTCACTTCAGCCTGAATTAGTACAAATGCCATCTGCCAAATCTGGTAAATAAATAGGTAATTTTGAATAATCAACAAACAGTTTGTAACGTTACTGTTACATCAGTCATCGAGGCATGTGATCTACGACCGATATATTTGTCGGAACCTTGTAAGTACTTTTCTAATTAAACATCTCTATTAATCTCTTATCTGACATAACAGCAAATCTTTTATTCTCTCTAAGCGTGTCACTGTTCTGCAATTAGTTCAGCTTTGCCTTGTGTTTTATTCTATATGCTAGTGTCACAGAACACATCGGAACTAGTATTTCGTGGCTGTTTTTATGTCATGTTTATGCCAAAGAAAACGAAGCACTCCTTCTTCATGTGACTTCCGCCAATTGTCTTCCCACCTTGGAACCTATGCTTGGTGAATAGATATTTGTTTCTGAGGAATATCTATGTCTCAGATTTAAAGAGCAAGAAAAAAATTCCTGTACATTAAAAAACTGTACAATGGAGATAGTAACAGGCTCTTGAAATAGTCGCTAAAAGCTGTGCATTGGAAGACCGCATCAAAATTACCAAACATTCTATTTAATAGTGTAATGGAAGTTTGCCATACACTCTTACGCTAGTAAAGTACAAAAGAAATAAAAACTTATATAGCAGAACAGTTTGTTGTAAACGTCTTTAACCCATTCGTTGCGTTCTGAATGAAACTTGTTGAGGTACTTAAATTTGGAACCGTGATATCGTTCCAGTGATTAGCTATAACTATATTTGGACAACTACTGCACTACTGATACTCTTTTCACAAAATTCAAACTAATCTTGAACATTGATTACTCAGGCATAATGCTTGTTTGGGTGAATAAAACTGGAACAAAGTTTTTATCAACTCTGCTGCTCAATAGAAATCTCAGGGTTGTGTGTGGCCATATTGAATTGAATTATTTCAGTGTCAACAAATTGTATCACTTTGGATGTCATCAATGACAATATTAATCCAGTGTTTCATACTTGGTTGAGATACAGTGTGTTCTAGTCTCTTACGATTAATTCCACCTACGTAGGTATTTTGCGGGTGGTCTATATGATACTTTTAATCAAAACAAAGTGTGCGCAATACTTTATATGAAATCACCGATTTCAGTGGCCTGTCCTGAACTGTCAATTCTGTAGACTCTTAGGGAATCCTCTATTGTTTTTGGTTACCGATTTAATTTTAAAATCCCTGTTTGCTTTAATAATATTACCGACTTCTCTTCATATTTTGTTAAAAAAATATTTGGAGTCATATATCTTATTCTCTAAAGTGTTTTTTTTTTTTTTAAATAGACAACTAATAAGTTCCTACAGTCGGATCAAAATAAAACCATAACATAGAAACACCTACGATCTTTAAAAAATCCAGTAATTCTCTATATTTTATGTGCTATGCATTATCTCTAGATTGGAAGGAGAAAGAAGAAATACAGGTCACGATGTACTGAGAAGAATACGCCACTTGATTAGGGAGGTACAACGGACCGGGCACGAGCCCAGGAACCCGTGTTTCGGCCGTTCTGACTGCGGTGTTTAGACGGATTTCAGCAGCCATCAAGGCGAATGCCGGGACGGTCCCCAATCTCCACCTCATAAAACTAAACATTTCACAAACAAAAACTACACTTAATTTTTATCTTTAAGGTTTCCGACCCTTCCTGGAAATAGAATGGTAATCAATTTGAAAAAACTTTTTATTAGACATGCCACTTATTAAAATCTTAACGGTATTTTCAAGGAACTACACAACTACTTTCACCTTGACATCACAATATACAAAAAAATAGCTAATTGAATGTATTTATTGTTTTTCCTCTATTGTATAATAAGTAATGTCTACATAACCTAAAAAATACACTATTAGTATAAATTTTGCTGTGCTGTTATAAGTCCTAAATTGGCCTATATATAGGATGGCACAATTTTGAATTAATGATACTGTTCTTAGTAAATTGGAGACAAAAATTTCAGTTTAATTACTTTTTTAATTGATTGGCTTTTGGCATCTTACGCCATACAGCCAGCTCGATATTAATTATGTCACTCAGTGCTTTAAGTATCTCCAGTATGAATTGTTTCCAGTTAATTAGACACACCACAGGACGGACATGATATTTACAGTCACAACACTTAAACACCCATGCCCGCGGCCAGACTCGAACCGCCGACCTTCGGCACACGGAGCTAGCACTGTAGCCCTTACGCTACCGAGGCCGGCCAGTTTAATTCTATTCCATCAATACTATTGTTGTTGTTAATTGTGGTAACAATTTTTCTACTCATCTTCTTGAGAGTTACACAAATTTCTATTTAGATTCTTTCAATATTCGACATAACTTGTTCAACATATTCCTGGATAATTTATTACATCCTGTGGCTGAGTTAAATTTTTCCACGCTTATGGACATGTACACCCCTTCCTTAGCGCATAATAGTAATGATTAATCTAATATCAATCCAGGCACGCCGCAAATGCATTCCTCAATGAAGGTTATGTGTTATAAGATTCATCTGGTGCTTTTTAGTAGTTTTTTATTCATTTGACCTCATTCATATACAGAAACAAGTGAGTGTTGCTATTTCCGTTACTCATAGATTAGCCGTATTTTACTTGAAATTGCATGTGTTTATAGTGTTCCGTCAGATGTTAAAATAATTTAGTATCACTACGCGAAACACAAAAGTTTAAAAAGGAGTGTATGTCACAATTTTATGCTGATATTTCGTTTTATCAGGCTCTTTTTGTTCTTTTATTTCATTGCGGGCTATTCTTTTAACCAGAAAATTATGCAGAAATAATTAAAATTTAACACCTGTTTTCCTTTTCACTTATATTATGAATTATTCTTTGTTATACTATTTATCTCTAATTAACTGTGACTCTTATTTGCTTACGGAAAATAAGTATAGGGGAGTTGCATCTTCAGTTATGTGATGAATCGAATATTGAAAGGAAATTTTTTCCTATCATTTTAAGTATAAAGAAACTCAACTGTTAATAGTGATGAGTCAGGTATTACTTGTTAGAGGTTCTAAAATGCTGACAATACTTTAATTGCGTCTTAATCTTAATGTATTTATGATATTAGTTGCAACGCAGGTAAAACAATTTGGCAAATGTCGTCATCGTTAGAAATTTCTATTTACTAAAGAAAAAAGTTTGATGTAGAGGAAGAAAGTGATCGATGAATATTGTAGTGGTCATTGTAAATTCTTTAACGAATGGAACAACTAACAATTCCTAGGTCTTTTATGTTTCTGTAGCTGTTCAAAATAAACAACTCTAGACAGCAAGCTAATACCTTCCTTTTAGTAACTTAAAGCGAATCGGAGGTTAAGAGAATTACAACGGTATCATGCCAGTAATTAGAGAAAAAAATAAATACATAAGGCAGTACATAGTAATTCGCTATATAAACTGAAAAAATCCATTATACTCTGAATGTTACATGTTTTATTTTAAAAAAGTAATTGCAGTATTTTATCCATCTTCTGTACTCTCTCTAGCCTTATACTTCACATTACTTGCATCTCTTAAACAGATGGCTGATATCGTCATTCATTTATAAATCTTAATTATTACTCTAAATTTGCGACATACTTGGTTTATATTTCATTTGTTTTCAAGAGCGTTGAAATAACACAATATTATTACAGTATTGAACAACAATAAATGATTTCCGTTTTAAAATAGGAAATTAAAAGACATAAACTGCAAAGGTTAAATTATATTATTGTGTAAACATTATTTTTATTTTTCAGTAAACTAAAACTGAAGGAGCAATTCCAGGAATTGTTCCTTAACCGAATTCTTCCCCGTACATATCCCTTTTCCCGGCTTTAGTTACCTCGATGTTAACAAGCCGTAAAGTAAAAACGGAAAAGTAGTAATTAATATTTTTTTCCTATCATTATTTGTAATGCAGTGTGTGCTTGTTCCAATTTCCATATTCACGTATTTATGTATTCCTTACATCAATTGCGAACAGAAGTGGGCAGGTGCAAGGAAAACCTAGTAAAATGGGGTTATGCTGACGCTACCAGTATTAAGTGAGACTGTGGTAGGGAGCAAATAATGAACCATATGCTCGAGTGTCCTATGTGCCCATCATCCTGCAAGATAGATGATCTGTTTCGAGCAACATCGAATCCTCTTGAGGTTGCGAAGTACCGAGTGAAATGTGCTTAAAGTTGTTAATTTGCACAATGTTTTAAGTGTGTATTTGATGTTTATGATTCGAGAATAATAATAATTCAAATCGTCACCGAATTTGACAAATTTTTCAGCACGTTAATTACAAACGTACTCCATCTACGACTTCCTTATGTACAAGTTAAAACTGTGTAATGCCTAAAATCAAGCGTCACGTTATTAATAGAGTCCATACTACTCTTAATCCTTCGCCTAATATTAATTCACGCTTCCTCACTAAGGTATGCACTCACATTATTCGCTTAACACACACCGAGCGTGGTGGGTGAGTGGCAGACGCTTTGGCCTCGCATTTGGGAGGATGGCGGTTCGAATCCCTGTCCGGGCATCCAGTTTTCCAGTTTTCCATGGTTTCCGCAAATCACTCCAGGTGAATGCCAGGATGCTTTCTTCAGTATTCCTTTCAGTTTCTTGTCCCCAGACCCATCCCGCCTCTAGTGATCTCGGCGTCGAAAAGGCGCAAAGCCATAAATAAATAATAATAATAACAGTCTTAACTCGCCTGCTATTTTCTCCCAATGAAACCGAAAGCATACGATGATTTTTGTATGGAATAATATTACAATGTGAGACCCTTAATGATAATTTAGCCGCTTTAGTGAGAGATTTCCTAGTACTTACTCCGATTTCGCCTTTTCTATCCTTTATCTTAAAACGATAATTCTAACAAGGAAAAGATACCTACAGTTTAATGTGGACGTGGTATTGTGTATTAAAATTCCAGCATACTGTCTTCCCCATATTTCGAGGAGTGGTTAAGCACTTCTGAAATCGTAGGATACGAAAACGTGGGATACGAAGACGTGACATTTCGCTAACCAGGTGCAGAACAGAGAGGTATATGTCTCTGTGGTTACGGAACTGGATCAGCAGCTATTCATTTGATAAAGGGGGAACCGGAACCTGAGGGAGTGTTTTCTTAAGACCCGGTGGTCGGCCGGGTTGGTGTCCCAGTCCCACTCAGAAGAGCATTAGTCAAGTGGCGGGCTGGCGGCACCTGTCCGATCTCGGACGCAGATTTAATATGAGTTGGCGATAGGCAATCCATCACCGGCCCCGTTAGGAGGGCGGAAGGAAATGCGATTTTTTTGCCTAAACCTAATGTTCCATCTATCCACGTCCTGCATCGACCATGCAGCGGATATTACATGCACTGCGTGGTCTCTAGCATCAAAGAAGTTCGGCTCAATTTATTAATTGCCCGCGCAACCCAGATTGCGAGGCCAGCTGCCGCTCGCCAGCTGGTGTGGCCGTGCCGCTCAACGCCGTCAGTTTTTTCATTAGGATAATTGCGCCGTTGTCTGCAGCGGTCTTCTGTGGCACGAGACTCCGCGACTCCTCCCCACCCCTCACCCCGTGACCCCCGTCACCCCGCAGCCCTTTGCGCTGGTCCTAAACGTGCCCGCCACCTCCTAAAAGCTTTTCCCGAAATTATAAACGCCGGCTTTTGACGGTTGCCTCTACGAAATTGGGGCCCGGTTGCGTGTCCAGATTTAGATGGAGAGGTCTTTCAACTGCAAAGTGCTTGTGGAAATAGCCTTAGCTGCCAATTGCATTCTTGGCTTGAATTGTGGCCAACTACTGATGCACGACGAGAAACATTTTCGCAGTGAAATATCATTGTTTTTATAATAACGTCGACGCCACACACACAAAGCGATGACGGTCATAAATCTAATTGTACAATACAATAGACAATTTGGAAATTTTTATACTTTCGCTACATGATTTGCTCTCGCCAATATTGTGAATAATAAGAGAGATGAATTTTCTTCACTGGATACACGAGAAAATATAGACATATTAGTTCTACATATACTCTCATTTCGCTTTTCGGAAATGTATTCTGGACTAACTTTGCGTAGTCCTGTGAAAGTTTCGTCAGCGCTTGTCATGTCACTGAACATATCAAGCAAGAATGAATAGTTTAACACGTTTGTCGGATGGCAACTGTCATTACAGTTCGGCTGAAATATTGACGTTAACATGATATTGGAGAAACTTCAACGCCTTGTACTGTTTCAAAGGCTTATTTTACTAATTTTACTAGTATCAAATTTTAATTTGCATGTTTATTAATTTTAGATACCTTTCTTATAGCCGAGTGCATGATAATCAGTATGGTATAAGTTTCGTCTATATATATACACACCCAAGAGTTAAATTCATTTAACGTCCAGGTGTCACAGCCTTATGTCAACACAGGAAGAATGTACTAGTCATAATCTATTTTCTTTAGATTCAAAACAAAAACTGTATTTGAAAAAAAAATGGAAAATGTTTGTCAGAACAAGTAATAAAAAACAGTTTCCTAATACTTTGATTAAACTTTAAGGTGGTGAAACAATAACACATTTTAAAAAATTTGTGAATAAAAACAGTAAAATATATAAATCTCTAGGAAAATATGTGCCTGGTATTAATAAAAAAAAATAGGAATTTTACATTTTTTCGAAAAATCGTAACTTAATAATCATGCTAATTCCGGAGATATCAGTATGTCGCCAATTTAATATCACTATGTTATTGTAGACTGAAAACTACGGCACACGAGATTTCCATGTACGATAAATCAGATATATGGAAAGAAATAAAAATCCTCTAATAGAAATGAGAAAATAAATTTTTCAGGGGAAAAAATTAATGAATTTGGAGTAAACAAACTGGAAAATGTTTGCTAATCGTTATATTAACAAACCAAACTTCCTCACGGGGCTCAACTAATTTTAAATTTGGAGCACAGTTACCCATCATATTTTCAATATTCGCGCATTAATATTGCTAATTCAAACGAAACAAAACAAATCTGCTACCTATTGGCAAAAATTGGTGTGGAACAACTCAAGCTCAGCTTCAGAGAATTTTAATTTGTGACGCAAACATCCTAAAAATCTATGAAACACGTTCATACCAGAGGTGTCATTTTTCCACGTACAAACCAAATTTTTCACCAATATGTTAGACGAATGATTTATGTTTGTAAACTGAGGAAAGTTACGGGATGAAATGAGAACTTCAAAATTGAAGGAAGGACAGTAAAATTTACTTTCCTCAAGTGAAAAAATAACTTATAACTTTCTATCAAACAAACTGCAAAATATTTTCCATGAACAATGTTAATAAGGACAACTTCCTTAGCTTCCTTAGCTTCAACTTTCCCCAGCTTTCGAGTTCCCACGTTAGAATTGTAAATTGAAACAACAAAAAATCTATTTATTGCATATCGATTACTTTCCAGCGAAAATATTGTTAAAATTGTTTCATCCTAAACGATGAGCTTCTCAGTTGAAATCCCGATCTTTCTGGGACTATTTCACCAACTAATATTTTTTCGCAGATGATAAGGAATACGTCAAGTTTAGATTTTACAAAACTTAAAATTGTTAAAAATAGTGATTTATACTACGGGATGGAGCCAATAGAGTTGTAACCTCACAAACAAACAATGTGAAGAAACAGCTACACGTTATTTTGTGTGACCCCTTGGTTGTTTTCAATATTAAATAAACGACATCCCAAAGTCGACGGATTTGCATTAGACATATAAGAATTAAAATCAACATGTTGTGAAAAGAACTGATTTCTTTGAACAGGCAGTTTTGTTTAATTTCGGTATAAAATACTAATGTTTAAATTCATTTTATAAAAAAAATATTAAAAACGGTGTGATGATCGGCGTCATTCACGAAATCTCTGATTCTCTTCCTGTGAATAATTCCATAAAGCTTTCCCCACGTCAAAGCCGTAATACGAGTATCTTAGATAGTTACAGAATAATAACTTGGCGTGTTGTTGCAAAAGATTTAGCTAAAATCAAATATCCTGATTTTATTTTTGTTGAATAAGATAAATTGACTACTAATTTCCACGATTAGAATGTTTTTTAAGAACGAATACGCCTGCCCTGTTTGTTACAGATTAAATTAGAAACGGTACCAAGGACTAACTCTGAATACAGCTTCCACTGATGAGTTAGCGGAAATCTTCTGTGTATTTACTGGAATTTATTGAAGGTAGTTCTTTTGCTGCCTTTTTTGTTTATTTTTTTATTGTTTTTGTTTATTGATGTGAGATACCTTCAGTACTGCTATTTATTACCATCATTGTTGTTAAGAAAATTAAGAAAGGTTACATCATTAACTATGACTGCGTTCACATGCACATTGTAGGGTTGGGGTACTCCCTGACTTTAACAATCAGAAAGAGATTATCTAATGTATGCTGCTACAAGTTTAACATTACTATGGGTACCATCGATTATCATATACCCAGATGTCTGTCTGGATGTGGAATTTACCGTATGATGAGTGAATTCCTCAGATCATCCCGCTCTATATGAACATATATATATATATGCCTATATACTTGTATATATAGTATTTTACAATACACTTTCATTAGGATCATATTACTACTATTTACTTTTGCGGGATTCGCTCTGATTTCAACGATGTTTCATTTCCAACGCTTCAGCGCCCAACCTGAGGTCTTCATCAGGTCTGTTTATGGTTGATGTATCCATTTTTATGCCTGGTCACACCAATCCGCCGTTCGCCCAGCGTGAAGGCAAACGACGAAGACGTGAGGCCAGCCGTAAGAAGGGACATATCAACCATAAACCCTGATGAAGGCTCCAGGTTTGCCGCCGAAACGTTGGAAATAAAACATCTTTGAAAGCAGCGCGAATCCCGCAAAAAAAGGAATTTTTTGCTAAGACATTCTTGGACCTAGATTTTGGCTTCGATTTTCATACCGAGCGTGGTGAGTGAGCGGTAACGTTCTAGCCTTACGTTAGTGAGGACGCAGGCACGAATCAAGGTCCGGTCATTAAGATTTCGGTTTCCATGGTTTCAGAAATCACGCCAAGCAAATGTCGGGAGGGTTCCTAGCCCACAGTCTCTTTCCCACTTCTTATAGACATTGACGTCGGTAGGACGTCAAGCCTTGGGAAAAAAACAAATATCTGCCAAATTTTGTTATTTGCACTCATGTCCATTATTTTGTAGTTGTATGTATTTCAACATTTTTGTTACAATTATTTGTGTTTTGCCTTCTAGTTGAAAAGTTAACAGTACCTTTCGCCGTCGGAAATACATCTCTTTTTGACATCTTATATGGGACTCAACCGTAAATCAAATGCCTTCAGTTTTAGGCACTGAAAGAAGATAACGCCTCTTTAGAAACAACCAAGGCAGATGTGCGTTGTACACAGACTTCGAGTCCGCGACTACCCTCTTCCTTGCTTGTGTTTGAGCAGCAGCAGACTATACTTTCGTCGAATCCCCGAATGCACTTCCTGGCGTTCTACAGATGGCTTCACTGATACAGTACATTATTTCCAAACTCCAAGTATTGATTTCTAATCTATCTACCGTTAGTAAAAATTTATTATTTTTTATGGTAGGAAATAATAAGACAGTTTAGAGAAATAAAGCTATGTTCCGTGTTTTAGAAGGTCGATATTCGCTTTTTGTAGGGTTATAACCTTCATTTTTGTTACTTACACTAATATTCAATTTCATAGCTCGATGTTTTGAACCAACTAAATCCATTGGAGAATTTGCCAGCATAGCTCCGAAATATCCGAAAAACAATTATACCAAAACATTTTCGGTCTTGACACAAATACTGAAACATTTGCATGTTCTCAGGAAGGGACTACTCCGAAGTAGACCGAACTAAAATGCAAATATCTTGGAGAGATCTCGTAAAAGCTGTTGTTTAAAAAAAAAAATAATTATTAAACTAATTGCGATGGTGTATGTGCCTAGCCTCCATTCCTTATATACCTAGATACCCATTCTTTGTTTGTAATTTCACTACCTACACGTTTTACGAATTGTAATTTTGAATTGTTTCGTTGTTTTTAATAAATTTTTCGCATTTCCCTTAGTAATATTTTGCAGTCGCTAACTTAATGACTTATAAAAGAACAATTTTACCTCCCCCTCACGCCTAATATGAAGAGCCACCTTGTGTTTACGGTCATCTCTTCCCTTCCAGGTTCTACTCCTAAATCTTCTACTAATATTTACTCGTATGTAATCGACAATATACACCTTGTAGAGTCAATCACACTCTTCACCCTTTTTACTGTTCTCTAATAAATCATAAACCATCTCGTTTATGATATCAGTTACTAATTACGTTCTACGAGAACGAACCGACCTGTCCTTCTTCGCACTTCCTTCAATTCCAAAATTTGCAACCCATAATCAAGCTCACCTCCCTTGCGCATTCCCTCAAAACCACCTCCAATAAATGAAGGATTTTGAAATCTATCCCTATCACCTACCATCTAAGTTTACCATCAAATTTCAACGAGATCGGAGAGCCTAACAAAAAATAACATTTCTTATCGTTTTGATAAATGAAATAAAAATTGAATACCTTATATTTCTCGCGTTTCCGCATAGAAATCTTTTCTTTGTATACCTAGAAGAGAGAAACTACTGTATACTAATTATTACTTTATGTTGATTTGTTCTCTCCTGATTTGTGTTGTAAAGCAGAAGGGGCTTTATCAGAAAATGTATCGCTGAATGACCATATTTGGGTGAAAATAGGGAAGCATCATCTCATTCATCAGTGTTAGTATGATAAATTAATGCTTGGTGATGTGATCAAACATTTTTAAATAGACTTATTCTCATCTTAAGTCCTATAGTAACGCTGATGCCAACGTAATACTCCAAGGACCAAACTGTTTTATAATTTTTCAGTTAGAAGCTATTTGAAAGAAATAATATGTTATTACAAATTGACTTGCAAATGATTAGCCCAGTGGCCGAATTCAGATGAGCTATTTAAGTATTCGAATGTGGTAATCCACTGACATGAGTAGTCGTCATCTGCGAAAAATTGTTGAAGGACGGCGAAACCTCGAGCAGGTGACAAGATGGTGGGCGTCATCACAGACCGAGTTGGTTGAACGCTTGATCGTTCTGTAAAGCATGTTAGAGAGCGATCTATCTTAGATTACAATACTGATACAGGCACCAGAGTTTCGAGGCACACTGTTCAGCACACATTGTTAAACATGGGGCTCCGCAGTTGACGATCCCTACGTGTTACCGCGTTGGCCCAACAATAGCTTCAATTACGAGTGCAATGCGCACGAATTCATCGAGATTGGTCCGTGGACTTACGGAGACGTGTCGCGTGTTCGGATAAATCATGTAACACTAGATAGGTGGTCGTGTCCGGATACGGCGTCTTCTGGTGAACAGTTACTCCAAACATTAACAACGCACGGACACAGTACGGACGCAGTTCGGACGGGTGGGGGGGAAGTATGGTGGGAAATTCAGCTGGGCTTCCATTGGACCTATGGTTGTGATCGAAGGCACCATAACAGCTGTGGGCAACGTGAATATTTTTGCGCATCCCAGTGAGCTTCATCTGTTCCCCGAAGACGAAGGCATCTTCCAGGAAGAATTAGAAATTCGCCTGATCTCCGATCAGGGGACGCTATCTGCTGTCAGATCCACGTCCACAAAATACCGACCCCAAATTTAAGGGAACTGCGTGACCTCTGGTGTCACATACTTTCGGAAACTTACGTAACAAATGTGGACTAACAAGCAATTCAACAAGTGATCATATTTAACTCAAATTGCAAATTCACTATACGCAGTTGTTGAAATAATTCATCATTATATGCCATGACCTATTACATATTATTTTGCTTCCTTTGTATCAATCCACAAGAAGTCTTACCTTGTTCGTAGCGAAGCCATAAGGATCCAAAAGATTTCACTGGTAGACAGTTAAGAAAAGTCTGCACCATTCAATGTTTTTGCATACTACCAAGCATGTGTAAGCGGAAGGATTGCACTAAGGTTTCATTTATTTCGTATTGCTACGTGCAGCCTGTTTGGAAAGGTGCACCGATTTCTTGTGACATGGCATTATTTATCGACCGGATTACTGAAGATCACTGTAATATTTTTATTGGGGTGATACTTAGGAACGGGAAAGAGTATTTGGTTTATTTTGCTGTAAAGAAATCAGTCCACAATATTTTTGAATCTTTGGAAGATACTTAGGAAGCAAATTTTAAAAGTAATGTTACTCAAATATTTTGATAGTTTTCTAAAATATTCCACGTTATTTCTTAACCTGCTATTTTCAGTCCATCTCAGAACTTATCTCTAATATAAAAGACTGATGATTCTGTGCCTGATTTTTCAATGTAAACGTTTAAGCTATGAAGACATGCTGATACAATTGGACCTCATTTTTTCGACAAGAATATAGAATTATACTCCTCCATTATTACAATTTTTTTCTAAATTCCGAATTGTAAATAGCATATTAACATATTGGTCGGCCTTATAATATGCTTATCACGTAAAAATTTTAAGTAATTACTTGAGGGATGAATAAAATTATTCGCAGAATGTAAAATATATACGATATAGCATGCGGCGGGCAACATGATCTCGTATCATTCATTTTAAATGATTTGTGATAATCACATCTGATTGATGAATTTCGTTTTTTCTTCAGAATATCTGATACGGTAAGATTTTGCAGGGTAATCCTAACGCCATGTACAATTTTCTATGGAAATTTCCCTCTTTGTTTAACACTTGCACGCAGCGGTTTGTCCGAGCGAGCGCGTGTGCTGTGTTGCCGTGTGTCGCGGGCTAGCCTGCCTCGCAGGAGTCTTTCTCCTGAATGGCGCATACGACGCGACGGGACGGCGTGACGAGACCGGGCCGCCGTCCGTCGGAATTTAATTACGGACGCCCGCGGCCCATCGATTTCTCTCTAAAACGAGAGCGTAATTCGTGACAGCAACACACAACTCAAAAAGGCAGTGGCGCAAAGGTTTTGGATGTCTCTGCCGGAGAATCCGGCTCTCAAGACAGGGTCTGTCCTCTTGCATGCACTACGTACAGTCTGTGCAGGAATAAAACATACCTCTCGAAGTTCCAGGCGCCTGCTTACTCTTACTAAACCGGCTGCTCTTACTTAATTTCGGCGAGAGGATGTTCTGGTTCTTGTATGGACAGCTTTAGAAATACTGTCTGTAAATTTTAAGATCCAATAATAAAGCATCTCTGAAACAAAAAAGAAATTTTCTAACTATATATCAACTTTAAAGTATTACGTTGTTTGACAAAGTGAAATCGGATTTAATCGGCAGAACAAAATACCTTCTTTTCTTTTATCTGAGAAGAAGGCACTGAGGTGTATCAAAAACGACGTTATTAGTCTACATCTATATCAGTACTCTAAAAAAATCCGGTCTGTACATCGCAATCCTTAGTGACACAAATGTACAAGGTATTCGTTGAAGCATCACTGTCCCATCTAATTTTATCTTTCCCGTAATTGCGATTCAAATATACTGATGGGCGAAGTGTGGCTCTCAGTCGCAAATGTTGGTGGTTGTTGGCATTTTAGGTGATAAATATTCTCAACAGCACCAAGTCGGTGATATTTTTGTAAGAGCTATAACAAGCTGTCAGGAAGTTAGCGGCTATTCTCTGCAAGTTTTTGAAGCTAGTAATAATTCCTTTGAGAATTGGATCACAAAGATCACAATATTAAACAAGAATACAAATGTGAATTTTGCAGGCTATCTCCTATGAATAAATGCGTCACAGGTTTTCAAAATTCAACTTATGAATCGCAGTCTAGAATTTGATTTACCTACAGTTGAGCTTATTTGCTGATGTATCATGTATCTTTGTATTGTTACGAGCAAATGCTCAAATGATTCGACCTCATCAAAAATAATAGAGTCAAAATCGCGCTAATGTCGTTAAGTATTTTTTCTTTTCTTTTTTTGGGTTGCTGGACTCCAGATTTCAGTTCCTGTTTCCATGTCTTTCGACATTAACATCAGTGTTTTCCTCAACAGTAGTACCAACTATTTACAACAGCATTGTTGAAAGTCACGGCATTCGACCATATCCTTCGCTGCTTGTCATACATCCCCTTAACAGTTAGCACAACCTATACTAGTAATATATTAAATGAACGGCTTGTTTTGAGCCTGTTATTCGTTTTGTTGACGAAAAGTTGTGCAGAAAATTTAATACTAGCACAAAGTAGCAGGCTGCCTCATTAATCTCAGACTTTATCGTCATATGAAATTATTATATGGTTACGCTCCCACATAAACAGAAAAAAATCATTAGATTGGTCATATAAGGATTTTGCGCGGGGAATATTTATTGAATATTAAAAATATAATATTTGAATGAGGTTACAAAAAATTAATGTCTAGCTACGTGTAAGTACAAACTACAAACAAAAAAAAGCGATGTGAACCGTGAAATCTCCGCCACATATATATCTGTTCGACATATTTTCTTTAGTAAAATTAAGTGGGAATACCCTACTAGTGTATTTGTAAAAGGCGTTGAATTATTGAACCACCTTTGTGAGTGTTATTTCAAAGAAATCAAGTGAAAGTTGAAACGGTACAGTAGATAAAATGGTACAAGTGTCTCAGTGCTGCAGTGGTTTGTGTATATTGCATTGGTTTACAGGTAATTTTAGATGTTTGTACCTTTTGACATCGGATGTTAACAGCTAAAATAAAAATCATACAAGTTCTCTGTGGTAATTCCGTGTAAAAGAAAGAGCGGACGAATGTGCTGGAACGAATGTTGCTACGAGCGCCCTTGCAGCATTCCATTACAATACTTTTATTATTTGCGTTTAAACCACGCTAATTGACTAAAATTAGAGAAATGGTGTGTCATATATTTTCCATTCGTTGCTAGTAGCAGTTATTTTAAATCAGAACTACTAAATTACTAAAGTTAATTAACATAAATAAAATTGACACTTTCATAGCAGAAAGGTGAAAGTAATATATAACATACTGTGTTAAATGGGAAAAAGTACCTGGACACACAAAGTGTAAAATATCGAATGAATCATGCGAAAAAAATACATATTTACTATGCTTCATTTTAATCTCACTTACTGCAAATGAAAATTAATTTATAATAGAGTATATATTTTCTTTTCCCACATTTTAAATTTATCGATTATTTTTAATATAGAAAAACCAAAATATTCGTGGAGATTTTTGACTTAGATTTGTCTGGGTTTCTGATGTATTTTTACCTTATAAATTGATATTCTTATCTCATTTTTGTCTGTGTATTTATCTAACTATTGAAGGTAAACTCTTGAGAAATTGACAAATGGAATGTTGCTGGAGAGATGAGCGGTATATGTTAACCGAAAACAAGTTCTCAAGAACATTTCTCATTAAGTATCGTTTTTTAACTCAGTCTAAAAAATCTAAATCTAAGGCCGTTTAGCAAGAAATGATTATCTATAAATCCGCTGAAATTTAAGGAAGTTAGATAGAAATTTACGTGAAACCGTGATTAATATCTGATGGCAGTGTAAAATGTAATTTATAAAATTGTGATACTGTAGCAAATAGGATGTTGCATGTTGTAATGCCTGTAACATGTTGGTCGTGCAAGCAGCTAACGTTTTCCCTCTATTAAATCACGTTTCATTAACCAGAATCCATCGTTCATATCGCTCCTAAATATATATTTGTTGATCGATTTGAAACAGAATTTCGATTTATATTAAGTGAAATGGGATTTTCCTTGGGCATTAGAGAGAAGGATCACATGATTAAAACGTCCTTTCTCGGCCACGTATGTTAATTTACGTACTCTGGTAGTCATGGTTACAACAGAAATAATTGAATATTCAGTGCTGTGTGGAAAACGATCCATCTAATCCGTTAACTCTCCATATAAGAATAATATTAATACGCCCAAAACGTTTCAGTAGAAAATATGAAAGGTTTAAGAGTAAATAATATTTTCTATTACCATGTTCCGTATCCACCTAGATATCTTTTGCTGAAAGCATTTGCAAACCTGGCAGTTCCTAATAATGCCACGGATTGCTGTATTTGATTTACTCGTCTGTTACACTACTTGCGCTGGGTTTGAGGTTATTGAAGATTCGGTGTCCTTTGTAAATAGAGACCAAACCGTAGAAAAGAAACTTGAGCTGCTCGGTTGACATTCCCTCTCTCTCATCAGGTTTTATTGTTACAATATTTCCCTTCTTGTTTTGAGAGATAGCTGCTTCAGTATTATAATTTTTTTAAAAGAAGTTGTTCCATTATCATAGAAAATGTCACCAACTTAGCTTGGTTCTGAGACCATACAGTGAATAAATAATATGATAACAACTTGTTTCTTGCACTATAACGCGTGCCCGGCGTGATAGTAGCTCCTACGGATCGCTGGCTTAGTCTATTCACGTGGTTTTGTAAATTATATGCATACGCTGCTGTATTAACCATTTGTATTCTGAGAACTTCTGATATTATGAACAACGCCTTGTAAAGAAATTAATTTTGAGTAGTAGGTTAAGACAAATTTGTTAAGACAAATTTGTACCTGGATACGAGATTCCCTATCGTGATGTTAGTAGCTTACGGCCCCAAAATTCCACAACAGTAAATTTTAAGGTTCTACGTCTATTATCAATCTCAAAACATCTCATTTCATCTTCGATGGATTTGGTGAATCGATTCATTCCAGCCATCAATAGTGGGAACATCACACAGCTGATGTTCATAGTCTATTTTCTATCAGTCCATTTACAAGGGTTTTCGATGTGTCAGAGAAATGGTTTAAATTTACTTGAGGTGAGGATCAACAATCCTTAACGGCTTCCACATGGATAACGAGATACTTAGACAGAAAAAAACTTGTTTTTCCCCTTGTGCCATCTTCTTCACTCCATATTACGTCGTACCTTTACTGGAAGCTAGGCAGTATTCCCTTTGAGTATGTTGGAGTAGGTTTTGCTCAAAAAGCTTCTAAAAAATCGGAGAACTATGTCTAAAAGTTTTACTGCTTTGTGTAATCTTGCATGAGTGCTGGTTTTGATACTTTTCCATCCACTAGTTCTTATAACAAAGTATACTGAGTAAAATGACTAATGGTATCAGCACCGAGCCTGGTGGGTGAGCGGTAACGCTTTTTCCTCGCATTTAGAAGGACGCGGGTTTGAATCCCAATCCGGTCATCAAGATCTGGGTTTTCCATGGTTTCCTCAAATCACTCCAGGCGAATGCCGGGATGGTTCCTTTAAAGGTCATTTTCGAATTCCTTCCCGTTTCTTTCCCATAGTCCTTTCCCGCTTTTAATGACCTCGACGTCTACGAGGCGCAAAGCCATGAGAAAAAACAAAAATGGCATCAGCATGGCATGGACGTTTATATATAGCTGGAAAATGTTAAATCAAAAGAAAATTTTTTCTAGGTTTTAAGTGACACAATGAACGTCTTTAGTTAGAGCAATGATAATTAAATATAAAACGTTGTCAAATAACGAGGTTGTAAAACGAAAGTTATATTTTCAGCCGTTTTGTGATCCTTAGAACAAAGGAGAATCAAATATATCTTCGCTTTCTGTTTCGAAGTGGTATAAAATTAAACAATGGTATTGCTGAAAATACTCTTAATTCTGTAGCGCTGACTTTAATGAGTGGGACGGAGGAAGTAGCTAATAAACTTGAGCGCTCATTTTAAGAATTTTGCGGATGCGCAACAGTTAGAATTAATGCAAAATACTGATCAAACACCAGAAGGCTACCATTTGTAATTATATAAAACACAATGGGGAAAGTCAGTTTCGGAAGGAGTGGACTCGTATTACGAACTAAATGATCGTACAAACATTCTCTCCAAATAGTCATGGTATACCTCCTAATATCGCGTAGAAGCCGCTTTTGCCTGGCGAAGTAAAGCAACCCGAAGTGGTATTGACACAACAAGTCGCAGGAAGTCCCCGCAGTCCGTCCATAGTTGCCGATACATAACGTTTGCACGATGTGAATTTTCGATTGTGTTCCAGTGATTTTCGACTGGATTCATGTTCGGCGATTTAGACTGACAAACCATTCGCTGGTATTATCCATAATGTTCCTCAAACCAACCGTGCACGATTTTGTTTCTATGGCATTATGCATTGTCATCGTGGAAAACTCTAACGTTGTTGGGGAACACGAATGTCATGAATGGTTGCAAGTGATCTCCAAGTCTCTGAACATAACAATTCCCAGTCAATGGTTGATTCAGTTTGACCAGAGATCAAATCCATACCAGGATGTAGCCACCACCAGCTTGCACAGTGCCTTGCTGACTACCTAGTCCATGGCCTGGTGGTGTCTGCACCACACTCGAATACTAATAAGAATTTTTACCATCTGGAATTATGATTCATCTAAATACGAAACATTTTTCAAATTATCTAGGGGCCAACCAGATTGTTCACGATTCCAGGAGAACTGCTGCAGCCGATGGAATTAGATTAGCAGAGGCAATTGCATATCCCATCAAGTTGAAATTTCGCTACACTGTACAAACGGACACGTGTTTCGTACGTTCCACATGGAATGCTGATGTTCTTTAACGCAATGGTTCCTGTCTATCAACACTGACACCTCGCCGACGGCCTGGGTCACCAAGCGGATGTGGTCAGCTATTGCATTGTCCATGTCGGGAATTAATGCCGGAAATCACATATTATATATATATATATATATATATATATATATATATATATATATATATGTGTGTGTGTGTGTGTGTGTGTGTGTGTGTGTGTGTGTGTATTCACCGAAGATCCAAAGAAACTGGTAAAGGCATGCGTATGCAAACACAGAGATATGTAAACACTCAGAGCACGGCGCTGCGGTCGGCAACACCTATATAAAACAACAGGTTTCTGGCGCAGGCGTTAGATCGGTTACTGCAGCTACAGAGGCAGGTTGTTACGATTTAAGTGAATTTTAACTTGGTGTCATAGTCGACGCACGAGAGATGGGACACAGCATCTCCGAGGTAGCGTTGAGGTGGGGATTTTCCCATACTACCATTTCACGAGTCCCCTTGACTATCGGCGATAATCTCCGACATCACGGCAGCCGGAAAAAGATCCTGCATGAACGGGACCAACGACGACGACTGAGGAGAATATTTCAACGTGACAGAAGTGCAAACCCTTCTGTAAATTGCTGCGGATTTCGATGCTGGGCCATCAACAAAAGTGCTAACTATTCAACGAAACATCATCGAAATGGGCTCTCGGAGCCGAAGGACCACTCGTTTACCCTTGCTGAGTGCATGACACAAAGCTTACGCCTCGTCTGAGAGCCCGTCAACAATGATTGGAAACATGTTGCCAGGTCTGAAGAGTATTGTTTCCAATTGCATCAAGCGGATGGACGTACAAGGGGCTGGAGACAACCTCATGAATTCATGGACCCTGCATCTCAGCAGGGGACTGTTCAAGCTGGTGGAGGTTCTGTAATGGTGTGGGGCGTGTGCAGTTGGAGTGACTTGGGATCCGTGATACGTCTAGATACGACTCTGACAGGTGACACGTACGTACGCATCCTGGCTGATCACCTGCATCCATTCATGTCCATAGTGTATTCCGACGGATTTTGGGCAATTCCAGCAGGACAATGCGGACACCGTCCAGAATTGCTACAGAGTGGCTCCCGGTACACCTCCTCTTTCCACCAAACTCCCCAGACATTAACATTATTGATCATATCTGGGATGCCTTTCCACGTGCTGTTCAGAAGAGATTTCCACCCCCCCCTCGTACTCTTACGGATTTATGGTCAGCCCTGCAGGATGTATAGTGTCAATTCCCTCCAGCACTATGTCAGACATTAGTCGAGTCTTGTTGCGGCACTTCTCCGTGCTCGCGGGGGTCGTACACGATATTAGGTAGGTGTACCAGTTTCTTTGGCTCTTCAGTGTATATCCAAATAGTATTTCGCCATGTTAACTATACATGCAGCTCAATGTTTTGTTTGTGTTACAATGTATAGATTTCATACCAGTGTGATTATTTTCCGCCTTTTGTAAGGACAACACAAGACGAACACCACATTTAATTAAAACCACCCAGGAAACACGCTACCCTACGCTGCTGGGGTCGGCCTCGGAAATCACGGCACATTCCTGCCACTGTGGATCGAATAATGTTGAATTCACGTATCATTTGCAAAATGGAATGTTCCGTGCGTGTTGCGTCAACTACAATTACGCTTTCAAACTCTGTCAATTAGTGCCGTGCGACCACAATCATGTAAGAAAATGTTTCACATTACTCACGAGAGTACAAATGAAATCTCCGACACAGCACGGCACATTTACACGTTTCTTCCATGTGCTAACACAATCTGAATATTTGGAGCCATCTATCCCATGACTTCCGGTACTTCATTGTGTATCGATACCTCATACTCTTTATTTTTTGTTTTCTTATATAGGACCAGCACGAATTTTGAATTTAACCTATCACTTCAGTGATAAGCTTTGTGATGGTAGTGTGCTACATTCCTTCAGCTGCAGCATGTGTGTCATATTTTATTGATTTTCAGTCGCTTGTGTATGTCAGACTCACCCTAAAACTTGCACCGATTCGTGGAGGATGAAAAGGAATTAGAGATGTTGAAAGCCTCGCTGCAAAAAGAGCAGCTGGATTCTGGAGCCGGAACGTGGCATACTCACTTGCTTTTCTTTCTCGTCTGCCGCAGCAAGAGCGCTGAAATTCAGTTTCGTTCTCATTTGCCTCATTTTGAGGGCGCATTCGCGTCGTCATTTCTTGAGATAGGAATATACGGACCGCTATGCATGTACGCAGAGGTATATTATGCACGGAATAATTTCACTGTTTATGAACCATACATGAAGTTTTATTAAGGAACCTTAGAAGAAATACGAAAGACAGGGAAAACATGAACAGAAGGGCTAAAGAAATAATTATGACTGAGTGCAACGCAAATAGTTAGATTACAAGGTTGTCTCTAACTGGATGGAGAAAAAGACACTGTTAGGAACTGAAACCATAGAAAGAATCATATTCCCAAATGGCTGTTAACCTGGCGTTGCTAGCTATTTCACACTATCACTGAACACGTTGAAGAATTAAGATCTCTTCCCTAGGCTAAAAGTGGGGCGCTTGTGGTTTGGCTGAACTGTTACCTGTAAATAAGAAAATAAAATTCCATGTGACAAAATACTCAGCCCAATACGTTAAGTTTAGAAATTAAGTTAAAAAAAATTGATCATGTTGACAATATTGTTTCAAAGGCAGGATAAGTTGTTAGGTATAATATCTGACCCGATATGCTCATACTATAATTTGAAATTGGGGGGGGGGTGGGGGGTGTAGAATGTGTGTAAAGTTTTTTGATTGTAGATTGTTCCATCTACGACATTGTCTGGCTTGAGGCTTAATATAATGATGAATAAAGGAATGCTCTTAGTGATTTTCTACGAATATAATTTGTAATAAGGCTTGTCAAAACCATTTCGGCTTATATACAATTCTTGATGTGAACAATAAGCCACCTAATTCCTAATTTCTACACAAGCAACACGACAGCGGTTTGATATAGCAGTAATAATTTTATGGTGGCAGTCTTTGAGAAATTCTTTACGCATGCTACATTGATTTTAGCCGTGTCGATACTGTAAACTTTAGGTCGTTTTTATATTTGGGTTGCACAGTTGACACCTCCGTGTGCAGAGACACGCGTGAGCTGTCTTCCCTCCTGGCGGGCTAGGTGCGGCGCGTACGAAGTTTAATGGGCTCGTCACTCAAAGAGAGGAGGGTAATAATTTATGGCAAGGCGTTTGCTGATCCTGGCAGCACGTTCTCCATCGAGGCACGTCCGCGGGGAAATACCCTGTGGAGACCGTCTCTTCACTCTCTATCAGTCTCGCACTGATCCCTCGCAAACAGACTGTCCCTCCTCTGAAACTACATTCGCTGTGCTAGATTTCGATTTTAAATCGAAAACTTTCTTTGCGTTTTGGTCTTCCGCAGACTAAATATTCTTGAATCAACTAGTAACAATTGAATATATACGAATTTATTATTTGATGAATTTTCAGCTCTAGTTTTTACTTTCTCTGCTTCCTTTCCAGATTATTTGTGTATAGCTTCTAAACAGTTTTTTCAAATAGCGTAACTGACCTGTTAAAATCCGTATTTCTGTCATTTTAATACTTACGGAAATTTATACCTATATCGGGAAAAGACCATTATTCTTAAGATATTCGTGGCACAAAGAAATTGCAAAATTGTGTTTGAGCGAGTAAGAAGAACGAAAGATTCCAACTTTCTGGATTAGGTGCCAACAGATTTTTTGAATCATGTAAGAAATCTCAAAAATAATATTGCTCTATATACATGAATACAAATTACGGACCGAGGATAGTGGTGTAACGGTTAGCGTTCTGGCCTCGCATTCGGGTGTTCGGCGGTTCGAGTCCCCGTCTGGGCATCCAGATTTGGGTTTTTCGTGGTTTTCCCCAAATCACTCCAGGAGAATGCCGGGATGCTTCCTTAAAAAGGCCATGGCCATATTCCTGTCCATTCCTTGCCCCCCCCCCCGCCCCCATCCTTTCCCGTCTCTAAACACCTCGTTGTTACCAAGAACAACAGTAACATGTGAACAAGTTGAGGGCAAATATGATGTCTTTCAAAACAACACCCATAACTCTTAATACTATTTAATGGACGGGAAATCGACTTTGTTTCAGGGGGAGACCCATGGATGATAAATTGTGTCATATCATGGAACTGTATTGGTAATAATACGTGGTATCAATGATCATGAACTGGCACTTGATTTCAGGTATTAGGGATTGGAAAAGTCTTCATTTCGAGATAATGGCTTCAGATAGTGGAATATATTACTGAGGGACATGCTTACTTCAGTGTAAATCCGTGAAGCGTAGATTTTCTTTACTAGCGATATTGCACACTGAACACATGTTCTCAATCGAATTTTATTATTAATAATAATAAATGTTGGACCGCGCTAGTGTAGCGGTGCGCGTTAAGGCGCCAGTCTCTGGGTTGCAGATGTAGCGGGACCAGTTGGGTGTCCTGATCCCCACCTACCGGCCACCCTTGATTGTGGTTTTATAGAGGTTTCCCACAGTCATCTGGATGATTACTGGAACGGTCTCCCATCTCCACCTCATAAGCTACACATTCCACAAACAAAAAATACAGTTATCGTACAGAACATAAGACAGACAGATGGCAACAAAAACATTCCTGCCCTAGGGTTAAGAGCTCCAGATCTAACAAGTCTGAGTCTAGCCACTATAGGGTTTCCAACATCACCCTTCTCCATAATTATACTAATCTGTCTGAGTAATCACAGTCAAATCAATATTTGTTTAGAATTTGGGAATAGTGTTACCACTCAGATTAGTGTTGAAGCGCATACAAAACAGTAACTTAAATTGACTGACTGTTTTATTTAACTTCTTTGTTGAAAACACTTCGATACATTATTCCACAATATTCCAAATGCAGTAAAGGTAAAATAAGATCACATGACAAGAGCACTCATACACGATATTAAAACTGAAACATCCGATTAAAACTAACCAAACGGCTTTAAATGTTCCTATGCCATGATTTTTCAAAACTGGAAACGATTATTTAGAATATTTGATTACTTTTTTGTTTGACTTTAATTGAATGAGGTAGAAATCATACTTTTCTTGATGCAAGATAGTTTACATCTGCCATAACTCACTAAACATACTCAAATGTAAAGAAAGAATTGAAAATTAGACAATGTCACAAGAAAACGGATAGAATATGAAATCTTTTTAAACTTATAATGATTTCAAAATGATGTAGAAACCAACCAAACGTCCGCTTCTCATAACGACGTACATAAAATGATCAAATACACTGTCAAGATTGATAGACTTGAATGTCAACACCCCTACGTTTCTTAATAAATACAACGAAAAAGGACAAACTAAAAAATGAAGATAAACAACTTGTCATATCTTCAACACAAGTAAAATATATTTCCAGAATGTCAGAATGTTTCTTTAATCCTCTTTAATTTATTACAACACACTGATAACCTTGATTTTACGTAGAGGTATACAAATGCTATTTTCGTAAATTATTAAAGATAGGTTCATTTCATACTGACTTATCCAACATGATTATCGTGCTAATACTACAGCCATCTCTGGTTTTTACGTCGAAAATGGTTTCAGCCCAATCCTTTGCAGCGTCGAAAATACCGCTGTCCTATTGTGGTGAGGTAGACGTGAGCTTTTGTCCGGATCATCAATAGAATTACTCCCGCAGGTTTGATTGAACAAGTTGCTCTCAGCCAGCACAATCAATACAGGGAGATGCAGAATGAGGTTGAAATGAATTACGCACAACATGAAATTAAAATTTCTACCTCAATTCCAATGAAAATAATTACCTTTTGTTATGCGCCCGATATTAATTTACAGAAACTAATGATTTTGCGTGTAAAATAGCATTTTAAATAAATCAAACTCTAAAACACATTGGAAGAACTTTGTCAACATCAGTGTTTACCTATTCGCTACTATTTTAAAAAACTTAATAGCATTTTTTGATTGTTACTCCGCTTAGAAAATTACTTTTCATTTATATCTTTCCTTATGTCGACGAACAAAGAAAGCATTGAAACATTTCAACATTTTAATGAAAAGTTTGTTAATATTTTTTCCCTTTTTCTTAGATTTAAAGATTTTGTCATTATTACTTTTACAATGATGCCTGTTTTTAAGTTTTTCTCCTTCCCTTTCACAAGCACTCTTTCTCACTCGTTTTGTGTCTGTTGCGGATTATTCGGAAAACACTGAAAAAATAATAATCTTGTTGTTACGATATTTATTATTAACAGATCGAATTTCAAAATATAGCACTAATAACGTTTATATTACTGGATTTATTTAAACTATTTGCATTAATCTTGTCTTTTTAACTAGCGTGGAAAATTACAGAATATATGTAACATGGAATTAAAGAAATTCCAGCAGGCTTGGTTGGAAGTGGTTGATACTACAGTGTGCTTTGAAACAACATACAAGTCTTTGTCGCATGAACTGTGCAAATTTTTGTTTGAGCAAGTTGTATTCGCAGATATACACTGAATCATTATTGTGCTCCTCCAAGACAATGATACACACACATCACCCATCGAATCCAGGACCATATCACAAGTTGCATACTGATTGAAGGCGTAGGTGTTCAGCTACCACACTTCACCATAGAAGTGTAATTCAAAGTAATTTAATACTATGTAAAAATGTAATTGTATTAACATTCAAACTAAGCCATCTGTAGAAAAATGATAAACTGATAACATATTACACAAGACATTGAAGCACTGACGATACATGAACAGAGGCGAAAAGCTTATAATAAACGTAGAAGACCATTTGGTACACGTTTGGTGCGATATTCTAAGGCAAGGGATGCAAAGCCACAATATCGTTTCGTACCGTAAATTTGTATATCCAACAACTGTTAATCGATTTTTTTTCCGGACGCTATAATTTAATTAATAGATATTGCATCCCTGTGACAGTCTCGCATTTATAAATTTATTTTCATTTAGTTTTGATTAACGATGCTGGCATATTATCCGAAATATTTGGTTTGATCTGCACTCGAGAGAATAGCCTTTTAATGGTCATAAGCTTTTTGTTACGGTTCTTGGAGACAATGGGCGTTTTGTTTGAATATCAAATAAAATAAATAATTGTACATTAAAATATAAGCATGAGTTCCATTTGATCACGATGTTATCTCAAGCAGTCCCAACTCTCCGTTTTGTGACAGATTGTACTATACAGTTACAATTTCTTTTTTTTTGTGTGTGTGTGTGGGGGGTGGGGGGTGGCATTTGCTCGATCAAGACTTATAGCCACCATTATCCATAATCTGTATATCATTTAATCATTTGTATTGTTCTTCATAGTAAGGACAACACACGCCAAATTCAATACTACATTAAATCTACTTATGTCCCAAAGCGGACTCGAACCTTTGACCCTCGTTAGGAGAGACCAGTGTTCTGATATTGTTTGTTGATGTTAAATGACTGAGGTAATGGTAATATGTGGTACCATTCTGTATCCTTTAGATAGATTTTTTCCTGAACTGTGTAACTTCCCTTACTTGTGAAAAATTCCCTGCGCATTGTTTCCCTGGAATAGTTACCGGAACCTTTAATTAAACTACTACGTTATATGTCTGCGAAATTACAGTTCCATGGTTTACGGAATTATGTATGTTAGATGTCCTCCGAAGTTGTTTTGCCGAGTTGTCAATAACTTATCTAGTCGTGTGTTTTTTTTTATAAACTTTTCTTTGAACATAATACTTGAGGCAATAATAAACAAATACGCATCAAATCGCAAAAAAAAGTTTGCACGTACATATCCCCCAACTTACCAGATTTGAGTGATTTGATGTTAAATATTAAACACGTATTGTATGGCATTATACTACATGAAACTTCATTGATAGCTAATGATGTAAACAAGCAAAAACTTCAATCAAAGCAAGTCTTAAAGACGACATTGGCGAAAATAACTATTATGTCTAATAAACGTTGGTTTCAACTAGGATATGTCGATATTATTTTTTGAAAATATCGATATTTATGAGTGATATTTTTAGGACGATATATCGATATTTCGATACTGAAATCTGGATATCGGCTTCGATATTTTTAATTTTTTTTTTTATCATTTTTCGTTTGCTCTGAATGACACTAAATGCCTTAAATTTCTGTTACGCCTACAAATCAGCAAGCTTAAGTAAATCTTACTACGTTTCTATAATTAATTTGGAAGTTATAGGAACCAAGTCTACTCAGATGATGACAACAGTGTAGGCAAGTCATCGCTCTCCCGGCACGAATCTAACGCGAAATAATTGTTTGAAATGAGCGGGCGCATTGTTCAGGGAACTCCAGTGTGTTAGCAGGAATAGTGGGAAGTATAACAAATAGTTGCTAATTAGAGAGCAAGAAAAGTAAAACAACTCAGAATAAGCTATCAACATACAAAACTAAATGAAATACCACCAAAAAATCTTATGAAAAAAAGTTATGTAAGTTGGCCATAATGCATGCGATGATAGCTAAACTTCTACTGAATAAATGCCTCAACTGTTATTTGCTTTTCAATCTTTAAATACACAAAATAAGATTTGCCTCGAACCTCTTTCGAATTTATAAATGTTTATTAATTTTTTTGAAAATTATAACAGATCGAATTTTTTAAAAAAATCAACAATCATCAACACCAAGAGAAACCATTAGAAAGTGAAAACCTGATTAAGAACAAAATCACACGTCTGTTTATCAGTGGACAACCTTATTTTTACAAGATTTGATTTTGTGAAATTTAATTTATGAAAATATCGATATATCGATACATCGATACTTTTTGCCGATATATCGACAGCCGATATTAATACTTTTTAAAGTATCGATATATCGAAAATCCGATATTTTATAAAATATCAGCAGCCCTAGTTTCAAATTTATGCCTCGAATGTTGTGGTACTTGATACCAAATAGATTGTGCTGATGTGTACTACTCCGCAACATTGTGAGTTTCATAAGTCATCAAAGTGAAAGTTTAATATTTTGTTAGTAGTTCTTCGACGCCGAAGTCATTAGAACCAGAAGAGAAGGGGGGCAAATGGGAAGGAATCTCACCATGGCCCTCTGAAGGAACTATTCCGTTTCACCCGTAGACATTTCCGGAAACCTCGATAAACTGAAATCAACATAAAGTTGTGTTTAAATCTGGAAGAATCTTTCATCCTTTTAACTAGTAGATCAGCTACAAATTATAAGTTTGTTCCAATTATCATGATCAATGTGGCAAGACTTGAACATTATCCTTCACAAAAACATAGCAGTTCATTATATTGTAGTTATCTAAAGTATATAGAATCAGACATAGTTTCAAATATATACTAATTTATAAACACTTTAACTGCGAGAAGGTATTGTGTGTTCGCAATCCGCGAATTACTGTTTTCACCATTAGATCTCGGTACTTGATCAGTTCCATACCCTAATAATTGAACGCTCCTCTTCATGGAATTCGTTCATTTATGTTAAAGTAACTAAAGCTTCTGGAATGTGTTTACATTGGCTGTAAGTACCTGGCATCCAGCCGACTCTGGAAGGTATCAACAGATAGCGCTAGTATTCAGGGAGGTTCCACTGTAGACACAAGAATTTCTAACCGAATTCTCTTAGAATCTAAGAATTTCAATCCCGCAGAACACTTGCGATATTCCGCATATTATTTTCGAACCGCTATCAAATTAATAATGAACTTCTGCTTACTGCACAATAATTCGACTTAATAATATAAATCAACAGTAAACGATACGTTAGAAAGCAGAATTATATTAATTTTAAAATATCTAGTCTCTCTTCATCTCAAATGCATTACTGTACAGTAACTTTGTGCTTTTAAATGATGTTTTTTAGTTCAATTGTAGAAAGTTAAGAAAATAATAAAAATTGTTAATATTCAGCCATTAAATACATTTCATGCCTTGCAGTAAATCACACGTTTTCAAACTAATCTATGTACTAAGCAATCAAAAATCACCTCGGTTGGTATTTGTATGTGAGATACGTAAATGAGTCTTAAAAAAAGAGGCGTTTTGTAAATAATTCGGTTATTTCTGGTTTCTAAACAAAGATCTTAAGAAACAACGAGTGTTCGTTGTTTCGCCTCCCACGCTACTTCTGTAAAATTGCATATATGGTTAGCGGCTTTCTGCTCCTGCTGTGACACATACCGAATATTATTAAACATGTAATTGTTTTGAAACACCCACACAAACAGAAAGTATAATAATACAAATAATCAATACGTTTGATGCAACATTTCATTCATTTAACTGTTATGTATACCGAATGATTTTAAGAAATTAATTTTCATTGATTAACTTTTTTTCGAATTTATGTATGCTATAATAATGTTAGAATTTTACGAGTACTATTGTACGAACCACTATAACCTAAGTATTTGGGAAATCATTCTCGACCAGAAAACGACGAACGATTGGCAACGTCTCGCGAACTGACATTTGTTTTCGTGAGATTTTACCAATTGCAGATCCGTGATATTTTGTGCGGGATCCATAACAATGTTAAATAATACGGGGTCCCGCTTTGCCGTAGTACTACCATTCCCTTGGAACTTAGGAACAGCCATCAACAATCTTTTGGAACCATCTGCGTGGAAAATGACCAATACTGGTTGATAAATTCTTTCCCTACCGTAGGAACAGGAACTCAAAGCATAATTTGCCTTCCTTTGCCAGATGCTTACCAGAAAGTAGATATTTTTTTCTTAAGGCAATCGATGTAAAGATTGATTGAAATTAACGCAAAATTCTATAGGGTGAATGTTGGCATTCTTTCGACTAAAATATTGCCGCTGTATTTGAAAACTGGAATGTTATTGCCATTGGGTCCTGTCCACAGGACTGAGAATCCTGATTTTTAACGCCGCAAGTTTCAACGGTCCATTGAGACCTCGATTCTCCTTGACTATTTCTGTTCATAGTACACAAGATATACCGAGCGTGGTGGTGTAACGGCTAGCGTTCTGGCCTCGCATTCGGGAGAACGTCGGTTCGAATCCCCGTCCGGGCATCCAGATTTGGGTTTTCCATGGTTTCCCAAATCACTCCAGGCAAATGCCGGGATGCTTCCTTCAAAAATCCATGACCGAATTCCTTCCTATTTCTTGCCCCCCATCCTATCCCGTCTCTAAAGACCTCGCTGTTAAAGAGACGTTAAACAGATAAGAAAAATATATATACACAAGATATAATTTTGGAAACCATCCACCGAGCATGGTGGTTGAGCGGTAACGACCTGACGTCGCATTCTGGAGGACCTGGGTTCGAATCCCCTTCCAGGCACCCAGATTCGGGTTTTCCATGGTTTCCCTAAGTCACTCCATCAAAAGCTATGGCAGAAATCCTTTCGTTACTTGCCCCCGTTCTTTCCGGACTCTAATGACCTCGACGTCGACAAGGCGTAAAGCCATAAGCGAAAAAAAAATCTAAAGCATCCTCATTTTCTCCTTATTTTGTAGCACTTTCCCATCTAATTAATCAATAATTTTATCTTTGTCTTGCAATTGATCAATTACTTTCACTTCGTAGCTCTTACCTATATATTTTTGAACATGTTTTTGTAGACTTATCAATGTATTTCAATTTTTTCGTGCATCAGAACCAGTTTTCACTATTTTCGCCTTCAAATTCTTTTATGCTTATTTATATGTCTCACATTGCTTGAAATATGACAACAACATGAAATTACTCGTAAAATCCCAGAACCGAAGACCCACAGAGAAAAAAGTAGAGCGCACGTTGTGAATCCCAGAATCACGAGTTATTAGATGCTTCACGCTAACAGTGACAAGAATTAATTTCTGGAATAAAACGATAAACCTCGTCAAAAATATATATGGCACACATCGCTCTACTGTTTAATTGTTTGTTAAGACCTATGAAATTTTTGTGTTCGAAATATATTTTAGTGCATTAATGCTGTCAAAATAAAGTGATGGTTAAATTAGGGATTTGTTTTATTTGCTTCATACGTCTAGCTGCCAGGTTGGACACAAAATTTATTATTTCATTTTAAAAATCATACACTGGCCATGTCACGCATCTGGAATTATGTCTCTGTTTCTTCCACTGTGTGGACGTCATATCACCAGTACTGTTATTGTTCAACTTACAATGTGGAAAGTCGAATTAACATAACACTTGATTCAAAATAAGTATAACCCCCACCGGAATCTAATCGGCGAGTCCTGACGCAAGCTGTGTGGACTCTATGCTAACAGCCTGGACATAAAATCAAGTTATATTGTAAGGGGTGCACTATAACGATAGCGTTGCACACCCAAATAGATGAGGAGTGCATCATCTAAAAGATGTAATTTCGCTGAAAGTCGAGGTAGAGAGAAAGGCACGGGTTGGCTAGGACAATCACGTGTGGAAAAGGAGTGTCGTTGTTGTTGTTGTTGTTGTTGTTGTGGTTTAAGGGCGCGTCGACGGCGAGGTCATTAGCGCCCAGGAGTGTCGTGATTGGCCGAGAAACGAGAAGGTGGTCGGGTAGAACATGTGCTCGGGAGTTAACCGGTTGTGCGAAAATGTTCGTAGAGTATGAGTATTCGGTTACGTGCCGTCCTCTAAACTACACTGAATAATAACGTTAAACATGTGTGCTGAAGAAACTGTAGTTCTGCAATCTTGAATAGTGAGAACAGTCCGATACGACAATGATCAGGTCTGGTGCCGACATTCTATGTATTGCGATTGAATAAACTGTGCAATAAATGCTGTTCTTGAGTTAGGCACTCGAGTGTTATTAATCACCACAACGCAATCATATTTAATCATTACAAGCAGTATAATTAATCATTACAGAACACGTGAATATCATTGAAGCTCGTACCTGTTTGTTCCGATTCTTATTAATACTTTTTGAATAATACAGTAAGAAATGAATTTGGACAAAAAAATGATTTGGACGTTTTATGAGATGATACTGTTCCAGTCCAGTTGGGGGGAAGGGGGAGGGAGGAGCTAAGTGTTTCCATCTGTCTGTGAAATGTTTAGTTTGTGAAATTTGTAGGTTATGATTCTGAAGTAGGGGATGAACCCCGCATTCGCCTAGGTTACTGCGGAAAACGCCTAAAAAAACGTAACCAGAATAGCCGGTGCGCGGTTGCTGGGATTTGAGCCTCTGACGCACACAGCCATGCTGGCGCGTACGAGGTATTTAAGTGGTCATTAATAGCGGTCAGACATTTTAATTTCACGGTGCGTCACTTTTCTGCAGGTAGCGAGCAGAGAGTAATGGAAACAGTAGCAGTTGTTTCCGCAGATTGTGCCTTTTCCGCCTTTGAGCGTGGACGGTAATGGCGCTTGTTGGTGATGAGTGTAATGAATTAGGCCTGGCGCAGGCTGAGGATTACTGACGCTCTCACGCATGCGCGCTAGACGCGCAGGCCACGGGGTGACCTCAGGGGTCAGCGGGATGAGTCGCCAACACGTACGAACCACAGAGCTCGCATCAGCACTGACTGCACAGGAGGGGAAACACTTCTCAGAACAACAGTAATTATACGTTTCAGACTTTAAAAAGAGTTAAATTAAAAATGATACGCTGTGTTAAAGCTGTATGAGATTTCTGTGTTGTTATGTCAACGGACATTCATCTTATACGAAACAGTTGCTTCTAAACAGTGCTCATAGTTGACACATACTGAAGCGTACATTTTGTACTCCTCCTTTTTATAGTTAAATTACTTTTTAATCTAATTATTATATAAAAAACCATTATTATTATATGAAATTATTGAAAAGTGGAATTGGGATTTTGCTGTACAGGTTTGCAACACCGTTTCCCGTACGTTTGACATTGACATTTATTACAACAATTACTTCTCAATTACAATTAATCAATCCACGTGTAATACGACAGTTTCAATATATCAGTTCTCAGGGGTTGTTAGATGTCCTTTCACTAAGCACAGCGGGGCGATGAGAATCTCTAGGGCGACAGGTTTTGTTTATCAATACGACACTTCTTGGGGTGGTTATCAAGATCTCTGTGCAGTTACCATTTTTCCGAAGGCGCCATGGCTTCCAGTGGTATTCCTAGGCGACGACCCATCTGCTGGCCGTTGGTTGCCTCATCCGCTCCGTAGGTGACATGGAACACAGAGCACCACAGCAGCACGTGCTAATATTAGCCGCTGCACATCACGTACCCTCTCCTCGGCTAGCCACGCACACAACCACCGTCGGCAGTCTACTGTGCTCTCTCCAAACCTTAACGGCTCCTCGGTACCTGCCTCAAGGTCGCATACCAGATCAGCCCTGTCACCCTTTGTCTGAACTGTCGACCTGTCTGAGCCAATAAAGCATATCGCGAATATTACTATGTAGTGTAGCTGATACACTACAATACGATGGTAGTGCGAAATGTTATCAGCTTGATTCATAAACGGCGACGCTGAATAAAATGCTACGACGAAACAGACGTAACTTCCTTACGACATTCTGCAAACTGATTTGGTGTCGAATAACGTCATGATTTAGAATGATTTGTTAAAAAATGGAGCAAAAGCGGAAAATGGTTCACATATCTCTCCTACATTTAGATATTTATCCAATTATTGCTGCATGATTCAAACCATTAACTTTGTTTCATTTGAGAAACTTCCGATTTATTCTCTTATACGCAACGTTATTCCTGACAAGTAAGTAAGAAGCTTAAGTAGCATTTGAGTATATTCAGTTTGCAGTTGATATTTCCATGTGAGACTAGTTGTTGTGTTCGCACTTAATCTTCTTACGCGAATAGGAAAATTAACAGATTTGTTTCAGTACGACATAGTTTTTCAGTAAAATTGGATCTCTTCCAGCAATTTGAGATGATTTTCATGGATACACGGAAGGTAATGTCAGCTGCCCACGAGACAGACTTCAGTTCGTCGTGAAGTCTACTTCTGTGGTAGCCATCTAAACTAACCCCTGAATTACTGAAGAAACGGATGCGTTCTAGCGTAATTGAAATACACAATTGATACTTTGCAAGGTTTGAAAGAGAGTGTTACCAAACATACCAAGCAAACTCGGAATTGATTTCGGGCCAGATATCTTATTAAAGAATCGCCGGGACTAAAACAGCGCCTTAGATCTGACAGTCACATTTAGTCAACATAAATACGAAATGGCCAATGAGAGACGGTGGTTCGCTTTTATGTTGTGTAGCCAGCAAACCGGTGGCCCCATCTTGAAGACTCATTTAAGAGGTCGAAGTATCTTTAATATATGCTACCCATGTATCTTGTTCTTACTTCTTGCGTTGTGTGTTACACTGCCATAAACAAATGTACTTACCCAATTCTTCTGTTTCGCTAGTTATTTCAAGACTGATTACGTAGTGTTATCGAAATTCCCATAGTTCTATTATATGTCTGCCATCCTGATCTTGGTTTTCCATGGTTTTCCCAGATCATTCCACGCGAATGCGGGGATGGTTCCTCACAATAGCCCATGGGCACCTCCTGCCATATCCCTTATAACCCTTCCAAAACCATAATGCTTTTCGATAGGTGCAATGCACCCTCCGCCACACACTTTTAGTGAATCGTGGAGTAATAATAATAATAATAATGTCTCTGCTGGCATTTTTCATGTTCTTAACTTAGATTTTACCTCCAAGATAGCTTGATTTGTACATGTGAAGATTCCTGAAATTCTACCATGGTTCTAGTTCCTTTTTAAAATGAAGGTTACCTTTTAGCAGTATTGATACCGGATACGAATGGCTGTTTGTGTCAGGCCAATTTAAACTCTGTCTCTTCAGTGTTCGATAGATCTTATGGATACTCCACGGTGGCTGATGCACCCTCAGTGTTCCTGCAGCCGATAATGTCACACGAAATTGTTTTGCTGTATTACCGTCTTCCTTAACAATTGCTAATAAGCGTATCATCTTGCAATATTTTGCCAGGTTTTTAGTGCTCTACTGAAACCATGGTTTGGGGGGGGGGGAATCTTATACTAATGCATATGAAATTGGGAAAGCAAAATAAACAATGGGAGGTATTACGATAATTTTAACTGGATGTACACGCAGTTGAATGTAATGAAGTGTTTACAGTGAGAAGGCATACCTCTCTGGCTGTGAGCGCCGTGCAGTTTTCTGCAGCTGCGGCCCTGAAGTGAGCGTGGAGTCGGTTCCGGCTCTTCGCTCCACTGGTGCTGAGCCACAGCGGTGTTTGGGGTGGGGAGGTCGATCGTCACTAACCGACTTCGTCCAGCAGTTGATGGCGGATCTTGGCAGCAGTCCCAAATAGATACACCCAGCCCGTATTGCGAAAGATGTGTCAGCGCTGAAAGCTGTACGCTCACTGCGCTATGATCTCTTCCTCAGGAATTATTAGGTTCTGTATATCTACATCCTTGTGAAAACATCTTTGAAAAAACCTGTCAGCGACAATACTGTGTACCTGGAAGCTGACTGGCTAACATCACTATAGTGAATACTACAGTGACTATTGAACCTTCGAAATTACAAAAGAAAAAGATGTAATGTGTTGTTATAGTTCGAGGACGAATACAGATCGTATGTACTGTCATTTCATTCGATACCTTAACTCATTCATGGCGGTTAGCAAAGTTTAGATTGATAAAACCTGCTCGAAAGCGTAGAGAATTTGAGAACCTAGCTGGTATGTCTTTCTCCGTTTAGTATTTGACAGTTAAAAACAAATTTTCAAGGTAAATATTGAAAGTTTTTTGGTCACACCAGACGAAATCAAGAAAGTGTAAATTAGTCAAACCAATACAAAGAGCAATAATCTTTATTTGAATAACTTTTTTTTTGTTTTGAAAAGGCTAACTCTGATTGCAACATCAAAATTAAGAAAAATATCATCACAATGTGATCTGAGGTAATCCTTTGAAAAAAAAAAAAAAAAAAAAAGTATCTGGTTTCCTAGTGGTTAATACATTTTCTCTAGGGTGAAAGGTTATTATCCTGTTACTAATATGTCTTTCCAAAGCCACTGCCTTGTTTACTAGATATATCAGTGAAGTGTTTAATTTTAACACGAATTATTATACAGCTCACTATGACTAAATTATCGAGACGTAAAATCGAAATCGGTAAACTGAGAAAGCCATAGCAGCTGTGTACTCCAACTCGACACGTTCGCATTGGTGTATGTTTTCTGGCAGGTATAAAGAAGAAAAGAAAAGACGTGTAAAGATTTTTTTAGCTATTACAAAACTTTTATCTGTTTAATTTTGTATATAATCCAGCTGTTATTTTTTAGTATCTGCTTTCAAGTGTTGTCTAGGTATTGCTATTCTACTCTGTCTACTGTTTACTGTCTTCTGTCTACTTTCTGAGTTTGTTGGCCAGCATTGAAGTCTGCTCTTTCTGGAGATTTTTTGAAGATTTACAGTTTAAAATTATAGGCGTAAAAAGATACAGTTACGTAGCATAACACTTGCAGCTTATAACTGTATATTTAAAACTGGAATGGTATTATTGCAATAGGCTGTGAATATCAAAAAGTGAAAACTTTTGACAGCCAGACCTTTCTCGCTACTAATTATGAAATGGTTTCACATTAGCCAAGTGCTTTTAGTGGCCCTAGTAGAGCATGGGCTACTACGCTGTCTTCGTGCTGTGAGAGTTGCTGCTTCGAGTTGGCCCCGTCTATGGGTGCTGTTAATTAAGAGTTGAATCTGAGCTGTTTTATATTTAATAAAATCGATTTACTGTGAAAACCAAACCATACAAACATTATCAGAATTGCAATTATTGTGTAGCCGACTCCATGATTTTTATTATTTTATTTTTATTTTTATTTTTTGCAACAAAAAGTGTTTCTAAATTATGTTGCTGGGCTATAATACGTTTATCAGACATTAAAAAATAAGTAGAAAACAATCTGGAAAACATATAACAAATCTTGAATATCCTATGAAATTTTGCAATATCTTTAATCGTTCTTTATGTTAACAATTACGGGGAAAGTATAAATCAGAATTGCTTACGCAATACTAAGAAGAATGTCAAATGTCACTAATCCATCATTGTATAATAAGGTTCGTGGTAAGGTAAAACCTACTTTCATCACGATATAAATAATTCCTGGAATGAAAATGAATTAACTGATTACATTCACTAAAGCGTTTTTCAAACAGTGTCGCTTACATACTAAATAAAAGAATACAGGAAAAGATAGGATTTTAAAGAATGTGCTAAGAACTTAAACAACTAGTAGAAAGAATAAATTACTTCAAAACTTCAACAAGGAATTCAAAACTCACTGGAAACCACAAATTGTCGGAGCGCTGATGTTTGGAATTGACTTTGGAATAGGATATTTTCGGATGAGGTGCACCACGCCCAGCATGTCTCGCCCCTGTTCTTTGATATATCCTTAGCCGTGCGGCGGGGGGCGCAATAAGAAGTCCAGGGCTCTCCATCAGTTGTTAGAGGCAACCAATAACAGCTAGCTATTGGTTTGGTTGCAAGGGATGTGGAAAGAAATAAAGGAAAGTGAACGCGTTAAGAAAAAAATTACCAGTTTTTTTTTTCGAACACCTCCAAGTTGGTAAACATAGTATAGCAGAGTACACATTTGAGAAAACATGCGAATAAAACCTAAAGAAACCAACTACTTTAATGGTTAGAAAAAATTTTGCTTTTTGGTAATTGGTTTTCCATATATAACTGCTGCCTAAGACGAAACAATTAAATTATTATTGCGCATTGTAATTACTTACACTTTTGATGAAGTTAACCTTGAAACTTTATTCTGACACATTTCTATGACCTCAGCCTTCCATTCAAGTCCCTCATTTATCCTTTTACCAAATACTAGGTAGCGTGATAGTGTGAATTTTGGTTTGACTGGATGCATACATTTGAGAGTTTCCTAAAACCGTTCCTAGTATTTTAGCTACAGCGTTTACTTATGGGGCTGAAAAAATTGTGTTATAGTTCTCAAAATACTGCTGCGTGATTAAAGATGAACGAATTTCGTACTAATGTCTGCAGTCGTGATACCTCGATCTCATACATGTGTTTTAAACTAAGTTATTAAATCTGCTTCTCTGTAAAATCCTTCATTATAATCCATTAGAAATCCGACATACGATACCGAATACCTGCATTGCTTTGTTCCGAAGAATACATTAATTACAATACGTCGTTAGTAGGGACATTGTTAGTATACGTGCGTAATGTGTAAATTGTCAATGTCTTTTGTCTCAATGTGTACGCGAAAGTAACAAAACTATCGGCAGAATCTTTGACTAATAGTGTCATGACGTATATCGTATATTCAGATAAACGAAACCTCAAAATGTTTCATTTGTGGATCACAGTGCTAAAAACGCAATTATTCTCTTACAGAATAACAACTTACAGGCATACAATGTTGCTTTGGGGAAGTATCGAAAATTTTTTCTCTAGTATTTCTGCGAAAGTTATATTCCAGTTTTGGACTGTGACAAATTGGTAAAGTCATGAAAATCATTATGCTAAGCCTTTCAGATTTGACAAAAAATTCTTAATCTTGTTGTCAGTCGTCGTACTAAGGAAATGAAGAAATACGAATTGAAAAATAAATAACCGGAAAATTCTCTTATAGTCTTTCATCCGTTTTACTCTGTACTTGATCAATATTGAAAACGATTTTGCAATATAATTGCCCTCGAATATCTGAAGCACTGTGGCTTGCTTTTGCTGTTCTGTTAGAGAACTAAAACGACGCAAGCTTCGAAGCAAATGTGTATGTGAGAGGGGAACCTTCCATCTTAGAGCTTACATGACAATGCGATCAATTCTGACGTCATGACTGCAGTCGCAAAGCTATACTTCTCTTGGAACAATACCTACTTATCTCCCTCCCCCTCCCCCAAACTTAACATAGTAACCTGTACCTACAGTTTTAACACGTAGGCTTATATCAAAGTTAATTTCGTGAAACACATGTGTCGAAAATGCATTTTGGTAATTTTTAACAGACTTTGTCCTGCGTAAAGGGATTTCGATTCCCCTACTTCAGAGCTCTATGAAATTATTTCTATGGTGAATAAATAAACTGATAATAAACATATGCTGTGAGTCAGTGGTTGACCTATTATTCTCTTTATGAGATACTTACTACAGAGAAACATGCTAGCATCTTCTCATGGTAGATTACCGGCAACCATCTAGATCTGAATCATGATACTGAGGATCTCAGGCTAGGTTTCTCACGATTTTTCCCTTTCTGCGGCAGTACGGTTGGTTAACTTCAACGTGCAGAAGCCAGACTGACTCTTCGATGATGCTGTCTGTATACAAGGACATTACTTCCGTCAAAATCTATGTAATAATCCTTGTCAGACACGACTGATTTAATCGTCTGGTTTTGAATGAATATATGTTGGTTGGTGCCAATTAAGACCACGTTGAGCCATCGTTCGGCTTGACTTTTTCTTCGATGTGGACACATCCTTGTTACAACTTGGACTGTTAGACCTACCGAGGACCTAAAGTTTAACGTTGAATCCGAACCACGGAAGCGTTGTGGCTTACTTCACTTTACACACCAAGCTGAGTAAGAGGTGAATATTCAATTAAAGGCTTTTGAAAATCTCATCCTAGAAAGTGATTCCAACTGGTGACGTCTCGATCTCCTGGTGGACAACTTAATCAATGAGCCACCTGACCGCTCTCTTCTGTTTTAGTTGTTCGTAAATTTCTTGCTCACGCACTTGTTGAGCTTCGCAATTAAGAGGCTACAAGTGCTTCGCAGTAAAAGATTGTCAACTGAACTGTAGTTGTAATCATACAATGTAGGCTTTAACGACCGGTATTATGAGTGTAGTTGTAATCATTTGTTGCTCGATACAATTTATTTTATGAATGTCAGTCATTTTTGAACGCATATCTTCTCCAAATGAGAACCAAAAATAACTTTTTGTTTGAACTGAATTCCAAGAAACAGAAAACAGGAATTTTTTGAATTGATTTCATTTGTATCTTTATAGCAATTCTTTTAAGATAGCTGTGTCTAAGGCATGATAAAAGTTGTTTTGTGATGATCCTAACTGAATTTAACTTTACCTTGCAGCTGGCTAACGCAGTAAACTGTGTAACATATTTTCAGAATATATGCTACTGACTTTTATTCGCACGAGGAACAAAATGACATTATTGAAGACATAAGAGTTGTCTGGTAGCTCAGTGTTTAAGCCATCTGACTAGAGATCGAAAGGTCCCGAGTTCGATTACCGCTCTCTAATGAGATTTTCAAACGCCATTAAGCCAACCTTCACCTCTGGCACCACTTGTTATGTAATGTGCAGTATGCCAGAACGCTTCCGTGAATCTGATTCCACGTTCAGCTTGTAACGTCTAGTTTATGACGTTGTTAAAATTAGAATAAAATAATGAGATGCATTAATTAATAAGTTAATTTGCAAAATTAATCACGGGTAGGCGCCAAGAATGGAAGTGTTCTCTATCCGAGAGAAGCGACATTCCAATTCTGAAATACTTTTAATCAAAGCAATTGTAATTTTAAAATTACCATTAAAACACAAATCTTCATCTAATCAAATGATATACTGGTACATTGGAAAGGAAGTTATTGAAAGCAGGGTTTACAACACCTATTATTTTCTTTGAATATAAAATTGATTGGTTTATTGAACAGAACTGAACATTAAAAGTTTCTTTTGAATAATTTAGAGCATGATTCTCATCTCAGAGCGTTGCCTAGGGTTGAATGACGCAAGAGTGTCTATACATCGTCGGCGTTCTTTACCGTAGCAGATGCGGAGAAATCAGACGGACCCTGTTGATCAGCTGGGTCACTTGGTGAGGTAGCTCCCCGCAGGTGGTGACCTGTCCGGCGATCTCCCAGGGTGCACCGGTGCGGATCGTTTGCTGGCCAGAAACTGAAACCCTTCTCTCCCGCTTGTTCGCTCCCTTGAAAACTTGCAGGCTCCCGAGATTTAGCAGACGCGGGAAATTTCAGTGAGTCGCAGCGTTTGGCGGGTCGTCCACTATCTCCATTGGCGCTCCTCATGCAACATAAAAAAACTTATGGTTTCTAAAAGTTCGTAACACAGTTTGATTCGCTGGTTCCCAACAGAGGTGTCCGCAACCTGACTTTTTCTCCGAAGCATCGTTTCTCTAGTTTCAACTTTCTACTGTACCAGGAAATCCTCATTTCGGCACAGTCCCAATACCGTCCTTTGAATTTCATTGATTGCGTAAAGCTTTTAACTTTACGGCCTGCCATAAATCGTTCGGTCTTTCAGCGCAGGTATGAGTCACCTGGCTCTCGCCGATGCCAAAGAAACGTGGAATTCACACGCATAAATTTCCCGTCACTAAGGGACATTACAACTTGTAGGTCTCCTATACCCGGTTGGACTACCGGGTAAGGCCAGCTAGCCACTACAAGAGGCGCTTTACACGGCTAATCGAAAATTCTATTCTTTTGCGGCTGAACAATCAGTCGAGATTTTCCGTCCTACAATGCTATACGATGATTTCATTTCTGTGAAGGCAGTAAAATTTACAGTAACATTGTTCTTAAAAGAATCTCCTTTGCAGATGCATGTTATAATCCTCAAAATTGAACAAATTATGACGTCTCAAAGAGGCCGTTCTGCTTCTGCAGTAGTCTGTGGAAGTGTGACATAGCCTCAGAGGACACTATATCTCTTTCAGCCGAGCAAACAGTGCGCGCGACCATATAACAGTGCAAAGTTTGCACGCTTCGTTGACAGAGGGCGACATTTAGCCTCTTCTCTTTACACAGTTATAATTGTCCTCGCAGACCGGTGGCAGATAATTCTGAGCTGGTTAATACATTCTTAGCGATCTCTTGAAACGAATCAATCTCAGGGACAGCCATCTTCCTTTATAGCTCTTCAAGAACTGGAATATAATTATATTATCAACATATATTTGCTAACTCTACGTCTTCGAAGGTATCCGGGAATTTGGTTGAGAGTGTTAAATATCATCCATGTTGTACAAGAAGAGATACAGGGTGTCCAGAAAAGGACTCCCTGATTTCAAAATTAAATATCTTGAAAACAAAGATCGATAGAGGAATGCAGTAAACGGTATGTTTATTGTGACAGCTGTAAGAAGTGTATACAGCATTGTGAAATAATAGTTACAAAAGCTGCTAAAAGATGGCACTGTACGCTGTACAGCTCATATCACCATACATAAGTGAAATAATCGTATGAAAACAATCTTTGCAAACAATCACATCACAATGTTTTCAAAATGTTCACCATTGGTACTACCCTGAGCTTCGGATCACTATTTAGGCATTACGTATGGCGATTACAGCGCCATCTGTTAGCAGCTTTTGTAAATATTATTTCACACTGCTGTATACACTTCTTACAGCTGTCACAATAAACATACCGTTTACTGCATTCCTCTATCGATCTTTGTTTTCGAGATATTTAATTTTGAAATCAGGGAGTCCTTTTCTGGACACCCTGTATCATGGACCATTCGCGGCACCGAAACTAGGGGGTGTGAGGTAAAGCTCGAGCTTAACTTTCGGAAGTACGAGGATTCTAATCCCCTCTGGCCAGCCTGGTTTACGTTTTCCATGGTTTCCCGAAATCACACTAGGCAAATGCCGAGATGGTTCCTTTAAAAGCCAATGACGAATTCCTTCCCGATGTTTGTCCCCATTGTTTCCGTAAAGCCCGAAGAAAAAAAGAATTGTTTCCGCGCATCGACTATCATTTATTGTCAAACAGTTTTCGGCATTCACTTAAAACGATTAAGTGAATCGTTCTCGGTTCAGTACAAAAAAGTGCGGAACACAATTAGAATAACACAAAACAATAATGTGCAATCGATTGTGATTATTTGTGATGCGGCAGTCTCCTCATTCAGCATGTATGAGTCCCTTGAAGAAAAAGCTTTTAAACTGTAGGGGTGTGGCAACTCGTTGCTTAAATCATTTGTCCTGAAAGTTTAGCACCGAGGTTTAAATCCGAATGCTCTCATAAGTTTTTAAGAAATTTTCTATATCGATACGAGATACATTTAGATGCTCCATGGTTCACCCACGGTTCAGAAGACCCGCGCAACAAATCAGAGCTCCGTCATTCTGTGTTAGAACCCATCGGGGATACCCCAGCTAATAGTGCCATATGCATTCGATTCACCTCCTAAAACCGTAAAAATGGCAGGAACCACCAGATGATGCTGGAAATTTCATTCAAGCCGACGGATTCGCTATGGCGGAATTCTGAAACTACCAGACAAATTGTTGTGTATTTGCTCCAAATACACGTGGTGTTTGAGTTTAAAATTCATTTTTCCCCTCTAATATTTCAGTAGAAATTTAACTGAAACATATAGATAAATTTGATTCCCACTATACGGACATACTTGCTCTTACAGTCTGTACAGTGGATCACGTTGTGACGAAGTATGTGTTTTTTTTTTTTTAACTGCTTAACTTCTCTTAACAGCGAGGTATTTAGAGACGGGAAAGGATGGGGGGCAAGGAATGGGAAGGAATTCGGACATGGCATTTTGAAGGAAGCATCCCGGCACTTGCCTGGAGTGATTTGGGAAACCATGGAAAATCCAAATCTGGATGCCCGGACTGGGGTTCGAACCGCCGTCCTCCCGAATGCGAGGCCAGAACGCTAATCGTTACACCACCATGCTCGGTGTGTGTTAAAAAAAGGTGTTATTTAGTACTACATTTAGACGTAACCCACTTTTCAAAAAGGGGAAACCACTAAACCTGTCCCTCAAATAAGAAACTTCGAGTTCTTTATCCTTTAGCAACAACTGAAATTGACGTGTGGGCATCACAAAACCAACTAACCCAATTCCAAATTGATCTCCGTTCCATTTCTTTTTTCTTTTGTCACTGCTACTATGTACTGCAGAGACACCAGATATAGTTTACACAGGAAGCTAGTGTGAATCAAGGGGGAGTGGTAGAGGTTCCACCTGAGTTATAACCAGACACGGATTGTTTATCCTAGGGGCGGAATATTTGTCCTGCTCTGTGTCTGCGTTAGGTGTAATTTGTGTTGTGAATGATAGTGGTACTTTTTTTGGTGAGATGTACGATTTATAAGACGGAAATTGGACAACGTGCTTTCGACTTGGTCACTAAGGGAAACCACCTAAAGATCGCGATTAGGTTTGTAGATAGGTGGGATTTAGGACTCGGACCTTGTACCATTGTACGTCCCGAACTACTGTTCTCGTGCCTTAATGAGCGCAGCTACAGTAGCGAGGAAACTGAGATACATAAGTATATGCTTCACACTTTTTTTGTTATGGACCTTTGATAAGATTGACGCTGAACTACTTGTCATACTCTGCCTGGCACTTGAAACTGTAGTGCGCTTGCGAGTTACGCCAGCGACTGACGTAGTGAAGATACACTCAGTGAGGCTGCAGTGCAGGTCACTAGCGATATTTGCTGGAGTGCAGTGAAGACTTTTTGTGGATGCCGCGAGAGTTCCGGGCAGGCCGCATTATCCCGGGGGAACTCGTCCTTCCATCCGTAATTAGCAGAGGTCCTGCGGGAGCTACCTCCAGCGGCCACAGATCCCGAGGGAGCCACTCCGAAACCAGCCACGGCCGGCTCAATCGCAAACGGCCGCTGTCGGCAGCATCGCACACAACTGTCGCTTTTATCCCAACTGATATCCCATGACCACATAAACGCATATCATTAGAATCAAGTCGCAACAATAGCGACATATCATAACTCTTCGCCATTCTCTCAAGCGCTTTTGATTATTGTGTGTGATGTATTTTTATGGATTGTCTCCAGCAAAAAATGAATTCCTCCTGCCGACACTTTGCTTTCTGTCCCTTTTTCACAGGCAGTTAGCCTTAAAACGTAATACGTTGCGATCATAAAATTTGTCTTTCATTGACCCAAAACCTAATAGTCTATTCAAGATATATATACAGTATATATATATATTTTAAGTCAGTCACAACGAGTAAGGTATAGAATGTTTGAACTCAATAATTAGAAGACTAAGATACTGTCTTTCAATTTTTTTCCACTTGAAATTAAAAGACTTGAGTGGCCTCTAAAGCGGACGGTTATAGATAATTTTTATTACTGGGTCTATCTCAAAAACGGATTACCTTGGATCCTGAAATTCATACCCAATTATCGAACTTATAATGCGTTTAAACAAAAAATGCTAAAAACATTTACATCAAATATAGTTAAGCAAAAGTTTATGTTTTCTGGTTATTTTGAATTATATTAATACTATATCATTGATAGTTTTCATGAGTTTTATTGGAACTGAACTGTTGCTATAGATAGGCGAGCAGCAACGTGGTATGGCGATGTAGCCGTGGAACTTTCACACCAATGTAGGAGTTAAATCCAGCTTATTTATTGTTAAAGATTTCAAATTTCAGTGTTGATAGCTTCTAGAAGGACTTGCGAAGTACAAAAAAAAACTGAATAATTTAAGTGTTTAACGGACATCCTCGCACAACTGAACTATGTAATTTGTAATTAGATTTCTAGATACTGTCAGATCCGTTATGCAATATGGCTGGCGAATTTTGCTAAAATTTGTGGAAAATAACTTATTTTGTGTAAAATAACTTCAGTAATTAGTTCATTCACTTGCTGCGTATAACCCCATCGTACATACCAGTGTTGCGGATAAGTGTATGCCATATTTTCCGCATAGTTCGACTGTTCAAATCGCAGTGAGATATGTCTAAATACAGGGCGTTCGCCGGAAAACGCTACCCTCCCAGTCTGTTGCCGTCGGCAACTTGCTCGGTCAGTCGTGCCAGCAGTTTCCGCCACACGGCACCGTGAATCACCGCACTGTTTAACACCTCCGCTGCCCCAACAGTGCAGTGCAGTGACCCTTACATTGTTAAGAACGGTTTCTTTGCATTGTAGATAGTTTGTGACTTCAGTCTCTTATTAATCAGTGTTGTGAATAAACGTTTCTTTGCGGTTTGGCTGGTTTGGGGATTCATACTCTTATTAATCTGTACCGTGTTTGAGTGTGAGTAAAATTATGATACGTTACAGTTTGCAACAAAGAATATTTCTCTACGATACATATGTGAAGAAGAAGTCGTTTAAAAAGTGTCGCAGTAAATTTCGTCGCGAATTTCCTGGCGCTTTACTGCCAGCTAAATCAACAATTCTGCGTCTGGTTAAAAAAGTAAGAGAAACGGGTTCATTTTTTAACAAAAAGAGACTGTCGGTCAACCGTATTCTCACAGAGGAGAAAATTGACGATATCGTTTTTCGACTAGAACAGTCACCCAAAAAATCATTAAGTCAGTTAGGGTAGCGTGTGTCTCGAAATATGTTCAGAAGATGTGAAATGTGCATTACACAAGAGGGTCAACACTTCCAGCATCTTTTATAAGGTAAGCTAATGAATTACGTCACATTTAAATGCTTAGCACACAAGTTTCTGAAGTTTATGAAGCGTAATTATTATGAAATAGTCCGCGGCCGACGGTCGAACAATGCCGAAAACTGAGCGCTCGCTCGCCGGGAGCAGTTTCTTCCTTGTAGCGCTAACAGTGGGTTGCGTTTCCTGGCGAACGCCCTGTATAATTTCGCGTATGTTTACTTCGCTGGAGGAGCATTGTAGCCCGTTTAATCATGTTGGCTTCCAATACTTACTGGCTGGTTGATGGGTTGCATTAACGGGTAATATATGAATGATGGCAATCACCTTAAGGTGCACATGTGGTTTTTCACTAACGGCAAGGTAACAACAGTGAGCATCCTTTTGTGTGAGATTTGAACGTTGATCGGGTTAGTTACTCTTTCACAGGTAATCGACTAAACAGACTGGAGGAAACTGGGCATAAGGCAATCTACATTAAGGAAAGCGCCTAACAATGGAAGCTTATCATTACTGACATTGTGCATCGTGTGTGGCAAGAAATGGACTGTGTGTTGGTGTGTGTCGAGTCACAAAAGGTGCAAATATCAAGCGTTTGTAATGTTTTTATTTTTTAAAAAACCTTTGTAAGTTTTTCTATACATTAATTCAATTTCCATCTCAATTGTGCTAAGTGCACAATTGTTTTTTAATCCCGCCAACCATCAACATTAATAGGTAACCACTTTGGTTAATCTTTCATCCTGTCTGCACCTGTGTGACCAGCCTTATGTTTTTTAATGATTCAAAATGTTTCTAATTGCCAAGCAACCATACACAAAACTGAACTTCGTTGAAATCAACATTTTAATTATAAATTACTTTTTTGTTAGTTTATATTCGATCAATACAGAAATAGATATGCACAAAGTTAGTACAAAATCAACGTTGTAGCTTTATTTAATAATAACTCTGTTTACTTAAGAAACAGGAGGAAAATCAATTGCTACAACACTGCATTGAACCCATTATTTTTTACGGCTTAGAAGCTAATTTTTAATAACTATTTATTGATCATCGTACCTTGGCTACAGCTGTATAAATTATAGACATTTATTAGATAGTGTTTTACAGTGTTGTGAATTCCAATTTTTTAATGAAAAAGAGTTTGTCTCATACATGTTTTGTTGGTACTATTGTCGACGCAGGGTAGTCATGTTATATTTCTATAAAGTTTTTGTGTATAGACTGAATTACATTTAAAGTTATCAAGTCAATACAAATTATTCTAAAGTTTTACAAAGTGAAGTTCATGATATTTATTTAGAAAAGGATCCTCAAGTAGGCATGCAGAAAGGAGGATAAATTCCAGAGGATTGTAGCTAGTGACAGTTCTATCCTCAACTAATGCTATTATTAAACATAATTCTCAAACTATTGAGCATACTGAAATAATTATTTACTTTCTGTTGGTCAATCATCATTATGGATTATAGATTATTATTGCGATTGAAATCTAGAACCTCTCGTTTTTATTCTAATTCGGTAATCCACATTTCTACTTACGACGGAAATAGTTTTAATAAATGAATTTTATTTAGTAGTATCCTGTGTTACGTACGACAATAGTTCCTTAAAACTCTGTCAATCTTTTAAGCAAAACCATGTGAACCCCCTGCTAATATACCATACAGATTTCATGTAACAAACAAAGTAGAGGTAAATTCATATGTAACTTCTACAATAGTATATCCAAACTGAATACGTTTTGCAGGTCATGCGCAATTCATCCATTTTCTTCCAGCTTCAGGCAAATACTGATAAAGTTACAGGAGTAAAAATAAAAATTTAGTTCTATTCAGGTACTACCCCCCCCCCCCCCCTCCAAGTAAATCTTTCCCTCCAGTTTCCATTTCGAACAGGCTGAGAACATTCGTCTCCACCGAGTTGCTGGAGATGCATAGTTTGCTGTACTTGTTGTTCCTTCAGCCAAAGGCCGCATAAACTAGACTGATCATACCATCAGACAGTGAGCCATGGAACTTTTCTACCAAGTATTAAATTCATAACAGCATTTGCACTAAGCAGAGTACAGCTTCAGGAAGATTTTATCTACCATTCCTTTGCACTATCAAATTTCAGCAACTATACCAGATATTTTGTTTACATTGCCTATTAGAAAAAATTAAGTATTGGCGAAAAAATTTTCATTTCAGATCACAGATGGAAATTTAACTGCTGGTGAGAATATTCCAACAGACAAAATTTTGTTTTTTCACTCCCTGGACCCATAATTTAATAACTTTATAAACAGAAAATTTCTTCAGTAACTCCGTACAAAGTAGGCACGTTGTGGCGAAAGTCTGAAGTAGAGTTTATTTAATAGACATGTAGAGTGAAATAAATTGAATACTAATTTGACGACTATAGTTACTTGTCGAAGCTGTGTGCAACGGAATCTCATTTACCAGTTCTTTTTTAATATATTGTTCATGTCAGTAGAATTTTACGCTTTTACCACATACCCTGTTTTCTAAGATTTTTATATAGTTGTGTAACCAATGTTAGTAATCCAAATATTAATGGTAACAATTGATTAGTTTACGCGATTAAAATTGGTTTATTTAATTCCTCAAGTTCGATACAATCATCTCACATAAGATAATGATGGTTACGTACCTCGTTCTCATTTAAAACCGTTGAAAGTTGTTTGTTATTACAAGCAACTACTTCGTCTCTAAGTAAGACTCCAGCTTTATTAGAATGCATGCCACAGAACGATCTTAGTGAGAAGTAAGCAGTCCTCTAGGCTCCTCCTCAGGGATTTCCCAGTGGAAAGTTTGCACCGTTCCTGTGGGACAACAGGCAAAGAGACCTAGCGGACTACGGAGCAGAAAGCTTATGAAATATGTACGGCACAACGAAGCCATACCTTCGTGTGGCCCATTGTTTCACACCTCTTTTCTTTGGTGGCAGAAGAAACCGAGGAAAATCTGACATGTATGTTGCTGCACCAATTCACGAGAACGCAGTTTATGTTCGGCATTATAAAAGTAACAGTGGCAGAAGAAACACCGATGTTATATTTGGAGCTCCCGTATCCAGCCTTCCTGTGTGTAAAAATATTAGGTCAGCAAGTATTTTTTGAATCCTTGCTGTCCGCTCAACTCTTTTAGAATGGTACAATACGGTTGAAAAAGAGATTCTCTATACTTGTTATGTGAAGACCTTCGTGGTGGCTTGTGTGTGAAAGATTGACGCTGGTTCTTTGGAGGACGCAGGTTCCATTCCCCGTCGTGCCATCTAGAATTTGATTAATTCATAGTTTCCCGCATCCACACCAAGTGCATGTCTTGACGTTTCCTTCAAAATTTCATTGCAAAATTGCATTGCAAAATTTCTACCCGCTCCTAGGCCCCATGTTCTCTCGGCTGTAACATATCAATCTAGTGTGGAATAAGGAAAAGTGACCGTTGAATTTGGATTTTAAGAATCTCACATTAAATCAAGGAGCATAGGAAAGAATGTGGTCCTAAAAATAAATAATGAAAATAAAAAAAAATCAAAAAAAAATCGTGTGTTCGAAAAAAACCTTTGTACGCTATCATTTTAAAAATAATCATTCTTTTTTTGTTTTGTTATTTCAATATGGAGTCAGTTAAAAAGTTGTGTTAATACATTTTAAGTAAAGAGCTTACATATGAATGCTAGTTTAAATAAGATTAGTTGTATTGTTTATTAGATAATTATAACTGCAGCCATAAAATATGAGTTTGAATACAATTACGGGAGAACAGAATGTTTAGAAAACTGGGCCGCTTCATGTCAGGCCGAGAGAGTTTTAAAAAGTAATGTATGCCATAATCGAACACGATTTTAAATTAATTTTAAACCATCAAGTAAATGGGACTGTTCTATGTTCATACTGTTAACTGATATTCAATGCTTACATTTCATATTAAATTTAATTAAAATATCTTTTAAGTCCTTAACTTCAGTATTTAATTCAAGTTACTATGTTCTACCTTGCTTATATTATCGTGAAAGAGAGAAGCAGATAGTTTCTCACCACTTTCAGCAGCGGGAAGAAATACGAGGCGCGGAGCAGATAATTTCTTGTAGTAGAGCCCAGTCGATTGGTCGTTAGATACCGCCCTGGGAGGCTCTAAATCACCACGAATTAAGCCTCGGGTCGTACCTCACCAGCGACAGATTAAACCAAACAAATATTCGGCCCAAGTCTGAAATTTTCCCTCTGGAGATACGTTCGCTTCGTAGTGGATAAATGAAGCTACCTTTTGACGTAAGGTCCAAATTTGTCCAAGATGTCCCAAATAACAAATCCACATTCTTAACGTGGCAATTTGTTGTTAGGGGGATTTTCATTCGAAAAACTTGAAAATTTTAAATATTTTTAGAATTAACTGTGCAAATTTTCCGAATGCATTGGTTATTGTAATATTAAATCTCAAGTACAACTATTACCATACTCACATAATGCAAACGAAAGTATTCATTTCCATAAATAAATCAATGAATAGAGTGTAAAGCAGATATTGAGTAAAAGTTCTTCAGTCTTATCTGAAATTCTACTCTGCATGTTATAAAATGATACATTGTTGCAAACACATGTACCTAAACTTTCGAACTTTTTGTATGATTGATAATTTTGTCCCAAATATGGCTTTCATTCTCCGACTTACAATCAAGGAAATACAAAACACTTTTATCAACAAATACATTTTAAGTCAGAAAAACAGCTAAAACTTTCCATAAATTTTTATCGCTTACTACACCAGTTTTGTTTGTTATTTGATGAAGTTCTTTTTAGGTGATTTATTTAAATAATGCTGGATCAATAGAATAACCATAAAAAATTTTCATGGTCTCGACTAAACGCAGAGGCCTATATATATATATATATATATATATATATATATATATTACCGTCCACATACTGATGTAAATGATGGAGTGAACATTTTGTTCCTTTTAATGTTAATAATCGCAGTGATACTAAGAAATGTGCAGGAAATTTCATTTATAAAGTCAGCGAAGAAATTATTAATGTTCACGTTAAACGTGCCCCCGTTCCATACTTATATTTCATGGTAATTTTTCTTATTATGATATCATACCTTCTATTTAAAAGTTTTGCTGTAGATTCATTTATTAATATTCGAAAATAATTATTTATTACTAATAGGAAGATATATATTCAATCGTGTTTAACTTTCATATGAATTCGTGAACTGTGATTTTATAGAAACTCTAAAACATGTCAATCCCAGCGACAGATTCTTTAAAAAAAAAAAAAAAAAAAAAAAAACAACAACAAGAATTTTCATATTTATTATTTTCAGTATTTGATATCACCATGAAATACCTTTAGTTTTTGTTTCCTGTTTCAACTTTGAGTGTTGGTATTGTATAAAAACTTATTCTGAAATACTAAAAAAGTGTTTCGAGTTTGGTGGCCGAAATTAAATGGTTGTTGGACGGGAAAAACTATTGGTCTATTGTTGCGTACAGCCGTTGGAGCGGCAGAGAAGTTACTTTGCTCACAGATACTTTTTATATGAAGACGCTCTTTGAATTCCATGAAATTATATGAGGAGCCGGTTATTTGTTACGTGGCGATACCGCATGCACTGGCGACGGCGTACGTGACGTCACCGTGACGATCCGTACAGTCACAGCTTGTAAACATATGTCACACAGGAAATAAATGTGCACTCGCGGTATCGTTTCGTAAAATATTTTATACGGTGTTTTACAGAAATGAGAGGCAAATAAGCGGCAGAAATCCGATAACACATCAAACACTGAACATCTGGTTGTGTTATCGGACATCTGCGGCCGCTTACCAGCGGCCGCCTGCATCTGATTCACCTTCGGGATATCAGTTTAGGTTGATATTGTACAATTTTAAATTATTGTGACCTCGCTACGCTCGGTCACAATAGCACTAAAAGGAATAACCCCACTTTTCCGTGTGGTCCCGTTAGTAACATTTGTAATATACGCATATTTTTCCCTCTTCTCCCCGCCCAAAAAACCCCACATTTCCGTGCGGTCCCGATAGTGACATGTTTACAAGCTGTCACGGTGTACGTTTACAAGCTGTGACTGTACGGATCGTCACGGTGACGTCACGGTGTCGTCACGTCCGCCGTCGCCAGTGCATGCGGTATCGCCACGTAACAAATAACCGAGGAGCCATTATATTACACGATAAGAGAGAACAGAATATTTTTATCATTTTTATATTCTATTCCATATGACACAATTAAACTTGTTGTTGTTCAATAATCTTGTAGAATTACAAAGATGTGTGACAATAGTTTCTTTTTCAATTTCTGTGCAATAGTTTCAAATATTTTCGGTATGTATTTTAACAAAAACAATTATGATTGGTATTCCTCAATAAGTGCCCACATAATTGATTTTTCCAGATATTTCAGTCACACGGTTGATAAATTATATGGAAAAGACACCTTTTTAATGACTTAAGATATCGCATATGAAATACGCAACTAAATCAAAACAAAACAGTGCATTTATAGTAACTATTCAACACTCTATGTCTACATGAAATGAAAAATAGTTTTTTCTGTTGGAGTGAAATGTTACCTAAAAATGTTTTTGGAGTATTTTTTTTTTACGGATATGTTTCGAGTTCAATAGAATTCGTCATTATGTGAGATTTCAGCACAAGTGGTACAAATTCATCAGAACTACTGACGAGCAGTGGGTATCGTTGACCCCTGGATTCAATAAAAGAATTGTTATAAACAAAAACAAGTGAAAACTTAAATATAACTTACATTAAGGAGGATGAATGGCAAGGCAAATACTCTTACACGTAGGTAAATGAAAAAAAAGTTACAGCAAGAACAAAAAGAATGATTGGAAACAATTAAAACAGGAGAAAGAGAGTGGAGTTGTGTATAGAACGGAAAGATATTTTGATGAAGGAGGGACAGTTACTAACCTAGCATTAGGATAGCATAAACGGCAAAGTGTTTATCTTCCGAGGTAAATGGAATTCCCAGTAAGTGCTATTACTTGCAAATTATATTCATGTTATGGTCACTAAACTTCTCGGCGCAGCTTTTGTTTTCTCTGTATAATGCAGCATCCTTCAGCTTGAGAACAAACTTTAGTTGGTTTTGCGAGGGCAGTGTTTTTGGTGGTAGCGAGACGCGTCGGGACGGAGCGTGCTGACCGCTGCTAATGCGTACCGAGCGCGGTTGGTTGACCTCATCCGCAAAGGGCATCGCCGAGTCTACACCGCGTGCCCAACGACACGAAAAATCCCCAGCCGCTCGCCGATCGACGTTTTTAAACGCATGTGCTCTTCCCGTCACAGCCGTTCGTTCTGGCGTCGAATTTCTCGGAACGCCAGTCGCGTGGAAACCAGATTTTCCAGAATCGTTTGCGTGAGTACACTCATTAAAAAATATAGAGCTTTATATGCGATGCTCTTATAGCAATGTCCAGCATCTCTTGAAGATTCTTCTGCTGTAGTGTTTAAACTTCATGTAGTATTGCCAGCCTGTGAGTTTCTTTATATGATTTCATTCGCAATTATTTTAGTATAAATTAAACTCGGACTAATTTAAGGCCAAATGTGATTTTACAGATTAACACCTAGCATTGCAAATCTGGATGTAGGCCATTTTCCGCAGTTGTTGGTTAATAGATTATAAATAAAAAATCCGACTGGAAACAACTGTTAATGTTACTTTATTCCCATACGCGTTTCGCCCTTATGGTGTGGAGCATCGTCAGTGGCTGTGAATTTGTTTTACATGTGTTTCATTACATTCGACAAAAGTATTAAAAATTATATTAATAGAGCAACGCAGATACAATAACAAAAAAAAATGTAAACAAGGTTGGTAGCACTGCGTTTAATTAAAACAACATGTATGTTATGTAGCAGACAAATGCAACAAGCAGCTTACAGTCAATATTTTAATGGATATAATGCCAAGTGTTTAGTCAGAAATATGTATAAGTGTAAAACAGTTTTCTACTAGTGAAAAAGAAGATTTGTAAAATGCATAAAGTGCTGTTCCAGATCGCCATGTAAAATATCGTCACCCTAGCTGTAAGTACAATGTAAATATGTATATAATAATTTGTAATGCTTTTGTCAAATGTAATGGAACACATGTAAAACAAATTCACAGCCACTGACAATGCCCCACACCATAATGGCGAAACGCGTATGGGAATAAAGTAACAGTAACATCAACAGTTGTTTCCAGACGGAAATTTGATTTATAATCTAACACCTAGCAGTTCAATGTTAAGACACTATGACGTAAGATCTTGGCGTATAATGTTGTCGCTGCCATATTTACCATCGCGATTAATATTTATACATTACTTTCTATAATCAAACAGGCTGATTCCTTCCCCACTTTCCATTTCAAAAATAAAGTTTTGTAATAAACAGTAGAAAAAACGACAAACTGGTTATTTGTGGATTTTCAAAAAATAAAAACAATTTAATAATAGGAATTTTAAAAAAGAGAGACTATAGAAATTTTCAATGTTTAATTTATACTGCACTGTAACAAAAAATTAATTTATTTCATATTTAATAACCACGTAAAACAATAATTTGTTTTTCCCCGTCTTACGGTATGGAGAAAGTTGGGCTCTGCCTACAGGTTTCTAATCTTACTTATTAGCCGACTCATCGTCAATGAACAGGCAGCACAATCACAGTCAATCGATTTTTCTACTCGACTGACTGGGGATCCATCCATCACCAACTCCGAATATAAAACGTGACAGTAAATGCATTCTTCATCTTCGGTGTCATTATTTGATCGTGCTTGCTTTTAATTTTTAACTTATCATGTCTCCTTATTAACCTTGAATTCTTGTTCCACAATACAGAAGGATGAGTATAATAGAATATCGATTTTTGCGTATTGTATCTGAATGCATACTGCCGCAGTCGGTTCTGTTGGTACACTGAAGAAGTACTTAGATGGCGTTTGGAGAATCATCCCGATTGAAGCAATATTAGCGTGTTACCTTATCACCATTTGTTCCTCGCTAAACTTCTTTGCCCAGCTACCCGAAATAATGCACCGATTCCCACAAAACATCCAAGATTTACATTAACCAAATTCGCTTTCGAAATTTTGATCAGATCGTTTGTAATTGTTACAAGACATTCAGCTAAATAAATATGTTTACGAGTGTAATGTTGCATACGTCGCAGAAACTTTCATTTACTTCAACATATGAAATAGATGTTAGATATTTAAGATATTATTATGTTTTTGCGTAGTTAACCAAAATATTGCTGAGATCATCATAGTCACTCGTAACTTGACGAAGTAAGGACAGTTACAGTTCAAATTGAAACCAGTTTCTCATTACTGCAGTCATTGTGATAACTGTAAAATAGCACCGATTAAAAATCTGCATTATTAGAACAATCAAAACAACTCCAGATTGACTCTATAAACAACATCTTAAAGCTAACATGCAACACACTATTGTGAACTTTAACTGAAAAATCGATTACCATCGAAAAAAGAATTCTAATTTTTTTTATTTTTTTGGTAATGTTACTACTAAATATTGCGTCAATATTCATATTTTATATTAATGTAAACGTAAATATGTCGTAATTCGGAACAATTCCATTGTTGAAAATGCGTAAAGAAAAACCTTATAAAAATACAAGCCATAAAATCTGAACGAAATTCAGTTTAAAGAATCCGTTACAGATTACAAAAATGTTTTATAAATTAGTTTTTTTGATAGCATTATGCTTATTAGAAATCTATGTAGAAGATTACCACACCAATATCTGGTAAAATCGTTCCAAAGGCATTACAAAGCGATTGTTAACTAAAAACTTTAGATCTAAAATTTTGCTTCATTACCATACCTGTAAAATAAAATAAATGGACGGCAGTTCTCTAAACCGTCATGTGAAAACTAGGTAACTGCAAAACAGGTAAAAATTCTTCTTTCAGCTAACAAATCAATTGCTTTAACTGTGCTGTAACATTTTTCATTATTGTTTTGTTTTGACCAGCATAGAAAGCAGTTTATTTATTGTAGCAGCAGTATAGTAATACCGACATACGGCAAAACTATAATTAATTAAGACTAAGTACATCCTGACATAATAATATTTAGGAAATAAGGAATCCTTTCATATCTTGATCGGCACAGGTGTTGAAGAATACTGTAATTATTTTTTTTATTCTTATGACAGGAAATGACGTAGGGGGAATAATAAAAGATTGACATGCCAATATGCAATACCAGAAATGCATAGTTAAAAAACGTAACAGTCTTCAGTATAATAACCCATGTTTTCTACAGCTCTTTGGCAGAGATATTAAAGACGCTGAATACTATGTAATTTTTGTGATCCGACAATATCATCAATCTATCATCCAAACGCCATTACGATTTCTACTTGTTTTCAAAGCGCTTTACACATAACGGCTGCTTTAGTTTCAGAAGGACATAACAATTCACCTGTAGGAAGGTCGGGCGAATAGTGGGAATGGCTTGACACTTCGCACGCCACCAAAGTGTCAGATACCTAGCAGATGCAGGATCACAATTGTACACTGTCGGTAGTGTTTCACAAAATACTTTCAGTTTCACGTTCGGACGAAGTAACGTAATTTGAATAACATTCGGAATGTAGTTTGAAATTTTACTTTAAAATAAACATATACAAGAATAATGGTCTGCTTCATGTGACTTTATATTTGTTGTTACACTACAATGTTGTCAGTTATTTTGACTATAGTGACAATATTTATAAAACGCGCCTCCACTCCTGACTGAGCATCAGATAGCCAAATGCAAATAAATCTCATTACCCGAGCTGTCTAGGAGAAGCGACTTCAAGCTAAACAACATTAGTCAAGTGCTCTTAAAATTAGAAATTTAATTTTGAAGAACTGTATCTGATCTAAACTTAGAACTACTGTCGAAATTTTCATCAGAATTATGTACGTAATTTGTAGCCAAAAATAATGCGCAGAGGTTAGGTGTGGAGCTTCTATGTAACGTTTATAATACTTTAGTTTTCCACGTTTACATTTCTAACGCGACTTCAGAAGGCAGAAAATCGTATCGGGAATCAAAATTCTTAGATATGTACGTTAACCATCCGTGATCACTAATAAGAACAACTGTAATGACCTTGCTGTCGACGGGTCCTAAAGCCACAATTATGACATTTCTCCTTATATGAGGTAGTACCAGAGTGATTGCTGGTTTGAGGGCCCAGTTTTTTATGGTTCGATGCTGATACAAAACCATATTTGCAAGAAAATTGACTATCAGATGTTTTCTTGAAGAGTTGAAAACATTTGTCTCATTTAACTTCCAAGAATAGTTTTCGGTTCCAGCATTATGATTCAGTTATACTAATGCTTATACAACGCAAACAGAAAATTAATTTGAGAGCAGCCCATATGACATATTGCGCAAACAGTGACTTCACTCTCTATGAAAACAGTGGATAATCTCATGTCAGAGAGGCAAACAGTTTAAGTAAACTTGATGACAATATTGCGAGATGATGTAGGTTTTAAATTATTGATGAAATTTTCAGGAACATAGATACAGGAGATTCATTCACCAAATTATTATTTCATGATAAAACCGTTTTTTATGAAAAATATAAACGGTAAAAATTACTTTCGGCTCTTATAAAAATAAGAAAACTGCTCAAATACTAAGTTCAGTAGACACAGAAAGAGTAAAAGTATTTTCCGCGTGGCGTTCGTGGTAAATATGTTTAAATTTTTACTCCATATGTTGCTGGAAATGATTAGAATTACATAAGAACATAGTTTTAAGAAAAGTAACAAGTGATTAGCTATACAAATAAATTTAAATAATTTATCTATAACTACGAGTTCTGACATCAAATACTGTATTTTATACAGAATAGAAAAAGATATAAACAGCACCTCGGTTATTAACCAGCTGCAAATAATCTTTTTTTAGATGCCAAATGCATATTACGTTTTCGGTTCTCTTTGCTTTGCAAGGTAAAGAAAAATTTCTGCGCAATAAATTGAGATTTGAAGCAGAAATTTAGTTTGAGCCAAAGTCTGTTAGAGTGCTGTAGAGCACTTCCCATCTTTTGTGGCTGTAGAATGAGAAGTTGAAACAAATTTCATTCTCCCTGTAGAATTGAAAATTACCTACATTCTTCCATCACCTCTTATTTCAGAGTAATAGCTACGTATTTTACCATTTTGAATTAAGGGTATTGATCGGTAAGAGTTAAAATCTGGTAGTGGTTTTAAGCAGTTTTTGCTAATCTAGTAGGCATAAGAAAAACAGTTGCTAATGACACCATTCGTCGGTAGGACGTTAAGCAACTTTCTCTAACACAGAATGATAACAAAAGGTTAATCAGAGCATTTCTATTACGCCGCTAAAGAGCATCGGAACTTTTAAATAAGTATCTGCATTATGACCAATGTGCTTTTAAGACCTACACTCGGTTACTGAGCTTTAAAGATATTAATTATAAAATAATTGTTCTAAAATCAACGGAAGCGACGGACGTTCTCAAAGGAAACGAATTAATTCTTAGATTCAAAATATATCTTGATTATCTAAAGTCCTCATAATGAGTGACCGAGCGTGGTGGGTGAGTGGTAACGTTCTGGCCTCGCATTCTGGAGGACGCGGGTTCGAATCTCCATCCGGCCATCCAGATTTGAGTTTTCATCGTTTTCCGAAAATATACAAGGCGAAAACCTAGAACCTTTCCCGCCTCTAATGATTTACAAATCGACAAGTCCTACTGTTTAGAGTAGCACGGGGAAATGTTTTCGCTCTTTAGTATCATTTGTGTACCATGTCTAAATTCTTCGAAACAAGCCTTACCAAACTTAATCCGTCTTTCATCTTTATCATTTAGAAGACTTTATTTTATATTTTTTTCTGTCCTGTTTCCTCGAAACATTTCAAACGTTTTACCTGTAGTGAATTCAAGCCAATTCCCTTTCACTCATAACCGTCCCTATAACTTAATTGTTTATTTTGTGAAATATGTTTTCAATGTCTAAAGATCCCTTGTCTCTCTACTGCTGATAACAGGAAACTAAACGAACAATTCCAAAATATATTTCAAGTTTACACAAGTTAATTACAGGGACGGATTTTTAACTATATCATATTTACCATGAGTGACCTTTGAATTTGTTACACACAGCCACGACGCTAATAATCGTACCCTTTAATAATTATATCCTTCAATTTTGTTGGTGTCGTAATGAAGAGGTATTTCAAAGCTATTGCTGGTTTTAAATCCATTAATTATTTAAAAAAATCATTAAACAATTTGGTTGTAATACTGCTATTGTAAAGATAAGCAAGTGATGAAAACCAGAGAGAATTGTGATTCACATAAATTGGAGATGATGTTAACATTGCTGACAGAATCAGCGGGATATGCGGTGGTTACAATAACACTGTTTGCCTTGCTTATTTCACGACTTCTGTATCACTGTTTCTTTTCGGCCGTTGTATCTCTGGTAATATCCAACATTATTTAAAATTCTTTTTGTAGACTTTGTTTGTGTTTCTTTTTCAATGAATGACAATCTACTCTATTCATTCTCCCATTCTCAGTCTGTAAATATAATTCCACAAACAATCCTCAATCGTATATTGCCTATATTTTTTTATTCCATAATATGATTCTATGCACCATTAATTTTTGAAAGGTTTTGTTTTTAAAATTTGCTGTTCTCCTAGGCAGGATCTTCTGTCTTTGTTTTAATTCAGATAATTGTGTGCCAATCTCTTCGTCATTATATCCCTGAATTTTTGGATATTGGAAAGATTTACTGAATTGGTAAGTAATTCTGATTTTGAAAAGTGTAAAGCATTAAATAAATTTTTAAGGATTTTTTAATATTTCTTCCAAGTGTAAAGTAGGAGTTAATTTCCTTGGGACGTTGATAGATCTATAAAACTCATAGTTGGCTGGTGTTTGTTTGTACTGGCAAATCAGTTCGTAATTCAAAGTTTCATGTCTGATACGCTAATATTTATTACACCAAAATCTTTGATAGCACTGGTAGATGCAGATCACTTAGTAACAATATTTGTTTTAATTGTGTAAATACATCTTTTATTACACGTTTTCATATATATTTTATTAGTAAAACTGTCAGGAACATGTAAAAAATACAGTAACATGGAAGATATCCATAATTGTTGTGTGAAAAATTGAGAAAATAAAAATGGAAAAGAAATTTTCCGTTACCTGTGGGTTTTTTATTTACTAGTGACTTTACGCCTCGTCGACGTCGAGGTGGTTAGAGGCCAGAAAGGACTGCGGACAAGGAACGGGAAGGAATTCGGCCATGGCATTTTTGAGGAAGCATTCGCCTGGAGTGATTTGGGGAAACTATGGAAAATGTGGATGCCCGGAAAGTGATTCGAACCTCCTTCCTTCCGAATGCGAGACCGTTACGTAAAAACGTTATCGAAAAGACTTAAGGTTAAATTAGAAGACATTAAACAAACGCCTCGTTTTGTTACCAATTATAATCTGTATTGCTGGCTATGTATGTAAAGAAATACGTGGAAGTTGTTTCTAATATATATTTGCCACACTTCCAACTGCGAGTGACAGAAATTACTTGTTCAGTCATATCGGAGGGCTCGTGTCTCTCGGTAGACGTGCGCTTGGGGATCGCTTTTCTCGGCGGACTCTTGAGTGCTGATGAATTTAATATGATGTTCTCAAGCAGAGCGGACCTGCAGGCAAGAAGCCAAGAGCGGTGTTCTTGGAATTAATTATCGCCGCTTAACGGCGTCGACAAGGCCTGCTGCTCCGCCCCGACGGTCCACATAGAGAATGACTCCACCTGCACAGTGGCTACGGGGACGCTCTTACCAATCTCGAAGACGGCGCCATGCGCTTCATGATTGAAGTAGGGAGCGGCTAGAGGTGAATACTTACTATGTTCCAAACTTATCAGCGTTGCTTTGTGATGTAAATAGCTCCGTAGACAGCTATCGATTCTTGTCTCTAAATTATACAGTTGCGTAATCTTTAATATATACATAAGTACAGATGTTTGGTCCACCGTAGGGGTTGAGGTGTTAAGCAGCACCTGAGTCTAAGCCCTCATCCGCCACCCCGACCACACCGTGCTATTGTACCACTTCACTACCACTCCGTACCATCCACCGTTGTGGCAGATATTTCCACCACTCCAGTGGAGACGGTGATTCATTGAACACTTCGCCACCCCTATTGGGTGACCACGGGGAGCCACGTGAACGAAGCGCCACCACGGATCAGGCTCTTCCAAAACTTGGCCATAGAGCGAGCCTCTTTGTTTATCCCGCGGCTACCCAGCCCCACCTGAGTCCCTCAGGACAAGGCGGAAGCCGCAGTGACTGAGCAGCGTATGGGACCCGCTCACTAGCACAGAAGACCCCACGTCCCCCAGCGTCAAAGCACATTCAGAGCGCAGGAACACGCTGCTTGTATAAGCTGCAAGATTATGATCCAGCTATAATCGCAAGGTTTGGGTGTGGTTGCACAGCCTGAATGACCATATGTCTGGCGTCCTTTGAGGGCTTCATTCAGTCTGTATGAACTGTTGCGCAATCCGAATTTCGCAAAATAAGCGTCAATCAGTGCCCTACATTTTCAGTAGAAAAATGCGATATAGTGTAACATTTAATAATACTTAAAAATTATAAGTTAAAAAATTCCGGTTGCCATCACTTTATTGATCAACTCATACCGTATCCAAAAACAGCTATTAGATATGTCATTCGGGAGGACGCGGGTTCGAATCCCCGTCCGGGCATCCAGATTTGGGTTATCCATGGTTTCCCCAAATCACCCCAGGAGAATGCTGGAATGCTTCCTTTAAAAGGCCATGGCCGAATTCCTTCCCGTTCCTTGTCTCCAGTCCTATCCCGCCACTAATGACCTTAGCCGTCGACGAGGCGTAAAGCAATAAGTAAAAAAAAAAAAAAGTATTAGATATGTGTTACTCTTGTACAGCGTAATGCGCCGCAACAAACGCTACGATGACGTGTTCACGTATCTACACTAATGCTATAAATATACGAAAGTAACTATGTCCCTCTGTTTGTTTGTTACGTTATCACGATTAAACTGCTAAGCCGACCTTGATGAAATTTGACAAGAAAATACTACGTATTATTGTGAAGGACATATTTTTTAGGTTAAATAGCGTATTTTGAAATGAAATTTTGACAACTAATCGAAGGGTGACAGCAGACTGAAAGCGTCTGTAACTATTTCTAAGGTTGTATTGGTCACTCAGGCTTTGTTTCTCATGCATGTTCTGCTCATAAGTTTCATGTACAATTTCCAATTTATTATATAGCATAGATGCGGATTTGTGTTGAATGCGAAAACTATCAATAAATCCCAGGGACAGATACTGAAAATAGTAGAGGTACACTTAACAAATAATTATTTTTCCCATTGGCATTTATATGAAGCTACCTCACGAGTTTCCAACCCCTGAAGGCTATATCTTAACAAACGACAACGAAACCAAAATTGTTGTTTAGAAAACGTTATTGACTTTAGATGTCCACAGAAAGTGATGAATTTTTAAATCACAAACAAAAATATGTCAGAGGAACTGTAGTAGCTTCCCAATGTTAATTAACCCTCCTTCTCCTCCCGCCTTAGTTTGCAGTTATTTTTAAACACGTTGCAAATCAGATCACTTCCCGAGACAAGTTCAATACCTTCTCTGTCGCATCCCGACTCCGTGCTTTATGGGACACCTTTTTCTGTAACGTAAAACTTTCTATTTCCAATTCTAGTAATAAAATTCTATGTCCACGAGTGACAAGTTGCGAGTAACACCTAGTTACGGTATTTAAGATCTTTACATTACCCAATATTTTTAAAATTACTTTTGGCAAGTCTCTTCTGTGTGAGAAAATGATAGGAACATCATAAACAGAACCAAACGTTTATTTGTCCTTGGTGGGACTAGAATGGGGCCCAAGCGCAGTGCGTTTGCCACTGCGCCATAGAGGCCGGCAGTGTCTAGTCAGGAGACGTTACATCAAAGCCCCTGCTTGGTATGCACACAAGCATGACAGTCGTGTGGCGGATCAATGGAGCATAACGTTCGATTCGATCTGTCATCACAGTGAAATTACAAAGAGGCTGGTTGTATTGAGACCTTTGAGCCGCAATTATGACGATGAATGTGATTAAAGTGAAAGATAGTCCAGTAGTAATGTTTCTTCCGTATGAACAAGCAATAATCCTGAGATGCTATTGCCCTTTCCAGTTAAGATCCAACGTATTATAGCAAGTCTGAAATCGTCTTCTCCGAGTTTTTGTTTGCCATTGTTAAAAAATGTACATGAGAAATATGTAGATCAATAGCATTGTTGGATCATAAATTGACATAGTCTATTTTCGCATTTTCTTCCTAGATACGCATTGTTGAGTAGCAGCAGTTGTTGTCTCTATGAAGAGCATTTCCATATTTAAAATTTTCAGTATATCGTAGAATTACGCGAAGTACCCTGTATCTCATGATGAGTATGAAATAATGAGAGGTTCGATACCAAATCTATGACGACCTAGTAATCTTCTTTGCTGATCGTTTCCGCTAGTCACTTGACCTGCGACAAACAACATCAATAATTACTGTGAGAGCGCAGCAATCAAACCGTGATTGTTAGACGTAGAATTATTTAGGATATCGGAAGACGAAATCGATCCTACCCACTATATATCTGTCTAATTAACTGAGAATCTGACTTGTAGCTGATTTCTTGCAATGATCCACGTGAATGCATTGGTTGTCCTGATTTCGCAGTACCTATCTATTACAAATCCAGCGAAGTAACGCACTTAAACGCCAAGATAGCTTGGTTTGATACTAAAAGAATTACTGATTTGAAACGGTGTTAAAAATACAAAAAAAAATTGAATCCAGGAAGACAAATGTGTACATTCAAGCATATTTCTGATAGGAGTAGAACATGTTACCATCCAGTCACTTCTTTTACTATTTCATACTATAGTAACATAACTTATCGTTTGCATTTTTTTTAGATTATTTGCTTAACACTTGGTCTAAATACAATACAGTCAAAGTACACCCAAAAGTGTTTTTCTTTTGAATTAGATAATTTACAGTCAATATAGAAAATTGAACCAATACCATTGTTACAGCAGAATTTAGATCAATAACAAAAAATGAAAACTATTTTTTGATATTCAGAATAGAATAATAGAACAGATATCTCAATATGGAGAAAGTTGTTTAATAGCTCTTGAGATATCATTAAAATTACGTGGCGCAGACAATTTGAAATCTCTGTTATTAAGCAATTTTCAGTAAAACATATGGTACAGAATAAACATTTTCCTTATACTGAAATAGCTAGAAATTATTCTAATGACAACATGATTTTACTACAAAGATTTAGTAGCAACTGTTATATCAATAAATATCATTTTAAAAATAATAATAAACAAGTATGTATAATTTTCCAAAGAGAGCCTTTTCCCACAGTTAAGCAAGTTCATATTGATTTTCTGTATCGTTTATGCTGCTGCGCTGTCTGGGTTGCTGACTACGGCCTTTGGTAATGCCGATACTGCATTAAATTCTCCGGAAGAGTGCGTTGTCATGAACAGGCATCGGCGAACACAGGGTTAGCCGAAATACTAGAAGACAACGATCACGGGTGCTACAGAGAGGCAAGCGAATGTCAGTGGTACTGGGGAAATCAAAACATATATCAAAAATTTGTATGATTAATAATACTGATTACTGGCATTTCAATTTACTAGTTTATGTATAATTCTTCATTACACTGCCCCGTTCAAGGCGTTATTTAGGTGACTATAGATTTTGTATTTCCACGGATTTTTGTTTTCGAAATTCTCTCCCTTGAAATATTAAAGGAATTTGTTAATGTTAGGTATTGATACTTTCTTTCCAATTTAAGAGTATACATAAACATAAGACTCTTCAGCTGATAGTGGGAGTTGGTAATATTCATCTACCAAAATGAAATCGAGAAAGTTTGTTTGTCGTGGTATAACTATACGTATTTGAAGGAGTGAATTACGTACACAGAGGGATATAACAGTCCCTTGAGCTACTTTATTTACTTTCTTGTCACACGAATTAAAACGTTAACACAGAAATCCGTTAACTTTAAACCACGACTGGAAACATGTTTGCTTCAGAACACAATACAGTTTCTGAAAAAATATTCTTCTTGAAATTTGATAACTGAATATAGCCGAGAAAATAACATTTACTTCGGCGATTGGAAAGAGTAGGTGACCAATTTATTCAAAATTATTGGGATGTGATGAATGTTTCAGAAAGAAATAAGAGCAAATAAACGAATAGAAACACATAACACGACCTCCTAAAGTCTATATTTATGTAGCAGTGGACACTGGAAGTAGAGTATACTTTTGGAATACAACGCTACAGACTTATAAAATGTAAATGGTAATATTATTGGTTTAATCTATGTTATTTTTCTCATATGAGTTCAAAATGTCAGTGCAGAGAACATGATACGTGATCAAACTACTTTGACAAGTTAAACTCCAGTTTACACATTTTAAGTTTAAAATAAAATAATAGCGAAATGACAGAACGCACAATTTATAAAAAGTTTATCCAGAATAAATTACAATAACGCTTTAAATTAACGTTAGATGAAGTGATCGAAACACAAAACTTTCTATAGGGCACGAATGAAGACATGTAACAAAACTTTATTTTTATCGTTAACTAAAATTAAAAGCAATAACATAAACACTAGTTTAATTTATTAGTTGCCTCAAGACTTCTTTCATGTTGTGAAATTCCTCTTCGTTTTAATTCCGCAAAAGTATTTAGGCGAGCTTAACACTATGCTTGCTACTCATTTTGATAAATATCTGTTTGATGAATTGCAGTATCTACTACAGGTGAATGTATGGGAACGTGTTAGTGGTCGTTAGTGCCCTGTTCGTTTCGTAAGTTATAGTTTTAAACTCTGCTGCGATGATGAAAGATGAATTCTTAATTTATTTTATCGGTTAACATTGTTATTTGACATGTGTATTTTATAAATTGTTCTTAGTAATAATAATCTTTGAAAGATCTATTCACTTTGATGGGTGGGTCACGTATTATTTGTAGCGCAGTTTTGTAATAATAGGAGCATCAGAGAGAAGCTAGATGAGAATGAAAATGTTATCTGTTGTTATTATTTCTGTTGGTCAAAAGATAGAATCGAGTGGGTTTCTGAATGTTAAGAATAATGAAGTATCGGATTCCAAGAACAATTTTGAAAGATTTACTAATGCAAGGGTCGCATAATTCATTATATGTGAGGTAAGTACTTGTAAGTTAGTAAATACTGTATAATTGTAAGTTTTGGTGTAACCTTTCTGCTTCGATAACCGGTCTATTCGCGTCTTTTTGATGGGCGATATAAACAAATAAGAAAAAAATAAGAACTAGACAATTAATATAATTTATGTACCAAAAACTTACACTCCCAACAAAAAATTTCTTGAATTTTCAAATACGAAATTACGTGGCAGTAGATGACTGAACTTAAATAATTATCTCTTAGTTGAACATCAAGACAATAACAAGTGCAGTGCAAGTTCTTGCTAGAAGTTTAAACCTGTGTCCGACGCTTTAAGAACATCGCTGCTGGCAACAGAGTTTATGGCGATGAACATGACGCTGCTTTTCCGCAACTTTTCAATTTCACTTGAAGTAGCTCTTAATACTAAAATACATTCCGAATTTTCGTTTGAATCCACTGTCACCACAAAAATCCCTACACAAATATTTCGTTTCACAGCAAAATATTATCTGGGGGAGGACTACTTCCAAATTAATAAAGCCGATAGAGGAGAAGGAGAAGGAACATGCAAATTCTAACTTTTTGTAGGGTGACAGCAGGGTGACACAGTAGACTCCTGATACTTTTATTGACGAGGAAAGGAAAAGAAATCGGCAACAAACTTCAGGAAGAAACCAACTCTTTATTCACTCAGAATAATATGTGCGGACATGGGAGAAGAAATTGTATGACAATAAGTCGAGTCCATCTGCTGTAAAAGCCCCAACTAGGGCGCTAGGTATATATTGTATTACCCACATGGTTCCACGCAAACACTTTTAGCATAGTTGGTATTTTTTTTAATGTGATAAAAGAATTACTTGCGCCGTCCTTTTATCTATCAATGCTTTCCTCTTATACTGCAACGGAATATCGATTTTCTCGAACACCTTTAGTTCTATTTTAAGAAGTTAAACATCAGTAACGGAAATCAAGCGCAGCGTATTTGTAACTGTATTTTCCATTCATATATAATATTTATTGATTTCAGATTACCATTAAATGTTTTTAAATAATTTATGTTCTATTCATTTCTGTACTGGTATAATGAATACTAACACGTGCTGGATTATTGGAATTTATTTTTCCAATGTGAAATTTTTCAATTTAGTTTTCAATTATTGTTAAATTTCTAGAGTTTGTATTTTGACTAGCTGTCGATTGCCACTTCTTTACAAGAATTTTTGATGGTGTACAATTATTCGAGTCCACTTGACTCAATTTTCTATGACCAATCCGCTTAGTTAACACTCGATCGGAGTCATGTTCACAAATATGAATTAATGTATCACAATTTGACCTCCAATCAGCTACTGAAAAAGCCATCGCATTGGCGGAAAAACTACCTAATATCTGTTGTTGTAATCAACACGAGGAGATGAAGATTAATAAAATGTAAAAGGATGTAAGTTAGTTTAAAATTAATTTGGATTGTGTGTATTTTAGGTAATGAAAATGAGGTGTATGTAAATTTCTTGCAGTTTAATGAATGCATGATTGCGAATCGGCGAGTGATCATTTAAACTGAAACAATTTCTAATTACAGAATACAAATTATTATTTTACGTTAATGAAATTACTGTATGGTTGAAAAAGTAGATGAATTAGTAGTATTAACAGTAACGTTGCATTCTACATTATTAAATTAAATTCTAGACAGGTAGTTGTTGCTAACAATGGCCGGAATTCTGCCGTACATAGAGACTACAGAGTTGTGAGCTGTAAATGAATTTTATTTTTCTTTATATTTTTTAATTTGTAGAACTACTAGCTGATTTAATACCAGACGATGACTGATTGAATTTCATGATGACATTATAGACGACGTTTGCAGTGATATCGAGGTATTCCAGTTATAAGCCTTTTACGCACTTAAAAATCAGATAAACTAAATTGGTTGAAGCATTCTGTTAATAAACAAGACTTTAAAAGATGCGTAGTTAAGTGATAAGTATATCAGATAAATTTCATATGCGTTCTTTTTTGGAGTTTGACTACTTCTCAATGTGAATTCTGCATTTAAGATAGTTTTTTTTTTTCGCTTACACTAAAGACGTTTCGGATTCTATGATATTCTGGAGGTTTATTCGGCATATAGGCGGAATACGAAATAAATGTTAACCTTTTTACATCTTTCTTAATGTCGGACCAATTCTCCTTTCGTATTAAGCACAACAAAAATGTGGAACTAACGTTTTAGGCAGTAGGCAGTGATTAGTGTAATGTTGATGTTTTTTAATGATAATTCTTCTTGGAATATGTGTCACACATTTTTTTTTTGTGATGTGGGTGGTGAGGTCACTCAAGAATGCGGCCAGTTTGTTTTATTGGCCTTTGTTTGTTCGGCCTCTCAGATGTTAAATCATTTCCATGAAGCATGTTATCCGTCACGCACTTCAGGACTAAACAGCAAAGCTTTCCAGTAATGCGCTCCGACTAGTATGCGATGTCACGCATGTTTGGTCTTAGCAAAAGTACCGAACAAAACGTATGTTCCCAGATCCTATATAACATCATATCTGGGAGAATCTGATAAGTTACTATTAAAATCAGGTAATTAGGTGTAACTTCTTATCAACTCGAGTTTTCTTGAACGTCATTAATCTGTGCATATTTATGAAAATCTTCTAAACTTCGAATCTCGAGAGGAAACGACGAGGAAGAGCCAGACACGTGTCTAACGGAAAAGAAGTTTCATAAATTCAATATCCCGAAAATCTTGTTTACTCGCTATACCAGTTTCCCCGCTGCTCGATCTTGGAGAAGATATAAGACAGCGTTGAGAAAGAACGGAGGGAAATAATTCCACAACGACAAGGTGTTGTGAAACTAAGTTCAAGAACAGTATGGTACAGGTGACTACCGTTTACAAAAAACTATCTAGCGTACTCAAGTAGATTTTGCCAACAACTGCGTCCACGGTGAACTCAGAAAATAACTATAGTATATTTCTCAACAACTTGTAAACTACCACCATTAATTTACTCACATACACTGGTGTGCAAAACATAAGGACCAAAGCAACGTTTGTGTGCAGCGTTACTTCTACGTTAACTAGCTCGATAAAACTTTAACCACATGCTACAGTATGTTACAGTAGGAAAATAAAAGAAATGACTCGAACAGAAATAACACCTTTATGCAGAAACAATAAGTTGCACTGATGTCTATGCGAGTGGTCCCCTTGATACTACAAAAAGGAGTCACATGGTTATAAAAAGGTTTTTGGTTACCAAGGACAGCAGTGACCTGCAACGTGCTTCCATTCTGGATACAAGGTGGGTATGGAGTAATGGGACCTTCAATTTCTCCGCCACTGTGGCTGAAAATTTCTGAATGGTTTTTGGTGCATGTGGAAATGCTGCAATACGTCTCCCCAACACATTCCACACATTCTGAATGGGAATTAAGTCGGGGGAACTGGAACGGACAGGCCAGTCCATTCGCTGAACATCCTCTCGTTGCAAGAACCCCTCCTTCTGCGCTGTTTGATGCGGTCGCGCATTGTAATCCCAAAAAATGAAGTTAGGACAGAATATACAAAAGATACACATGGAGAAGTAGTACAGTGACTCATGTGTGTACTGCGTTCAAATATTTGGAGGTAGGTTCTCCCATGCAACAATGAGCATCCACACGCCACAACACTTGGCCCACCAAAACGACCATGTTTAACAATGTTCCTGGGTACATTACGTGTTCCTTCCTCTAGTCAGATGGTGGTATGCCCAGAATCACTACTCAGAATGAATCTGCTTATATCTTAGAAGAGCACACGACCCTACTCCTCGTCGATTTAGTTCTGATGTTTTTGGCACCATAGCAAACTGTGCCGCCGATGTGCTCGTGTAACTTAAATCAACGTAATGGCCATTGGACAAAGAAACCAACCCCATGCAGTCACCGTGCCACTGTAGACTGTGAGATAGCATGCCTAGCAGTTCTGTGGTATCAGTGGCACCTGGTGTTTGGCGCGGGTCCCTTCTTGTCTGTAGCACAATGTAGCGGTTACCTGTTGCTGTAGTTGACCATGGTTTGACCCGTCCTCTCCTTCGCGCAACAGTACATATAGTTCAGAACGCTACCGTACACTTTAAACAATAGCACACTCGTTGACTAACATTTCACCTTCTTACATTTTCCCGACTTTTCTCTCGTATGTGAAGTCATACAGCTGTTGTCCCTGGACCATATTGTAATGACGAACACCATCATAGTATTTCAAAATAGTTCGCTTATTGACGCACACTGTCTTGTTCCGTTCCTTGAAATGCCTCTTGTTGGGGGAACAGGCATATTTAGCGCTACAGTACTGCTGATCGCATTCTATGTGACTTCCAGCTTTGTGTGCAGTTGTGGGAGACCCTTGCCAACATGCTCCCGTGCTTTCATTCATTTACAAATAGTAGTTAATACGTTATGTTGCTTTATATATTTCGTCCTTAAGTTCTGATGTTTCCCGGTGCGCATCCAAGTTAAAATTTAATGTACAGAATAGAATTCAATTTCCTCCTTTTTCCTCAGCTAATGTAGCAGAATAACCAAATCCTGATCTTTCAAGCGCGGTGTCAAAATCGGTATAGTAGCTTGTTTACAATTTCAGGAGACACCAACCACAAAATGACACATCGACAAACAAACATGATAGACAAAAGTCCTAACAACATGAATGTGATAGTGGCCTCCAACGTGACCATATTTGGTCGGAACTGCTAAGAAGAACGCAAGACGAACGACCCCATCCGACCACCTACACTAGGTGCTGCAACGTCCGTGACGTCATCGCGGACGGTTAGTACGCGCGCGCTGCTGCCATAAACGAGACAGCGGCAAGTCCTCTGACGAAAGCCGCAACACGATGGCTGAAACGTTAGGTTTTAATGAACTGACGCGGCTCCACCCGGGGACCGAAGATAATACGTAAAATGACCGCGCAAGTCTGTGCAGTCATTTTAATATGTAAATATGCACTAAGTGTTTTGCCTTTTAGAACATTAAAACTGCCAAACCCAATCATTTAATGATTGTAAAAAGTGTAGATATAATGAAGGCTAACTTTAATACGAACATTATTGCCAGATTATTTTAATGTATGATATCCGAGACTGTTAACAAGTAAATTTAACTGGTTCATAAATATCTTCGATTGCAAACGCTACATTTGCTTCTTCCCGTAAGTTTCTTGGCTGCCTGGTCATTTCTAGAGAAACTTTATTTCACAAGAAGCATGATTCATTCAGCCAAAATATTGCCCCTAGACGCAATTTATGAAGCAATGACATACCTCTAACAAAAAAAACGCCCGGCATAAGAACGAAGAAACACTCGTTTCTTTCACTTACCATCAAAGAATGAGACAGTCGACAGAGAAGGTTAGACTATAGTGGACTTCCTCTACTTTGCACTACAGATTACATGAATACTTTTCAACCTAATTATCAATAATAATTTACATTCAAATTTTGGAGCAAGAAATTATACAGGTGGTTTTTACCTATTCTTTTTGTTTTTTATTGCGAAATAATTAATTGTTTTAATATGTAGCCGCATTCAACCGCAATTTCAAAACACTTAAAATTCCATTCTTTTCTCAGGATCTTTCCCTTACGCTGTGTAACTTAATAGTTTAATTGTTTTTTGAAACTACTAGCTGTTACCCGCGACTTCTTACGCTTGGATTTAAGATATCATTTGATATACAAAGCTGAAAGTTACCTAAGATTTGACCCAAACAACACCGAGTCGGCATAATATGACGGAAACGCCATCGATCTACCATTCTACTGTCGAACCTGTGTCATGACTAAAACTGTTATTCATACCGGAAAAAAGTATCCTATTTCCTTCCTAAAGATACAAAGTATTTCCTTGTCATCGGTATACACATATACAGTAGTCGTCAAAACGTGACAAAAAGAAGGAGACTTGCTTTCGCATATATAACATTATTAGGTTAGATCACACACAACCTGCCTGTGGAATCAGTATACCGTGAATAAAGTAAACGCTTAAGGCATTCTCCCGCCTACTATTTGCCACGCATTCCAGCCCTGAATTTATGGGAACTACATTTCAACATGGTATCCTTACTAAAAAATCCCAGGCTTGGCTCAAACTAAGAAAAACAATTCTTAAAAATGTTTGCTCCCAATGGCGTTTGAACCCGAAACCACACGAGAAATTTCTTACTTCAGTTACTGCTAAAGGGTGGAAGGTTAGGCAAATTAATTTTTGGATGATAACATTCTGAAACTGAAAGCATGGGTTATGTAATTTAAAACGATTCATAGTGAAAATATTTTATTTAATGGTTATATTGTGAGTTAGTTATTTCCAATAATTATAGTAACGGAAAAACATAATTTATACGAACTATATATACAAATATATCTTTTTCCAGCTAACAGACATCAGTTTACCTGCAATAAAAGGTAAAGTATGAGACGAAGTTTTCTGATTAAATAAATTGACTATTGAAACTACCTAGCCATTTAAATACGCGAATGAATGTAGGCATACTTAAATATACGTTCCTTAAAATGATGAAGAAGGCCTACTCTCGTACTAAGGCTCTATCTCACAACTCGGGGCAACCGCATTGTGATCTTACTAAAAAAAACATGTAGGGCGTATGCGAGTTTTCTTGCTAGAGAAACGTAACCGTTTTCCATTTTTTAAGAAAATTAATGCCATGTGGCAGTCTTTAATTCAAATGTTCAAAACTCTAGTCATATAAGCGATTCGTTGAATATTTAGGTATGATAATGCCTTAAAAGCAGAAATTACTAAGCCAAGCAAGTCATTCTAGTATTTCAAGTAGTTTTTACGGGTGTTTAGCAGAATAATTTCTGTCATGTCGGTTTCAGCAACTTCTTTCGATGTCTTCTTCGGAAGTATATCACGACACCAACTATGATACCTCGCGGTGCGCACTGGTACACGTACGCACACGTGAACCACGAACAAATCTGGTCGCCCGTTGGTAGGTTCTGTCGGCTAGGCATTGTGAGGAGTTTACAATTGGCGTCGTGGTATGCCGCAGAATTCACTTCAATTTGCTATTTCACCTGATGAAGGAAACGAAGAAAGTTGCTGAAACGTCATGCGTAGTAGAAACTAACCTGATGAACATTTTTACCTGTGAAGGAGCAGTACGCCAGGAAAGACTTAATTCTCAAATCAGATACGTCTTAAAAGAACTGTAGTGTTTCACTTTGTACTTGATTATTGGAGTTAAAAATTATATCTTTTGGTCCCATTAATTCAAAGAATTGTATTGCAGACTCACAAACATATGTAATATGGTATGATGGAAACGAAGAAATTTTTTTCTTAATTTATTACAATCTCAGCATCTTAAGTTAGCACTGGTATCTGTTAATATCTACGACATTTAATCGACGCTTATTACAAAAGATCTAAAGTATAAATAAAGTAAGTTAACACGAAATCTTCACAGGTTTTCCGCCGTATAATATTATCCGGTTGAAAACCTGTGAAGATTTCGTGTCAAAGATACGCTGGGAAGCCCTTGTTTCTCATAAAGTTAGTTAACACTTATTTCTGGTGCAATCAGCTATTACCGCTATTGAAACGAATAGGAAATTAGAGTTAAGGAGTTGCGTTGAAATTCACGCTCATTCAGCCAGATTTCTACTTCGTAGGTTTCCCGGCATATCTCCTACGTTACACCGGGAAATAATTTCTTTTGGCTGTTTACCAACACTGAGCTTATATCTCTAATGACTCGTCTTGATGAGACGTTCTGTCTGCCAAAATTAAAAGTGAGTCGACTCGAATTATGTAAGATCGAAGTTAAGTAACTTTTCCCGAGGAAGTATAACATTGTGACAGAACATTCCACACCGCTGAATCCGTCTCTTAGGACTTCCGCTGAAGCAGAATTTTCCGGAGTCATTTCTGTTCCTGCAGAGGCAGTGGAGAAAGCGCGTAGCCTTTTCTCTGTGGGCGAATCACATTTCTGCCTGCTCGCCGGCGACATCTTGCGTCTGACAGGAGTGTCCCACTTAAAAGTCCGTGCGCGGTGCGACCGTCTCCTGTCATTAGCCAGCCACTCCCGGCGAGTCCCGCAGGAGAGGGCCGCCTGCATTCGCTCCGCCTCAGAACGCAATCACTGGGCTCACTGCAAGGAATTACTGTACTTGTAACAGGTCATAAAAACCACATGTTCGACGTTTATATTCGGTTAATGGAAGTGGAAAGTGAAAGTAGAAACCATCAAATACGTGTGAACTTAAAATCGAGATATTTGATTTTAAGCCATTTTTTGGTTTCTTTACCGTCATCAGGGATTCTCGCACCTTTAATTAGAAATTATGGACACCTGAGTTTTCTTTTATTTTGTTCTATTATCTAACACTCTTCCATAGGAAATAAACACATTTAGAAACGTTTTATTCCCATGTTCTTTTGTTCTCCCTCATTGTAAATTCTCCTATTTTAATTCTTCAGAATACTTTCGTACTTGTAGCAGTTCCTGCAAATGTTGTTTCTGGTATTCAAGCTACAATAACACAGTAACAAAGTAACTTGATACGCTAAAGCGTTTGATTACAGATATGAAAATTAGCTTAACCCTCACAATTTCGTCCTCATCAAATGTCCTGAACTTTAAATTCTTTGTTGAGTACTTAAATCGCCATTTCAGTAGCAAAGTTTTAGATTAAAAATATATGGACATCGAATTGATTTAGGTATGGTATCTAGACTTGATTCAGTGGTTATCCATGCAGATATATTTTTCTATTGCTTAGGAAAGTATTTCGAACCGGGATTTGTGCTGCCATGGTAACGGTGTGACTTGTTATTACAGGACATGTTATAATATGGAGAAAGTGTTTTCATACTAGTTCTCTTCTATCCTCACGTTTTTGGTAACTTGGAGCCGTTTTTGTTTCTTCCTTCTTTCACGAATTTCTTTACTGTTGCATAGGTTGGCTTTAACTCAGGCTGCAGTATTGTTGAATCAATTTTTGAAACTGTACAAAAAACTTGCAATTGTTACAGTTTTCACATCTATTTTCCACGTAGTTCTGCATTCGAAACTCTTACCACATACTGTCTTCCGTGTCTTTTCTTTCGTAGTTAGATACACACCCGAGTAAGCACAGTGAAATAAGACTTCCATACTTTTAACAGCAGGCACGACCTTCAAGATGGAGATTACGATGTGCTGTTAAACTGTCTTAACTATCACATACATGGTTAACTCGGATTTTTATTCTGATATTCTACTAAACAATTTAAGTGTTTAAACCTTCTTTAATCATTCTTGAATGAATGAGAATTTGGATATTTCTAATACTATATACCTGAACAGTGGCGGATCCAGTTGGGTGGGGGGGGCCTAGGGGGATGAAGGCCTCCCCCAAAAATATATTGGTCCACCCGCACTATCGTCCCCCCCTTGCCCCCCCCCCCCACCAAACCAATATCCGCTCCAGCCCCTCCCAAACCAAATCCTGGATCTTCCACTGAACCTGATCAAAAATAGTATCTATGATGTGGAAAACACTTTTGCCAGCGTCTACATACAGCAAGTTATGCTGTGGCTACAATATACCTAGTTTATGTAGGTTTACTTATTTTGTAGAGGAGTGATCCTCAGATTCATCCTTTGATTATATATTTTTATTAAAACTCTGAGTGACCCCGTCAGGAACAAAATTCCACTCACACAGTCACTCAGCAAAGCTTTGTAAATTTCTAAATTCATAAATTTTAAATGAAGCATGCTACCACGCGAGATATTTCACTGACAAATGTTCTTTTCAGAACGACGATGGAAAGGTATGAGAGCCAAAGGTTATCAATTATTGTTCAACTACAGAGTAATAAATCCTTTTCTTCTCAACTGTTTGATCATTATTTTCCCAAAGCGTAAGTAACCGATCTAGTAGCGATGTTGGCAGGAACTAATGACACCTTCGAGGCATGGATCAAAAGGCAGAACTCAAAAAAAATTCTAATTATGAGCGAAACCGTGAAAAATCTATATGTCCAGATAGTTCCTTTCGTTATTACAGGTTTTAACATGGTATTGACATATAAACATGAAAAAGTATCTACTGAACATTTTTTATAAACGTGTGCTTATTAACTATTGCCGGATCATGGGAAATAATATTTTTGTGCGTTATGACTTTATGTGGGTCAAAAAGCGAAAAATACAGTTTATGCCCTACTATCTGTTTTCCTGATTTTGGTAATCAGGATATATATGTTATGGATTTTTAATATATATTTAATATTTCTTCTGCATTAAGGGTTTTACAATTACAGTAATGTGCACTGGTTACTTGATAATGATAATCCGACAATACGAATCTGGTAAACAATAAAAACCAAATTATCGAAAAAATTTGCTTGCAAAATTGAGTTGATGAATAAATAAGACATGAAATGTTACTTCTTCTTCTATGTTTTTTTAAAAAAAGTAAATAACGGCTTACGTTTCTGATAGTCACTAGATGGAAGTTTACTAGTTCTTTTTGAAATTTTGTATGTGAGTACAATTTCCAAACATTTATATAAAGGTGTAGTTATACTTCATGCTATTTGGTAGTTAAGAGCATTAATTTTTATTAATTTCTTGGTCACAGATGTCGTCAGGCATAGATTCTGAGAACGTATTTTTTTAAAAAAAAAATATCTTATTGTCTTAGATACGTATCCAGTTATCAAGTTAAATGAAATATCTAAGTATCTGTTCCCATAGATATTTAGTTATTATTGCATCTCTGGAATTCACAGAAATCGTTTCTTTGGAATATTTATATATATATATATAGTAATCTGAAATTTATGATGTATTCGTTCTTTTCAATAACCTTCGGATTGGTTATTTGCTCATTTAGTTTTGTTTACTGTAGCTTTATTATTGACATATAAAGCGATGGCGAAGGATACATTTTGCGGTCAGGAAAGTGTCGCGAGCCACCCGCTAATCAGCGCTGGTCACTGCGAGTGGGTAATGATGAATCAATTAGCGATTCGAGAGTGAAATCGATATCAGAGTAAACAGACTCGAGCTCTGCATTCGCGCCCGTGGCGCCGCACTGCGCCCAGTTCGCTTTTGCTTAACCGTTCTGCCGCCAGATGTGTCTGGCTGTCAGATCCGCGTGTTACGGCGTCTGCTTAGAAGCGGCAACTTTCTATAATATTCTTTCTTTAATTATAACTAGCATTAAGTGCAAAGTACCCATCCCATAGTATAATTTGCATGTAATTTATGCTCAGTGCTATCGTTATGGTGGTAACTATGATTAAGTTAGAACATCTTAAAAAAAGTGACAGGTTCATAGATGTGCTATGAACGATTGAATTATGAGTAAGCGTTCTTACAACCAAATATAAATGTTTCTGGTAGAATTGGAGTGGAACATCTAGCAAGAGAAATTTTTCGATATTGCAGCTCTTTGAATGTCGGCTATGGTTAGTGATATAATTCTTAAATTATTTTAAACTTGCCTCTTCACATGCCAGGTAATGTGGAAATACATAACTCCGAGCGCACATATATTCAAATGAACTGATCTATTTTTTGAAGAAAGGTTATTAACTATAAAATCGTTAAGAATATGCTAATATTGTAGTTCCAATGTACACATTGGTTTGCTGATTCTGCTCGGTATATGTAGGAATACCGTAAGTATTTTTAAAACTGCGTTTAGTGTAAATTTCGTACACGAAAATTTCCTACATTATTGTGATTGAAACAGCATTAAACCAGAATTTGCTTTATTTCTTGTAACTAAATATTTGTACTACACGTTTGAAATGAAATATTTCGGACGATGGAGCACTCTTTAATGTATAATGTATGAACCTACTGAATTACAATTCTACGCGGATACTAGTTAATAATTTCTTTGAAATACTTACAAGTTGACTCTTATTACTAGCACTTCCATTACGTCTGACAGCACATTTAAGAACACGTGACTGGTTTTGTTTTCTTATAGTTCAGAAAGTCCTTACTTTGAATCTTTCTTAAAAGTCCATATTAAGATAAATCTTATTCGTCATGCTGTAGATTTGTTGCATAAAATTTCTGTTAGAATATGTTGTAGCTATAAACTTTGTCATCAGGTCAGCCAAAATAATTAAGCCAAAATTATCAACAACAAAATAAATTTACGAGCAACAGTTCTTACTTAAAGCAATTCTTTAGATTTTGAAAGTACTGTCAGAGTTTTCGTGTAAATCATGTCAACAATGGAACATAAACAATCTTTTCAATTTTTCCATAAGGAGCTTAAGAATAAAATCGTACAAAGATATAAATTTTTAGATATGATCCCATAGATTGTTGGAATAACACTTTATGTGTAAACAAATTGAGACTGGATGTTGTAACCTGTCAGAGTGTAGAGAACACAGATAAGCGTTTGCCGCCCCTTTTTACTTCTTCTACGAATCTCTTTGATTCAACTTGGGACTTAATGTGTGTAATGAGGGAACTTAGTATTTCGGTTTGACTCAAAATTAATTAATCATTCCTCTAATTACCACTTTAACATCTGAGTATACCGCTGCCGTGCTTTTTAGGGTTGCTATATTCACGGAATTTATTTTTACCATTTTCTTTTGTTTTGTATGCTGCACCTAATGAAGAGGCATTCCTGGAATAGCTTCAAAATGTTATAGAAGCGTTTATAGCTACCTAAAGACTAGTCTAAATGGTATTAGTATCTCAATTTCTAGGGGCATAATTCTAGTTTTACAAGCCAGGATTAAAAAACATTGCAAACAGACTACGCTCTTGTTTAAAACCTTAGTTTCCACTTTATATCAAGGAAATAGGAGCCTTCGTTCAAATAAATATCTTACAATACTAACTGATCTACTTATTCGAAATTTGAATAAGCTCACAAATATGCTAAATATTTAGTGGGTACTGTAAAAGGACAATTGTTAGCAGAAAAGTTTTTGAAAATGAGAAAATAATATTGCTCTTTTCGAGAAATATTGTCCTTTCACCTATTTTGCAAATTTTAAATATACATATCACTTTTGCTACCTACATTTCTGCGATATTTATTCAGCGAAACTATTGAATGAGAGATTTATAAAACAAATACACTTAAAATACATGTGGCAGCAGTAAAATAGATTCCGGTAAGGAGACTTCACAGTCTGTCTTCTTGTCTTTATTTATTAACAAAGTTAAAGTTTTAAGCAAAAAAAGAAAAAAAAAAAAAGAATCTGTTAATGATGCCCGGGCAGATGCCTCGTTAGAAATATTGAAAAAATGGTTTAACATACAAAGTCGTAACGTATGAATAAAAATTATGTATCATTACGTTATATTCCAACAATGATGATTTTAATCTCATTTGCGGTTCATCGACTGATGGTAGATCACTGTAAAAAAAAATGTTAATTTGGATTTGCTTTGCTAATTTCTCTTAAGAGCGAGGGCCAGAAAAGAGTCGTGACAATGTTGAACCCTTTGACTTGGAGTAGTGACATGTATTATTCACCAGTCCACCTGTTGCTTGAATGAGAATAACGCCGTTAGGCAACTCATTCCTCTAGACATACAGGGGACATTAGCATCTCACGTCTCCGTAAATTTAACTTGTGTTACCCCTTTTAGGTGGTTGGTGATAATGAGAGTACTTTGTAAATGCATGAAAGCATGTAGATTAAGGGGGGGGGGGGGGACCTTGAAACTAGGCTACGTACCAGCATATGACTCCGGTTATAACGTTTAATTAGTCAGTTAAATTTCTGAGTAACTTCTTTCTGCATTTAGCAGTACTGCTTCCGGAAAATATTTTTAAACATGTTCACGCTAGTTTCATTCTCTCAAAGCATTAGCCCTTTTTTCCCTACTATTCTGAATAAAACGGTACCTCAATATTCTTTAACTAATATGAGTTTCACCGAGCGTGGTGGGTGAGCGGGTAACGTTCTGGCCTCGCATTGGGAGGACGCCGGTTCGAATTCCCGTCCGGGCACCTAACTTTTGGGTTTTCCATGGTTTCCTCAATTCACCCCAGGCGAATGCCGTTATGCTTCCTTCAAAAAGGACATGGCCGAATTCCTTCCCGTTCCCTGTCCCTAATCGCATCCAGCATCTAATGACCTCAAGTTGCAGAGGCGTAAAGCCATAAATAAATAAAAAATATATGAATTTCTAACTCCTTTATAGCTAGTTAGCTGTTTTTGTGTTTTCCTTTTCTGTGGCTACGGAATAACATATAAAACATTTAACACTTTTCATAGCGTGAAACATTAGTTTTGTCTCATATTCAAAGTAATACTTACTAACATCTGCGTATAAGATATGGAGTTCTTGTGTTTTCTTGTCTCCTAGAAAAATCATTGCTTGTTATAAGATAATCACAAATACTAAATCAATTCTGATTTTTATGAGTACATAATTAGCAAAGGATACATAATTATGATTTCTTTTCTTCAATTCATGGAGTCTTTAGCAGTCACATGATTTCAAAATAATAAAAATTTCTTTTACTCTCCTGATATATTTAGTTGTCACCACTGTCTGTAAGAGAGTTTATAGCAACACTACTAAGCATAGGGAGAGCAGATAGTTGAAAATAAATAAATACTTAAGATAAATTGATACAAAGTCCGGAGATCGTAAGCTAATGATAGTATGTCACTATAGAGGGCAAAGAATATATTATCATAGATGTTACATCAGTCATGCGCAAAATAATGTAATGGTACTTCTTGTTCTAAATTTATAAAAAGAACTTAATAGGAATTTCAGATAGTTTGTTCGTGATCCTTTTATTTATATGGACGTAATGCATTTTGGTGACTGTTCAGATATTGAACGTTTTTTAAACAGTTTATTTTAGTTGTAATAACAAGAGCGGCAAGATAAATGAAAAAAAATCACCTACGTGCGTTGTTTCTTCCTTTATACTATTAAGAATTGGAATGTAATGCTCCATCTGTAAATTTCATATTTGTTATTTACACAGCATTATTGTTGAAACAGATTTAAAAACGGTCAATATCCTGATCGTGTCCTTCGTGTTTCAGATCAATGCTCAAATTTATTTATTTATTTGTGTGTGAGTCATAAAAAATGAGAAAAGAAGTAAATAGGTATGCATGCACTCAAACACGAAAGCATAAGACGAGATGGTGGGTAAGAAGGTGCTTCTCTGTAAGGCAGGTTAGGCGTTGGATGCTACTTTCTATTATATATCTCAATTTAATACTTATATTTAATTTCAATGCAATGGAACATATGTTACATTGGCAATTTCCCTACACACCCATTTTCCAAACATTTGTTGTTTTTATTTTTTAATGTAATTTTCTATGTCTAACATTTTGCTCTTACGAATTTTAAATTCTGTGGATACTTTGATAAATTATTCAGCACATCCCTTGGTAATTTACTGTTGCCTCTTACTCCCTAACATACAAAAAAATCCCTGATGCCAGATATCGAAATTCAGCTTGTGGTCATGGTCATCTCTTCCCTTCCATATTCTAGTCTGAAACACTACACTTTTACCAATATCCATATATACTTCATCGACAGTATGCGACTGGTACACTCACTGCACTCTCATCACCCATAACATTCCAATGGCTCCCAAACAAGTTCCTATATCATTTTAATTGCTGATTATGTACTGTAGTAATATTCACAAGAAACCTTCAAATCTCGTACTGAACATCCAAAATGTGAATCCTATCTAATACCAAACTTGTCCTGACCAACATTTTTTTATCCATTTCCATCACTTCGCTTGTACATTCCCTGACGACATTCTCCGATAGAATCAACCATAAGACAGGTCTTCCCCACTGCATTCATGTGCAAGATTGGAAGAGATGAGCAATTGGTAAATTGTTGTTATAAAGCTGGTAGACACTGGTGATGATCTGCTCTGTGGGTGTTACCTTGGACCTACAGGTTAAAGACCACGTCCAGTTAATTACTGGTGCAGAGGCGATTCCACGTTGACGCCTTGACAGTCCGCATTTCGCTAATATCAGTGTAGTGATGTTCTGACTATAAGCTGTTCAGTCGCAAACTTGAGGACGTTTTCACCACGAATCTTCCTTTGACTAGTAAATGTTGCTAAAACTGGATGTAGTGGGTCATTTCGCCAATCGTGATATAGTCAGTTTGTTCATACAAATTGTTTTAAGTTCTCATCGAAAGTGTGAGGTGCACAAATGCTTTCTTGAAAAAGTAGGAAACACATTTCTAGAGATATGAACAAGTTTTTTGTCTTAATGTTGCTCCTTATTGTTTGCAACACAACAATAACATTTCTTGCCGTTGCATTTCATTGGGAAATTTGTTTCTGATTTTCTCCTTCTTCCCCAGTGTGTGTGTACATTACGTGTTGCTGTTTTGTGTGGGTGACTATATGTCTACGTTAACTGAAGCGTGACGATTGCGATGTGAATTGAATTAAAGATACGCTGGGAACAGCCAGGCTTAACGAGCACATCCCACGGATATAAAAACGCTAGGAGCGCCGCATGCCATCACTTCGTACGCAATGCAGAGAGGTTTAGTATTTAGCGCAAGACCGAGGGTGGTGGGTGAGCGGTTAACGCCCGGGCCTTGCGTTCGGTTCGAAACCCAGTACGGCCATCAGAACTGAGTTTTCCATGATTTCCTCAAATCATTCCAAGCGAATAGCGGGATTCTTCATTCAAAAGACCATGGTAGAATTTCTTCTCGTTCCTTGCCCAGTCCTTTCCCGCCTCTAATGATCTCGATGTAGACCAGGAGTAAAGCCATAAGCAAAAAAAAAAAAAAAAAATTTGGTGCTCCAGTTCACGACCTCTCCTATCCCACCGGTGAGAATTTCTTCCATCTGCAGGACTCAAACCAGCTAACCACGTGACCGCACCGGACACTATCACGGTACCTCAACCACCCGAACAATCGCAGTATGTATTGGTTTGATACTCGCTGTTCAATACTTCCCTGCATAATAGTGCCTAATTATTCACCATTGAGTTGTCTGCCATTCGACGAACTCTTTATAGCACGGAACTCAGTGCAGGCTGTTACACTATCACAAAGTACAGAGAAACATCCCGCTCAGCCAGCTTGATCATAATTGTTTTAAACCTAGGATCTAGAATACAGATCTACGCTAATGTTTGCATTAAAAGAATTATAAATAGTTTCCGAACATTGGAGTAGCTAAACTGAGCTGTGAGATAAACCTGCAAATTTTTCGGGTGTAAGGGTCTTTTTTTTCTAATCTGTGTCTTCCTCTACAGTTCTTACCTTCGTCTGTTCCCTCCACCAGCAAATTAACCAATCCAACATGTCTCAAAATATGACCTACCAGCCTGTCTCTTCTTTCTGTAAGCTTCTTCCACAAACTTCTTTCCTCACCCATCATTTCCAAAACTCTTTCATTTCGTACTTTGTCTGTCAAATTAATTTTCAGCATTCTTTGTAGCACCTCAAATTTCAAATGCTTCAATTTTTTTTCTTTCTAGTATTCCTCAAGTCCACGTTTCCCTACCATAAAGTTTTGTGCTCCACACATAGAGTTTTAAAAATTTCGTAAGAGTCATAAGGAAAGCATAATTTGTGAAATACTGGTTTAGGATTGATTAAATGACTAAGAGGCAATAAAAAGTTGATTTTCGTTTTAAAACTGGGAGAAAGTTCCGTTACTTATTCCATACTTATTTTATTTCCACAGATAGACAAAAAGTACAGTAAATTTTAAAGTTGATTCCAAAAGCATCATTATGTAAAGAAACATGGTGCTACTAAAGCGATACGTAAATACTTTATCATTAATTAGTATGTCATAGGAATAACTACTTTCATTCTCAAGTTAGTAGAGATTACGTATATGTAAAGCCGCATAAGCAAGCTACACATCTGGAACTTCTTACCTGTAGCCACTTCACAGTGCAGCTCTGATGTCCGGCAGTGACTTTTTGGAACCGTCACACCTCCATAAAGCGTCGGCATACAGTTAAGTGCGCCCGTACACAGTATCTAGTCGCTAGTTCTTACGAGCAGCCTCGTGTTAGCGTCCAGTACTTTCATGATAGGAATGGGGCCAAGGTGGGGTGTTGTGAGAGGTGGCCCATTGAGCCGACCCTCGCTGAGTGGCGCGCCATTCACGGTGCCACTGTGCCGCGCCGCCCCCGGCGCCGGATCAATGGGCGCCGGCTGGGGGCGGCGGGGGCGGCGGCGGGAGGCGGGCGGCGGGCCAGGCGCCGCTTGCTGCATTGCGGGGCCCACACATCGATTGGCGGGGCACGGCTCCGCAGAACCCTACACTTCACGTCGCCCTCCACGGCGTGACAAGTGCCATCGGATAGCGACACCAGCCATAACACCGCGCACTGCTTCTTTTTTAGCCGTAACTGGCAAATTTGTCATTCCCACATACCAGAGCTGTCCGGGGGTAAACACCTTGTTTTCTGACTGTTGTCGTCAGGTTCTCATCCCTACATTTATGACGTAATAAAGTCTATCAGTGACATGATATTCGTCAATGATTTTATTACACACTATATTTCAGATAGTGAGTTTCCAGTTCATGATAATTATTATCAACCATTCAGTTGGTTATTTTATTAATCTATTATTGTTTTCGTTTATTTTATAATAAAGTTGAGATGATTTATGATTCGGTAACTCTACAAGAAATCCTGTACCCAAGACAATGTGAATGTTTGGTAGTGGACTGAATTTAGGTATGAGTATTCATTAGGCTCAAATAAGAGAGTGAAAGGCGTGATACCTCAGAGACTAATGGGCCTGATTATACCAGCTATGTTCATGAGCATTACGCTATGAAGCTTCGTAGGATGAGTTCCCCAATAGACTCTTGATCTCCTTGAAATAGTATCTTCACTAGAGTTTAGCACAATAGTTCCTTCGATACACAACTTTCCACGTGCAGCTCCTCTGCCTATAACAGCTGAAGCAGTATTCCCGACGTAGTTATTACAAAAATACATCCCGGTTAGGTAATTTGGCAGCGGAAGAAACGGATAATGAATAAGATTAAAACTTTGTCACTTAGTAGAATAAATAAAAATAAGAGGTCACACAATTATCATTGCTTAAGGTTATTTACTCTTATTTTTCTCTATACATCCTCCATAGATGTATACTACTGAAATTTTTTCAGGTACTAATTTTATTTTCTTGACATGCTACTCAATTTTTAGGTGTTTCTTGAAACATACTGCGATTTTTATTGTGTATCCTGTATTGATTGTTGATGTTGAGTCATCTGTTTAGAATTTGCCACGAGTATATTCAACAAAGCATGGTCCGAAAGTCAGCTTTCCCCATTATGAACAGATGGGACTAGAATTTACCTGAGGATTTAGAAAAACAGTGAAAAGCTTAAACCAGATTTTATTTGAATCAGTCTTCTTCTGAACAATTGAGAGACGATAGACATAATAAAGAAACGTTCAAATTATTGATAATGACGTTCAAATAATAAATTAAGGAAAAACTATTAATGTCGAACAATTTTGATGGATAAACAGTATCATCCTATTTTCATAGTAACGCATGAACATTCTGAGATACAAACCGCTGAAAGTTCTATCGTCTACTACCTGTGACGGAACACCCCTCTAACTGGATACATGTAGCAGTGCGCTGGAAAGAAATATGAATTGTAAGGCTCAAAGAGATGTTACTTGGGTCTTTGGAAATTTGATTCTGTTTTTTCCCCCTCCTCAAAATTAGTTACACGAGTTAAAATATTTATCATCGACAATCGATTACTGTAGTCAGAAATTTATCGTAGGTTATCATCGCTACCCTTTACACTGATTAAAATTATGTCACAAAGTCACATCATTTATGTTGGAAAGCAATGAGAGTTTCTTTAGTTCTCTCCCCGATTAGGCAGTATATAAAACAATTTGTTGTGAGTCAATGACTAGATGAAAGAAATTGGAGATTCCGCTTTGTTCACCTCTGGTACGAATCTATAAAATTGGATACAAATAGTGGGTCATTCATAGAGTTCTTTAAGTAGACAAATGTTTCTTCGTGGGAGGTTTAAGTCTAGCTAAAGGCATATAAAATTTCTAGTTGGAACCAAGGTCTGTCAATTCTAGAGGTCGAAACCTTAACAATGAGATATCAGTCCGCTTCTTTTAGGTAGATTTTAGTTTGTCACAAATACTAGCTGCATGAGGAAACTCCTTCAATCTTCAAGAGAGCTAGAATTTGATCGGCCTTAGTTTATGAAACGTATTGTAAATTTTCAAACTTGTAACTATGGATAAGTCACTCAGTCCAAACTGAGCGTGGTGGGTGAACGGTTAACGTTCTGGCCTCACATTCGGGAGGATGCGGGTTCGAATCCCGATCCGGGCATCCAGATTTGGGGTTTCCATGGTTTTCCCAAACCACTCCAGGCGAATGCTTCCTTCTAAAAGGCCAAGGCCGAAATCCTTCCCGTTCCTTGTTCCCAGTCCCACCCCGCCTTTAATGACCTTAGCCGTCGAAGAGTCTTAAAAAATATTAATAATAATAATAAATTAAATAAAAAAAATTGGCCAGCAAGTTTTTTTATGTTATCGGTAACATTTTAAATAGTACTATATGATTCCTGTGAAAATTTCACGTATAATTCACGATGAATAGTGAGGCTGATGGTTTATAATAGGATGAAAGAATAACAGCCCCATTTGTAACAATTATTTAGTAGTTTACCCTAATAGATCGTAACAAAATACTTGCAACATAGTACGAAACTAATCATTGCGCTGGCTTCCGCGGCCGTCGTAACTAATATCTTGGTTCTCCGGGTGGACCAGCGTCGATTTGTTAAAACCTATCGTTCGGCCATCATGCTGAGGCCTTCATCAGAGACTGCAGTCCTCTGGTTAAGGCCACACAACGATGACCGAAGCGTTACGTTTTTACAAATCGACGCGGCTCCACCCGCAGAACCAAGATAATACTGCGAAACTGTTAGAAAAAACTTTTGGACACGTGAAACATATGTATGACAAACTGACACTGACCTAACAGTTTACAACTAAACTCAGCAAAATACACACAGCATATCCCTATCACGGCGAAATCTGTTGCTACGATCATTGCCCGTGAGAAAAAATTTGGGGAATAAAGTGTTTTTCTAGAAATTGTATAGTAAAAAAATAAAAAAACAAAAAATTTACTTATTGTACAAAGCACGCGCAGTTTTTCTCTGTGATATGTGGTACAGCCCGCTATCTTGCCGCTTGGCTCTGAATTGACTCATATGAGCGACATTCATGCTTTTACTTTTGCCTTTTAAGCGTCAAATTCCGAAAAATATCTTTCTTTATTTATTATGTTACCTATGTCGAGACCTTAATGATACATCAATTATCGCTTTCACAAAGGTATCAATGGCTCGTGATACAGAAATGCGTTGTAGAAATATAGATACTTTTTTCCTTTAAGGGTCGAATTCCGAAAAACCCATTTGTTCAAATGTGACCAAAGCGGATACCATAGTAATTAAAATGATATCTCATTTATCGATTTCAGTTACGTATCAAGGGAGATAAATTACATAAAAACGCGTTGTAGAAGTATTGACACGTTTTCCCCTTAAGGGTCGAAATCCAAAAAATCAATTTCTTGAATTATGAAGTGACCAAAGCGGATACCTTATTCTTTAAAATGATATCTCATTTATCGATTTCAATTTGGTTGCAATAGAGAGATTTTAGGGGTTGAAATCAAAAGATTTCCTTTCTTCAAATATGATGTGACCAAAGCGGAGATCTTAATCATTCAAATGATACATCATTTATCGATTTCCGTTATGTATCAAGGGAGATGCCAAAAACCACATTTTAGGAATAATGTTTATTATTAACACCGTTTTTTTGTTCGGATGAAATGTCTTAGTTTTTACGCTCTCTGATTATCAAGATAAAGTGTCGTTGATCTATCTTCTTCGTCTCACGTAACTTCGATTCCCGTTACGTCCCAACCACCAAAACGAATCTAAACTGTAATCGCAATATGTACTGCCCGCAAACAAAGCCATTAGAAAACTGGCTCCTCTATATTTATTTGCAAGATTCGTAAAGTTAAAAAATAAAATTTCTCTTATGTCAATTAAAAAAATGCATATCTCCTAACAATTCAACATACATTTTATTGAAACATCATTGACTGATAAGATACGCTTCGTTTTAAGTTGTTCTCTTCTTTTCTCTGTAACATCAATCTCATGGTAAAGGATTAAATGGGCGAAATATTTCAAAAAATTTTTTATGAATTCTTAATAATAAGTGCGAAAACGTGTTACAATAATTAGGTAACTAAGTTTTACCTTTGAAATTACAGTTATTATAACATAATGGCATACGCATCAAAACTCTTGCGCACTGATCTTATTGGAATTAATTATGACATGCGTACCTTCTGCCGATTCATTTTTGATTTCCATAATAAAGTTATATTTGTCGATGAGGCTAATGCGAATATGTTGGCATTCTACTGCCCTTTGCACTCTCAAAATATTGTAACGTAGTGTGTCACATTCATTTTTAGGGATATTGGATACTTTTATTAAGTGGGAAATGTTCCTTAAGTTCGATAAGAATACTTTGCATTTATAAAGCTAAAGAAAACATTTTATTTTACTGTTCTGGCTTCAAACAACCCGCTCGCTTTTCTCTTGCTGTTAGCTGCAATGTTACCACCATCTTGCATCTAGTACAGCGCCATCTGTCCACAACGAAGTCGTACTCGTTGGTTCTCATGCAGCTCGCTAGTGGCGCCACCGTCTTCGCAACTACAGATGGCGCCTCAAAGGCTATTATTTGACACTGTACAAACTGAAATACCTCGTGGGCGGTGAAGTTTTTTTGTATGTTGTTGTTTATAACGAATTATAACAACAATTTCAATTGGTTCTTTTCTTCCTGGTATAGATATTAATATTAAAAACTTAAATGGCTCTGATCTTTGGTTCACGCACTTTCTATCATTTTTCTCAAACATAACGGAAGCAAGTTTTTGAATTAAAAAAAGACAGAGAATTTACTTTCTTGGTTTCTACATAGATAAAAAAAATTTAACCAACCCTTGTGCATGAAAATAAAGAAGAGTTAAGCAGAAGGAAGACATGTTGCTATATTCCAAAACTTCCGAAAGGGTCGAATCGATTCGTCTATAATTAACCTGGTACTTAGTATCAGTTCCATTTCCGATGAAGGTTCATTTGGGTTGCTCCTTCCTGTTACAAAACCTATAAACTCTCTATTAAGTAAGAATGGAAAATCTGTATTGGGTTATTCAAGTTTTTTTAACATTTTAGTTACTTTATTAGAAACAGACAGGCACAAATCGTTATACACGTAAAAGAAATGGAAATTAAGGCTGTACGAAAATTACGCACGTTTAAATTGAAATAACATTGCTTTTAATCTTAAAGAAAGAGTTGGTTTTTCTGTCAAATAAGGTGATTATTTCAAGTACTGTAGTTTTAGATATTTTGACCTTCTAGCTGCATAAATATTACGTTTGTCGATTAATCATAGAGATTAACGTAGTTAAAATGTGAGAATTAAGTTTATCTTGGCGTATGACACAATAATTTTGTCTGTAGTTCAAATGTTTTAAAATAGTTTTTTCGACACTGTAAGAAGAGTCCACGATTTGATACTTACACAGCTGTATCACCCTGTCTTGATCTTAACTACATTTCTCTTATCCCCAAGAAGATTCCTCCTAAAAATTTTCCTTTAATGTTTTTGTTAATTTATGTAATAAATCTGTTCTTCCGTTTTTGGTAATCAGCCTGAATTTGGAAAGCCTTGGTTAATAGTTTAAAACCATTTATTTTTCCGTAGAGGCCATTATCAGAGACGGGAATGTGCTTGGTAAGGCAAAGAATGAGATCAAAACTCGACCATGGCCTTTGAAGAAACCATTCTGGCATTCGCCTGGAGTGATTTGTAGCAACCATGAAAACCCCAAATCTGGATGGCCGGATGGAGATTCGAACACGCGTCCTCCCTAATGCGAAGCCATAGCGTTACCGCTCTCGAACCATGCTAGCCTACAGCAACGAAGCTTAATACAAAGGTCTAATATCCGTTGTGATTTCATGCTATAATATAGTTTTTGTAACATAACAATAATAATTACCTCAGATAATAATGAACCCAATCCCTTCGCTCCCTCACTCTCTCAAAAGTTAAATTAGTGTGAAGTGTTCGTATTACCAGCCGCTATAATCCTCTAAAGATAGTTTAAGATTAAAATGTGTTGCATTCTTCTCGTTCCAAACAAAATAATGGGTCTGGCCATTGATTGGTTACAGTTATCATTGTGTAGCTTAAGGGGGTAGGTACACTTATCAGGTTTCAAAAAAATGTTTTTTTTTATTATTCACAAAAACAGTTTATAGTTTTGGCTTCATTTTAGTGAAAAAATTATTTCAATATCTTAAACAGTGTGGGAATTATGTGTGATTAAGCAATGCCCTGCACGATTGACAGCCCTTGAAGGTGATCCAAATCTTTAACCTTAAATATCTCAAAACAGCAATTCATCAAACGGTTTTAAAGATAACTTTTTTCCATATGCATAGATCTTTTTCAAATTTGCAGGACATGTTCTACATACTAAGTACTACAATCTGAACCATTATTGTTTATGCAGCTTTTCCCAAATAAAAAATATGCCTTTATATTTAAGCAAAAAAAAAAGCAAAAAATTTAATTTCTTGACAAAAAAAAATTATTATAGAGTTAAATATGTTATATTATAGGTTAAACTTTTTGCCGTGATATTAGTTTACAATATTAAAAGAAAATTTCAGAAAAATTTCAAAAACTATGCCTTTTATCTTTAAAACCCTTTACAACAATATATTTTTCACTGTCAATTTGGATGGTACATTATCCTATTGTTAAACAATATTTTTATTTTAAAAATCAATTTTTATATCTAGCTATAACAGTTCTATGGAGCTATGAAATTTGAACCCTCAAATTTAAATAGATTTGGAGAAAATGACATCTCAACTTTATCAAATATTTGTATGTGTTAGGTGTACCTACCCCCTTAATTATTTACTATCAATTTGTAACAGTGTGAAGCGCTTTAAGAGGCGTCTCGCAATAGTAAGCGCCCTCTCCGCACTGCGAGGGATGCGTGTACGTCTCGCAGTGACGTCACTTGCATCGATCCCTGACCCCTGACAGGTCGCGTGACGTCTACCCGCAACACGTGTGTACATCGCACCGCACGGCTACGGACAATACCGCCACTGTGTACCTGCTGCGACCAGCCAGGCCAACGCAACCCCCTGGTGTGGATTTCGGTTCACATCGTGACCCACCAAGGGACGTTGGGTTTGTTTTCGAGCAAACCCACAACAGCCGCTGGAGCAGGGAAGCACTGAGTTTCGATGTCGTTCGTCCTTACGCTTGTGATGTCTTTACGTTAAAGTTAGAGCGAACATTTAGCCATTTAGTAGAAGTGGTCTCGTCTACGTGAACAAATGTTGCAGTGTGTTAGCTCACACTCCTGCAGAACAATGTGGCAACCGGAAACGGAAACGGAGAATTACCATCATATTATTTCGTACATCAGATATATGCATTTACAGTAATGTCCCTAAGTGAGAAGCTGTGGCTTAAAGATCATAGTTGCCCTAATACATAGTCTATACCAAAAGTAGTAGGACTGATTTTTTTTTTTTAATTATTGAAGATATCTTTACAATTCCTTAATCCTCTTCGAAATAACACCCTTGGGCAGCTACACACCATTGGCCGTACGCCTTCTGGAAGTCAGATTCGGGGACGCTGTTGAGAGCCCTCTTCGATGAAGCTTGAACGTCCTGAATCGAGTCAAACCGCTGTTCCTTCAGCTGCTTTTTCATTCGTGTGAGTAAGAAAAGTCAGATGGAGCCATATCAGGACTGTAGGCGGGGTGCAGCAACGCGGCAATGTCAATTCGGGCTAACAGTTGGCTCATGACGGCGCGCCTGGGCACGGGCAGTGTCGTGATGCAGAGTCCAGTTGGCGGAGATGACTGGTCGGACGCGATTCACTCGGTCTCACAGGCGGGCTCTGGCACTTGCACGTAAAAGTTCGAATTGACAGTTTCCCCAGGGGAAACGAACTCCTTATGAATCACCCCGCGGCGGTCAAAAAACACGATCAACATTGTCTTGATCTTTGATTTGCTCATGCGAGCCTTCATTGGACGGGAGGATGAAGAAGGCAACTGTTGGCTCAATTCAGCGTTGCCACATTGCTGCACCCCACCTACAGTCCCAATCTAGCTCCAACTGACTATTTTTTTTTTTTTACTCACACGGATAAAAAAGCAGCTGAAGGGACAGCGGTTTGACTCGATTCAGGACGTTCAAGCAGCATCGACGAGGGCTCTCAACAGCGTCCCCGAATCTGACTTCCAGAAGGCGTACGGCCAATGGGAGCAGCGTAATTTTTGGTATGTATCGGCCCAAGGGTGCTATTTCGAAGAGGATTAAGGAATTGTAAAGATATCTTCAATAATTTATTTTTTAAACAATCAGTCCTACTACTTTTGGTATAGACCTGTACAACTTAAAATATTCCCACTGTTATTCAGCATCAAAAAGGATGTGTTTTATTTAGCTCCTCTGCCGATATACGGTAAAATTAAAATTTTTTTGTTAGCTAGAAGAGTAGTTTTAGGCAGCCGTACCGTACAAAATCTTCTGGAGTTTAACCACCAATACGTACACGCAGTGCCGAGAGGGCGCGCCCTAGTCGCTTCCTATTGGAAGACGCCTCTTAAAACTCATGACACTGCCAGCAATTGCTCGTAAACAATTAAGATAAACAATAATTGTATTTCTTCACTCGTTAAACAGGTTTATCCATTTGTGGCAAGGATTTACATTTATGATAATTATATCTTTTATGTTTTAGCTTTTATGCTGGAGGCCCTGTATGGTGAATGTTCTCTTAGATTTGCGTTTGTAGTTTGTAGAAGAGCTGTATTCGATTCATGAGACCTTAGATATTAAGATTTTTCACAGTTTCTCAAAATCTCTAGTCATATGTTGGGGTACTTTTTTTATAATTATATCATTGGCGATTTACTTCCCGTTCCCTACCGGTATTGTTCTCCTTCCTACCCTACTGCAGATGAGAAAGGAAATAAAACCTTTCGTTAATTACAACATAAAAAAAACTTAACTTCGTCCACAACCCAAAGGTTAGTTGGATCCTCTCGAAAGAGGCATACTAAGCCATTTTGTCAGAGGTAGGACGGCCAGTTCCTTTCCTCTGGGGCCTTCAGTTTAACGTGGAATGCGAACCACGGAGCGTCCTGGCATAGCTCATATGATCAAACACAACTCTCAAAATTCCTACGCCTGCCGGGATTCGAACCCGGGACCGGAGCAGCGAAAGCTAGCCCCTTAGCCACTGAGCTAAAGTTACAACATATCTAATTCTATTATGTAACAAACATTGACATCACACATTTGAGAAGAATTTTGTGCTCATTTATTGATTAATGAGCAAAGTTGGTAGGCACAGATGGTTTTGATAGTTCTATCACTGTTCGGCTTGTTGATATAAAGGTTAGTAGTTCTTTTCATCGAACGGAGAAATTGAACGAGTTTTACAGTGAAAGTAAATCTAAGTTAAAAATGTTTTGTGTTGCTTTCGTTTTTCTATCAGTTGGAATTTAAGGTGTAAAATTCATGAAAAACGATACAAGATGTAACCAGTCTAGGGTCGGAATCTGTCGTACACTTAAGTGACAGGGATCTACAGGAAGAAAAGAACAAAGGGTTGACTCAAGGTTTGTACTCGGAGAACCGAAATGAGATATATCCTGATTCCGATATAAATTATTGTCGGAAAGTTCAAAAGGAATACGGGCAAAAATCTCAAACTGCTGGATACAATCCCGAGCCTTTACTACAAATCTTTACGAATAGGTGAAAAATATAAAAGTGGTAGAAATGCACCTAGACAACTAAACCTATTACTCAGTACAAAGTTGAAGTCTTGATTGCTGCTTGAACTGATATGAGTGGGTGGAGTGTTTATTGATTAAGTTCTAAGCGAATGTGGAAAAGAAAGATAACTTTTGTAGAATGTAACATTACCACTAACCACTAATAATTTTTATCATTAATTTACTATTATTATTCATCATCATCAGCTTTTTGCCCTCGGGCATGGTTTCACTTGGCTGCTCTCCATGCTCTTCTATCTTCTGCCTATCTCCTAAGGTCTACATCTACATCTACATCTATACTCTGCAAATCACAAATACTGTGGGTGGCAGAGGGTGCTAAGCGCCAATCCTAATTCTGTGCATTCCAATCCCGAACAGAACGAGGAAAGGAGGAATACATAAATGAATCAGTACGGCATCTTATTTCTGGAATTTTATCCCTCCTGTCATTGCGACCTAAATAGGTTGGCGGAAGAAGTATTTCGTTGCACTCGTAACTTAAAGATTTTCGCATATTCTCCAGCAAATTCAAACGAAAACGACGTCATCTGTCCGCCAAACAATCCCAGCCCAACCCACGAATCAGCTCTGTGACACTTACGTAAGGACTGTAACTAGCAGTCACGAATCGAACGGCTCTCCTCTGTACTTTCTCTAATGTGTCAATCAATCCCTTGCGATACGGATCCCTAATTCCACAACAGTATTCCAAATGCGGACGCACTAGTGTTTTGTACGCTATTTCCTTTGTATGAGCATTACAACTTCTCAAAATACGTCCATGTAGTTGCCGTCTTCCGTGATGTTGTCTATAGTTTTGTACCTGCTTTTTTCTTTTTATTCTCCTTCCACAAACTAGACCTTAATTCAGCCGCTCATTCTGAGTCAGACGCTGTTTGTAGTCGACTCTATGGGGTACAATCACTACGTACACTCTTTATTTTATCCGCGAGCGGACGAGTGCCTCTTCCGCCAGCTACACCGTTCGGAAGTACTCCTTCTCCGCTGTCACTGCCGTTGAGTCTTCACCGTTACCCTCGCAAGGGGTCCTCACATGGTGCTATCAGCCGGAGCCAGTTGACCCAAGATTTTTTTAACGAGGTGTTACTCCTCCGACTCCTCCTTCCCCTTTCTTTGAGAATGGGGTCCCGGGCTTGTCACCAGCTTAGCGGAGTCACTATTACTATTAATGTTGAATTATGTAACAGTTATTAAATATAAGTTTTCTAAATGTTCATATTAATGTTTGTAACTTGGTTTGTAATAATTTTGCGTTTCCTCTGTCCGTAGCTAGTTAGTAACCGGAATAGCATAGTGTTGTTAACTAAGTTGTGTAACAACCCTTGACTCTGGGGAGCACAGCTGTCCGGCAGCAGTTGTTGATTTGGCTCCTCCATTGTAGCATGGCATTGAGTATGACGCAACGCTCGGAGATGGTTGTATGCCACGAGCAGCCTTTTCGTACGAAGGCTTATATAGCTTGCGAAAAGTATGTTAAACTTGTTCCAGTGTAGCTTAAGTGTCTTAAAAGTTGCGTCAGTGAATGATATTAATTAAAATCAATAATATCTCGACCACAACAATGAGTTTTTCATTTCTAGACCATGTCAAAAACCTCTCAATTTGTTTATCCGAACTAACGGCTTGCATGTGTTGAAGGAGGAGAATTCAAGCCGATCTCCTCTGAATAACACGCCATCAGCGAACTAACAAGACAGCTTACATTGGCTACCAATGTCAGGATAGATAACACATGGGCGATCCTGCCACGATAGCTTACAAGAAACAGACCGCATAACTCATCAACATGTTTCCCACCTCTCTAGAACTCTTATACCATTCTTTTCTGTCGTTTTTTAATCACTTGCAGCTGCTTTGAGACCTTCTGCAGCCAACGGACTCCTAGTTCCTACCCAGTTCCTCCGCATGAATTTTTATATTTATGCCTCCTACCAACAGATCATTCATTATGAGGTGGCCGTTTTCAATCGTAGGACTGATCAGTGTCTCAGTGCCGTCATTTTTCCAACGATAGGGGTTGTATAATACGGTACTTTGATACAAAGTCCATTATGAATAGGTTTTTTTTTTTTTTTTTTTTTTTTTTTGCTTATAGCGTTACGCCTCTTTGACATCAAGGCAAGGAACTGGCGTTAGTGATTTGGGGAACCCATGGAAAACCCAAATCTGGATGCCGGGACGGGGTTGGAATCCGCGTCCTCCTGCGAGGCCAGAGCGTAAATTTTTGGTACCTTATGAACTTAGCGTTAGCTTCTTACGCCAGATACTGGAATGAGTAATAAGCCAAATCGAAGTCGCATTACTATATGATAGTAGACCTAATCGGAATGTACTTTTTATACTAGCTCCCAACTGAAATATGTGATAAATTAAACATTTTATATGTCTTTATTTTTTCCGGAGTGAGATATGTCAAAACCCAATTCCTTCAGGAAACCATGCCAACAACTGCTTATAAAAGACTATGGTACTGAATGTTTCTAAGAGTCTTTCTGTTATTATTTTTAAAAGTGTAGATGGAAAATACTTCTACAAAAAATTTTATTACGCAACATATTTTCCTCAAGAAAAAGCACTTTACTTTGCTGAAAAGAATCAAAATCTATAAATCGACAGATTTATCAAAATTAAAGTTGTATTCACGCCTAATTATGGAATTTTGCGGTAAAATTTCAGGTAACGCAATGATATTGCATTTGATGTTTTAAAAAGTCGTAAATTATCTATTTTTTATGTACATATAAATACGGTATTAGAGTACTTTCAACAACATCTGTGACATAGATAATATCGCTCAAATATGCATAAGAATTAAAATTCAAAGGTTTTGTGCAATTATTCTGAGTAGAATGTGTAAGTATAAAAGTCTCAGTGCTAGCTAAATAAACGGCAATTAGTTTTTTTTACAAGGCGTCTAAGTATAAGTTACAAATTTTACGACCAGAAACATTAATGTTTTATGAGGATAATTGCAGCAGTACGACATCGCAACGTGAGTGCTTAAGCTCTGCTAACACATTGCAGGAAACGCAAATTTGAACCAGACACCTGGTACTAGGCGCTTATAATGAAATACTGTGTTTTTACTGCCCTATCCCCTTTTTTAACATAACTAACTACAAGGAAGAATACATCACGCTATTGGTTTATACATTTACGCTTAACAGTTCCACTTCAGAATTTCAAACAATTTGTTAAAAGTGTAATCAGTAATTTAACTTTGCACCAATATACAATTATTTTCCTAAAAAAGTAATCTTTTACAAACCATATCGAAAGGTATGCCCCATGATAATTGAATTTATTGTGGGTTATAATATATAGACAAATAACAATTATTGAGTCGTAACAGTATACAACCGTAATCAGAGAAAATTCATAAAGTACTAACTGCTGTTAATAGGTTTCACTTGTCGGTTGACTAATAAGGAACGTTTAATTCACTGCAGATTATACTGCAATCAAGGACCCTTTAGCTCAGTAACGCTTTACACCTCTTTGGTAATTTACTCCTAAGATGCGTTATCGGAAAGTTCTTTGTGTCTGTAAACTTCGTCAAAAATGATCCATGGTACAACTTTAGTGTTAATCTTGAACATGGCAGCATCAACAGCAACGGTATTTCTTCAATTGTAAAATGAATTGATTAAACTAGTTACCGCCACAACCTACAAGCTAGTCGGCAGTAAGCTGCCGCCCAGGTTAGATGTGACGCTGGCACTGTGATACACGTTGGCTGCCAGATGGATAGCTATAAAATATATTTTAATGTGTGACTTCAGTACAAAATGTACTATTTTTTGTGAAGAGTTTATTTAGATTTATGTAATACTTTTTAACAAGTTCTGAAGAAGACTCCCTTAAGGCGGGTCGAAACCGGTAAACAATAAATTTAATGAATATTGCATCAGGTTGGCTGTGATTCATTTTACAATTTAGTGTTAATCTATAGCGCCACATACTACAAAAACGGATACCATGGCAGTGTAAAACTATGACCTAAGTTAATTAAAACGTTATGAAATTATGATTTTAATGACGCTAGTGCCTTCAACTTAAAAGTTAATTACGTATTGTACCTTATGCGAAAGATCCAAGTGAATGCGATAAATCCGTAATTTATCTTAATAACGTTAATTTTCCATTTTTACTAACTACGTTTCTTCTATTCTTAGGGTTCGGTTACATACGTCTCGCCATCTATCACCAAAAAAAAAACTCCATGTAGAAGTTTACATTTTTTCAAACGAGGGCATATCAACTAATAAAGTGCTAGTTATCTTCCATTTTTAAAACAGCATCCAAAAATTTGTTGTAGTTCTGAAAAGTACAATAACAAGCTAAGTTGGCACTTCTCAATCATGAAAAGTAGTCAAGAGAATGTATCGTTTGAAAACGAATCGGTTCTGTGCTTGTTTGGTAGTGACAGAAACATTTTAATTACTACATACCACTTCCCACACAAAAAATGTTTTTAAAACAGATGAACTCTTCGAGATTAGAGCTGTGTATTATGCATCATTTCTCCTCCACGCTTCTGGATATTTCTTTTTAGTCTCATTTACTTTGCTTGATATCACCCTTCTCATGTACTAGGCATTTGCCATCATAATAATCTTCTTCCAGGATTTAAACTCTTGATGGTTTGTTCCACCTTCACATATTTTGTTGTATCCACCTCTTCTTAGGTCAACCTATACTGCATCATCCCTGTTTTGGTTTGTAATTTAGCAGTACCATCAGTGATTTGGTGTCCTTCATATCTGATACATGGTCCATCAATTTCTTCCTGTATCTAATTGCTTCCTCATCCAGGTTAAACATTTTCAATTCTTTTCTTATTTCTTCCCTTCGTTTCTTATTTAGTAAAGTCTACACAGCCATGGCTCTCAGAAATCTCCTCTCAGTTGCTTCCATCCATTTTATTTGTTTTTTAGTCAATGTACACGATTTCACCCATTTAGTAATGCTGGTAAAATGTCAACATTGTGTCTCTTCTGGAGTTTTCTTTTTATCGTCATTTCAGGTAAAGTTTATGTTATATCCTAAATATACAAATTTGTTCTAATGTTTTTTTTATAAGGATAAGGACCCAGCCAAAGCCGGGTATGCTTGGACAATTAAACCTCGAGAAATGCCTCTGCACCCTCTTAGCAGCTCTGCCAACAAATCCTACTTCCACGTCCTCGAAGGCGAAAGCCGCGTGGACCCTAGACAATGTACTCCAAGACGGGATACGGTGATAGGCGAATACTCGACTCCTTAAAACTGGGACATTTCGGCTAAAGGGGAGAACCCTGCAGAAAGACAGTCAGGTCACAAGGCCTGTCATGTGACTCTCCCAGTTATGCGCTGGTACCCCATAATGAGGAAATCTTCCTTTTACTCACACCCTTCACATCAGGTATTTAAATAATAGAATTCAATCAAAAATTTTAAAATCTAAAACTGGAAAGAGAATGTACTATGAAATGGTCTTCAGTTATTTTCGAATAATTTGCCAGTGCTTCAGTTTCCATTTATTGCTGGAAATATCCAATTTGTTACTGTTAGATGCAATAACGATATTGCAAATAGTTCAATTTAATACTATATTAACGACGTATGAAATTGTACTCAGAAGTTTCTTCCTTGATTAATATTGTTTTCTCATACGTTAAATTATAGTGTGTGTGTGTGTGTGTGTATGTTACTAATAGTAAAAGCATATACCTGATGCAATGTTTAAGGCAATCCTAACAAACAGTAGACAATGAATGTTACTTTTTTTACGGGTTACTTGGATAGATGGAGGTTTAGGTAGATCTCAAGCAGGCTTATCACCTACCAACAACAAACAGCCTCTCACTGTTTCGGAAACATAAAAAAACATTGTGTGTGAACACGACGTAAACTCGTTTTTTCTCTCTCACGCATAATTTGATGACCGAAACAAAAAGATATGACTTATCCAAAAAGTATGTAACAGTTGAAAATATATAGCTTCCATTGTCATAAAAATTTATTTTTGCTTTAATTCCCCAGTTTACTCCAAAAACAATTTTTAAAACTAATTTTCCTTCTTGTAATCATCAGTAATTAATAACATTCTGAAATTTTAATTGTGGTTAGTTAATTTCTTGACATCTGCAACACCTATTTTTGTTTGTTTTATATTCAAGTGCAGCCCGGCAGTTAAAGAAAATCGAAGTGATAGTGAGAAATTCCTGAAGATATGTGACGAAGCGTATTAAAACTATAGGTTATAATTTATTTTTAATTTCATTCCACTCTTTTACGTCATAAAAATCTATATAAACTACTATTTTAAAACATTCCATCTTACAGGTAACAGGTAATGTGTGATATGTGATTACCCACGTATGTCCAATACTGGTCTCGTCTATTATATCGCTCGGCTAGAAGACCTGCTTATGAATGAACCCTTATAAATAGAGAATACTCAAATATGACAGAACCTTTCGTTCGATAGAGCAACAGAAGTCTGGCCGAATTTAAGCAACATTCTCCTAGTTGGGAACTTCGAAGTTTCTCTAACCATATTCATACTAGAGAGTTTTACGTAAAGAAATTTAACATTATTAGTGGTTAGAATCTAATCTCCCACAGGTGCATGCGGAAATTTCAACAAAGGGAAGGCTACAAAATAGTATTAGCCTGTGTAATATTGGCCAAAAATTTTATACTTAGTTTAATTGGATTTAACATTCACACTGAAATTTTGTGCTGCATATCATTTAAAGTAACATTACTCAGGAAAAGAGCATATGCAGAAGACGAGGTATTAAAACCTTTTCACACACCCGCATAACAAAATGCAAGCATAAAAAACAAAACAGCATTACTTGGAGAAACTGGGTATAAATTTCAAACAGAATTTAAGCAATAATCACAAACAAAAACCTCTTCTTTTGCCGTTTGTTTTTCTATCTTAGAATATGGTTGTTTACCATGTGGGGCAGGGATTGTTGTACTTTATGGTTTTAATAATTCTTATAATGTAGTCATCTATCAACCGACTTACCATCACCCACAAGTACAACTTGCCATTTTCCCATACGCATGACAGGTTAGTCATCCATCCCACTTCGAGTCTGGTGTGTGAGCGGTAACACTGGTGTCTTCCATGCGACAGAACGCAGGTTCATTTCCTCGTCCAGCTACCCAGATTCCAGTTTTCCATGATTTTCGAAATTATTTCTTGTTAATGCCGGAATGCTAGCTTCAAAAGGCTATACCCTGCCGGTTCCTGCCCCCATTTTCTCCCTTCTCCAATGACTTCAGCGTGGACAAGGCGTAGAGCCCTATGAAAAAAAAAATTACTAGTTTAGGAAAGAATATATGATACTACGTTTCTGTACTTAAAGTGGAAGTTCGGTTTAGCATCAGTGACTATCTCATTCGGATACCTTTTTTTGTTAGGATTTACATCTCTTAAATACTTTGGTCATTAAAGCGAGGCAATGATTGGGGTAAAGAAAGGAAAGAAATTAACGTCTTTAATATTTTAGAGGAACCAGCGCGGCATTTACTGAGTGTGGCTTCTCGTAACCATCAAAAACCATAATCAGGATGGTTGGACCGAAGATCAAGATCGCGTCCTTCCAACTGCCCGACGAACCTAACAAACCAGGTTATTCCTCATGCCTCCCATTTTACCCAATCGATGAATCTCAGACATACATTCGAATGTCCCTAATAATTGAAAATATTTGAATAATAATGGACTACATTTTAAACTTATATTAACAATTTGTAAAAATACTCTTTTTTTAGTTTATCCATACAAAAAAAAAATAATGGTTTCAGTCAACTCCTTATTCTCGTGTTTAGTGACAATCTCATCTGTGTTAAACCTATTACTAACTTTGTCCTGAAATATTGGCTTTATATACCTCCCTTAGTTTTCTTTTACAGTTCTTGGATTTATTTGTATCTCCTGATAGCAATTTCGGTTTGTCGGAAAAGTAACACACCAATAAGAAAGTACGAAACTATTTAAAAGATTCTTCACCTTTGTTGAAGTGTCATTACTGTTACGTGTTCATGCGGCGCTTCATCCGGACATTTAATTTCAAACACTTTTGGCTACATGCAACTATTATTTTTCCTCTTTCACGTCTCTGGAGTAGTCAAAATTCGATATTGTTCTGCGTATCAGCAATTTCACATATTGTTGTTACTCATAGTAAGGTTTGGTCCCAGATGTGTTTACATAATCGTTACTTGATTCCTGCATGACGATATGTTAAAATAAACAAGATTAAACGAAGCCAAAATAACGGTTTTCCTGAATAATAAAGTGCGTTTTGTCAGAAATAGAACCATTTTGCGTATATTTATTGCATCCTAAAAGTCTCACAGACACACTCATAAGAAACACACGCACAAGCACGCGCTCGTACCTCGAACATATAAACCACACACATGCACATACATATCAAACATGTCCACGTCAGACACACACACACACACACACACACACACACACACACACACACACACACACACAAACACAAACACAAACACAAATACAAACACACACACATACACTCAAATACAAACACACACACAAACACATACACACACAAACACACACACACACGTTCACATAATGCAGACACACAACATACGGAACCAAGATAATAATCTCGTTCCTTTTGAAAGAAAAAAATGGTTGAGACTACCAAATAAGCAGTACTGATGACATTCCTTTCTCATTCACGTCTAATAGTATATTAGGATATATGTACATACACCACACATATGTCCGAAACGTGAGAATACTTCTGGTAGAAGGTGTGTCAAATGTCTTATGTGCTACAGTTATCGCGTATCGGTGTAGAACAATCGCACTGTTCGGTAAGATGGCAGATAGATGTTATCTTCTGAGAACAATAAAGGTCCAATTTATTACTGTTCGCCTACCTTTCTCACTTTCCCTCCAAAACTTCCCCCCCCCCCCCCTTTTCAACAAAAACGTAAATTTTATGCCAGCACCGGTGTAGTTTTAGATGCACCAACTTTAAATTCTAGAAAATAACACCTCTGATAAAGGTCAGATGGATCGCTACTAGGTAGCCACACATCAACTACGAAAACTACAGCATTCATCGAGCTGTGAAGAGTGATCCGAAACTTGAAAGTCTTTGTGAATCACCGGCGTGTCGGAGGTGGGTCCTCGGAGTAGGGCCGCGGGCAGGTGGGTGTCGGAGGGGCAGGCGGCCGCGGGCTGGCTCTGCATATCGACCGCCGCCGCCGCCGTTTACTAATTTATCACCGCCGTCCGGGCCGCCCTGTGCTAACTGCCTACGCCCCGCGGCGGCCCGCCCAGACCTTGTCTGCGCTCCAACTAACTCGCTAACTCGCTGCTACTTCTTTTCTTCCTTATTTAGTGGTCATCCATACATAAACAGTTCCCCCATACAGTAATTTGCGTGAAACTGGTGGAAATTCACAACCGCCTTTTAGCGAAGCTTCGAGAGTACGGTATATCGGATCAGCTTGGTGAATGGATAAAGGATTTTCTAACTGGTCAGTCGCAGTATGTTGTCGTTGAAGGAGAAAGTTCTTCTAATCTATATTTTACATCGGGTGTACATCAAGGAAGTGTAATAGGACCACTTGTTTTCTTAATTTTTATAAACGATCTCGGAGACAAAGTGAAAAGCCTTTTTGGATTGTTTGCTGATGATGCGGTTTTTTTATAGGGAAGTAAGAAATTTGGCCGATTGCTTAGAAATTCAGCGCGATCTGGATGTTATTTTGGCTTGGTGCGCTGAGTGGCAACTTACTCTAAATTGTAAAAAGTGCAAGACAATGAGCATAACTAACAAAAAGAATCCGATTGTTCAGAAATACGAGGTAAACAGTTCAGTTATTGATATGGTCGATTCTATGAAATATTTGGGAGTAACAGTACAAAGGAACATGAAATGGGACATACACATTAATTCGTTAGTAGGTAGAGCTAATTCTAGGCTGCGATTCATAGGTCGAATCTTGAAAAATTGTAATGAACAAACAAAGGAGATAGGGTACAAATCTCTTGTGCGTCCACATTTGGATTATTTTTGTGCCATTTGGGACCCGTTTCGTAAGGGATTGATCGAAAGTATAGAGAAAGTACAGAGAAGAGCCGCTCGATTCGTGACCGCTTGCTACAGTCCTTATGAAAGCGTCACAGAACTGATTAGTAGATTAGGTTGGGAGTCTCAGGTAGATAGACGACACACGTTTCGTTTAAACTTATTGGAAAACATGCGTACTCCCACTTTCACTTTTGAGTGTAGTGAAATACTTCTTCCACCAATCTATTTGAGTCGGAAGGACAGGAAAGATAAAATTAGAGAAATAAGGTGCCGGACTGATTCTTATATGACTTCTTTTTTCCCTCGTACCATTAGGGATTGGAATGCACAGCGAAGAGATTAGCTTTGGTGCTGCCACCCACAATTTTGTGAATTGCAGTGTATATATGTAGATGTAGATGAAATTCAGCTCCATCTGCTTCTTCCCCATGTTCGCTGTCACTTAGCAAGTGGAACAAGTGCTGGGCACCAGTGATGGTTAGTTTTTTGATGTCATGTAAGTATGACGGATTTTGTAGCTGAAACGTTGGCCACTTCTCGCTTAGTCAGGTGACGAGCTGCTTCACTTTTAGGATTTCGTACCAAGCGCTAAACGAAGCCATATTCCTAGTTCTGCCGTCTGTCACAGTCCACTATCAGATGAATGGAATATGTTAGAGACTTCAAATTGGCACCTGTTAGATGTTTCATAGTCCCAAAGATAATTTCCAATTTTAAATTTTGTAGAATTGTATTTCGATGGGTTTTCATATAAGTAAAAGGTCGCCGATAAAAATATTTGTGTCATATCCCAATATTGGAGTTATAGACATTTAGAGCTCGTTACGGAAAGAACTAAAAGATTTTTTTTATCACTTGAAATAAGGTCATTTCTGAATTTTGACCGACTATCTCACAAACAGTAACACCTAGGAACTTATTAGCTTCAATTTGTGCCAGTATTGGTTAAATTCTGCATTTAAACAACAGTCAGTAAAAGTAACTTGTATCTAATACAGTTTCGATGTAAACAAAAGTTTTTAATTTGCCACACATTAGTACTAATTTATTTAAAGTGCTCTTAGCTGAGACATCATTGCATTCTATTTCACGTATCATAAAATTTTACTGGAAATGTATTGCACTAACTGTGGAAGCGACAGCAAGACGCGGTGATAGGATTAAGTGCTCTGCCTGGCCTGGAAACTAGTCAAGGATTGGTTTTTATACCAAGCAACTACAATCTGACTTCCCACATGCTGGCGATTATTTAGGTCATTAGAATATCAAACACGAAGTGATTCCATAGTGTAGACACTTTGGTGGGAAAATTACTGAATTGTGTGTACACCCAGGATTGTTCCTGGAAGTTTGAAAGCCAATATCCTTGATGCTTGGTTGTCCTAATTTCCTGATATAATTCTGTTCAGCATAGTAAATAACTTTTCACATTCCATCAGATCAGTGCCATCAGAACTACTTTACAATTTACACGCTATTATTTCTGTCCGAAGAATTGTTATTTATTCATTCCCTCACATCAGCTTGAAACAAATTTTCAAAATCCATCCTTTCTGTTGTCGTTCAGATTTAGGGTTTCCACACCAATTACGAAATGGTTACTATACTTCTCTGAAGTGTGTGTGTGAAAAAAAACCTGCACCTGTAGTTAGCTTGGAATTGCAAAAAGGATATAGAGTGGTCCCCGCAAAATTTCTAATAATCGCGTAATATACTTCACCTTGAATTTTTTTGCGTAGATTTCTCAAGTTCTCAGAGAATTTTTCAGCATAATGTTACTATTACATTCTGCCAAGTATTGTTGCAGAAAAGCAAACGTGTTGGCACATACAAATGAAACCGTTTCCTGCTCCCAGATTTTTGAGACGCTTCGTCCTTAAAGCTATGTGTTTCTTCTTTTAGCGTGATGTTAAAATGAGTCAAATGCGCAAATTAGCTTCATAAACATAGCAGTGATTCTTTCATAGTTGAAAGCACATCTGAGAGCAAATTCATCACGCCAAACCTGATGTGCTCTATTGAACATCCCAGCGTTGTTTTAATTTACTTTAACCGAAATTAAACAAAAGTCTTCATTATAGTCGGAATTAATTTTTTTTTCAATATTGTTGATACGCCCAGTGGCTTTCTTTTAAGAAAACCCACGATTTTAATGCAAAATTTTCTCGTCTTGGTCAAATTAAATGCTTTCCTTGATTCAATTTTCAATATGTGTTAGAAAGACGTTTAAAAGCATTCAGAAATAGTTAAGATTACTACTCCACGGAACAAAGGTCGACTAAAGCGATGTAATATTATTTATTGTCGAAGTAATAAATAAATATTAATTTGCAAAACTCTCCGATCAGAAGTTAAGTTGTCATATATGTAGTGTGTGATTAAAACAGACTTTGTTGAGGGTTACCTTCATGTTGTAGGGGTACCTTCTCTACGGTAATATGATTTAACTACAAGAACTTTGGTTATTTTCCAGGATCACAGGTAAATTACCACAATGAGATATTTATTGATGATCGTTGGCAGTTACATGCCTGGGCGAATTTAACGTTAAACATAACATATAAAAATTGTATACGTGGCAAAGCAACGCCCAAAGCTACATTTAGCCATTAATGCAAGCAAAAAAACGTTAAATTCAACTCAAATAATCAGTATCAAATTTACATGAACAAACAATATTCAATATCTGGATATTATGGATCATTTTCTCAATTACTGATAATATTAATTAATAAATTACGCCAAAGCAATTGACTTTTTAGTATTTATTGGTCTCCCGTACGCGTTTCACTTCTTTTGCAGAAGCATCTTCAGCGGGTGTTTTATTTTTTGGTCTATTTAATTTCTTTTAGCTCCATTCTCAGCATCAGTGCTCTTGCATTTCTGGTGAGAAGTGTCTTCATTATTACAAAAAAAAAAAAAAAAAACTGTTTGGATCTCGGAGTTGATTGGGTGGAATCTGCATCGACTGTTGGTGATGTAACATGTTTTACTCTTTAGGCGGCTATGGGAACTTTTCTCTGTTTCACTTCAACCTCAACCAAATAGCGCCCTAGTTAAGTTGAGATGAAAAGAAACTGATCTACAGACGTCCTAAAACCCACTAAATACGTTGGAAAACGGTAAAGAAAAATTATACAAAGCATGCGGCCATATACATCACAACAACCTCGTGATAACATAATACAATTCAATTTAGGTCATGATGCAAATGTTTCAGGCGCCACAAATGGTTATTAGATGACATTTGAAAAAGAAGTTGAAAGTCAATACAAGGTTTTGAACGAACACAGTTGGCCCCAGACAAACATGCCTTCGTATAAGTAGGCCTTTATACGCTCGGGCCTGCTATCTCAGTGGGTTTCACTCATCAACTTTAAGCATTGATGTCTCATGTCGCTTACGGGGAGCTAACAGTTTCCTAAAATGCATACTCTATGGTTTCGATGGCTAAACACATTACCAATTGAGTCTGCGGCAACTGGCGGCGTAGGTAGGAGATGGGTCCGCGCTGGAAAGAAGCTCTCCAGTTGTCGGAAAACGAACGCGCTTGGCAGCGTCAGACTTCTCCCGGAAGCCAGCTGTTCAACCCTCGGCTGGAGTCCAGAGCCGAATCCAGATCCAGAATGCCCTGTCGCCGTGTCTGGGAGCTAGTAGGAAACCTCTCGCCGCGGCCTCCAGCATCTCGGGGACATGCGGAACACAAAATTTCCAGGGTTTAGATCTAAGAATCATGGACATTGGTCAGCGGGATTCAAATCTGAAGTCACATGGCCCACGAGAGTATTGGTTTGCTCGTCTTTTCCCGCGTACGGTCGCGTTGGTGACCAGGTAGGGGAGCGGCAGAACCGTTAGACTCCGGCGGGTACCTGGGTGGCGCCGGAGAGCCTACCACCCCAAATGAAAACACTTTGTCAAATACAGCCTGTTGTCTGACGCCGACATACTGGCGCCGTGGAGATTACCGACCGTTGTTTCCCACAAAGGACGGCTCGAACTAATACCGTTTCAATAATGTCTTACTTCCACAGTGCCTGATATCCACTCATTATAATTCATATTTCTTCTCCATATTGAATGAAACATACGTAGAATTGACGCCCGAGCTTTATCAAATTTATTACAGAATTAATAAAATTCGAACTTGGAGTGTGTCGGAGAATCGTCATATTACAAAAATACACAAAGAAATTTTTGAATTTCTAGTATATTCAATTTAACAATCTGTTGACCTTTGTCTCCCCATGCGTTAGCCTTCAGCCTTCACTATTCTGTATCCGTAACTGCACTCAGTAGATATTTGACAATGTATCCTGTTTCTATTCAGTAACGTCCCCAGTTTCAGGAGAAGCCTAAAAGTGTTTCACCGATGCATCCTCCATGTGCAACTAGCCAAGTTGTGTTCTTGCACAGTTTTCTCTTGTTTCGTTGAACCATTTCTGGAGAAGAGCATATAAGAATGTAGATATTAGATGTCATTTTGAGCTTCTCATAGTTATATATATATATTTTATCATCGTACGAAGATCCTTTTTCTCCTCACTGCTGTGGGGAGTAATGTGACTCAGACTGGAGCCAAGATAGGTAGGGCTGGGGATGTTTATTATGCCTGTTATACTGTTGACCTGTTGCTACTAAAGATTGAATATAGTAACAAATTATGGAATGGTGTGAACAGAACACTTCAACAAATATTAGGGTCAAATACGAACAAAAGGAATGCAAAACTCATGAATTGTAGCGTAAATCGTATGAATAACAGTAGGCTATAATTAAAGGGCCCTCACCATTAACTCAGGTGGCTACGCCATTGTGCTGATGATTGGCGCCTGACTTGGGTTTAACTAGTTCTACTTCTGCTCGCGTGAAGATACTTCACTCCTGATCCGGTCATAATGATATTCTTGAAATTCAGTCATACGCAGAGTGATAGTTTCCATGTTGTTCAGGTGATGCCGCGTTCTAGTATGAAATGACGGTGCAGCTTCGTGCTTAGACCTTCTTGGAGGGCAGAACGGCACTGCTACATATTCCGCACATTCTACTAAATTCCTAGTCTGAAACGTTCGACGGTATGGAACGTTCAACCGGTCTGACCAATAGCACGATGACCCCCATCAAGCGGCCCATGCACTAGTCATGTGGCAACAGCGCTCTCCTGACTGGCAAGGGTAGCCGAACCATCCAGGACTCCGAATGTTATATACATCTATATACGTGGTTTAATTGTGTTTAGTAGAGATTATGTAACTCGTTTCCGCACAGTTCTGCCTTATAATAAAACCGAAGCTTGTTGAATGAAATATCTACACTTCATGTTCTGCTACACTATAGTAATAATTCCGTGTGGTCGTAATGACCTAGTGACAGGGTTTCTATTGGATGCGTATTCCGCCCCTGTCGTAGCCACCTTAACCTGATCCAGCAATCCTGCCGGGTGCAGGGGACCTACAGTTTAACGTGGAATCCGAACCACGGAAGCGTTCTGGAGTATTTCACATTACACAGCTAGCTGTGCCAGAGGTGAAGGTCGGAATAAGTGCCTATGAGAATCCTCGCCGTAACAGGGATTCGAACCGGGCACCTTTCGATCTCCAGTCAGACGCCTTAACCACTGAGCCACCAGATCACTATTGTGCTACAATGACAGTATAAAAATTATTTAACCGCATAAATCTTCCTAGTACAAATGCTGGATTATTTCTCTGGCAAAGGCTTCAGCCCTTCTCGTTGATATCCATTGCTCCAGTCTTCTTCTTGCCCTATTCACCTCGAATTACGCGAGTCTTAAGGCCCTTATTAAAAAATAAACTAAAGAAGAATTCTAACCACTCAGAGTTGCACATTGACCCGGTTCGGCTTGAAGAGAGCCAGTGAATGTCAGAAATGTGCGCAGCACGAAGCGACGTTACAGTTGTGTGCGCAACGTCATTAAGTTCAACTCCAAGTTTCACTTCGATATAGCGCCTTACTATATACATACAGATTTAATTGAGCCCCCGGATAATTAGTGAAACTGAAAGATCGTACATAAGAAGAAACACCTATTACTTAAAAAAAAGACAGCTTCTTTAATTCTCATGACTATACTACAATCCGCAGAAATCAATAATGTACTTTAATTAATTCGATAAACAGAACAATTAATTGCATTAAACTTCTAAAGAATGATTTACCCCAAACGAATAACTTTCCAATTTAAGACTGTGTTATGCATCGGGCTGTTTACTTTATGCATCGTTACAGAAAAGCTGAAAGAATCGTTTCACGTACTGAATCATACACCTACCGAGGGCCTGTGTTGGTTTTTTCCTGCCAAATAAAAAGCGTTCATAATGTGATACCTCTACATAAAGTCAATGTTTAAATTGCTGTAATTAATGTTGAAAACTTTTAATATTAAACGTCAAGTTGGCGCTATATTAAAAGGATATATTGGAAAAGTCTTCTCTCTTTCGCTCTTCAACTTCGAGTCGAGAGTTCTTCATCCACGAAAGACTCATCAACTAAAATGCTCTGTCGTCGTCATGGGGCCAGTGACATAGGTCGAACGAACGTCGCGTCCCTTATTAGAGAAGATGCAGGAGGAAATGTGTCCTTATTAACTGGACAAAATTGAACCAAAATTTGAACGCTTTTGTGTCATAATAGACTGCATTAACTACAAAAAAGCTAGACTGTAGAAAAGTAATAGCGTCTTCAAAACACAACTTTCTCAGTCAAAATATCCAAGTACTTTGGTAGTACTTATATATTCGTATTTATCTTAGCGTCTTAAATCGAAACTACTTTTTTGTAATGTGTAATCTTTCTGTCTAGACACTATCCACAAATCAAATTCAATGTTAATAATAACTTGGTAAATTAAAATCCTTTAATGAAAGTTTGGCCTCGTCCTTTCATTTCAATAGCTGAATAAGGGTCATTTTACACTTTGAAAGACATACTGCCAACAATCCTCTTTAGAGAGGTAGATTTCATTTTAGTACCAAACTCTACATCAAATTCTTCTCATGCTAAACCCTGATTCAATATTTATTATACTACATTGAAATAAATGAATTGATAAATATAAATGAAACTACGTACCGCCACAGTAAATGCATTTGAGAGACAAGTACACTTCTCTCTCATTAACAGACCATACTGTAGCGACTGTAGTTCAAATTTCCTAATCACTGAAGGCATAGTCATAGCAGAACATTGCAAACCGGTAAAATTTGTAACATTGAATTATTATTTTTTTTCGAATTTGTCGATATTAACTACTTTACACCGGAATATCATCCAGCATAAAACTTCACTGAATACTCATACCATTCGTTCATTTTTTTATTAATTTGAAATCCCGTTAGTACACGTTCACCATCAAGTATTAAGTGTGTTCGATAAAAGATATGACATTATGAACAAATCTGAATCACGGGTTCAAAAACTTTTGTATGCAAATGCACCAATTACAAACCATGGGCTCAATCTTTAGTTAGGTTTGTGAAATTTTCAAAAATAATATATAATCATGCTTAAAATACGCTTTTAGATTTTATACAAACAAAACAATTTAATTATTATGACAGAGTAGTAAAAAAGTTAAATACGAAGTTGGAATACTTAATCATAACGCCACTGAAAAGCGAAAACTTATTTCATACAAGTTCGAAAATGGAAACTTGCAACTATTCATTTATTTTGGGGCGAAAACATAGTATTTATAAATTACTGTAGTATGATGACCTTACATTGTTTATTAGAAAATGAAAACAAATATTAATGCTAATACGAAAAATAGGAAAACGGCAATTTTATTATTTATTCCTGTGTATATGAAAGGTGAGGAGTAGACTGCGTGAATCACTTTTGCTGACACTAGAGGGGAAAAACAACGCAAACTCTTCAACTCACACTAAGCAAGCACGATGTTGGAGGTGGACTACCGTTCAAGATAGGAATAGTTTTAAGTCAACTGCCATAATCACCTGGACCATTTCTAGAAATGTTTCTAGTTTGTGACCAATGTATGAACATGAAAACCGGAATAACACTCACCGAATGTTTTATAAAATTTGTTGAATGGTAACTGTCACATATGGTGCTTAGTGAAGGTAATGTTAACAGCTTTTTAATGCATGACAAAAAATATGCAATAAACTATATAGTCATTGCACAGTAATTTTTCAGTGACAAATATCAATACCTTCAATGGTTGTCTTGTATTCTATTGAATACTCTTATAAGTTAAAATTACAGGTGGAGCAATGTGGAATACGGCTTAGCCCAGTAATTTAATATAATAACGAAATAATACAGGAAGAAATAGGTCTAAGAAAAAAGAATTTTATATCCTTGAAAATAAATGGCATTTTGTGGTTAAGCATATATTGAGAATACATGTTTTAATTAAAGTTCTCAGCATGTGAGTTTTATTCATTAGTAAATGTTTAAGTCAGGGGTGGCCAACTGGTGACCCACGGGCCACATGCGGCCCGCCTCGAATATTTTTCCGGCCCGCGAGATTCATCACACTTTTACAAAATATATTTACTTTATAATGGCCAAAGGAGTGAAAACCAATGCATTAGAAAAAAACATTATTTGTGTATCCCTATTTTCAAAATTTATTTCATTCATATTTATAGTCCACATTTTTTTATAAATCACTTTTAGTGTTGTATATATTTATTGCAATGTGCGTTTAGTATCATTATTATTATATTATCTATGTTTACATATAAGAATAATAGTAAACACAATAGTAAAAACGCATTATAATTCAATTTTTTACTCCAAAAAAACAATGTCTATAGTGGGTCTAAATGTAATATGTGGATATATAATTTAATATGCGGCCCGCGAAGTTATGATGCATTTCCAAAGTGTCCCGCAAGATCATTTGGGTTGGCCATCCCTGATTTAAGCGTTAATGACTATCCAAGTGAGGGACTTGCTTTACTAAAACCATCCACGTTCCGATCAGAATAGAAACGATTGCCCTCAGGACGTCAAACTATATACTATCGAGCCGGGTTTCGTAAATATTCGTAGGAGCCAGACGCTTTATATTCTGCAGATTTTGCGTTTATTTTGAGAATCCTCTATTTTGTGTAGCCTGGAATGGTTCCTACAAACGATAGTTACGATGATGGGCTAGTATTAGCCACTTAGTAGCTACAGCTAGCTCAGAGAATTCAGAACACACCCAATTAATTAACAGAGACAAATGCTCGTTCAATGTGTTCATTTATATCAAGAGCTGAAAAATCATACAGACAGATTCCCTGGATACCTACATATTACACCAGACACTTTTCAGAACATTTACAACAAATACCTGAACTTGGTGGGTGAGCGGTTAACGTTCTGGCTTCGCATTCGGGAGGACACCGGTTCGATTCCCCATCCGAGAATCCAGATTTGGGTTTTCCACGATTTCCCCAAATCACTCCAGGCGAATGCCGGCGGGATGCTTCCTTTAAAAGAACACGACCGAATTCCTTCACGTTCCTGGTCCCAAGTCCCATCCCGCTTCTAATGACCTCGACGTCGACAAGGCGTAAAGCAATAAGTAAAAAAAAAAAAAAAAAATCCTGGTCATACTCCAAAAGTCTAATGTTTATAGCTATTACCATAGAAGTAAGATACAAGCTGCGGAAATACTCATCACGGCCATAAGGTAATGATAATTATCGTAAAAATGTATCATTTAGCTCAGCGAATCTCAATTCAGAATTTTAAATACAATATTAGAATTATGATTTAAAAATCAGATTTTTCAATTTAAAACGAGTATTTTCCGTTTCAAATTCATTCTATGTTTTAATTGAGAGAATCGTTTGCACAAGAAGTAAATGTTTATATTCTTCAAATTTATGATGATTGATATCAGGTTGAAATGTCCGTCTGAGGTTACATTTTGGTCGGTTTTCTAATATGTATCTATTGTAGCAATTTTGTGCCGTTCATCCCACTCATTTATAATCAAGCTGTATCACGTGACATAGCCGAACTAGTCGGAGCCAAGCAGACCTCTAGTTTCGCCGCGATGTGAAAAATTAAAAACTTTGTTCACTCATCGACAACGTGGTGAGTGTCGATGGTGACGTCTTCTACACGCTCTTACCCATTACGTTTAATGCTTTGTTTCCCATGGATGAAACATCTACCCTCACGGCGAGCTACACCTTCAACCGACCCGCTCCGCATGTTTTTACCACAAAGAGTGAAGAACATAACTTACAAAAGTAACTTGCCAACTTTTACAGATAATGATTCTTAATCATGAAAAAATGTTATGTACCAATAACGTGGCATCTGAAGATCGTATTTAAAAATACCAAAACATTTCTCAGTGTCACAAACTGACGTGGCTTATAGGCTATTCGACTTGTCATTGTTTAAGTAGTTAGAACTGGGAGATGTTCGGATCAAAGAACGGGATCTGTTGCAGAAACCGTTCCGTCATTCAACATGAGTAGTTCGGAAAACCGTGGAAATCCGAAATCTGGATGACCGGACAGGGATTTGATTTTTTTTTTTTTTAACTGCTTAACGTCTCTTAACAGCGAGGTCTTTAGAGACGGGAACGATTGGGGGAAGGGGGGCAAGGAATGGGAAGGAATGCGCTCATGGCCTTTTGAAGGAAACATCCCGGCATTTGCTTGGAGTGATTTGGGAAACCATGGAAAACCCAAATCTGGATGCTGTAATACTCCTCTCTAATAATTTGTATTACTCTTCTTAGTTTAGCCAATTATAATAATCCGTTCTTAACTCATTAATCTTTCTACCTAATTGTTTCGTAATTAAAGTCCACAGGTTTTTAGACGGTTTGGCCCTTAAATACCGCCATTCAACCCACGTACGCGGACAGAGGAGCTACTTAGTTCCATTAAAAGGTTCTTATTATCCAAATAAGACGTCTTAGCTTCATACAATCAATAATTTGCTATTTTATTGATTAAAGCCCGATTACTGCTCTTAACAACTTTATTTTTACACGAGGCACAAAACTACAATTGAAAATACACTCGTTCTGTATATTAAGAAACAATCACTGATTCATCTGGCATAATACAAAATATTAGATCGCCGCCACAACTTTGGCGCACGACCTCTCACTCCCGCTCACGGCCAGAGACACTCCACACCTCTGCACACACTCAAAACCATAGATGTTAACATCACTTATACTACCCTTTTTTACATGCTTAGTATCATCTGTGATTTCCGTGAGCATAAATACAATTGCTTACAATGCATATTCATACATTTATTTCAATATTATAATATATACATCTAAATATATATATTCGGGGCTAGTGGATATGCTATAATGCCCGAACGGGGATTCGAACCGCCGTCCTCCCGAATGCGAGGCCAGAACGCTAACCGTTACACCACCACGCTCGGTGGGTATTTGAACCCACGTCCACCCGAATGCCTTTCCCAATCGTTACTGCCTACCCACCTGGCTCGGTGGTAAGCATAGAATCAGTGGATAATGTGTTAAAAACCACAATATGAACCTGCAAACAGCAATGCTATATTTATGTTGTTGTCGGAAAATGTTGATATTTTCGTAATTTATTGGTGCGGGGTCCGGTTCAGAAACAGATGCGCGGCGTGTTTACTCGTCGCAGGGCTGAGTGCTGTGGCAGTAGTGCGTGAATTATAGACTCGTCGACGCGCCGAGCAGTGGCAGATAAGTTACAAGCCGGCGACACGCGAGAGGAACAGTTAAAGTCGCCGCTATTAAACGGCTATTCAAGTCACATCAGCGCCGTCAATCGCTGTTCACGAGACATAACAGCTTCTCAAGCTCAAGTTATAAATTCAATCTCTTACCAGACAACTACTGAACAGCGAATAGAATACATCATTACCAACTTCATCTTTGCCAAACTTCCTTCGTACCCTCCCTTCTCCTTTACTCCTCACACGGCTATGGCGCTGTTCTCACTGCACTGTTTCTATCTTGTATATATTTGTTTTTGATTTGCATTTCTGTGCTTTCTTTCCCTTTTTTTGAGGGAGGGGGGGTAGGGAGCGAGAGTTAATTCTGTTTTTGTAATAGTATCCAGTTTGTAGGATTCGTTACCCAAATGGAAACGGAGCCCTTCTGCTTAACTCCGCTGTCACGTAAACAAAATTAGTTAAACTAAATTTTATGTATATATCGTAATTAAAATTATATTCTGGGAAGCCTTCTGCCTCATCATATGACGTATAAATGTTTGGAGAGTGTCACGTAGAGGACTACGTTACTTTTTTATTCAATATTGCGACTTGAGTGGCAATCAAAGACGTCCGTTTTCTGCAATTTTTGTTAGTAGACTATATCAGTCCCAAAAACAGTATTACAATTTGTCCCTAATATCAATCATATGAGCGGCCTAGTGGCTGAGTGGTTATTGATCGGAGATGGAGTGGAGATCGAAAGGTCCTCGGTTCGAGTCCCTATCTTAGAAGGGATTTAAACATTCAGATTTGGCCCAGTTTGCTGTGTAATATGAAGAACGCCACAAAGCTTCGTGTTTCGGATCCCACGTTAAACTGCAGGTACCCTTTTACCGGTAGTATTACCGGGTTAGGTAAAGTAAGGAATAAAGGAACTGGCCTTACCTCAAATACCAGGCTAATTATATGTCCTTCAGGAGGCTCCAATCAACCTACCGGTTGATCACCAAGCTTAGATCCTTATCAATCATATCCAGAATTTAAACGACTTTATATTTTAAGTTTATTTTCCTATACAGCTATAGAACTATTTCATTGTTCATAATTCAATTGCGTATTAATATATCGACATATTATTGTTATTTATTATTATTAACGGACCGATTTCACAATCGTTTTTAGAGGTTATGAGTGGCAGGTTTGGGACTCGCGGAGCGGAGTGCACGGTGTAAATAGAAATTGTGTCAAGCACTGATTTTTGTGTCAAGCAAATATCTTCTGACTAGCCCCGTACAAGTTATTTACTTACGTCATTGCAACTCGACTCGCACTTGCTTGGTTGTTCGTACTACCATCACGTGCACTTGATACTTTCCAAATGCACTTGATTGAACTTCTGTGCCTGCATTAATTTACCAGTGCTATACATTGATTCCTTGAGTTCATCTATATTATTTTTCCAGTGGGTCGAAGAAACATGCGAAGAATTAAAGAAAAAAAAAAAAAAAACGCCCATCACTGCACGTTTCGGCAAGGAAATATAGAATGACTACGATGATACTGAAACAAATATAATTAAATAATATTACTACATAATTTGTATGGGATACGTCCAGCTTAAATTTTCACATGGAGGGAGCAAATTTGAAGTTTGGAATTAGTTGGGGTTCGAAGTAGACAGACAGCAGCTAAACGACAGCAAATTGGGGGTTCCTTTTTCGTTCGGGTAATGAGCCCTCAAAATTAAATTAATAAAATAATTTTATTTTATTGTAATTCAAGTAATTCATGTTAGGAGGGACTTCACAGTAGCGGCGCCATTGATACTTGCCTTGCTTGCAATTTAGTTGAACAGATCTAGGAATCGCTATTCGCAGATTCTTTTGTCCCTTTCGCCAGAACAATTCGCTCTCAAATTGAAAGCAAGGAGCATTCACCGGCGGGGAAATAATTCCCTGTTAATGCTTCGGGCAGCGTTCATTAAACTCAACTTTATGCAGCAAACAAAGGAGTAAGGCTAAGCAGCAGGTGTCTGTGGTGTTTTTCTAACTTGCTTCCCGCTACGTCATCGCGTCCGTTCCAACACAAGCCGCTGATTTCTACGAAACTGAAAAAAGCGTATCTGCTGTTGTTTGGAGGGACAGGTTAGCTGCCAGTTCTAGCGAAGTGTTTCTGCGTATAAGTACTTGTATAGACGAAATTTTCCTACGTAGCAATGAAAAGTAAATGTTACGTTGAAAATATAAAAGTTTGTAAAAACAGTGCGATTGAATTAACTTCATTTTTGTGAGTAAGTTTTCTACTGATTTGTAACATTAGTTCGTTTCTCCTTACCCTGTTATACGATAAGCCGTCATATAACGTATGAAATGGTTCGATATATTTTTCCCTCGTGGTTCCAGTCTGAGTATTCTGAAATTATGGTTTAGGTAGAGTGACCGTTTGATGATTATGACAGCTATATTTCACGGCGAAAAGAATTCGTAAAAATCAAAATTTAAACTGCCATTTTTTTTTAGGATCCGTTCAAACTCTTTAGTAAAGTTGTTTCATTTTGTCTTCTACATCTGTCTTTCATTTCTGGCTGATATGCAACTGTTTCCAAACACAGCGCAAGGGATTAAATACACCCAGTGGCGGATCCAGGGGTGGGGGCTAGGGGGCTAGCCCCAAAAGTATCTAGGTCCACCCATGACATCAATTTTAGAGACCTATTTTTTTTTATTTTTTTTTTTTAGCTCTACTAATGTTTTATGGACGGCACGACTATAAGGCTTGTCCTTGCACGACTCCGACGCCCCCAAATGAAATCCGCCCAAGCCCCCCACCCCTCCCCCCAAACCAAAATCCTGGATCCGCCACTGCATACACCACTAATCGCTCTTCGAACGATAGCAATCACAGATAACATTATTTCAGGTTCGATAGAAGGCTTCTGTGGCTGGAATAATTAGTTTCCATGCTTCCCGTATAGTGCCACTTCCTGGTATTGAATGCCGACACCAAGTGTGGTGGACGGTCTCGCATTCGGAAGTACTCCGGTTCAAATAGCCCCGCCCTCCAAATTTGGATTTTCCATCATTTCCACAAATTACTCCAGGCGATCGCCGAGATGGTTTCCTCAAAAAGCCATGACCGAAATCCTTCCCGTTGCTTGTTCCTATTCCTTTCCCGCCAGTAATAATCTCAACGTCGACGAGGCGTAAAGTCATATACAAAAACGCCGACGCTTTTGCTGTTCTGGCTTTCTTTTAGAGCAGAGCTGGAGTAATATGTGTTTCACACGTTCTGCTACACAGAACCAATCATCAAGAGCACAGAACATTGGCTGCGTTTAGAAGATAGTGTGAAGTCCATTTAATACACGGACCTTGCAAGGAAACTAATTTTTCGGTGTGTCGTCGGTCATAGTCTGTGGGAAGGTAGACGGCGATGCTACTATCAGACGTGTCATTCCACGAAAATATTTTGACTATTACTGTAAACAGATAAAAATAATTTCACTGAGACATTTCGTAAATTCATTTTCCTTTACGACTTTGAATAATCAGCATCTCCACCAATAGCAGGGGGCATGGCAGTAGCAAATAAAAGAGAAGTCAACACAAAATTCGAAGGGGCTAGTTTATTTTCATACATCCGTGTTAACCTTAAAATAATTTATGGATGTTATAAAGGCTACAAAGTTTGGCCAGTGAAGTCATTCCGCCGTTTGTAATAAGTATGGTTTTATAGGACGTTTGCTATATATTTTATTCACATTACTTTACTTGTTTCTCAGTGACAGAAAATTGACATAGCACAGAGATCACAAGCTGTTCGTAACAATTAATTGTAAACGTCCACGAGTGTTTCCGGACTTAGATAAAAGTCTTCTAGAAGTAGTATGGTAGGCCTACATCTGCGATTTTGTATTATATAGCGGAAATACTAGAAAAGAAACAAGAATATCCTTCAAGCCTAGCAGCTGTTTTTCACATAATCGCTTCGTAAAAAAAAAAAAAAAAAAAAAAAAAAAAAAAAAAAAAAAAAAAAAAAAAAAAAAAAAAAAAAACTTTAACAGTTTAACAGTAACGTTGCTGTTGAATATTTAATGTTAAATCAAGCCAACAATCATGTTTTGGGGAGTGACACTATCCAAGGCGTGAAACTTAATAGAATGCAGTAAAAGCTGAAGCTGACAGTCATAAAAAGCACAACTATTCTTTAAACATTAAAGTTAGTTTCAATATTTACTATGGTGTATAGATACCGTACCGTACTCCAACAGCGATCTCACAAGTATAGATTAATGTACAGGATGCTTATTATCCACATTAGTAACAAATTTCCCGATGATGCAGTGGTCAAAACCGAAACTTTTGAATTTTTCTGTCTGCGATTCACGCAAAAGCTGTCTGCTCACAGAGATACGGTAATGTATAGGATACGTTTCACTCAAATTCTAAAATATGCTTCATGGTGATACAGGGATCAATATGGTACTTCTTTTTTTCATTTTTTAAATTGTATGTCTGTACACTCTTCACTACAAAACAAACGAACAAAATTCAAAGATACTGCACATTAGCCTGTCTTATCAGTAACATAATTTCTACCAAGTTCAGTTACTTATTTCCCTATGCAAAAACTACATAAACTGTGAATTAAGAAATGTTTTGTCTCTTTATGCGTGCATCCAAAATAATTATTTCGTAAGGGATTTCAACTGAACTTAACGTAATGATAACATATGGCGTCTATTAACATGTTCGGCGGCTGGCTCTGGTGTTCCCTGCATAACATCAGACCTGAAGATGGCGGCAGAGTCAGCCGCCGAAAGCTAGTTGTTGTTTTTCTTCAACATCATACGGCAGTGAACCCGTGAAGACTTCATATTATCCATACTCCGTGAAATCCTTCGTTCTCGCAGTTACATAGCTACAGTATTCAGACAAAAGTACGGTAAATTTTTGTAAATTTGTCCAATTGCCCACGAATCAATTGAAACTAAATAGCGGGTACCAACAAAATTACTCTTTGTGATAGTTTATACTGTGGGTTAACGTACATGATACTTTCAATTTCGATAAGATATGTAATTGCCTGATAAAAAGTAAAAAAAACTCCACGTACCTCAAAACAGTATGTGAGTTTTAATGAAATGTGTTACATTGAGAGTTTTGAAACATACTAATATGTAGACTATTACAGCAATCATCGTAAAATTTGTGCAGCAAAGCAATAGGTAATGGTTGTTTTGATTTTAGTATAGATACGTATAATTCTCATATACGAGGAAATAGCTCACTTACATGCCAATAGCTGGATACATTCGCTTTCTAAACCAGGTTTAACGTATTTTTAAATCGTAATAACTATTATAGATGGTTGTTGCGATTCATTTAGATATACAACTACAACAATTAGCTCCTCCATCCCCTAGACCAGTGGTTCCCAATTTTTTTGGCCACGGAACCCTGATTGATCATACATTTTTTGACGGATCAACATTTTTATAAGTTGAAAAACCAGTCTCGCATCGGTAAGTCGTCACAAACGGAAGCAGAACCATGACAGCCTTCTCACGGCGCGGTTATGACTCTTTTCAACGAACATTTTATTTAATTCTCGAATGGAACACGGAACCCTTATGACCCTTCCACGGAACCCCAGGGTTCCGCGGACCACTATTTGGGAACCACTGCCCTAGATCCCACCATTTCAAGTCTTGCTTTCAGAAAGCCCGTCATTCGCCTGGAGTGATTTGGGGAAACCATAGAAAACCCAAATCTGGATACCCGGACGGAGATTCGAACCCGCGTCCACCTGAATGCGAGGCCATAACTTTAACCATTCACCCACTGCGCTCGGTTTAATATTATCTTTTTTTTCTAATATCGGTGATAACAAAATTTAAATTTATGCAAAACTATTTATAAAGCTACATTCTTGGGAATTATTTCTTAAACTCGTAAGTTTTATTGATGTATTCTAACGTATAGATTACTTTAAAATGACACGTCTGCATTTCTGTACCCCTCAACCCCCCCCCCCAAAAAAAACCTTTTAATTTGATCACAGACTGAGAAAGTAAGAATAAAAGATGTAACAACGCCTCCATTTAGAAGCATAAAAATCGTTCGTCAGGGTGGTAGGGCTTTAGCAAACTGTAAAACCAATAAAAGACAGAGATATCCAAGCTTATTCTGAAAAATTAATTTTTCTTTTAAGAGGGACAAATTACAACTGAATAAGTAATTTTCATTAGCGAAATGTACTTATTTCATATCATCTACTAATAACGGTGTTTCATAAATGGAGAGATGAGACAGAGTTTAGGAAAAGCTTAGGAAGACTGCTTATCTGTCGTTAGAATGACTCATTTCAACAATTAGTGTTCAGGTTCCGATAAAACAATGGATATTTTAATCGGAACTGAACATTGTGAACAGCTTTCCAGGTCAACCAGCCTGCTTTCAAATGTGTGCTGTGGATTTGTCCTCCTGTGGTTAACAGATGAGGATCCTCATGTTCGCTACACAACATCCATTGTACTGTCGTAGTCTTAAAATGGAGAGCAATTTGTTCATTTGATCCGTCCAAACCTGTAGGCATTAGTATCCTATACAGCCATAATCATCGATTAGCCATATCAGTGTAACTTGGAGGAGCAAACAATGTTTATCTTTAAAAAGTTAAACGCATTGGTCGTAGTTTCATTAATCAAACTATAAGTAGTTATAACAGGGGCACGCGCATCATTACCCATTATATTCAACTACGTCGAGCTGGCATTTGGGATTAGAGTAAAAGCGAAATCGGAATAAGCGGCCCACTGGTAGTTAAAGCCTGTTCATGCAATACTCTGTATGATGACTTATACAAAAAGGAAAAAAAAAAATATAAATATATTTTGAGAATATGAGGGTGTAAGTAACAATTGTTTCGATATATATCTGCATTTAAACTATGTCATCAACACAAATAGAAGATCTGTAGTAGTGCCTTGGCGCTTCAACTTGTTTCCGAAACGTTTCAATTTCTCTTACAACTAGGACACTATTATTATTTGCACAGCTAAAATATTAGTGCCAGAGATTAGCACCGTGATGTGTTAACCATGAGCGGCATCGGATCATTGTTTATACCTTAAATACTGTTAATCATTATGTAACGAGTTATCATTACCATTACCATGTCAACGATCTGCAAACTTCCTTAGTACGCAAGCTTCTCCGCTGACGTTCTTTTCTTTCACACAATTTTTTTTGCATTAACATATTCTAAAAAAAAAATATTATTTGTCCTCCGTATTTTAGTTTATAGTGGCATGTCGCGTCGTTGGTTAACTCGTGCTTGAATCCTGTGATTCTGGAGATTTACGACAGCCGTTAGCATGACCACAACATTCCAAAGATCGCCTCGCTGGTCACAAATAAATCTCTCTTTTTTCCTGACAGGCTCTTCTTGAAGCGGCATAAATCTCAGTTGGCGCCTTTGTGCGCGCGCATATTTCGGACTGGCCCGCCAGCTGCGCGGGATCAATACTGCGTCGCGCGATGCGTATTTGTTTCAGCGATAATACAGTCTGCCTGCCTTCCGTGACGTGGCGCGTTCCCAGCGACCCTGGTGGTCACGCATGGAAATGTTGACATGAACTTCTGTGCGGGAAATAAGCTCTGGAACTACAAGCATACCACGTTTTGTCAGAAAATGAGTCGTAATACAGCGATCACAAGAGCGTTTCATAGATGTTTTCCTGCTAAATATTTATTTGACGTGGGAAACTTACAGAAAACATAATTAAATGCGTTTATTGTGAAGACGAAACTACATAGTCTTCAGTACTGAACCAA
>JARYHS010011408.1:167178390-167510959 GCA_031002005.1 Vandiemenella viatica | reverse complement strand
AGTACAAAATCAACGTTGTAGCTTTATTTAATAATAACTCTGTTTACTTAAGAAACAGGAGGAAAATCAATTGCTACAACACTGCATTGAACCCATTATTTTTTACGGCTTGGAAGCTAATTTTTAATAACTATTTATTGATCATAGTACCTTAGTTAGAGCTGCATAAATTATAAACATTTATTAGATAGAGTTTTTCAGTGTTGTGGATTTCAATTTTTTAATGAAAAAGAATTTGTCTCATACATGTCTTGTTGGGACTATTGCCGACGCATAGTACATAGTCATGTTATATTTCTATAAAGTTTTTGTCTATAGACTGAATTACATTTAAAGTTATCAAGTCAATACAAATTATTATAAAGTTTTACAAAGTGAAGTTCATGATATTCATTTAGAAAGGGATCCTCAAGTAGACATGCAGAAAGGAGGATAAATTCTAGAGGATTGTAGCTAGTGACAGTTCTATCCTCACCTAATGCTAGTATTAAACATAATTCTCAAACTATTGAGCATACTGAAATAATGATTTACTTTATGTTGGTCAATCATAATTATGGATTACAGATTATTATTGCGATTGAAATGTAGAACCTCTCGTTTTTATTCTAATTCGGTAATCCACATTTCTACTAATTACGGAAATAGTTTCAAGAAATGAATTTTATCTAGTAGTATCCTGTGTTACGTACGACAATAGTTCCTTAAAACTCTATCAATCTTTTAAGCAAAACCATGTGAACCCCCTGCTAATATACCATACAGATTTCATGTAACAAACAAAGTAGAGGTAAATTCATATATAACTTCTACAACAGTATATCCAAACTGAATACGTTTTGCAGGTAATGCGCAATTCATCCATTTTCTTCCAGCTTCAGGCAAATACTGATAAAGTTACAGGAGTAAAAATAAAAATTTAGTTCATTTTTTTCTATTCAGGTACTAACCCCCCTCTCCCCCTCTCCCTCCAAGTAAAACTTTCCTTCCAGTTTCCATTTCCAACAGGCTGAGAACTTTCGTCTGCACCGAGTTGCTGGAGATGCATAGTTTGCTGTACTTGGTGTTCCTTCAGCCAAAGGCCGCACAAACTAGACTGATCATACCAACAAACAGTGAGCCATGACACTTTTATACCAAGTATTAAATTCATAACAGCATTTGCACTAAGCAGAGTACAGCTTCAGGAAGATTTTCTTCACCATTCCTTTCCACTATCAAATTTCAGCAACTATACCAGATATTTTGTTTACATTGCCTATTAGAAAAAAATTAAGTATTGGCGAAAAAAAATTCATTTCAGATCACAGATGGAAATATAACTGCTGGTGAGAATATTCCAACAGACAAAATTTTGTTTTCTCACTCCCTGGACCCATAATTTAATAGCTTTATAAACAGAAAATTTCTTCAGTAACTCCGTACAAAGCAGGCACGTTGTGGCGAAAGTCTGAAGTAGAGTTTATTTAATAGACAAGTAGAGTGAAATAAATTTAATACCAATTTGACGACTATAGTTACTTGCCGAAGCTGTGTGCAATGGAATCTCATTTACCAGTTCTTTTTAAAATATTGTTCATGTCAGTAGAATTTTACGCTTTTACCACATACACGGTTTTCTAAGATCTTTATATAGTTGTCTAACCAATGATAGTAATCCAAATATTAATGGTAACAATTGATTAGTTTACGCGATTAAAATTGGTTTATTTAGTTCCTCAAGTTCGATACAATCATCTCACACAAGAGAATCATGGTTACGTACCTCGTTCGCATTTAAAACCATTGTTTGTCATTACAAGCAACTACTTCGTCTCTAAGTAAGACTCCAGCTTTATTAGTATGCATGCCACAGAACGATCTTAGTGAGAAGTAAGAAGTCCTCTAGGCTCCTGCTCAGGGATTTCCCAGTGGAAAGTTTGCACCGTTCCTTTGGGACAACAGGCAAAGAGACCTAGCGGACTACGGAGCAGAAAGCTTATGAAATATGTACGGCACAACGAAGCCATACCTCCGTGTGGCCCATTGCTTCACATCTCTTTTCTTTGGTGGCAGAAGAAACCGAGGAAAATCTGACATGTATGTTGCTGCACCAATTCACCAGGACGCAGTTTATGTTCGGCATTATAAAAGTAACAGTGGCAGAAGAAACACCGATGTTATATTTGGTGCTCCCGTATCCAGCCTTCCTGTGTGTAAAAATATTAGGTCAGCAACTATTTTTTGAATCCTTGCTGTCCGCTCAACACTTTTAGAAGGGTACAATACGGTTGAAAAAGAGATTCTCTAAACTTGTTATGTGAAGACCTTCGTGGTGGCTTGTGTGTGAAAGATTGACGCTGGTTCTTTGGAGGACGCAGGTTCCATTCCCCGTCGTGCCATCTAGAATTTGATTAATTCATAGTTTCCCGCATCCACACCAAGTGCATGTCTTGACGTTTCCTTCAAAATTTCATTGCAAAATTGCATTGCAAAATTTCTACCCGCTCCTAGGCCCCATGTTCTCTCGGCTGTAACATATCAATCTAGTGTGGAATAAGGAAAAGTGACCGTTGAATTTGGATTTTAAGAATCTCACATTAAATCAAGGAGCATAGGAAAGAATGTGGTCCTAAAAAAAAATAATGAAAATAAAAAAAAAAAATCAAAAAAAATCGTGTGTTCGAAAAAAAACCTTTGTACGCTATCATTTTAAAAATAATCATCTTTTTTTGTTTTGTTATTTCAATATGGAGTCAGTTAAAAAGTTGTGTTAATACATTTTAAGTAAAGAGCTTACATATGAATGCTAGTTTAAATAAGATTAGTTGTATTGTTTATTAGATAATTATAACTACAGCCATAAAATATGAGTCTGAATACAATTACGGGAGAACAGAATGTTTAGAAAACTGGGCCGCTTCATGTCAGGCCGAGAGAGTTTTAAAAAGTAATGTATGCCATAATCGAACACGATTTTAAATTAATTTTAAACCATCAAGTAAATGGGACTGTTCTATGTTCATACTGTTAACTGATATTCAATGCTTACATTTCATATTAAATTTAATTAAAATATCTTTTAAGTCCTTAACTTCAGTATTTAATTCAAGTTACTATGTTCTACCTTGATTATATTATCGTGAAAGAGAGAAGCAGATAGTTTCTCACCACTTTCAGCAGCGGGAAGAAATACGAGGCGCGGAGCAGATAATTTCTTGTAGTAGAGCCCAGTCGATTGGTCGTTAGATACCGCCCTGGGAGGCTCTAAATCACCACGAATTAAGCCTCGGGTCGTACCTCACCAGCGACAGATTAAACCAAACAAATATTCGGCCCAAGTCTGAAATTTTCCCTCTGGAGATACGTTCGCTTCGTAGTGGATAAATGAAGCTACCTTTTTGACGTAAGGTCCAAATTTGTCCAAGATGTCCCAAATAACAAATCCACATTCTTAACGTGGCAATTTGTTGTTAGGGGGATTTTCATTCGGAAAAACTTGAAAATTTTAAATATTTTTAGAATTAACTGTGCAAATTTTCCGAATGCATTGGTTATTGTAATATTAAATCTCAAGTACAACTATTACCATACTCACATAATGCAAACGAAAGTATTCATTTCCATAAATAAATCAATGAATAGAGTGTAAAGCAGATATTGAGTAAAAGTTCTTCAGTCTTATCTGAAATTCTACTCTGCATGTTATAAAATGATACATTGTTGCAAACACATGTACCTAAACTTTCGAACTTTTTGTATGACTGATAATTTTGTCCCAAATATGGCTTTCATTCTCCGACTTACAATCAAGGAAATACAAAACACTTTTATCAACAAATACATTTTAAGTCAGCAAAGGTGACAGCTAAAACTTTCCATAAATTTTTATCGCTTACTACACCAGTTTTGTTTGTTATTTGATGAAGTTCTTTTTAGGTGATTTATTTAAATAATGCTGGATCAATAGAATAACCATAAAAATTTCTCATGGTCTCGACTAAACGCAGAGGCCAATATATATATATATTACCGTCCACATACTGATGTAAATGATGGAGTGAAACATTTTGTTCCTTTTAATGTTAATAATCGCAGTGATACTAAGAAATGTGCAGGAAATTTCATTTATAAAGTCAGCGAAGAAATTATTAATGTTCACGTTAAACGTGCCCCCGTTCCATACTTATATTTCATGGTAATTTTTCTTATTATGATATCATACCTTCTATTTAAAAGTTTTGCTGTAGATTCATTTATTAATAGTCAAAAATAATTATTTATTACTAATAGGAAGATATATATTCAATCGTGTTTAACTTTCATATGAATTCGTGAACTGTGATTTTATAGAAACTCTAAAACATGTCAATCCCAGCGACAGATTCTTTAAAAAAAAAACAACAACAAGAATTTTCATATTTATTATTTTCAGTATTTGATATCACCATGAAATACCTTTAGTTTTTGTTTCCTGTTTCAACTTTGAGTGTTGGTATTGTATAAAACTTATTCTGAAATACTAAAAAAGTGTTTCGAGTTTGGTGGCCGAAATTAAATGGTTGTTGGACGGGAAAAACTATTGGTCTATTGTTGCGTACAGCCGTTGGAGCGGCAGAGAAGTTACTTTGCTCACAGATACTTTTTATATGAAGACGCTCTTTGAATTCCATGAAATTATATGAGGAGCCATTATATTACACGATAAGAGAGAACAGAATATTTTTATCATTTTTATATTCTATTCCATATGACACAATTATACTTGTTGTTGTTGTTCAATAATCTTGTAGAATTACAAAGATGTGTGACAATAGTTTCTTTTTCAATTTCTATGCAATAGTTTCAAATATTTTCGGTATGTATTTTAACAAAAACAATTATGATTGGTATTCCTCAATAAGTGCCCACATAATTGATTTTTCCAGATATTTCAGTCACACGGTTGATAAATTATATGGAAAAGACACCTTTTTAATGACTTAAGATATCGCATATGAAATACGCAACTAAATCAAAACAAAACAGTGCATTTATAGTAACTATTCAACACTCTATGTCTACATGAAATGAAAAATAGTTTTTTCTGTTGGAGTGAAATGTTACCTAAAAATGTTTTTGGAGTATTTTTTTTACGGATATGTTTTGAGTTCAATAGAATTCGTCATTATGTCAGATTTCAGCACAAGTGGTACAAATTCATCAGAACTACTGACGGGCAGTGGGTATCGTTGACCCCTGGATTCAATAAAAGAATTGTTATAAACAAAAAACAAACAAAAAAAAATGCTTGCCTGAGTGAAAACTTAAATATAACTTGCATTAAGGAGGATGAATGGCAAGGCAAATACTCTTACAAGTAGGTAAATGAAAAAAGAGTTATAGCAAGAACAAAAAGAATGATTGGAAACAATTAAAACAGGAGAAAGAGAGTGGAGTTGAGTATAGAACGGAAAGATACGTAGTAAGATATTTGGATGGATGAGGGACAGTTACTAACCTAGCATTAGGATAGCATAAACGGCAAAGTGTTTATCTTCCGAGGTAAATGGAATTCCCAGTAAGTGCTATTACTTGCAAATTATATTCATGTTATGGTCACTAAACTTCTCGGCGCAGCTTTTGTTTTCTCTGTATAATGCAGCATCCTTCAGCTTGAGAACAAACTTTAGTTGGTTTTGCGAGGGCAGTGTTTTTGGTGGTAGCGAGACGCGTCGGGACGGAGCGTGCTGACCGCTGCTAATGCGTACCGAGCGCGGTTGGTTGACCTCATCCGCAAAGGGCATCGCCGAGTCTACACCGCGTGCCCAACGACACGAAAAATCCCCAGCCGCTCGCCGATCGACGTTTTTAAACGTATGTGCTCTTCCCGTCACAGCCGTTCGTTCTGGCGTCGAATTTCTCGGAACGCCAGTCGCGTGGAAACCAGATTTTCCAGAATCGTTTGCGTGAGTACACTCATTAAAAAATATAGAGCTTTATATGCGATGCTCTTGTAGCAATGTCCAACATCTCTTGAAGATTCTTCTGCTGTAGTGTTTAAACTTCATGTAGTATTGCCAGCCTGTGAGTTTCTTTATATGATTTTATTCGCAATTATTTTAGTATAATTTAAACTCGGACTAATTTAAGGCCAAATGTGATTTTACAGATTAACACCTAGCATTGCAAATCTGTTTGTAGACCATCTTCCGCAATTATTGGTTAATAGATTATAAATCAAAATTGCGTCTGGAAACAATTGAGGTTAATGTTACTTTATTCCCATACGCGTTTCGCCCTTATGGTGTGGAGCATCGTCAGTGGCTGTGAATTTGTTTTACATGTGTTTCATTACATTCGACAAAAGTATTAAAAATTATATTAATATAGCAACGCAGATACAATAACAAAAAAAAATGTAAACAATGTTGGTAGCACTGCATTTAATTAAAACAACATGTATGTTATGTAGCAGACAAATGCAACAAGCAGCTTTCAGTCAATATTTTAATGGATATAATGCAAAGTGTTAGTCAGAAATATGTATAAGTGTAAAACAGTTTTCTACTAGTGAAAAAGAAGATTTGTAAAATGCATAAAGTGCTGTTCCAGATCGCCATGTAAAATATCGTCACCCTAGCTGTAAGTACAATGTAAATATGTATATAATAATTTGTAATGCTTTTGTCAAATGTAATGAAACACATGTAAAACAAATTCACAGCCACTGACGATGCCCCACACCATAAGGGCGAAACGCGTATGGAATAAAGTAACGTTAACATCAACAGTTGTTTCCAGACGGAATTTTGATTTATAATCTAACACCTAGCAGTTCAATGTTAAGACACTATGACGTAAGACCTTTGCGTATAATGTTGTCTCCGCCATATTTACCATCGCGATTAATATTTATACATTACTTTCTGTAATCAAACAGGCTGATTCCTTCCCCACTTTCCATTTCAAAAATATAATGTTGTAATAAACAGTAGAAAAAACGACAAACTGGTTATTTGTGGATTTTCAAAAAATAAAAACAATTTAATAATAGGAATTTAAAAAAAGATATACTATAGAAATTTTCAGTGTTTAATTTATACTGCACTGTAACAAAAAATTAATTATTTTATATTTTATATTTAATAACCACGTAAAACAATAATTTGTTTTTCCCCGTCTTACGGTATGGAGAAAGTTGGGCTCTGCCTACAGGTTTTTAATCTTACTTATTAGCCGACTCATCGTCAATGAACAGGCAGCACAATCACAGTCAATCGATTTTCTACTCGACTGACTGGGGATCCATCCATCACCAACTCCGAATATAAAACGTGACAGTAAATGCATTCTTCATCTTCGGTGTCATTATTTGATCGTGCTTGCTTTTAATTTTTAACTTATCATGTCTCCTTATTAACCTTGAATTCTTGTTCCACAATACAGAAGGATGAGTATAATAGAATATCGATTTTTGCGTATTGTATCTGAATGCATACTGCCGCAGTCGGTTCTGTTGGTACACTGAAGAAGTACTTAGATGGCGTTTGGAGAATCATCCCGATTGAAGCAATATTAGCGTGTTACCTTATCACCATTTGTTCCTCGCTAAACTTCTTTGCCCAGCTACCCGAAATAATGCACCGATTCCCACAAAACATCCAAGATTTACCAACATTTGCTTTCGAAATTTTGATCAGATCTTTTATAATTGTTACAAGACATTCAGCTAAATAAATATGTTTACGAGTGTAATGTTGCATACATCGCAGAAACTTTCATTTACTTCAACATATGTAATAGATGTTAGATATTTAAGATATTATTATTTTTTTGCGTAGCTAACCAAAATATTGCTGAGATCAACATAGTCACTCGTAACTTGACGAAATAAGGACAGTTACAGTTCAAATTGAAACCAGTTTCTCATTACTGCAGTCATTGTGATAACTGTAAAATAGCACCGATTAAAAATCTGCATTATTAGAATAATCAAAACAACTCCATATAGTTTTTTTGATAGTATTATGCTTATTAGAAATCTATGTAGCAGATTACCAGACCAGTATCTGGTAAAATCGTTCCAAAGACATTACAAAGCGATTGTTAACTAAAAACTTCAGATCTAAAATTTTGCTTCATTACCATACCTGTAAAATAAAATAAATGGACGGCAGTTCTCTAAACCGTCATGTGAAAACTAGGTAACTGCAAAACAGGCAAAAATTCTTCTTTCAGCTAACAAATCAATTGCTTTAACTGTGCTGTAACATTTTTCATTATTGTTTTGTTTTGACCAGCATAGAAAGCAGTTTTTTTATTGCAGCAGCAGTATAGTAATACCTACATACGGCAAAACTATAATTAATTAAAGTACATCCTGACATAATAATATTTAGGAAATAAGGAATCCTTTCATATCTTGATCGGCACAGTTGAAGAATACTGTAATAAATTTTTTTTATTCTTATGACAGGAAATGACGTAGGGGGAATAATAAAAGATTGACATGGCAATATGCAATACCAGAAATGCATAGTTAAAAAAATTAACAGTCTTCAGTATAATAACCCATGTTTTCTACAGCTCTTTGGCAGCTCTATGTAATTTTTGTGATCCGACAATATCAACAATCTATCATCCAAACGCCATTACGATTTCTACTTGTTTTCAAAGCGCTTTACACACAACGCCTGCTTTAGTTTCAGGACATAACAATTCACCTGTAGGAAGGTCGGGCGAATAGTGGGAATGGCTTGACACTTCGCACGCCACCAAAGTGTCAGCTACCTAGCAGATGCAGGATCACCATTGCACACTGTCGGTAGTGTTTCACAAAATACTTTCAGTTTCACGTTCGGACGAAGTAACGTAATTTGAATAACATTCGGAATGAAGTATGAAATTTTACTTTAAAATAAACATATGCAAGAAGAATGGTCTGCTTCATGTGACTTTATATTTGTCGTTACACTACAATGTTGTCAGTTATTTTGACCGTAGTGACAATATTTATAAAACGCGCCTCCACTCCCGACTGAGCATCAGATAACCAAATGCAAATAAATCTCATTACCCGAGCTGTCTAGGAGAAGCGACTTCAAGCTAAACAACATTAATCAAGTGCTCTTAAAATCAGAAATTTAATTTTGAAGAACTGTATCTGATCTAAGCTTAGAAATACTGTCGAAATTTTTATCAGAATTATGTACGTAATTTGTAGCCAAAAATAATGCGCAGAGTTTAGGTGTGGAGCTTCTATGTAACGTTTATAATACTTTAGTTTTCCACGTTTACATTTCTAACGCGACTTCAGAAGGCAGAAAATAGTAGCGGGAATCAAAATTCTTAGATATGTACGTTAACCATCCGTGATCACTAATAGAACAACTGTAATGACCTTGCTGTCGACGGGTCCTAAAGCCACAATTATGACATTTCTCCTTATATGAGGTAGTACCAGAGTGATTGCTGGTTTGAGGGCCCAGTTTTTTATGGTTCGATGCTGATACAAAACCATATTTGCAAGGAAATTGACTATCAGATGTTTTCTTGAACATTTGAAAACATTTGTCTCATTTAACTTCCAAGAATAGTTTTCGGTTCCAGCATTATGATTCAGTTATATTAATGCTTATACAACGCAAACAGAAAATTAATTTGAGAGCAGCCCATATGACATATTGCGCAAACAGCCACTTCACTCTCTATGAAAACAGTGGATAATCTCATGTCAGAGAGGCAAACAGTTTAAGTAAACTTGATGACAATATTGCGAGATGATGTAGGTTTTAAATTATTGATGAAATTTTCAGGAACATAGATACAGGAGATTCATTCACCAAATTATTGTTTCATGATAAAACCGTTTTTTTATGAAAAATATAAACGGTAAAAATTACTTTCGCCTCATAAAAATAAGAAAACTGCTCAAATCCTAAGTTCAGCAGACACAGAAAGGGTCAAAGTATTTTCCGCGTGGCGTTCGTGGTAAATATGTTTAAATTTTTACCTCATATGTTGCTGGAAATGATTAGAATTACATAAGAACATAGTTTTAAGAAAAGTAACAACTGATTAGCTATACAAATAAATTTAAATAATTTATCTATAACTACGAGTTCTGACATCAAATACTGTATTTTATACAGAATAGAATAAGATATAAACAGCACCTCGGTTATTAACCAGCTGCACATAATCTTTTTTTAGATGCCAAATGCATATTACGTTTTCGGTTCTCTTTGCTTTGCAAGGTAAAGAAAAATTTCTGCGCAATAAATTGAGATTTGAAGCAGAAATTTAGTTTGAGCCAAAGTCTGTTAGAGTGCTGTAGAGCACTTCCCATCTTTTGTGGCTGTAGAATGAGAAGTTGAAACAAATTTCATTCTCCCTGTAGAATTGAAAATTACCTACATTCTTCCATCACCTCTTATTTCAGAGTAATAGCTACGTATTTTACCATTTTGAATTAAGGGTATTGATCGGTAAGAGTTAAAATCTGGTAGCGGTTTTAGCTAATCTAGTAGGCGTAAGAAAAAACAGTTGCTAATGACACCATTCGTCGGTAGGACGTTAAGCAACTTTCTCTAACACAGAATGATAACAAAAGGTTAATCAGAGGATTTCTATTACGCCCCCAAAGCGCATCGGAACTTGTAAATAAGTATCTGCATTATGACCAATGTACTTTTAAGACCTACACTCGGTTATTGAGCTTTAAAGATATTAATTATAAAATAATTGTTCTAAAATCAAGAGAAGCGACGGACGTTCTCAAAGGAAACGAATTAATTCTTAGATTCAAAATATATCTTGATTATCTAAAGTCCTGATAATGAGTGACCGAGTGGTGGGTGAGTGGTAACGTTCTGGCCCTTGTATTCGGGAGGACGCGGGTTCGAATCTCCATCCGGCCATCCAGATTTGAGTTTTCATCTTTTTCCGAAAATATACAAGGCGAAAGCCTAGAACCTTTCCCGCCTCTAATGATTTCCAAATCGACAAGTCCTACTGTTTAGAGTAGCACGGGGAAATGTTCTCGCTCTTTAGTATCAACACAGAGTCGACTAACGCCCGTAGAGGGCTCAGCTTTATAGCCATGTAAAAATGTAAAAGTTAATTTGTGTAATAGGGCTTCGAGTCACTAACATTTGTGCACATTTTATACTTCATTATTACGTTATGTTACATTTTTTTGTTTTGATATGATATTTCTTAATTTAAGTTCCAAGTTAGCGTGCATAAAATTTAGGGCAATCATTATACAATTGAAATTTACTTCTATGTTGCACCATTAACTTGCAAAATGTCCTAGGATACAAATCTAGGACTTACGGTTTAATTACATTATTTTAGAGCTATAATTGTAAATCTGATGATATTAAAGTATTATGTGATTCTTGTTTATATAATTTGAAATATATTGTTTCTTCTGACCTTATAGCTTGAATTTTCCGTGGATAGATCATTTTTTAAAAGCCAGTTTTTTTGTTTTGTTTTGATAGTTGCATTGATTACTACCCTACATTTAGTCTCTTATATTATTCTATGTGAAATGATATTAATGTCTTAAGTTTTGTGTAAACTTAGTCCACAACCCGAATGGTTGTGGTTGAAGGATCCTTCTGAAGGAGGCATACTAAGCCATTGTGTCAGAGGTAGGATGGCCAGTTTCTTTCCTCCGGGTCCTACAATTTAACTTGGAGTCCGAACTACGTTTCTACCTGGCGTAGCTCATATGATCAAACACAACTCTTACAAATTCCTGCGCCTGCCGATATTCAAACCCTGGACAGTAACAGTGAACGTTTTGAAAGCAAGCCTCCACCTGAACTACCAGACCATTCCAAGATTTGTGTACCATGTCTAAATTCTTCGAAACAAGCCTTACCAAACTCAATCTTTCTTTTACATTTATCATTTAGAAGACTTTATTTTATATTTTTTTTCTGTCCTGTTTCCTCGAAACATTTCAAACGTTTTACCTGTAGGGAATTCAAGCCAATTCCCTTTCACTCGTAACCGTCCCTATAACTTAATTGTTTATTTTGTGAAATATGTTTGAAAAGTCTCAAGATCCCTTGTCTCTCTACTGATGATAACAGGAAACTAAACGAACAATTCCAAAATATATTTCTAGTTTACACAAGTTAATTACAGGGACGGATTTTTAACTATATCATATTTACCATGAGTGACCTTTGAATTTGTGACACACAGCCACGATGCCAATAAACGTACCCTTTAATAATTATGTCCTTCAATTTTGTTGGTGTCGTAATGAAGAGGTATTTCAAAGCTATTGCTGGTTTTAAATCCATTAATTATTTTAAAACATCATTAAACAATTTGGTTGTAATACTGCAATTGTAAAGATAAGCAAGTGATGAAAACCAGAGAGAATTGTGATTCACATAAATTGGAGATGATGTTAACATTGCTGACAGAATCAGCGGGATATGCGGTGGTTGCAATAACACTGTTTGCCTTGCTTATTTCACGACTTCTGTATCACTGTTTCTGTTCGACCGTTGTATCTCTGGTAATATCCAACATTATTTAAAATTCTTTTTGTAGACTTTGTTTGTGTTACTTTTTCAATGAATGTCAATCTACTCTATTCATTCTCCCATTCTCAGTCTGTAAATATAATTCCACAAACAATCCTCAATCGTATATTGCCTATATTTTTTTTATTCCATAATATGATTCTAAGCACCATTAATTTTTGAAAGGTTTTGTTTTTAAAATTCGCTGTTCTGTGTCAGTCTCTTCGTCATTATAACCCTGAATTTTTGTATATTGGAAATATTAACTGAATTGGTAAGTAATTCTGATTTTGAAAAGTGTAAAGCATTAAATAAATTTTTAAGGATTTTTCATATTTCTTCCACGTGTAAAGAAGGAGTTAATTTCCTTGGGAATGGTAGTCTAAATACCTGACACAAAATTTAGATTCCGGTTTTAACGTTGATAGATCTATAAAACTCATAGTTTATGTCTGATACGCTAATATTTATAACACCAAAATCTTTGATAGCACTGGTAGATGTTGATCACTTAGTAACTATATTTGTTTTAATTGTGTAAATACATCTTTCATTACACGTTTTCACATATATATTATTAGTAAAACTGTCAGGAACATGTAAAAAATACAGTAACATGGAAGACATCCATAATTGTTGTGTGAAAAATTGAGAAAATAAAAATGGAAAAGAAATTTTCCGTTACCTGTGGTTTTTTTATTTACTAGTGACTTTACGCCTCGTCGACGTCGAGGTGGTTAGAGGCCAGAAAGGACTGGGGACAAGGAACGGGAAGGAATTCGGCCATGGCATTTTGAAGAAAGCATTCGCCTGGAGTGATTTGGGAAAACTATGGAAAACCGAAATGTGGATGCCCGGAAAGGGATTCGAACATCCTTCCTTCCGAATGCGAGACCGTTACGTAAAACCATAATCGAAAAGACTTAAGGTTAAATTAGAAGTAATTAAACAAACGCCTCGTTGTGTTACCAATGATAATTTGTATTGCTGGATATATATGTAAAGAAATACGTGGAAGTTGTTTCTAATATATATTTGCCACACTTCCAACTGCGAGTGACAGAAATTACTTGTTCAGTCATATCGGAGGGCTCGTGTCTTTCGGTAGACGTGCGCTTGGGGATCGCTTTTCTCGGCGGACTCTTGAGTGCTGATGAATTTAATATGATGTTCTCAAGCAGAGCGGACCTGCAGGCAAGAAGCCAAGAGCGGTGTTCTTGGAATTAATTATCGCCGCTTAACGGCGTCGACAAGGCCTGCTGGTCCGCCCCGACGGTCCACACAGAGAACGACTCCACCTGCACAGTGGCTACGGGAACGCTCTTACCAAGCTCGAAGACGGCACCATGAAGTAGGGAGCGGCTAGAGGTGAATACTTACTATGTTCCAAACTTATCAGCGTTGCTTTGTGATGTAAATAGCTCCGTAGACAGCTATCGATTCTTGTCTCTAAATTATACAGTTGCGTAATCTTTAATATATACATAAGTACAGATGTTTGGTCCACCGTAGGGGTTGAGGTGTTAAGCAGCACCAGAGTCGGAGCCCTCATCCGCCACCCCGACCACACCGTGCTATCGTACCACTTCACTACCACTCCGTACCATACACCGTTGTGGCAGAGATTTCCACCACTCCAGTGGAGACGGTGATTCATTGAACAATTCGCCACCCCTAATGGGTGCCCACGGGGAGCCCGTGGACGTAGCGCCACCACGGATCAGGCTGAAGACCCTTCCAAAACCTGGCCATATAGCGAGCCTCTCTGTTTACCCAGCACCACCTGTGTCCGTCAGGACAAGGCGGAAACCGCAGCGTCTGAGCAGCGTATGGGACCCGCTCACCAGCACAGGAGCCCCCCCCCCCCCCACAGCGTCAAAGCACCGTCAGAGCGCTGGAACACGCTGCTTGTATAAGCTGCAAGATTATGATCCAGCTATAATCGCAAGGTTTGGGTGTGGTTGCACAGCGTGAATGACCATATGTCTGGCGTCAGAAGCACACAACGCCAACCGCATTCTCTACTTCCTTGGAGGGCAAACTTCATTCAATCTGTATGAACTGTTGCGCAATCCGAATTTCGCAAAATAAGCGTCGTTCAATGCCCTACATTTTCAGTAGAAAAATGCGATATAGTGTAACATTTAATAATACTTAAAAATTATAAGTTAAAACATTCCGGTTGCCATCACTTTATTGCTCAACTCATACCGTATCCAAAAACAGCTATTAGATATGTCATTCGGGAGGACGCGGGTTCGAATCCCCGTCCGGGCATCCAGATTTGGGTTATCCATGGTTTCCCCAAATCACTCCAGGAGAATGCTGGAATGCTTCCTTTAAAAGGCAATGGCTGAATTCCTTTCCGTTCCTTGTCTCCAGTCATATCCCGCCACTAATGACCTTAGCCGTCGACGAGGCGTAAAGCAATAAGTAAAAAAAAAAAAAAGTATTAGATATGTGTTACTCCTGTACAGCGTAATGCGCCGCAACAAACGCTACGATGACGTGTTCACGTATCTACACTAATGCTATAAATATACGAAAGCAACTATGTCCCTCTGTTTGTTTGTTACGTGTTCAAGATTAAACTGCTAAGCCGACCTTGATGAAATTTGACAAGAAAATACTACGTATTATTGTGAAGGACATAAAATATTTTTTAGGTTAAATAGCGTATTTTGTCTGAAATTTTGACAACTAATCGAAGGGTGACAGCAGACTGAAAGCGTCTGTAACTATTTCTAAGGTCGTATTGGTCACTCAGGCTTTGTTTCTCATGCATGTTCTGCTCATAAGTTTCATCTACATTTCCAATTTATTATATAGCATAGATGCGGATTTGTGTTGAATGCAATAACTATCAATAAATCCCAGGGACAGATACTGAAAATAGTAGAGGTACACTTAACAAATAAGTATTTTCCCCATTGGCATTTATATGAAGCTACCTCACGAGTTTCCAACCCCTGAAGGCTATATCTTAACAAACGACAACGAAACCAGAATTGTTGTTTAGAAAACGTTATTGACATTAGATGTCCACAGAAAGTGATAAATTTTTAAATCACAAACAAAAATGTGTCAGAGGAACTTTAGTAGCTTCCCAATGTTAATTAACCCTCCTTCTCCTCCCGCGTTAGTTTTCAGTTATTTTTAAACACGTTGCAAATCGGATCACTTCCCGAGACAAGTTCAATACCTTCTCTGACGCATCCCGACTCCGTGCTTTATGGGACACCTTTTTCTGTAACGTACAACTTTCTATTTCCAATTCTAGTAATAAAATTCTATGTCCACGAGTAACAAGTTGCGAGTAACACCTAGTCAGGGCCAGCGTTAGGCGGGGGGGGGGGGGGGGGGTAAGCGGGTTAAAAGTACCCGGGCCCCGCCGGCTGATGGGGGCGCCCGAACACCGACTATAGGGGCCCTCAGGCCATGAAGCCAAGAATACGCCCATTGTCGCCTGGCCATTTTGTAGAGCTAAAAAAAAAATAAAAAAGGTCGCCCATTTTACCCCGGGCCCGAAATTCCTAGCGCCGGCCCTGCACCTAGTTACAGTATTTAAGATCATTACATTACCCAATATTTTTAAAATTACTTTTGGCAAGTCTCTTCTGTGTGAGAAAATGATAGGAACATCATAAACAGAACCAAACGTTTATTTGTCCTTGGTGGGACTAGAATGGGGCCCAAGCGCAGTGCGTTTGCCACTGCGCCATAGAGGCCGGCAGTGTCTGGTCAGGAGATGTTACATCAAAGCCCCTGCTTGGTATGCACACAAGCATGACAGTCGTGTGGCGGATCAATGGAGCATAACGTTCGATTCGATCTGTCATTACAGTGTGATTACAAAGAGGCTGGTTGTATTGAGACCTTTGAGCCGTAATTATGACGATGAATGTGATTAAAGTGAAAGATAGTCCAGTAGTAATGTTTCTTCCGTATGAACAAGTAATAATCCTTAGATGCTATTGCCCTTTCCAGTTAAGATCCAACGTATTATATCAAGTTTGAAATCGTCTTCTCCGAGTTTTTGTTCGCCATTGCTAAACAATGTACATGAGAAATATATTAATGTAGATCAATAGCATTGTTGAATCATAAATTGACATAGTCTATTTTCGCATTTTCTTCCTAGATACGCATTGTTGAGTAGCAGCAGTTGTTGTCTCTATGAAGAGCATTTCCATATTTAAAATTTTCAGTATATCGTAGAATTACGCGAAGTACCCTGTATCTCATGATGAGTATGAAACAATGAGAGGTTCGATACCAAATCTATGGTGACCTGGTAATCTTCTTTGCTGATCGTTTCCGCTAGTCACTTGACCTGCGACAAACAACATCAATAATTACTGTGAGAGCGCAGCAATCAAACCGTGATTGTTAGACGTAGAATTATTTAGGATATTGGAAGACGAAATCGATCCTACCCACTATATATCTGTCTAATTAACTGAAATTCTGACTTGCAGCTGATTTCTTGCAATGATCCACGTGAATGCATTGGTTGTCATGATTTCGCAGTACCTATCTATTACAAATCCAGCGAAGTAACACACTTAAACGCCAAGATAGCTTTGGTTGATATTAAAAGATTTACTGATTTGAAAACGGTGTTAAAAATACAAAAAAAAATTGAATCCAGGAAGACAAATGTGTACATTCAAGCATATTTGTTTGCATTTTTTTCTGATAGGAGTAGAACATGTTACCATCCAGTCACTTCTTTTACTATTTCATATTATAGTAACATAACTTATCATTTGTATTTTTTTTAGATCATTTGCTTAACACTTGGTCTAAATACAATACAGTCAAAGTACACCCAAAAGTTTTTTTCTTTTGGATTAGTTAATTTACAGTCAATATAGAAAATTGAATCAATACCATTGTTACAGTAGAATTTAGATCAATAACAAAAAATTAAAACTATTTTTTGATATTCAGAATCGAATAATAGAACAGATATCTCAATATGGAGAAAGTTGTTTAATAGCTCTTGAGATATCATTAAAATTACGTGGCGCAGACAATTTGAAATCTCTGTTATTAAGCAATTTTCAGTAAAACGTATGGTACATAATAAACATTTTCCTTATACTGAAATAGCTAGAAATTATTGTAATGACAACATGATTTTACTACAAAGATTTAGTAGCAACTGTTATTTCAATAAATATCATTTTAAAAATAATAATAAACAAGTATGTATAATTTTCCAAAGAGAGCCTTTTCCCACAATTAAGCAAGTTCATATTGATTTTCTGTATCGTTTATGCTGCTGTGCCGTCTGGGTTGCTGACTACGGCCTTTGGTAATGCCGATACTGCATTAAATTCTCCGGAAGAGTGCGTTGTCATGAACAGGCATCGGCGAACACAGGGTTAGCCGAAATACTAGAAGACAACGATCACGGGTGCTACAGAGAGGCAAGCGAATGTCAGTGGTACTGGGGAAATCAAAACATATATCAAAAATTTGTATGATTAATAATACTGATTACTGGCATTTCAATTTACTAGTTTATGTATAATTCTTCATTACACTGCCCCGTTCAAGGCGTTATTTAGGTGACAATAGATTTTGTATTTCCACGGATTTTTTTTTTCGAAATTCTCTCCCTTGAAATATTAAAGGAATTTGTTAATGTTAGGTATTGATACTTTCATTCCAATTTCAGAGTATACCTAAACATAAGACTCTTCAGCTGATAGTGGGAGTTGGTAATATTCATCTACGAAAATGAAATCGAGAAAGTTTGTTTGTCGTGGTATAACTATGCGTATTTGAAGGAGTGAATTACGTACACAGAGGGATATAACAGTCCCTTGAGCTACTTTAATTACTAGCTTGTCACAGGAATTAAAGCGTTATCACAGAAATCCTTTAACTTTAAACCACGACTGGAAACATGTTTGCTTCAGAACATAATACAGTTTGTGAAATAATATTCTTCTTGAAATTTGATAACTGAATATAGCCGAGAAAATAACATTTACTTCGGCGATTGGAAAGAGTAGGTGACCAATTTATTCAAAATTATTGGGATGTGATGAATGTTTCAGAAAGAAATAAGAGCAAATTAACGAATAGAAACACATAACACGACCTTCTAAAGTCTATATTTATGTAGCAGTGGACACTGGAAGTAGAGTATACTTTTGGAATACAACGCTACAGACTTATAAAATGTAAATGGTAATATTATTGGTTTAATCTATGTTATTTTTCTCATATGAGTTCAAAATGTCAGTGCAGAGAACATGATACGTGATCAAACTACTTTGACAAGTTAAACTCCAGTTTACACATTTTGAGTTTAAAATAAAATAATATCGAAATGACAGAACACACAATTTATAAAAAGTTTATCCAGAATAAATTACAATAACGCTTTAAATTAACGTTAGATGAAGTGATCGAAACACAAAACGTTCTATAAGGCACGAATGAAGACATGGAACAAAACAGTTTTTTTCTATCGTTAATGAAAATTAAAAGCAATAACATAAAAACCAGTTTAATTTATTAGTTTCCGCAAGACTTCTTTCTTGTTGTGAAATTTATCTTAGTTTTAATTCCGCAAAAGTATTCAGATGAGCTAAACACTATGCTTGCTACTAATTTTGATAAACATCTGTTTGATAAATTGCAATATCTACTCCATATAGATGTATTGGAACGTGTTAGTGGTACCCAGTGCCCTGTTCATATCGTAAGTTGTAGTTTCAAACTCTGCTGCGATGATGAAAGATGAATTCGTAATTTATTTTGTCGGTTAACAGTGTTATCTGACATGTGTATTTTATAAATTGTTCTTAGTAAAAATAATCTTTGAAAGATCTGTTTACCTTGGCGGGTGGGTGAAGTTTTGTTTTGTAAAGCAGTTTTGTAATAATAGGAGCATCAGAGAGAAGCTAGATGAGAATGAAAATGTTATCTGTTGTTATTATTTATGTCGGTCAAAAGATAGATAGAATCGAGTGGGTTTCTGAATGTTTATAAAACATCCAATTTCAAGAACAATTTTAAAAGATTTATTAATGCAAGGGTCGCATAATTCATTATATGTGAGGTTAGTATTGTAAGTTAGTAAATATTGTATAATTGTAAGTTTTGGTGTAACCTGTCTACTTCGATAACCGGTCTATTCGTGTCTTTTTTATCGGCAGTATAAACAAATAAGAACAAGACAATTAATATAATATATGTACCAAAACTTACATTCCCAAAAAAAAAAATTCTTGAATTTTCAAATACGAAATTACGTGACAGTAGATGACTGAACTTAAATAATTATCTCATAGTTGAACATTACGACAGTAACAACTGCAGTGCAACCTAGCAGATATTCATCTGCAATATTTTCTTGCTAGAAGTTTGAACCTGTGTCCGGTGCTTTAAGAACATCGCTGCTGGCAACAGAGTATATGGCGATGAACATGACGCTACTTTTCCACAACTTTTCAATTTCACTTGACGTATCTCTTCAAATTAAAATACATTCTGAATTTTTGTTTGAGTCCACTGTCACCACAAAAATCCCTACACAAATATTTCGTTTCACAGCAAAATATTCTCTGGCGGAGGACTACTTCCAAATTAATAAAGCCGATTGTGGAGAAGGAGAAGAAACATGCAAATTGTAACTTTTTGTAGGGTGACAGCAGGGTGACACAGTAGACTCCTGATACTTTTATTGACGAGGAAAGGAAAAGAAATCGGCAACAAACTTCAGGAAGAAACCAACTCTGTATTCACTTAGAATAATATATGCGGACATGGGAGAAGAAACTGTATGACAATAAGTCGAGTCCATCTGCTGTAAAAACCCCAACTAGGACGCTATATATTGTATTACCCACATGATTCCACGCAAACACTTTTAGCATAGTTGGCATTTTTTTTAATGTGATAAAAGAATTTCTTGCGCGGTCCTTTTATCTATCAATGCTTTCCTCTTATACTGCAACGGAATATCGATTTTCTCGAACACCTTTAGTTCTATTTTAAGAAGTTAAACATCAGTAACGGAAATCAAGCGCAGCGTATTTGTAACTGTATTTTCCATTCATATATAATATTTATTGATTTCAGATTACCATTAAAAAGTTTTTAAATAATTTATGTTCTATTCATTTCTGTACTGGTATAATGAATACTAACACGTGCTGTGAAATTTTTCAATTTAGTTTTCAATTATTGTTAAATTTCTAGAGTTTGTATTTTGACTAGCTGTCGATTGCCACTTCTTTACAAGAATTTTTGATGGTGTACAATTATTCGAGTCCACTTGACTCAATTTTCTATGACCAATCCGCTTAGTTAACACTCGATCGGAGTCATGTTCCCAAATCTGAATTAATGTATTTGACCTCCAATCAGCTTCAGAAAAAGCCATCGCATTGGCGGAAAAACTACCTGATATTTGTTGCTGTCATCAACACGAGAAGAAGAAGATTTATAAAATGTAAAAGGATGTAAATTAGTTTAAAATTAATATGGATTGGGTGTATTTTTGGTAATGAAAATGAGGCGTATGTAAATTTCTTGCAGTTTAATGAAAGCATTATTGCGAATCGGCAAGTGATCATTATACTGAAACAACTTCTAATTACAGAATACAAACTATTATTTTACGATAATGAAATTACTGTATGGTTGTAAAAGTAGATGTATTAGTAGTATTAACAATAACGTTGCATTCTACATTATTAAATTAAATTCTAGACAGGTAGTTGTTGCTAACAATGGCTGGAATTCTGCCGTACATAGAGACTACAAAGTTGTGAGCTGTAAATGAATTTTATTTTCTTCTTTATATTTTTTAATTTGTAGAACTATCAGCTGATTTAATACCAGACGATGACTGATTGCATGTCATGATGACATAATAGACTACGTTTGCAGTGATATCGAGGTATACCAGTTATAAGCCTTTTACGCACTTAAAAATCAGATAAACTAAATTGGTTGAAGCATTCCGTTAATAAACAAGACTTTAAAAGATGCGTAGTTAAGTGATAAGTATATCAGATAAATTTAATATGCGTTCATTTTTGGAGTTTGACTACTTCTCAATGTGAATTCTGTATTTAAGATAGTTGTGTGTGTGTGTGTGTGTGTTTTTTTTTCGCTTACACTAAAGACGTTTCGGATTCTATGATATTCTGGAGGTTTATTCCGCATATAGGCGGAATACGAAATAAATTTTAACCTTTTTACATCTTTCTTAATGTCGGACGAATTCTCCTTTCGTATTAAGCACAACAAAAATGTGGAACTAACGTTTCTGGCAGTAGGCAGTGATTAGTGTAATGTTGATGTTTTTTAATGATAAATCTTCTTGGAATATGTGACATACATTTTTGCTTTGTGATGTGGGCGGTGAGGTCACTCAAGATGCGGCCAGTTTGTTTTATTGGCCTTTGTTTGTTCGGCCTCTCAGATGTTAAATGATTTCCACGAAGCATGTTATCCGTCACGCACTTCAGGGCTAATCAGCAAAGCTTTCCAGTAATGCGCGCCGACTAGTATGTGACGTCACGCATGTTTGGTCTTAGCAAAAGTACCGAACAAAACGTATGTTCCCAGATCCTATATAACATCATATCTGGAGAATCTTATAAGTTACTATTAAAATCAGGTAATTAGGTGTAACTTCTATTCAACTCGAGTTTTCTTGAACGTCATTAATCTGTGCATATTTATGAAAATCTTCTTAACTTCGAATCTCGAGAGGAAACGACGAGGAAGAGCCAAACACGTGTCTAACGGAAAAGAAGTTTCATAAATTCAATATCCCCGAAAATCTTGTTTACTCGCTATACCAGTTTCCCCGCTGCTCGATCTTGGAGAAGATATAAGACAGCGTTGAGAAAGAACGGAGGTAAATAATTCCACAACGACAAGGCGTTGTGAAACTAAGTTCAAGAACAGTATGGTACAGGTGACTACCGTTTACCAAAAACTATCTAGCATACTCAAGTAGATTTTGCCAACAACTGCGTCCACGTTGAACTCAGAAAATAACTATAGTATATTTCTCAACAACTTGTAAACTACCACCATTAATTTACTCACATACACTGGTGTGCAAAACATAAGGACCAAAGTAACGTTTGCGTGCTGCGTTACTTCTACGTTACCTATCTCGATAAAACTTAAACCACATGCTACAGTATGTTACAGTAGGAAAATGAAAGAAATGACTCGAACAGAAATAACACTTTTATGCAGAAACAATAAGTTGCACTGATGTCTATGCGAGTGGTCCCCTTGATACTACAAAAAGGAGCCACATGGTTATAAAAAGGTTTTTGGTTACCAAGGACAGCGGTGACCTGCAACGTGCTTCCATTCTGGATACAAGGTGGGTATGGAGTAAAGGGACCTCCAATTTATCCACCACTGTGGCAGACAATTTCTGAATGGCTTTTGGTGCATGTGGAAATGCTGCATTACGTCTCCCCAACACATTCCACACGTTCTGAATGGGAATTAAGTCGGCGGAACTGGAACGGACAGGCCAGTCCATTCGCCGAAAATCCTCTCGTTCCAAGAACTCCTCCTTCTGCGCTGTTTGATGCGGTCACGCATTGTAATCCCAAAAAATGAAGTTAGGACAGAATATACGAGGCGCGTCCAGAAAGTAAGTTCCGTTTGGTAATAAAATGAAATTGTACACAGATACAGAAGAAATTTTTATTGCACAAAATTCTACAACTCTTAAACTACTTTTCCACATAACTGCCGAAATTTTGCAGGCATTTTTCATAGCGTGGCACCAGGTTTTGTATACCTTCTTCATAGAAATCTGCCGCCTGTGTCTTCAACCAGTTGGAATCAGTTTCTTTCAGCTTGTCGTCATTGGTGAAGTGATGACCGCCAAGGAAAGACTTGAGATGTAAGAACAGATGAAAGTCTTGCCAGTTCTTCTGTAACCAAAGGTGGACGCCCACTTCGTTCTTCATCGTGCACATCACTACGCCCGCCATTGAACTGTCGGACCCATCTTCTCACCATCGAATCACTCTTCGCATTTGGTCCGTAAACATCGCAAATTTGCCGATAAATTTCACTTGGTTTCACTTTCCTCGCATTCAGAAACCGAATCACAGACCTGATTTCATAGGCGGCGGGATTTTCAATCAACGCCGACATTTCAAACAAGCACAACAAAGCGTACGTAACTGACAGCGATCTCCAAATGGCGGACGTTCTTCCCCTTGATACACATCGTCTACAGCACATGTGCGGAACTGCAATCGCAGCGCTGCAGCGGAGATAAATTGAAACGGAACTTACTTTCTGGACGCGCCTCGTACAAAAGATACACATGGAGAAGGAGTACAGTGACTCATGTGTGTACTGCGTTCAAATCTTTGGAGGTAGGTTCTCCCATGCAACAATGAGCCTCCACACGCCACAACACTTGGCCCACCAAACCGACCATGTTCAACAATGTTCCTGGGTACATTACGTGTTCCTTCCTCTAGCCAGATGGTGGTATGCCCAGAATCACTACTCAGAATGAATCTGCTTATATCTGAGAACAGGACACGACCCTACTCCTCGTCGATTTAGTTCTGATTTTTTTGGCACCATAGCAAACTGTGCCGCCGATGTGCTGGTGTAACTTAAATCAACGTAACGGTCATTGGACAAAGAAACAACCCCATGCAGTCACTGTAGACCGTGAGATAGCATGCCTAGCAGTTCTGTGGTTTCATTTGCACCTGGTGTTTGGCGCGGGTCCCTTCTTGTCTGTAGCACAATGTAGCGGTTACCTGTTACTGTAGTTGACCAAGGTTTGACCCGTCCTCTCCTTTGCGCAACAGTACATATAGTTCAGAACGCTACCGTATACTTTAAACAATAGCACACTCGTTGATTAACATTTCACCTTCTTACATTTTCCAGACTTTTCTCTCCTATATGAAGTCATACAACTGTTGTCCCTGGACCATATTGTAATGACGAACACCATCATAGTGTTTCAAAATAGTTCGCTTAATGACGCACACTGTCTTGTTCCGTTCCTTGAAATGCCTCTTGTTGGGGGAACAGGCATATTTAGCGCTACAGTACTGCTGATCGCACTCTATGTGACTTCAAGCTTTGTGTGCAGTTGTGGGAGACCTCTGCCAACATACTCCCGTGCTTTCATTCATTTACAAATACTAGTTAATACGTTATGTTGCTTTATATATTTCGTCCTTACGTTCTGATGTTTCCCGGTGCGCATCCAAGTTAAAATTTAATGTACAGAATAGAATTAAATTTCCTCCTTTGTCCTCAGCTAATGTAGCAGAATAACCAAATCCTGATCTTTCAAGCGCGGTGTCAAAATCGGTATAGTAGCTTGTTTACAATTTCAGGAGACACCAACCACAAAATGACACATCGACAAACAAACATGATAGAGATAAGTCCCAACAACGTGAATGTGATAGTGGCCTCCAACGTGACCATATTTGGTTAACTGCTAAGAAGAACGCGAGACGAACGACCCCATCCGACCACCTACACTAGTTGCTGCAACGTCCGTGACGTCATCGCGGACGGTTAGTACGCGCTCGCTGTTGCCATAAACGAGACAGCGGCAAGTCCTCTGACTAAAGCCGCAACACGATGGCTGAAACGTTAGGTTTTAATAAACTGACGCGGCTCCACCCGGGGACCGACGATAATACGTATAATGACCGCGCTAGTCTGTGCAGTCATTTTAATATGTAAATATGCACTAAGTGTTACGCCTTTTAGAACATTAAAACTGCCAAACCCAATCATTTAATGATATTAAAAAGTGTAGATATAATGAAGGCTAACTTGAATACGATCATTATTGCCAGATTATTTTAATGTATGGTATCCGAGACTGTTAACAAGTAAATTTAACTGGTTCATAAATAGCTTCGATTGCAAACGCTACATTTGCTTCTTCCCGTAAGAAGTTTACAAGTTTCTTGGCTGCCTGGTCGTTTCTAGAGAAGCTTTATTTCACAAGAAGCATGATTCATTCAACCAAAATATTGCCCCTAGACGCTATGACATACCTGGCAGTACGCCAGGAAAGACTTAATTCTCAAATCAGATACGTCTTTGTACTTGATTATTGGAGTTAAAAATTATATCTTTTGGTCCCATTAATTCAAAGAATTGTATTGCAGACTCACAAACATGTGTAATATGATATGATGGAAACGAAGAAAATTTTTTCTTAATTTATTACAATCTCAGCAACTTAAGTTAGCACTGGTATCTGTTAATATCTACGACATTTAATCGACGCCTATTACAAAAGGTCTAAAGTATAAATAAAGTTAGTTAACACGAAATCTTCTCAGGTTTTCCGCCGTATAATATTATCCGGTGGAAAACCTATGAAGATTTCGTGTCAAAGATACGCTGGGAAGGCCTTGTTTCTCATAAAGTTAGTTAACAGTTATTTCGTGTGCAATCAGCTATTACCGCTATTGAAACGAATAGGAAATTAGAGTTAAACTCGTGTCTTTTGGGAGTTGCGTTGAAATTCACGTTCATTCAGCCAGATTTCTACTTCGTAGGTTTCCCGGCATATCTCCTTAATACGTTACACCGGGAAATAATTTCTTTTCGCTGTTTACCAACACTGGGCTTATATCTCTAATGACTCGTCTTGATGAGACGTTCTGTCTGCCAAAATTAAAAGTGAGTCGACTCGAATTATGTAAGATCGAAGTTAAGTAACTTTTCCCGAGGAAATAAAACATTATGACAGATCATTCCACACCGCTGAATCCGTCTCTTCGGACTTCCGCTGAAGCAGAATTTTCCGGAGTTATTTCTGTTCCCGTAGAGGCAGTGGAGAAAGCGCGTAGTCTTTTCTCTGTGGGCGAATCACATTTCTGCCTGCTCGCCGGCGACATCTTGCGTCTGACAGGAGTGTCCCACTTAAAAGTCCGTGCGCGGTGCGACCGTCTCCTGTCATTAGCCAGCCACTCCCGGCGAGTCCCGCAGGAGAGGGCCGCCTGCATTCGCTCCGCCTCAGAACGCAATCACTGGTCTCACTGCAAGGAAATACTGTACTTGTAACAGGTAATAAAAACCATATGTTGAACGTTTATATTCGGTTAATTGAAGTGGAAAGTGAAAGTAGAAACCATCAAATACGTGTGAACTTAAAATCGAGATCTTTGATTTTAAGCCATTTTTTGGTTTCTTTACCGTCATCAGGGATTCTCGCACCTTTAATTAGAAATTATGGACACCTGAGTTTTCTTTTATTTTGTTCTATTATCTAACACTCTACCATAGGAAATAAACACATTTAGAAACGTTTTATCCCCATGTTCGTTTGTTCCCCTCATTGTAAATTCTCCTATTTTAATTCTTCAGAATACTTTCGTACTTGTAACAGTTCCTGCAAATGTGGTTTCTGGTATTAAAGCTACAATAACACAGTAACAAAGTAACTTGATACGCTAAAGCGTTTGATTACAGATATGAAGAAAATTAGCTTAACCCTCACAATTTCGTCCTCATCAAATGTCCTGAATTTTAAATTCTTTGTTGAGTACTTAAATCGCCATTTCAGTAGCAAAGTTTTAGATTAAACATATATGGACATCACATTCATTTAGGTATGCTATCTAGACTTGATTCAGTGGTTATCCATGCAGATATATCTTTCTATTGCTTAAAAATACGTGATAGTTGGAAGTAATTGCGAGCACCTCGGATCTTAGAGAAACGCTATCAACAAATAGGAAAGTATTTCGAACCGGGATGTGTGCTGCCATGGCAACGGTGTGACTTGTTATTACAGGACATGTTATAATATGGAGAAAGTGTTTTCATACTAGTTCTCTTCTATCATCACGTTTTTGGTTACTTGGAGCCGTTTTTGTTCCTTCCTTCTTTCACGAATTTCTTTACTGTTGCATAGGTTGGTTTTAACTCAGGCTGCAGTATTGTTGAATCAATTCTTGAAACTGTACAAAAAAAACTTGCAATTGTTACAGTTTTCGACATCTATTTTCCACGTAGTTCTGCATTCAAAACTCATGCCACATACTGTCTTCCGTGTCTTTTCTTTCGCAGTTAGATACACACCCGAGTAAGCACAGTGAACTAAGGCTTTCATACTTTTAACAGCAGGCGCGACCTTCAAGGTGGAGATTACGATGTGCTGTTATTTTTATTCTGATATTATACTAAACAATTTAAGTGTTTAAACCTTCTTTAATCATTCTTGAATGAATGAGAATTTGGATATTTGTAATACTATATACCTGATCAGTGGCGGATCCAGGGAGGGGGGGGGGGCTAGGGGCTGAAGGCCTCCCCCAAAAGTATATAGGTCCAACAGCGACATCGCCCCCCCCCCTCCCAAACCAAATCCTGGATCTGCCACTGAACCTGATCAAAAATAGTATCTATGATGTGGAAAACACTTTTGCCAGCGTCTACATACAGCAAGTTATGCTGTGGCTACAACATCCCTAGTTTGCGTAGGTTTACTTATTTTGTAGAGCCGTGATCCTCAGATTCATCCTTTGATTATATATTTTTATTAAAACTCTGAGTGACCCCATCAGGAAAAAAAATAATGCATTCACTCAGTCACACAGCAAAGGTTTGTAAATTTCTAAGGTACCATAAATTGTAAATGAAGCGTGTTACCACGCGAGACATTTCACTGGCAAATATTCTTTCACAATGACGATGGAAAGGTATGAGAGTCAAAGGTTATCAATTGTTCTTCAACGACAACATAATAAATTCTATTCTTCTCAAATGTTTGACCATTATTTTCTCAAAGCGCGAGTAACCGATCTAGTAGCGATGTTAGAAGGAACTAATGACACCTTCGAGACACTGATCAAAATGCGGAACTCAAAAAAATTTCTAATTGTGAGTGAAACCGTGAAGAATCTATTTGGACAGATAATTCCTTCCGTTAATACTGGTCTTATGATGGTATTGGTATATAAACATGAAAAAGTGTCTACTGAACAATTTTAACAAATGCATACTTATTAACTATTGCCGGCATATTGGAAATAATATTTTTGTGCGTTATGACTTTAAGTGGGTCAAAAAGAGAACAATACAGTTTACTATCTGTTTTCCTTTTTTTGATTATCCGGATATATATGTTACCGATTTTTCAGAGAAGTTTTAATGTATATTTAATATTTCTTCTGTATTAAGGGTTTTACAATTAAAGTAATGTACACTGGTTACTTACCAACGATAATCCGAAAATACGTATCTGGTAAACAATAAAAACTAAATTATCGAAAAAAAATTGTTAACAAAAATTGAGTTGATGAATTAACAAGAAATGTTACTTCTTCTTCTATATTTTTAAGAAAAAGTAAATAACGGCTTACGTTTATGACAGTCACTAGATGGAAGTTTATTAGTTGTTTCTGAAATTTTGTATATGAATACAATTTCCAAACACATTCATAAAGGTGTAGTTATACTCCATGCTATTTGGTAGTTAAGAGTATTCGTGTTTATTAATTTCTGGTCATCAAATGTCATCAGGCATAGATTCTGAGAACCTACTTAAAAAATATCTTATTGTCTTACTAATGTATCCAATTTTCAAGTAAAATGAAATATCTAAGAAAGTATCTGTTCCCATGGATATTTAGTTATTATTGCATCTCTGGATTTCACAGAAATCTTTTCCTTGGTATATTTTTTTTTTTTTTTAGTGTAGGTACTAATCTGAAATTGACGATGTATTCGTTGTTTTCAATAACCTTCGGACAGGTTATTTTCTCATTTAGTTTTGTTTATTTGGTTAGTGTAGCTTTATTGTTGACATATAAAGCGATGGCGAAGGATACATTTTGCGGTCAGGAAAGTGTCGCGAGCCACCCGCTAATCAGTGCTGGTCACTGCGAGTGGGTAATGATGAATCAATTAGCGATTCGAGAGTGAAATCGATATCGGAGTAAACAGACTCGAGCTCTGCATTCGCGCCCGTGGCGCCGCGCTGCGCCCAGTTCGCTTTTGCTTAACCGTTCTGCCGCCAGATGTGTCTGGCTGTCAGATCCGCGTGTTACGGCGTCTGGTTAGAAGCGGCAACTTTCTATAATATTATTTCTTTAATTATAACTAGCATTAAGTGCAAAGTACCCAACCCATAGTATAAGTTGCATGTAATTTATGCTCAGTGCTATCGTTATGGTGGTAACTATGATTAAGTTAGAGCATCTTTAAAAAAGTGACAGGTTCATAGATGTGCTATGAACGATTGAATTATGAGTAAGCGTTCTTACAACCAAATATAAATGTTTCTGGTAGAATTGGAGTGGAACATCTAGCAAGAGAAATTTTTCGATATTGCAGCTCTTTGAATGTCGGCTATGGTTAGTGAAATAATTCTTAAATTATTTTAAACTTGCCACTTCACATGCCAGGTAATGTGGAAATACATAATCCGAGCGCACATATATTCAAATGAACTGATCTATTTTTTGAAGAAAGGTTATTAACTATAAAATCGTTAAGAATATGCTAATATTGTAGTTCCAATGTACACATTGGTTTGCTGATTCTGCTCGGTATATGTAGGAATACCGTAAGTATTTTTAAAACTGCGTTTAGTGTAAATTTCGTACACATTATTGTGATTGAAACAGCATTAAACCAGAATTTGCTTTATTTCTTGTAACTAAATATTTGTACTACACGTTTGAAATGAAATATTTCGGACGATGGAGCACTCTTTAATGTATAATGTCAGAACCTATTGAATTACAATTCTACGCGGATACTAGTTAATAATTTCTTTGAAATACTTACAAGTTGACTCTTATTACTAGCACTTCCATTACGTCTGACAGCACATTTAAGAACACGTGACTGGTTTTGTTTTCTTATAGTTCAGAAAGTCCTTACTTTGAATCGGAGGAACCATCTTTCTTAAAAGTCCATATTAAGATAAATCTTATTCGTCATGCTGTAGATTTGTTGCATAAAATTTCTGTTAGAATATGTTGTAGCTATAAACTTTGTCATCAGGTCAGCCAAAATAATTAAGCCAAAAATATCAACAACAAAATAAATTTACGAGCAACAGTTCTTACTTAAAGCAGTTCTTTAGATTTTGAAAGTACTGTCAGAGTTTCCGTGTAAATCATGTCAACAATGGAACATAAACAATCTTTTCAATTTTTCCATAAGGAGCTTAAGAATAAAATCGTACAAAGATATAAATTTTTAGATATGATCCCAAAGATTGTTGGAATAACACTTTATGCATAAACAAATTGTGACTAGATGTTGTAACCTGTCAGAATGTAGAGAACACAGATAAGCGTTTGCCGACACTTTTTACTCCTTCTACGAAACTCTTTGATTCAATTTGGGACTTAATGTGTGTAATGAGGGAACTTAGTAATTCGGTTTGACTCAAAATTAATTAATCATTCCTCTAATTACCACTTTAACATCTGAGTATACCGCTGCCGTGATTTTTAGGGTTGCTATATTCCCGGAATTTATTTTTACCATTTTCTTTTGTTTTGTATGCTGCACCTAATGAAGAGGCATTCCTGGAATAGCTTCAAAATGTTATAGAAGCGTTTATAGCTACCTAAAGAATAGTCTGAATGGTATTAGTATCTCAATTTCTAGGGGCATAAATCTATTTTTACAAGCCAGGACTCAAAAACATTGTAAACAGACTACGCTCTTCTTTAAAACCTTAGTTTTCACTTTATATCAAGGTAATAGTAGCCTTCGTTCAAATAAATATCTTACAATACTAACTGATCTACTTATTCAGAATTTGAGTAAGCTCACAAATAAGCTAAATATTTAGGGGGTACAGTGAAAGCACAATTGTTAGCAGGAAAGTTTTTGAAAATGAGAAAATAATATTGCTCTTTTCGGGAAATATTGTCTCATCAGCCATAAAGTATATTATGAATTTTTTTAAAATATACATATCACTGTTGCTACCTACATTTCTGCGAAATTTATTCAGCGAAACTATTGAATGAGAGATTTATAAAACAAATATACTTAAAATACAAGTGGCAGCATTAAATAGATTCTGGTAAAGAGATTACACAGTTTGTCTTCTTGTCTTTATTTATTAACAAAGTTAAAGTTTTCAGAAAAAAAAATAAATCTGTTAATGATGCCCGGACAGATGCCTCATTACAAATATTGAAAAAAAAAATTGTTTAACATACAAAGTCGTTACGTATGAATAAAAATGATGTATCAATACGTTATATTCCAACAATGATGATTTTAATCTCAGTTGCGGTTCATCGACTGATGGTAGATCACTGTTAAAAAAAAAAGGTTAATTTGGATTTGCTTTGCTAATTTCTCTTAAGAGCGAGGGCCAGAAAAGAGTCGTGACAATGTTGAACCCTTTGACTTGGAGTAGTGACATGTATTATTCACCAGTCCACCTGTTGCTTGAATGAGAATAACGCCGTTAGGCAACTCATTCCTCTAGACATACAGGGAACATTAGCATCTCACGTCTCCGTAAATTTAACTTGTGTTACCCCTTTTAGGTGGTTGGTGATAATGAGAGTACTTTGTAAATGCATGAAAGCATGTAGATTAAGGGGGGGGGGTGGACCTTGAAACTAGGCTACGTACCAGCATATGACTCCGGTTATAACGTTTTAATTAATCAGTTAAATTTCTGAGTAACTTCTTTCTGCATTTAGCAGTACTGCTTCCGGAAAATATTTTTAAACAGGTTCACGCTAGTTTCATTCTCTCAAAGCATTAGCCCTTTTTTTCCTACTATTCTGAATAAAACGGTATACCTCAATATTCTTTAACTAATATGAGTTTCACCGAGCGTGGTGGGTGAGCGGGTACGTTCTGGCTTCGCATTGGGAGGACGCCGGTTCGAATTCCCATCCGGACACCTAAATTTGGGTTTTCGATGGTTTCCCCAAATCACTCCAGGCGAACGCCGTTATGCTTCCTTCAAAAAGGCCATGGCCGAATTCCTTCCCGTTCCCTGTCCCTAATAGCATCCAGCTTCTAATGACCTCAAGTCGCAGAGGAGTAAAGCCATAAATAAATAAAAAATATATGAATTTCTAACTCCTTTATAGCTAGTTAGCTGTTTTTTGTGTTTTCCTTTTTCTGTGGCTATGGAATAACATATAAAACATTTAACACTTTTCATAGCGTGAAACATTAGTTTTGTCTCATATTCAAAGTAATACTTACTAACATCTGCGTATAAGATATGGAGTTCTTGTGTTTTCTTGTCTCCTAGAAAAATCATTGCTTGTTATAAGATAATCACAATACTAAATCAATACTGATTTTTATGAGTACATAATTAGCAAAGGATACATAATTATGATTTCTTTTCTTCAATACATGGAGTCTTTAGCAGTCACATGATTTCAAAATTATAAATATTTCTTCTACTCTCCTGATACCTTTAGTTGCCACCACTGTCTGTAAGAGTGTTCATGGCAACACTAGTAAACATAGGGAGAACAAATAGTTGAAAAAATTAACTATGGTAAATTGATACACAGTCCGGAGATCGTAAGCTAATGATATTTTTTGGGTATCCATGACGCTTTCCTGTACGATAAAACTGTATATTAACCAACGTTCTAACATACGGAATATTCCAACATATTTTTAATAGATACTTGACAGTCGCAGTATGTCACTATAGAGGGCAAAGAATATATCATCATAGATGTTACATCGGTCATTGCGCAAAATAATGTAATGGTTCTTCTTGTTCTAAATTTATAAAAAAGAACTTAATAGGAATTTCATATAGTTTGTTCGTGATCCTTTTATTTATATGGACGTAACGAATTTTTGTGGCTGTTCAGATATTTAACGTTTTTAAAAAATTTATTTTAGTTGTAATAACAAGAGTGGCAAGATAAATGAAATAAAATCGCCTATGTGCATTGTTTCTTCCTTCATACTGTTAAGAATTGGAATGCAATGCTCCGTCTGTAAATTACATACTTCTTATTTACACAGCATTATTGTTGAAACAGATGTAAAAACGATAAAAATTCTGATCGTGTCCTTCGTGTTTCAGATCAATGCTCAAATTAATTAATTTATTTATTTTGGTGTGACTCATAAAAAATTAGAAAGGAAGTAAATGCACTCAAATACGAAAGCATAAGACGAGATGGTCCGAAGGCAGGTTGGGCGTTAGATGTTACTTTCTCATTTTAGTAGGTACTATATTTTATTTCAATGCAATGGAGCATATGTTACAGTGGCAATTTCCCTACACACCAATTTTTTCCACATATTCCATGTTTTTATTTTATTTTTTAATGTAATATTCTATGTTCAACATTTTTCTCTTACGAATTTTAATTTGTGTGGATACTTTGATAAATTATTCAGCACTTCCCTTGCCTTGGTAATTTACTGTTGCCTCTTACTCCCTAACATACAAAAAAAAAAAAAAAAAAAAAAAAAAACCTTCTTCCAGATATCGAAATCCAGCTTGTGGTCATGGTCATATCTTCCCTTCCTTGTTCTACTCTCAAACACTACACTTTTACCAATATCCATCTATACTTCATCGACAGTATGCGACTTTATCATTTTAATTGCTGATTATGTTCTCTAGTACTATTCACAAAAAAAACTTCAAATCTCATACTTACCATCCAAAATGTGAATCCTATCTAACACCAAACTTGGCCTGACCAAGATTTTGTAATCCATTTCCATAACTTCGCTGGTACATTCCCTGACGACATTCTCCTATAGGATCAAGCATAAGTCAGGTCTTCGCCACTGCTTTAAACTGCAAGATTGGGACAGATGAGCAATTGGTACATTGTTTGTTATAAAGCTGGTAGACACTACTGATGATCTGCTCTGTACCCACGCCTGTGGAGGTTACCTTGGACTTATAAACCACTTGTGTAAGGAGATGGTTTATGGTTACAGGCCACGTCCTGTTAATTACTGCCGTTGAGGCGATTCCACGTTGACGCCTTGACAGTCCGCATTTCGCTAATATCAGTGTAGTTATGTTTTGACTGTAAGCCGTTCAGTGGCAAACTTGAGGAGAGTTTCACCACGAATCTTCCTATGACTAGCAATTGTTGCTAAAACTGGATGTAGTGGGTCATTTCGTCAGTCGTGATTTAGTTAGTTTGTTCATACAAATTGTTTTAAGTTTTCATAATTGGAAAATCGAAAGTCTGAAGTGCGCAAATGCTTTCTTGAAGGAAATAGGAAACACATTTCTGGAGATGTGATCATTTTTTTTTTTTTTTTTTTTTTTTTTTTTTTTGTAACTGCTTTACGTCTTTTTTTAACATCGAGGTCTTTAGAGACGGGAAAGGATGGGGGGCAATAATGGGGGCAAGGAATGGGAAGGAATTCGGCCATGGCCTTTTGAAGGAAGCATCCCGGCATTCACCTGGAGTGATTTGGGGAAACCATGGAAAACCCAAATCTGGATGCCCGGACGGGGATTCGAACCGCCGTCCTCCCGAATGCGAGGCCAGAACGCTATCCGTTACACCACCACGCTCGGTAGATGTGATCAAGTTTGTTATCTTATAGTTGCTCCTTATTGTTTGCAACACAACAATAGCATTTCTTGCCGTTGCATATTTCTTGAGAAATTTAGTTCTGATTTTCTCCTTCTTCCCCAGTGTCTGTGTACATTACATGTTGCTGTTTTGTGTGGGTTAACTGAAGCGTGTCGATTGCAATGTGAATTGAATTAAAGATTATGGAAGGAAAAGGGTAAAACCTGATACCGTCCCATTCATTCCAACTCTTCATAAAGATACGATGGGGACAGCCAGGCTTAACGTGCACATCCGATGGACGCATAAACGCCAGCAGTGCCGTATGCCATCACTTCGTACGCAGTGCAGAGAGGTTTACTATTTATCCCAAGATTGAGCTTGGTGGGTTGGCGGTTAATGCCCGGACCTAGCGTTCGGTTTGGATTCCCGTACGGTCATACAGAACTGAATATTCCATGGTTTCCTCAAATCATTCCAAGCGAATGGCGGGATTCTTCATACAAAAGGCCATAGTGGAATTCCTTCCCGTTCCTTGCCCCAGTCCTTCCCCGCCTCTAATGATCTGGATGTCGACGAGGAGTAAAGCGATAAACAAAAGAAGATAAGTCTTTGGTGCACAGTCTGGTGTTTAGAAATTGCGCATCACCAGTTTACAACCTCTCCGATCCCGCCGGCCAAGTTCTGATGGTGAGAATTTCTTCCATCTGCATGACTCCAACCAGCTAACCACGTGTCCGCAACGGACACTGTCACGGCACCTCAACCACCTGAACCATCGCAGTATGTATTGGGTTAATACTCGCTGTTTAGTACTTCCCTGCATAATAGTGCCTAATTATTCACCATTGAGTTGTCTGCCGTTAGACGAACTCTTTATAGCACGAAACTCAGTGCAGGCTGTTACACTATCACAACGCACAGAGAAACGTCACGCTCAGCCAGCCTGACCGTAATTGTTTCAAACCTAGGATCTAGAATACAGATATACGCTAATATTTTCATTAAAAGAATTAGAAACAGTTTCCGAACATTGATGAAGCAGCTAAACTGAGCTGTGAGATAAACCTGCAAATTTTTCTGGTGTAAGGGTCTTTTTTTCTGTCATCAGTCTCTCGACTGGTTTGATGCAATCCTCCATCCATCCTTTCCTATCTTGTGCTACTCTCTTCGTCTCTACAACCAACCTCCTCAATTATCTGCTTAATATATTCTAATCTGTGTCATATTCTACAGTTCTTACGTTCGACTGTTCCCTCCACCAGCAAATTAACCAATCCAACATGTCTCAAAATATGACCTACCAACCTGTCTCTTCTTTCTGTAAGCTTCTTCCACAAACTTCTTTCCTCACCCATCATTTCCAAAACTCTTTCATTTCGTACTTTGTCTGTCCAATTAATTTTCAGCATTCTTCTGTAGCACCACATTTCAAATGCTTCAATTTTTTTTCTTTCTGGTATTCCTCAAGTCCACGTTTCCCTACCATAAAGTTTTGTGCTCCTCACATAGAGTTCTAAAAAGTTCATAAGAGTCATAAGGAAAGCATAATTTGCGAAATACTGGTTTAGGATTGTTTAAATTACTAAGAGACAATAAAAAGTTGATTTTCGTTTTAAAACTGGGAGAAAGTTCCGTTACATTACACTTATTTTATTTCCACAGATAGACAAAAAGTACAATAAATTTTAAAGTTGATTCCAGAAGCATCATTATGTAGAAACATGGGTGCTACTAAAGCGATACGTAAATACTTTACCATTAATTAGTATGTCATAGGAATAACTACTTTCATTCGCAAGTTAGTAGCGATTACAGACATGTAAAGACGCATAAGCAAGCTACACATCTGGAACTGCGTACCTGTAGTCACTTCCCGGTGCAGCTCTGATGTCCGGCAGTGACTTTTTGGAACCGTCACAAGTCCCTAAAGCGTCGGCATTCAGTTAAGTGCGCCCGTACACAGTATCTAGTCGCTAGTTCTTACGAGCAGCCTCGTGTTAGCGTCCAGTACTTTCATGATAGGAATGGGGCCGAGGTGGGGTGTTGTGAGAGGTGGCCCATTGAGCCGACCCTCGCTGAGTGGCGCGCCATTCACGGTGCCACTATGCCGCGCCGCCCCCGGCGCCGGATCAATGGGCGCCGGCTGGGGGCGGCGGGGGCGGCGGCGGGAGGCGGGCGGCGGGCCAGGCGCCGCTTGCTGCATTGCGGGGCCCACACATCGATTGGCGGGGCACGGCTCCGCAGAACACTACACTTCACGTCATCCTCTACGGCGTGACAAGTGCCATCAGATAGCGACACCAGCCATAACACAGCGCACTGCTTCTTTTTTAGCCGTAACTGGCAAATTTGTCATTCCCTCGTACCAGAGCTGTCCGGGTAAACACCTTGTTCTCTGACTGTTGTAGTCAGGTTCTCATCCCTACATTTATGACGTAATAAAGTCTATCAGTGACATGATATTCGTCAATGATTTTATTACACACTATATTTCAGATAATGAGTTTCCAGTTAATGATAATTATTATAAACTATTCAGTTGGTTATTTTATTAATCTATTATTGTTTTCGTTTATTTTATAATAGAGTAGAGATGACTTATGGTTCGGTAACTTTACAATGTAAATGTTTGGCTGTGGACTGAATTTAAGTATGAGTCTTAATTAGGCTCAAATAAGAGAGTGAAAGGCATGATACTTCGGAGGCTAATGGGCCTGATTATACCAGCTTTGTTCATGTGGATTACGCTATGAAGCTCCGTAGGATTAGTTCCACAATAGACTCTAGGTCTCCTTGAAATAGTTTCTTCACTAGAGTTTAGCACAATAGTTCCTTCGATACACAACTTTCCACATGCAGCTTCTCTGCCTCTAACAGCTGAAGCATTATTCCCGACGTAGTTATTAGAAAAACACATCCCGGTTAGGTAATTTGGCAGCGGAAGAAACGGATAATGCCTAAGATTAAAACTTTGTCACTTAGCAGAATAAATTACAATAAGAGGTCACACAATTATCATTGCTTAAGGTTATTTACTCTTATTTTTTCTGTATACATCCTCCATAGATGAATACTACTGAAATTTTTTCAGGTACTAATTTTATTTTCTTGAGATGCTACTCAATTTTTAGGTGTTTCCTGAAACATTCTGCGATTTTTATTGTGTATCCCGTATTGTTGTTGATGTTGAGTCATCTGTTTAGAATTTGACACGAGCAGATTGAACAAAGTATGGTCCGAAATTCAGCTTTCCCCATTATGAACAGATGGGACTAGAATTTACCTGAGGATTTAGAAAAACAGTGAAAAGCTTAAACCAGATTTTATTTGAATCAGTCTTCTTCTGAACTATTGGGAGACGATAGACATAATAAAGTAATGTTCACATTACTGATAATGACGTTAACATAATAAATTAAGGAAAAACTATTGATGTCGAACAATTTTGATGGATAAACAGTATAATCCGAACGCCCTATTTTCACAGTAACGCATGAACATTCTGAGATACAAACCGCTGAAAGTTCTAGCACCTCCTACCTGTGACGGAACACCCCTCTAACTGAACTCATGTAGCAGTGCACTGGAGAGAAATATGAATCCGAGCGTGGTGGTGTAACGGCCAGCGTTCTGTCGTCGCATTCGGAGGAACGGAGGTTCGACTCCCCGTCCAGGCATCTAGATTTGGGTTTTCCATGGTTTCCCAAATCACTCCAGGCATATGCCGGTATGCTTCCTTCAAAATGCCATGGCCGAATTCGTTCCCATTCCTTGCCCCCATCCTTTCCCGTCTCTAAAGACCTCGCTGTCAAGAGAAGTAGTTAAAAAAAAAAAAAAAAAGAAATATGAATGGTAAGGATGAAAGAGATGTTACTTGAGTTTTTGAAAATTTTATTCTGTTTTTTTTTTTTTTTTCCTCCTCTAAATTAGTTACACGAGTTAAAATCTTTATCATCGACAATCGCTTCAAATCGATTACTGTAGTAAGAAATTTATCGTAGGTTATCATCGCTACCATTTACACTGATTGTAATTATGTCACAAAGACACATCATTTACGTTAGAAAGCAATAAGAGTTTCTTTAGTTCTCTCCCCGGTATTTAAAACAATTTGTTGTGAGCCAATGAATGGATGAAAGAAATTGGAGTTTCCACTCTGTTCACCTCTGGTAGGAAGCTATAAAATCGGATACAAATAGCGGAGCATTCATAGAGTTCTTTAATTAGACAAATGTTTCTTCATGGGAGGTTTAAGTCTGGCTAGATGCATATAAAATTTCTAGTTGGCCCGAAGTCTGTCAATTCTACAGGTCGAAACCTTAACAATGAGATATCAGTCTGCTTCTTTTAGGTAGATTTTAGGATTTGTCACAAATACTAGCAGTATGATGAAACTCCTTTAATCTTCAAGAGAGCTATAATTCGATCGGCAATAATTTATGAAACATATTGTAAATTTCCAAACTTGTAACTATGGATAAGTCACTCAGTCCAAATTGAGCGTGGTGGGTGAACGGTTAACGTTCTGGCATCACATTCGGGAGGACGCGGGTTCGAATCCCTATCCGGGCATCCAGATTTGGGTTTTCCATGGTTTTCCCAAACCACTCCAGGCGAATGCTTCCTTCTAAAAGGACAAGGCTGAAATCCTTCCCGTTCCATGTCCCCAGTCCCACCCCGCCTCTAATAACCTTAGCCGTCGAAGAGTCGTTAAAAATAATAATAATAATAATAATAAAATCTTAGCTCAAGGGAATTTTATTGTGGCCAGCAAGGTTTTTTATGTTATCGGTAACATTTTAAATAGGACTGTATGATTCCTGTGAAAATTTCACGTATAATTCACAATTAATAGTGAGGCTGATGGTTTGTAATAGGATGAAAGAGTAACAGCCCCATTTGTAACAATTATTTACTTGTTTAGCCCAATAGGATTGTAACAAAATACTTGCAACATAGTACGAAACTAATAATTGCGCAGGCTTCCGCGGCCGTCGTAACTAATATCGTTGTTCTCCGGGTGGAGCAGCGTCGATTTGTTAAAACCTATCGTTCGGCCATCGTGCTGAGGCCTTTATCAGAGACTGCAGTCCTCTGGTTAAGGCCACACAACGATGACCGAAGCGTTACGTTTTTACAAATCGACGCGGCTCCAACCGCAGAACCAAGATAATACTGCGAAACTGTTAGAAAACACTTTTGGACACGTGAAACATATGTATGACAAATTGAAGCTGACCTAACAGTTTACAACTAAACTCAACAAAATACACACAGCATATCCCTTTCATAAAAAAAAAAACAGAAAATTTACTTATTGTACAAAGCACGCGCAGTTTTTCTCTGTGATATGTGTTGCAGCTTGCTATCTTGCCGCTTGGCTCTGCACTGACTCATATGAACGACATTCATACTTTTACTTTTGCCTTTTAAGCGTCAAATTCCGAAAAATTTCTTTCTTAATTTATTATGTTACCTATGTCGAGACCTTAATGATACATCAATTATCGCTTTCACAAAGGTATCAATGGCTCGTGATACAGAAATACGTTGTAGAAATATAGATACTTTTTTCCTTTAAGGGTCGAATTCCGAAAAACCCATTTGTTCAAATATAATGTGTCCAAAGCGGATACCATAGTCATTAAAATGATAGCTCATTTATCGATTTCAGTTAGGTATCAAGGGAGATAAATGACATAAAAACGCGTTGTAGAAGTATTGACACGTTTTCCCCTTAAGGGTCGAAATCCAAAAAATCAATTTCTTGAATTATGAAGTGTCTAAAGCGGATCCCTTATTCTTTAAAATGATATCTAGATAGATAGATATGTTCACTTTGATCCCATGTGAGAATAATCTCGGGGATGTGGAACAGTACATACACTTATTAGTAATGTCAATATTACTATATAATTGATAATATTATTATATATTGACAACAAGTTAACAACAACCCATTAGTATAACCAATATCTCCTGTAATCTACAAATACAATCCCGAGTTAATTAATACTTATTATGTGGAACAGTGTATACACTTGTTACCCGCATCTAATAACCAGTTATTTTCTTACCAACCAGTTACCATGATAAGTATCACTGTAATTTGTGACTACATATTACACTATGTTAGTTGCTATTTATGTTGAACAGTACACACACCTATTAGCAATATCAATTATATTACCAACAACTCATAAGCAGTCAATTACTTAAAAACCTGTTAGTATAATAATTTTTCAGAGCAGTTTTTGAGTGCATGCTATCCCATGTTAGTTACTATATATGAGGGAAATTATGTAAACAGTGTAATTAGTTCATTTGTCAAAAGTTTCAACAGAAAGAAAAAAACCATATATCATTTTAGTAATTGTCGATAATTTTGTCACCTTTCCCTTCCATGCACCATATATACTATTCTATCAGTCATTCTTAGTTACCAAATTCCAAGAAGAAAATTCTTTCACAGAGTAAAATGGGTTCTGAAGCAGAAACTCTTTCAGTTTGGACTTAAAGTAGTTGGGTTTTTGTAGATAACATTTAATTTCTGTTGGTAATACGTTGAATAAGGAAGCTCCAGTAAATGTTAACCCTTTCTGTACAATTGACAGTGATTTGTGAATATTATATTTATTCCTAGTATTATGGCTATGTATGTATCTCATTTATCGATTTCAATTTGGTTGCAATAGAGAAGTTTAATGGTTGAAATCAAAAGATTTCCTTTCTTCAGATATGATGTGACCAAAGCGGAGATCTTGATCTTTAAAATGATACATCATTTATCGATTTCCGTTATGTATCAAGGGAGATACCAAAAACAACATTTTAGAAATAATGTTTATTATTAACACCGTTTTCCTGTTCTGATGACACGTCTTAGTTTTTACGCTCTCTGATTATCAAGATAACGTGTCGTTGATCTATCTTCTTCGTCTCAAGTAACTTCGATTCCCGTTATGTCCCAACCACCAAAACGCATCTGAACTGTAATCGCAATATGTACTGCCCGCAAACAAAGCCATTAGAAAACTGGCTCCTCTACATTTATTTGAAAGATTCGTCCAGTTAAAAAATAAAATTTCTCTTATGTCAATTAAAAAAATGCATATCTCCTAGCAATTCAACATACATTTTATTGAAACATCGTTGACTGATATGATACACTGCGTTTTAAGTTGTTCTCTTCTTTTCTCTGTAACATCAATCTCAGGGTAAAGGATTAAATGAGCGAAATATTTCAAAAAATGTTTTCTGAATTCTTAATAATAAGTGCAAAAACATATTACAATAATTAGGTAACTAAGTTTTACCTGTGACATTACAGTTATTATAACATAATGGCATACGCATCAAAACTCTTGCTCACTGATCTTATTGGAATTAATTATGACATGCGTACCTTCTGCCGATTCATTTTTGATTTCCATAAAAAAGTGATGTTTGTAGATGAGGCTAATGCGAATATCTTGGCTTTCTACTGCCATTTTCACGATCAAAACACTGTAACGTAGTGTGTCACATTCATTTTATGTCGTTTTTATGGATATTTGAAGAAACGTGATACTTTTATTAAGTGGGAAATGTTCCTAAAGTTCGATAAGAATACTTTACATTTATAAAGCTAAAGAAAACATTTTATTTTACTGTTCTGGCTTCAAAAAGCCCGCTCGCTTTTCTCTTACTGTTAGCTGCAATGTTACCACCATCTTGCATCTAGTACAGCGCCATCTGTCCACAACGAAGTCGTACTCGTTGGTTCACATGCAGCTCGCTAGTGGCGCCACCGTCTCCGCAACTACAGATGGCGCCTCAAAGGCACTGTACGAACTGAAATACCTCGTGGGCGGTGAAGTTTTTTTGTATGTTATTGTTTTTAACGAATTATAACAACAATTTCAATTGGTTCTTTTCTTCCTGGTATACATATTAATATTAAAATCTTAAATGGCTCTGATCTTTGGTTCATGCACTTTCTATCATTTTGCTCAAACATAACGGAAGCAAGTTTTTGAATTAAAAAAAGACAGAGAATTTACTTTCTTGGTTTCTACATAGATAAAAAAAATTTAACCAACTCTTGTGCATAAGAATAAAGCACTGGAAACCGGAGCAAATGAATATTATTATTGATTTAAAGTAAAGATAAAGAAGAGTTAAGGAGAAGGAAGACATGTTGCTATATTCCAAAACTTCCGAAAGGGTCGAATCGATTCGTCTATAATTAACCTGGTACTTAGTATCAGTTCCATTTCCGATGAAGGTTCATTTGGGTTGCTCCTTCCTGTTACAAAACCTCTAAACTCTCTATTAAGTAAGAATGGAAAATCTGTATTGGGTTATTCAAGTTTTTTTTTAACATTTTAGTTACTTTTTTGGAAACAGACAGGCACAAATCGTTATACACGTAAAAGAAATGGGAATTAAGGCTGTAAGAAAATTACACACGTTTAAATTGTCATAACAGTGCTTTTAATCTTAAAGAAAGAGTTGGTTTTGCCTGTCAAATAAGGTGATTATTTCAAGTACTGTGGTTTTAGATATTTTGACATTCTAGCTGCATAAATATTATGTTTGTCGATTAATCATAGAGATTAACGTAGTTCAAATGTGAGAATTAAGTTTTCCTTGGTGTACGGCTGACAAAAATTTTGTCTGTAGTTCAAATGTTTTAAAATAGTTTTTTCGCCACTGTATCACCCTGTCTTGATCTTAACTATATTTCTCTTATCCCCAAGAATATTCCTCCTAAAAATTTTCCCTTAATTTTTTTTTAAATTTATGTAATAAATCTGTTCTTCCGTTTTTGTTAATCAGTCTGAATTTGGAAAGCCTTGGTTAATAGTATTAAACCATTTATTTTTCCGTAAAGGCCATTATCAGAGACGGGAATGTGCTTGGGAAGGCAAAGAATGAGAACAAAACTCGACCATGGCCTTTTGAAGAAACCATTCCGGCATTCGCCTCGAGTGATTTGTAGCAACCATGAAAAACCCAAATCTGGATGGCCGGACGGAGATTCGAACAGGTGTCCTCCCCAACGCGAAGCCATAGCTTTACCTCTCTCGAACCATGCTCGGCTACAACAACGAAGCTTATTACAAAAGTACAATATCCGTTGTGATTTCATGCCATAATATAGTTTTTGTAACATAACAATAATAATTACCTCAGATAATAATGAACCCAATCCCCTCGCCCCCTCACTCTCTCAAAAGTTAAATTAGTGTGAAGTGTTCGTATTACCAGCCGCTATAATCCTCTAAAGATAGTTTAAGATTAAAATGTGTTCTCGTTCGAAACAAAATAATGGGTCTGGCCATTGATTGGTTACAGTTATCATAATTATTTACTATCAATTTGTAACAGTGTCAGGCGCTTTAAGAGGCGTCTCGCAATAGTAAGCGCCCTCTCCGCACTGCGAGGGATGCGTGTACGTCTCGCAGTGACGTCACTTGCATCGATCCCTGACCCCTGACAGGTCGCGTGACGTCTACCCGCAACACGTGTGTACATCGCACCGCACGGCTGCGGACAATACCGCCACTGTGTACCTGCTGCGACCAGCCAGGCCAACGCAACCCCCTGGTGTGGATTTCGGTTCACATCGTGACCCACCAAGGGACGTCGGGTTTGTTTTCGAGCGAAACCACAACAGTATTTTCTCACTACAAACAGCCGCTGGAGCAGGGAAGCACTGAGTTTCGATGTAGTTCGCCCTTACGCTTGTGATGTCTTTACGTTAAAGTTAGAGCGGACATTAGGCATTTAGTAGATGTGGTCTCGTCTACGTGAACAAATGTTGCAGTGTGTTAGCTAACACACTCCTGCACAACAATGTGGCAACCGAAAACGGAAACGGAGAATTACCATCATATTATTTCGTACATCAGATATATGCCTCTACAGTAATGTCCCTAAGTGGAAGCTGTGGCTTATAGATCATAGTTGCCGTAATACAACTCAAAATATTCCCACTGTTATTCAGCATCAAAAAGGATGTGTTGTATTTAGCTCCTCTGCCACTATACGGTGAAATTGAATTTGTTTGTTAGCTGAAAGAGTAGTTTTAGGCAGCCGTACCGTACAAAATCTTCTGGAGTTTAACCACCAATACGTACACGCACCCCCCGCAGTGCCGAGGGGGCGCGCCCTAGCCGCTTCCTATTGGAAGACGCCTCTTAAAACTCATGACACTGCCACCAATTGCTCGTAAACAATTAAGATAAACAATAATGGTATTTCTTCACTAGTTAAACAGGTTTAACCATTTGTGGCAAGGATATACATTTATGATAATTATATCTTTTATGTTTTAGCTTTTATGGCCCTGTATGGTGAATGTTCTCTTAAATTTGCGTTTGTAGTTTTTAGAAGAGCTGTATTCGATTCATGCGGCCTGAGGTATTAAGATTTTTCACAGTTTCTCAAAATCTCTAGTCAAATGTTGGGGTACTTTTTTAAAAAATTATATCATTGGCGAATTACTTTCCGTTCCTTACCGGTATTGTACTCGCTGTTCTCCTTCCTACCCTAGTGCAGATGAGAAAGGAAATAAAACCTTTCGTTAATTACAACATAAAAAAACTTAACTTAGTCCACAACCCGAAGGTTGGTTGGATCCTCTCGAAAGAGGCATACTAAGCCATTTTGTCAGAGGTAGGACGGCCAGTTCCATTCCTCTGGGGCCTTCAGTCTAACGTGGAATGCGAACCACGGAGTGTCCTGGCATTGCTCATATGATCAAACACAACTCTCAAAATTCCTGCGCCTGCCGGGATTCGAAAACGGGACCGGAGCAGCGAAAGCAAGTGCCTTAGCCACTGAGCTAAAGTTACAACACATCCACTTCTAATATGTAACAAACATTGACATCACACATTTGAGAAGACATCTGTGCTCATTTATTGATTAATGAGCAAAGTTGGTAGGCACAGATGGTTTTGATAGTTCTATCACTGTTCGGCTTGTTGATATAAAGGTTAGTAGTTCTTTTCATCGAACGGAGAAACTGAACGAGTTTTACAACGAAAGTAAATCTAAGTTCAAAATGTTTTGTGTTGCTTTCGTTTTGCTATCAGTTGGAATTTAAGGTGTAAAATTCATGAAAAACGATACAAGACGCGACCAGTGTAGGGTCGGAATCTGTCGTACACTTCAGTGACAGGCATCTAGGCATCTACAGGAAGAAAAGAACAAAGGGTTGACTCAAGGTTTGTACTCGGAGAACCGAAATGAGATATATCCTGATTCCGATATAAATTATTGTCGGAAAGTTCAAAAGGAATACGGGCAAAAATCTCACTCTGAAACTGCTGCATACAATCCCGAGCCTTTACTACAAATCTTTACGAATAGGTGAAAAATATAAAAGTGGTAGAAATGCACCTAGACAACTAAACCTGCTACTCAGTACAAAGTTGAAGTCTTGATTGCTGCTTGAACTGATATGAGTGGGTGGAGTGTTTATTGATTAAGTTCTAAGCGAATGTGGAAAAGAAAGATAACTTTTGTAGAATGTAACATTACCACTAACCACTAATCCTTTTTATCATTAATTTACTATTATTATTCATCATCATCAGCTTTTTGCCCTCGGGCATGGTTTCACTTGGCTGCTCTCCATGCTCTTGTATCTTCTGCCTTTCTCCTAAGGTCTACATCTACATCTACATCTATACTCTGCAAATCACAAATACTGTGGGTGGCAGAGGGTGCTAAGCACCAATCCTAATTCTGCGCATTCTAATCCCGAACAGATCGAGGAAAGAAAGAATACATAAAAGAATCAGTACTGCATCTTATTTCTCGAATCTTATCCCTCCTGTCATTGCGACCTAAATAGGTTGGCGGAAGAAGTATTTTGTTGCACTCGTAACTTAAAGATTTTCGCATATTCTCCAGCAAATTCAAACGAAAACGACGTCATCTGTCCGCCAAACAACCCAGCCCAACCCACGAATCAGCTCTGTGACACTTACGTAAGGACTGTAACTAGCAGTCACGAATCGAGCGGCTCTCCTTTGTACTTTCTCTAATGTGTCAATGAATCTCTTGCGATACGCATCCCAAATTCCACAACAGTATTCCAAATGCGGACGCACTAGTGTTTTGTACGCTATTTCCTTTGTATGAGCATTACAACTTCTCAAAATACGCCCATGTAGTTGCCGTCTTCCGTGATGTTGTCTATAGTTTTGTACCTGCTTTTTTCTTTTTATTCTCCTCCCACAAACTAGACCTTAATTCAGCCGCTCATTCTGAGTCCGACGCTGTTTGTAGCCGACTCTATGGGGTACAGTCGCTACATACACTCTTTATTTTAGCCGAGAGTCGACGGGTGCCTCTTCCGCCAGCTACACCGTTCCGAAGTACTCCTTCTCCGCTGTCACTGCCGTTGAGTCTTCACCGTTACCCTCGCAAGGGGTCCTCACATGGTGGTATCAACCGGAGCCACTTGACCCAAGATTTTTTTAACGAGGTGTTACTCGTCCCGGGGTCCCGGGCTTGTCACCAGCTTAGCAGAGTTACTATTACTATTAATTTTGAATTATGGAACAGTTATTAAATATAAGTGTTCTAAATGATCGTATTAATGTTTGTAACTTGGTTTGTAATAATGTTGGGTTTCCTGAGTCTGTAGCTAGTAAGTAACCGGGATAGCATAGTGTTGTTAACTAAGTTGTGTAACAACCCTTGACTCCGGGGAGCACAGCTGTCCGGCAGCGGTTGTTGATTTGGCTCCTCCATTGTAGCATGGCAGTGAGTGTGACGCAACGCTCGGAGATGGTTGTATGCCACGAGAAGCCTCTTCGTACGAAAGCTAATATAGCTTGTGAAAAGTATGTTAAACTTGTTCCAGTGTAGCTTAAGTGTCTTAAAAGTTGCGTCAGTTAATGATATTAATTAAAATCAATAATATCTCGACCACAACAATGAGTTTTTCATTTCTAGACCATGTCAATAACCTCTCAATTTGTTTATCCGAACTAACAGCTTGCATGTGTTGAAGGAGGAGAATTCGAGCCGATCTCGTCTGAATAACACGCCATCAGCGAACTAACAGGACAGCTTACATTGGCTACCAATGTCAGGATAGATAACACCTGGGCGATCCTGCCAAGATAGCTTACAAGAAACAACACCGCATAACTCATCAACATGTTGCCCACCACTCTAGAACTCTTATACCATTCTTTTCTGTCGTTTTTTAATCACTTGCAGCTGCTTTGAGACCTTCTGCAGCAAACGGACTCCTAGTTCCTACCCAGAAAGCAGGTACTGAAAGTGATTTCAGCTCCGCATGAATTTTTATATTATGAGGTGGCCGTTTTCAATCGTAGGACTGATCAGTGCCTCAGTGCCCTCATTTTTCCAACGATAGGGGTTGTATATTACGGTATTTTGATACAAAGTCCATTATGACTAGCTTTTTTTTTTTTTTTTTTTTTTTTTTTTTTTTTTTTTTTTTTAAATAGCGTTACGCCTCTTCGACATCAAGGCAAGGAACTGGCGTTAGTGATTTGGGGAACCAATGGAAAACCCCGCGTCCTCTCGCTAGCCCAGAGCGTAAATTTTTGGAACCTTATGAACTTAGCGTTAGCTACTTACGCCAAATACTGGAATGAGTAATAAGCCAAATCGAAGTCGCATTAATATATCATAGTAGACCTAATCAGAATATACTTTTTATACTAGCTCCCAACTGAAATATGTGATAAATTAAACATTTTATATGTCTTTATTTTTTCCGGAGTGAGATATGTCAAAACCCAATTCCTTAAGGAAACCAAGCCAATAACTGCTTATAAAAGACTATGGTACTGAATGTTTCTAAAAGTCTTTCTGTTATTATCTTTAAAAGTGTAGGTGGAAAATACTTGTACAAAAATTTTTATTACGCAACATATTTTCCACAAGAAAACGCACTTTACTTTGCTGAAAAGAATCAAAATCTATAAATCGACAGATTTATCAAAATTAAAGTTGTCTTATTCACGCCTAATTATGGAATGTTGCGGTAAAATTTCAGGTAACGCAATGATATTGCATTTGATGTTTTAAAAAGTCGTAAATTATCTATTTTTTGTGTACATATAAATACGGTATTAGAGTACTTTCAACAACATCTGTGACATAGATAATATCACTCAAATATGCATAAGAATTAAAATTCAAAGGTTTTGTGCAATTATTCTGAGTAGAATGTGCTAAGTATAAAAGTCTCAGTGCTAAGCTAGCCATACTTCCACAAATAATCGGCAATTGATTTTTTTACAAGGCGTCTAAGTATAAGTTACAGATTTTACGACCAGAAACATTAATGTTTTATGAGGATAATTGCAGCAGTACGACATCGCAACGTGAGTGCTTAAGCTCTGCTAACGCAGTGCAGGAAACGCAAATTTGAACCAGACACCTGGTACTAGGCGCTTATAATGAAATACTGTGTTTTTACTGCCCTATCCCCTTTTTTAATATAACTAATAACAATGAAGAATACACCACGCTATTGGTTTAGCACATTTACGCTTAACAGTTCCACTTCAGAATTTCAAACAATTTGTTAAAAGTGTAATCAGTAATTTAACTTTGCACCAATATACAATTATTTTCCTAAAAAAGTAATCTTTTACAAACCATATCTAAAGGTATGTCCCATGATAGTTGAATTGATTGTGGGTTATAATATATAGACAAATAACAATTATTGAGTCGCAACAATATACAACCGTAATCAGAGAAAATTCATAAAGTACTAACTGCTGTTAATAGGTTTCACTTGTCAGTTTACTAATAAGGTACGTTTAATTCACTGCAGATTATACTGCTATCAAGGACCCTTTAGCTCAGTAACGCTTTACACCTTTTTGGTAATTTACTCCTAAGATGCGTTATCGGAAAGATCTTTGTGTCTGTGAACTTCGTCAAAAATGATCCGTGGTACAACTTTAATGTTAATCTATAGAGCGAGACACTACAAAATCGGATACCATGGCAGTGTAAAACTATGACCTAAGTTAATTAAAACGTTATGAAATTATGATTTTAATGACGCTAGTGCCTTCAACTTAAAAGTTAATTACGTATTGTACCTTTTGCGAAAGATCCAAGTGAATGCGATAAATCCGTAATTTATCTTAATCACGTTAATTTTATATTTTTACTAACTACGTTTCTTCTATACTTAGGGTTCGCTTACATACGGCTCGCCATCTATGACCAAAAAAAAACTCCATGTAGATGTTTACATTTTTTCAAACGAGGGCATATCAACTAATAAAGTACTAGTTATCTTCCATTTTTAAAACAGCATCCAAAAATTTGTTGTAGTTCTGAAAAGTACAATAAAAAGCTAAGGTGGCACTTCTTAACTCTTGAAAAGTAGTCAAGAGAATGCATCGTTTGAAAACAAATCGGTTCTGTGCTTGTTTGGTAGTGACAGAAACATTTTAATTACTACATACCACTTCCCACACAAAAATTGTTTTAAAAAAGACGAACTCTTCGAGCTTAGAGCTGTGTATTATGCATCATTTCTCCTCCACGCTTCTGGCTATTTCTTTTTAGTCTCATTCACTTTGCTTGATATCATCCTTCTCATGTAATAGGCATTTGCCATCATAATAATCTTCTTCCAGGATTTAAACTCTTGATGATTTGTTCCACCTTCACACATTTTGTTGTGTCCACCCCTTCTTAGGTCGACCTATACTGCTTCATCCCTGATTTGGTTTATAATTTAGCAGTACCATCAGTGATCTGGTGTCCTTCATACCTGATACATGGTCCATCAATTTCTTCCTGTATCTAATTGCTTCCTCATCCAGGTTAAACATTTTCAATACTTTCCTTATTTCTTCCCTTCGTTTCTTATTTAGTAAAGTCTACACAGCCATGGCTCTCAGAAATCTCCTCTCAGTTGCTTCCGTCAGTTTTATTTGTTTTTTTGTCAGTGTACACGATTTCACCCATTTAGTAATTCTGGCAAAATGTCATCATTGTATCTCTTCTGAAGTTTTCTTTTAATTTTTTTTTTTTTTTTTTTTTTTTTTTTTTTTTTTTTTTTGATTACCGGTACAGGTACCGAAATTACTGTACTGACATCGTCATTTCAGGTAAAGTTTATGTTTTATCCTAAATATACAAATTTGTTAATTTGTTCTATTGTTTTGTTATAAGGATAAGGACCCAGGCAAAGCCGGGTATGCTTCGACAATTAAACCTAGAGAAATGCCTCTGCACTCTCTTAGCAGCTCTGCCAACATATCCTACTTCCACGTCCTGGAAGGCGAAAGCCGCGTGTACCCTAGACAATATAGTCCAAGACGGGATACGGTGAAAGGCGAATACTCGACTCCTTAAAACTGGGACATTTCGGCTAAAGGGGAGAACCCTGCAGAAAGACAATCAGGTCACAAGGCCTAAAGGCAGTAGCCTGTCATGTGACTCTCCCAGTTATGCGCTGGTAACTCATAATGAGGAAATCTTCCTTTTAGTCACACCCTTCACATCAGGTATTTAAATAATAGAATTCAATCAAAATTTTTAAAATCTAAAACTGGAAAGAGAATATACTATGAAATGGTGTTCAGTTATTTTCGAATAATTTGCCAGTGCTTCAGTTTCCATTTATTGCTGGAAATATCCAAATTTGTTACTGTTAGATGCAATACACGATATTGCAAATAGTTCAATTTAATACTATATTAACGACGTATGAAATTTTACTCAGAAGTTTCTCCCTTGATTAATATTGTTTTCTCATACGTTAAATTATAGTGTGTGTGTGTGTGTGTGTATGTTACTAATGGTAAAAGTATATACCTGATGCAATGTTTAAGGCAATACTAACAAACAGTTGACGATCAATGTTACTTTTTTTACGGTTTACTTGGATAGATGGAGGTTTAGGTAGATCTCAAGCAGGCTTATCACCTACCAACAACAAACAACTTCTCACTGTTTCGGAAACATAAAAAAACATTGTGTGTGAACACGACGTAAACTCGTTTTTCTCTCTCACGCATAATTTGATGACCGAACAAAAAAGATATGACTTATCCAAAAAGTATGTAATAATTGAAGTGACAGTTGAAAATATATAGCTTCCATTGTCATAAAAATTTATTTTTGCTTCATTTCCCCAGTTTACTCCAAAAACAATTTTTAAAACTAATTTTCCTTCTTGTAATCATCAGTAATTAACACTAGAACCGCCGGAACTAGTACTATACTTAGAACCGCCGATGTGGTCAAAGTGACCACTTTCTTTGTAATTGCATGCTGTTCTGATTAATGTAAATATTAATGATCTTGATAACAATGTATCACTTTAATTACATTTATTAACAGTATCACTGTATTTTACAACAACAATGGGAACATAATATTACTAAAATTAAAGAGCATAATTCACAATATTTATCTGCAACCATACTAACTGTATTGCAGTAGTTTTAAAATTAATAGAAATTAATCATACTGGAGAAACTAAGTACCCATGAATATGTTAAGAGAAAGAACAATCATAAGATATGACTATGTATAGTACCTAATCCTACTTACAAGCATTACAAACTACTGTCTTTATTACTTTAAATGTACACGGCCCATAAACATATCTCTTGCATTTACTGCACACTTCATTTGTCTTGTTTCTGCATTTCCTCGTTTGGCATAGTTTTCTAACTTTCTTAGGAATTTCCACTTCTTCTCTTTCTTCATCACCATCTACCTTTTCCTTTCCTTCCCTTGTCATCTTTTCCTGATTTCTGGTTTCCATATAGTCTCTACGTAATTCTTCTGCTAGATTTAGGATGAAATTCCTCCTACTTATCTTGATCCCTGTCACTAGCTTGAAAATGATTCATGCGTTGATGGCTGCTAAATGAAGGATATTGTGAAATACGTGGACAGGCCATCGACGAGTACCAGAGCGGACAGAATACTTCCTCGTCATCTGGTCCAAGACATCTACAGCAAATTTTGTGCTATTGTAGAAGCTCACTGTTTCGGGAAGGTGTTTAGAATTATTTTGTATTTCAACATCTGTATGCATGGTACTATACAGAAGAACATTTTTGTTCTTTTTCCCTTGGTAAACAGTCAGAGTACCACCTTCCCTTTTCAAGAGAACAGACGTATAAAGAGGAGTTTTCATTTTTTTTACAGTGTTTGGAATTTCTTTTCTTTCACGGTTGATAGTGCCGACAAGACTAGTTTTCTCTTTTTCCAGTCTCTCCCCAAGTGTGACCGTAGTGAAAAAATTATCAGTAGTCACATTTCGACCCTTATTGCGATATGGAGCTACCAACTTCATTACTACTTGTTCTGGAAGTTTCTCATTAGGTGCCCTCTGTTCGTTCTGTCCCACATAAGGGAACCCATTACAAAGATATTTTGTTTCTACATCGGCTAGAAGCCAGAATTTGATTCCAAATTTATCAGGCTTATTCGGCATATATTGCAAATACGGACACCTGGTTCTGCTGGGGAAAAGTTGTTCGTCCACAGTGACATTTGATTCAGGTATGTAATTCAACTGACAGTTTTCTATAAAATGATTCCTAGTAGTTGATATAAGTGCAAATTTGTCACTTTTCAACCGTTCCGACCGTGTATTTTTTTCATCAAAACGCAGATATTTCAAAATTTCTCGAAACCTGTTTCTGCTCATTGTGTCAGTGAAAAATGGGGCTCCCCACGTTTTCGACCACAACTCATCAACTTCAGTACATCTGGCACCTAGTGCACCACGAACATATAATAAAGCAACAAATGCATCTAATTCTTCTAAAGGCAAACTCCACGAATCATTTCCAAGAAGCCGTTGTGCCTCTGCTTCTGTGCATTTCTTTATGTGTTTCAACATTGATTGATCAACTAAAAGGCGCCAGGCACTCGAAACATTATCATTTGAGACGTGCCACTTTGCGTGTGGAGAAGGTCCCCATGTTTCTTTCAATATATTCTGTTGACCTATCCTACCTGGTTTAGTAACCCCGAAGTCTGCTACAGTCCACTCCGTGATCCCGTCCTTCCCCAGGAGTTTTGAGCCAGTTTCTGGAAGTGAACCCTCACTTTGTTCTCCTCTTCTACGTCGATTCTGTATTGGTCCACTTACAGGAGGTGCAGTTCTTCTTTTACCCAGGGTAGGTCCTTCTCTAGCATTGTTTATATTACTGCTTCGTCCTGGTTCAGCAACTGCATGAGGAAAGAGACAATTAGAAAGCTACAACTCATTATAAAGAAACCATACCACACAATAAAATAGCAGTAACAGAATTAGCAGTAGAAGTGTCAGCTCTCTTATAATAGTGATCATTATTCATTTAGTAACAATAATAATAATAATATAAGTGAATGTAAATTACCTTCATCTTCAGTCTTGGAGCTGTCACCCTCCACATTAGCGACAGGTTGGCAATCTTCATCTGTAGAGTCTTCCACAAGGTCCTCAACTTCAGGATCATTTTCAACATCCGATTCATACAAAAGTGCGACAATTTCTTCATCTGAAAGTGGCCGTGGCCGTGGTTTTTATCGCTGTGACATCTGAGCGGTGTCCACTGCTCTGAGACCAGTACTCAAATAATCTGCCTCGTTTATGCGAAACCCAATAGCAAACAATGAATGACATATTGCACTGTTGAGCTTCAAACAATGCGAGTAAACTTCAGTAACCCAGATATTTAGTATATTGTTGACGAGTGCTAAGAGTAAATTCGGGGAGTGACGCACAACAATCTTTAAATAATCTGTTTTCAGATTTCACGTAATGTGGTCAAAGTGACCACTCGGCGGTTCTAAGTATAAGTGGTCATTCAAAGAAAACTAATGAAGATAAAACAAATATTGGACTATTTATATGATCTACATAAACATTTAGGAAAAGTCATTAACTCACAACAGCATTGATTAGAAACTGACTGAATAATAATATGTTAAAATATAAAAAGTGGTCAAGTTGACCACTCGGCGGTTCTAGTGTTAATAACATTCTGAAATTTTAATTGTGGTTAATTATTGTCTTGACATCTGCAACACCTATTTTTGTTTGTTTTATTTTCAAGTGCAGCCCCGCAGTTAAAGAAAATCGAAGTGATAATGAGAAGTTCCTGAAGATATGTGACGAAGCGTATTAAAACTATAGGTTATAATTTATTTTTAATTTCATTCCAATCTTTTACATCATAAAAATCTGTATAAACTACTATTTTAAAACATTCCATCTTACAGGTAACAGGTAATGTGTGATATGTGATTACCCATGTATGTCCAATACAGGTCTCGTCTATTATATCGCTCGGCTAGAAGCCCTGCTTATGAATGAACCCTTATAAATAGAGAATACTCAAATATGACAGAACCTTTCGTTCGATAGAGAAACAGAAGTCTGACCTATTTTAAGCAACATTCTCCTAGTTGGGAACTTCGAAGTTTCTCTAACCATATTCATACTAGAGAATTTTACGTAAAGAAATAGGAAATGACAACCAAGGGAAGGCTACAAAATTGTATTAGCCCGTGTAATATTGGTCACAACATTTCATATAGAGTTTAATTGGATTTAACATTCACACTGAAATTTTGTGGTGCATATCATTTAAAGTAACATTACTCAGGAAAAGAGCATATGCAGAAGACGAGGTATTAAAACCTTTTCACACACACGCATAACAAAATGAAAGCATAAAAAGAAAACAGCATTATTTGGAGAAACTGGGCATAAATTTCAAACAGAATTTAAGCAATAATCACACACAAAAACCTCTTATTTTTCCGTTGGTTTTTCTATCTTAGAATAAGGTTGTTTACCATGTGGGGCAGGGATTGTTGTACTTTATGGTTTTAATAATTCTTATAATGTAGTCATCTATCAACCGACTTACCATCACCCACAAGTACAACTTGCCATTTTCCCATACGCATGACAGGTTAGTCATCCATCTCACTTCGAGTCTCTGGGGTCTGGCATGCGAGAGAACGCAGACTTCAGCGTGGACAAGGCGTAAAGCCCTATGAATACAAAAATTACTAGTTTAGGAAAGACTATATGATACTATGTTTCAGTACTTAAGTGGAAGTTCGGTTTAGCATCAGTGACTATCTCATGCGGATACCTGTTTTTGTTAGGATTTACATCTCCTAAAGACTTTGGTCATTAAAGCGAGGCAATGATTGGGGTAAAGAAAGGAAAGAAATTAACGTCTTTAATATTTTAGAGGAACCAGCGCGGCATTTACTGAGTGTTGCGTCTCGTAACCATCAAAAACCATAATCAGGATGGTTGGACCGAAGATCAAGATCGCGACCTTCCGACTGCCCGAGGAACCTAACAAACCAGATTATTCCTCATGCCTCCCATTTTACCCAATCGATGAATCTCAGACATACATTCGAATGTCCCTAATAATTGAAAATATTTGAATAATAATGGACTACATTTTAAACATATATTAACAATTTGTAAAAGTACTCTTTTTTAGTTTATCCATACAAAAAAAAAATGGTTTCAGTCAACACCTTATTCTCGTGTTTAATGACAATCTCGTCTGTGTTAAACCTATTACTAACTTTGTCCTGAAATATTGGCTTTATATACCTCCCTTAGTCTTCTTTTACAGTTCTTGGATTTATTTGTATCTCCTGATAGCAATTTCGGTTTGTCGGAAAAGTAATACACCAATAAGAAAGTACGAAACTGTTTAAAAGATTCTTCACCTTTGTTGAAGTGTCATTACCGTTACGTGTTCATGCGGCCCTTCATCCGGACATTTAATTTCAAACATTTTTGGCTACATGCAACTATTATTTTTCCTCTTTCACGTCTCTGGAGTAGTCAAAATTCGATATTGTTCTGCGTATCAGCAATTTCACATATTTTTGTTACTCATAGTAAGGTTTTGTCCCAGATGTGTTTACATATTTGTTACTTGATTCCTGCATGGCGATATTTTAAAATAAACAAGATTAAATGAAGCCAACATAACGGTTTTCCTGAATAATAAAGTGAGTTTTGTCAGAAATAGAACCATTTTGTGTAAATTAATTGTATCCTAAAAGTCTCACAGACACACTCATAACAAACACACGCACAAGCACGCTCTCGTACCACGAACATATAAACCACACACATGCACATACATATCAAACATGTCCGCGTCAGACACACACACACACACACACACACACACACACACAAACACACACACACACACACAAAACACACAAACACACAAACACACAAACACACACACAAACACACAAACACACACACACACACACACACAAACACACACACAAACACACAAACACTCACACACAAATCCACACACACAAATCACAAACACACACAAATCCACACACACAAAAACACACACAAACACACACACACACAGGAAACACGTACACACACAAACACATACACACACAAACACACACATACACACAAACATACACACACGTTCACATAATGCAGACACACAACATACGGAAGCAAGATAATAATCTCGTTCCTTTCGAAAGAAAAAAAAATGGTTGAAATTACCAAATAAGCATTACTGATGCCATTCCTTTCTCATTCACGTCTAATAGTATATTAGGATATATGTACATACTCCACACAAATGTCCGAAACGAGAGAATACTTCTGGTAGAAGGTGTGTCAAATGTCTTATGTGCTACAGTTATCGCCTATCGGTGTAGAACAATCGCACTGTTCGGTAAGATGACAGATAGATGTTATCTTCTGAGAACAATAAAGGTCCAAGGTATTACTATTCGCCTACCTTTCTCACTTTCCCTCCAAAACTCCCCCCCCCCCTCCCCGCTCAACAAAAACGTAAATTTTATGCCAGCACCGGTGTAGATTTAGATGCACCAACTTTAAATTCTAGAAAATAATACCTCTGATAAAGGTCAGGTGTATCGCTACTAGGTAGCCGCACATCAACTACGAAACTTGAAAGTGTTTGTGAATCATCGGCGTGTCGGATGTGGGTCCTCGGGGTAGGGCCGCGGGCAGGTGGGTGTCGGAGGGGCAGGCGGCCGCGGGCTGGCTCTGCATATCGACCGCCGCCGCCGCCGTTTACTAATTTATCACCGCCGTCCGGGCCGCCCTGTGCTAACTGCCTACGCCCCGCGGCGGCCCGCCCAGACCTTGTCTGCGCTCCAACTAACTCGCTAACTCGCTGCTACTTCTTTTCTTCCTTATTTAGTGGTCATCCATACATAAACAGTTCCCCCATACAGTAATTTGCGTGAAACTGGTGGAAATTCACAACCACCTTTTAGCGCAGTTTCGAGCGTACGGTATATCGGATCAGCTTGGTGAATGGATAAAGGATTTTCTAACTGGTCGGTCGCAGTATGTTGTCGTTGAAGGAGAAAGTTCTTCTAATGTAGATGTTACATCAGGTGTACCTCTAGGAAGTGTAATAGGACCACTTATTTTCTTAATTTTTATAAAAGATCTCGGAGACAAAGTGAAAAGCCTTTTTAGATTGTTTGCTGATGATGCGGTTATTTTTAGGGAAGTAAGAAATTTGGCCGATTGCTTAGAAATTCAGCGCGATCTGGATGTTATTTTGGCTTGGTGCGCTGAGTGGCAACTTACTCTAAATTGTAAAAAGTGCAAGACAATGAGCATAACTAACAAAAAGAATCCGATTGTTCAGAAATACGAGGTAAACAGTTCAGTTATTGATATGGTCGATTCTATGAAATATTTGGGAGTAACAGTACAAAGCAACATGAAATGGCACATACACATTAATTCGTTAGTAGGTAGAGCTAATTCTAGGCTGCGATTCATAGGTCGAATCTTGAAAAATTGTAATGAACAAACAAAGGAGATAGCGTACAAATCTCTTGTGCGTCCACATTTGGATTATTGTTGTACCATTTGGGACCCGTTTCGTAAGGGATTGATCGAAAGTATAGAGAAAGTACAGAGAAGAGCCGCTCGATTCGTGACCGCTTGCTACAGTCCTTATGAAAGCGTCACAGAACTGATTATTAGATTAGGTTGGGAGTATCTGGTAGATAGACGACACATGTTTCGTTTAAACTTATTGGAAAACATGCGTACTACCACTTTCACTTTTGAGTGTAGTGAAATACTTCTTCCACCAACCTATTTGAGTCGGAAGGACAGGAAAGATAAAATTAGAGAAATAAGGTGCCGGACTAATTCTTATATGAATTCTTTTTTCCCTCGTACCATTAGGGATTGGAATGCACAGCGAAGAGATTAGCTTTGGTGCTGCCACCCACAATTTTGTGAATTGCAGAGTATATATGTAGATGTAGATTAAATTCAGCTCCATCTGCTTCTTCCCCATGTTCGCTGTCACTTAGCAAGTGGAACAAGTGCTGGGCACCAGTGATGGTCAGTTCTTTGATGTCATGTAAGTATGACGGATTTTGTAGCTAAAACGTTGGCCACTTCTCGCTTAGTCAGATGACGAGCTGCTTCACTTTTAGGATTTCGTACCAACCGCTAAACGAAGCAATATTCCTAGTTCTGCCGTCTGTCACAGTCCACTATCAGACGAATGGAAAATGTTAGAGACTTCAAATTGGCACCTGTTTGATGTTTCATAGTCCCAAAGAGAATTTACAATTTAAAATTTTGTAAAATTGTATTTCGATGGGTTTTCATATAAATAAAAGGGCGCTGATAAAAATATTTGTGTCATATCCCAATATTGGAGATATAGACATTTAGAGCTCGTTACAGAAAGAACTAAAAGATTTTTTTTATCACTTGAAATAAGGTCATTTCTGAATTTTGACCGACTATCTCACAAACAGTAATACCTAGGAACTTATTAGCTTTAATTTGTGCCAGTATTGGTTAAATTCTGCATTTAAACAACAGTCAGTAAAAGTAACTTGTATCTAACACAGTTTCGATGTAAACAAAAGTTTTTGATTTGCCACACATTAGTACTAATTTATTTAAAGTGCTCTTAGCTGAGACATCGTTGCATTCTATTTCACGTATATAAATTCTACTGGAAAAGTATTGCACTAGCTGTGGAAGTGGCAGCAAGACGCGGTGATCGGAGCCGTGGGATTCAGTGCACTGCCTGCCCTGCAAACGAGTCAAGGATTGGTTTTTATACCAAGCAACTACAATCTGACTTCACACATGCTAGCGATTATTTAGATCATTAAAATATCAAACACGAAGTGATTCCATAGTGTAGTATGTAGAAACAATGGTGGGAAAATTACTGAATTGTGTGTACACCCAGGATTGTTCCTGGAAGTTTGAAAGCCAATATTCTTGATGCTTGGTTGTCCTAATTTCCTGCTATAATTCTGTTAAGCATCGTAAATAACTTTTCACATTCCATCAGATCAGTGCCATCAGAACTACTTTACAATTTACACGCTATTATTTCTGTCCGAAGAATTGTTATTTATTCTTTCCCTCACATCGGCTTGAAACAAATTTTCTTCAAAGTAACATCACAAAATCCATCCTTTCTGTTGTCGTTCAGATTTAGGATTCCACACCAATTACGAAATGGTTCTTATACTTCTCTGAAGTGTGTGTGTGTGTGAAGAAAAATAAAAAACCTGCACCTGTAGTTGGCTTGGAATTGAGAAAATGATATAGAGTGGTCCCCGAAAAATTTTTAATAATCGTGTAATACACTTCACCTTGATTTTTTTTTTTTTTTTTTTTTTTGCGTAATTTATCAAGTTCTCAGAGAAGTTTTCACCGTAATGTTACTACTTCATTCTGCCAAGTATTGTTGGAGAAAAGCAAACGGGTTGGCAGACAGAAATGAAACCGTTTCCTGCTCCCAGATTTTTGAGGCGCTTCGTCCTTAAAGCTATGTGTTTCTTCTTTTGGCATGATGTCAATGAGTCGAATGCGCAGATTAGCTTCAAAAACATAGCACTGATTCTTTCATAGTTGAAAGCACATCTGAGAGCAAATTCATCACGCCAAACGTGATGTGCTCTCTGGAACATCCCAGCGTTGTTTTAATTTACTCTAACAGAAACTAAACAAAAGAGTCTTCATTATAGTCGGAATTACTTTTTTTTGCAATATTGTTGATACGCCCAGTGGCTTTCTTTTAAGAAAACCCACGATTTTAATGCGAAATTTTCTCGTCTTGGTAAAATTAAATGACTCCCTTAATTCAATTTTCAATATGTGTTAGAAAGACGTTTAAATGAATTCAGAAATAGTTAAGAATATTACTCCACTGAACAAAGGTCCACTAAAACGATTTAATATTATTTCTTGTCGAAGTAATAAATAAATATTAATTTGCAAAACTCTCCGATCAGAAGTTAAGTTGTCATATATGTAGTGTGTGATTAAAACAGACTTTGTTGAGGGTTACCTTCATATTGTAGGGGTACCTTCTCTATGGTAATATGATTTTACTGCAAGAACTTTGGTTATTTTCCAGGATCACAGGTAAATTACCACAATGAGATATTTATTGATGATCGTTGGCAATTACATGCCTGGGCGAATTTAACGTTAAACATAAAATACAAAAATTGTATACGTGGCAAAGCAACGGCCAAAGCTACATTTAGCCATTAATGCAAGCAAACAAACGTTAAATTCATCTCAAATAATCAGTATCAAAATCATATGAACAAACAATATTCAATATCTGGATGTTATGGATCATTTTCTCAATTGCTGATAATATTAATAAATAAATTACGCCAAAGTAATTGACTTTTTTGTATTTATTGGCCTCCCGTACGCGTTTTACTTCTTTCGCAGAAGCATCTTCAGCGGGTTTTTTTTTGTGGTCTATTTCATTTCTTTTAGCTCCATTCTCAGCATCAGTGCTCTTGCATTTTTGGTGAGAAGTGTCTTCATTATCACAAAAAACTATTTGGATCTCGGAGTTGATTGGGTGGAATCGGCATTGACTGTTGGTGATGTAACATGTTTTACTCTTTAGGCGGCTATGGGAACTTTTCTCAGTTTCACTTCAACCTCAACCAAACAGCGCCCTCGTTAAGTTGAGATGAAAAGAATCTGATCTACAGACGTCCTAAAACCCGCTAAATACGTTGGCAAACAGTAAAGAAAAATTATACACAGCTTGCGGCCATATTGGTCTTATTTATTAAAAAATAAAATAAAACAATATTCAAGTTACATCACAACAACCTCGTGATAACATAATACAATTCAGTTTAGGTTATGATGCAAATATGTCAGGTGCCACAAATGGTTATTAGATGCCATTTGAAAAAGAAGTATAAGGCAATACAAAGTTTTGAACGAACAAATATGGCCCCGGACAAACATGCCTTCGTATAAGTAGGCTTTTATACGCTCGGGCCTGCTATCTCAGTGCGTTTCACTCATCAGTTTTAAGCATTGATGTCTCAAGTCGCTTACGGGTCGCTAACAGTTCCCTAAAATGCATACTCTATGGTTTCGATGGCTAAACACATTACCAATTGAGTCTGCGGCAACTGGCGGCGTGGTAGGAGATGGGTCCGCGCTGGAAAGAAGCTCTCCAGTTTTCGGAAACCGAACGCGCTCGGCAGCGTCAGACTTCTCCCGGAAGCCATCTGTTCAGCCCTCGGCTAGAGTCCAGAGCCGAATCCAGATCCAGAATGCCCTGTCGCCTATCTAAGAACCATGGACATTGGTCCGCGAGATTCAAATCTGAAGTCACATGGCCCACGAGAGTATTGGTTTGCTCGTCTTTTTCCCGCGTACGGTCGCGTTGGTGACCAGGTGGGGAAGCGGCAGAACCGTTAGACTCCGGCGGGTACCCGGGTGGCGCCGGGGAGCCTACCACCCAAAGGAAAACACTTTGGCAAATACAGCCTGTTGTCTGACGCCGACATACTGGCGCCGTGGAGATTACCGACCGTTGTTTCCCACAAAGGACGGCTCGAACTAACATCGTTTCAATAATGTCTTACTTCCACAGTGCCTGATATCCACTCATTATAATTCATATTTCTTCTCCATATTGAATGAAACATACGTAGAATAGACGCCCGAGCTTTATCAAATTTATTCCGATACTGATAAAATTCGAACTTGGAGTGTGTCGGAGAATCGTCATATTACAAAAATACACAAAGAAATTTTTAAATTTCTAGTATATTCAATTTAACAATCTGTTGACCTTTGTCTCCCCCATGCGTTAGCCTTCAGCCTTCACCATTCTGTATCCGTAACTGGACTCAGTAGATATTTAACAATGTCTCCTGTTTCCATTCAGTAACGTCCCCAGTTTCAGGAGAAGCCTAAAAGTGTTTCACCGATGCATCCTCCATGTGCAACTAGCCAAGTTGTGTTCTTGCACAGTTTTCTCATGGTTGGTTGAACCATTTCTGGAGAAGAGCATATTAGGATTTAGATATTAGATGTCATTTTGAGCTTCTCATAGTTATATATATATATATATTATCATCGTACGAAGATCCTTTTTCTCCTCACTGCTGTGGGGAGTAATGTGACTCAGACTGGAGCCAAGATAGGTAGGGCTGGGAATGTTTATTATGTCTGTTATACTGTTGGACCTGTTGCTACTGAACATTGAATATAGTGACAAATTATAGAATGGTCTGAACAGAATACTCCAACAAATATTAGGGTCAAATACAAACAAAAGGAATGCGAAACTCATGAATTGTAGCGTAAATCATATGAATAACAGTAGGCTATAAACTAAAGGGCCCTCAGCATTATCTCAGGTGGCTACGCCATTGGGCTGATGATTGGCGCCTGACTTGGGTTTAACTGGTTCTACTTCTGCTCGCGGAAAGATACTTCACTCCTGATCCGGTCATAATGATATTCTTGAAATTCAGTCATATGCAGAGTGATAGTTTCCATGTTGTTCAGGTGATGCCGCGTTCTAGTATGAAATGACGTTGCAGCTTCGTGCTTAGACCTTCTTGGAGGGCAGAACGTCACTGCTACATATTCCGCACATTCTACTAAATTCCCAGTCTGAAAAGTTCGACAGTATGGAACGTTCAACCAGTCTGACCAATAGCACGATGACCCCCACCAAGTGGACCAGGTACTAGTCATGTGGCAACAGCGCTCTCCTGAGTGGCAAGGCTAGCCGAACCATCCAGGACTCCGAATGTTATATACCTGTAGTTAATTGTGTTTAGTAGAGAGTATGTAACTCGTTTCTGCACAGTTCTGCCTTATAATAAAACCGAAGCTTGTTGACTAAAATATCGACACTTCATGTTGTGCTACACTATAGTAATAATTCCGTGTGGTCGTAATGACCTAGTGACATTGTTTCTATTGGCTGCTCATTCCGTCCCTGTCGTAGCCACCTTAACCTGATCCAGCAATCCTGCCAGGTACTGGGGACCTACAGTTTAACGTGGACTCCGAACCACGGAAGCGTTATGGAGTACTTCACATTACACAGCAAGCTGTACCAGAGGTGAAGGTCGGATTAAGTGCCTATGAAAATCCCCGCGGTAACAAGGATTCGAACCGGGGACCTTTCGATCTCCAGTCAGACGCCTTAACCACTGAGCCACCAGAGTGCTGTTGTGCTGCACTGATAGTATAAAAACTATTTAACCGCATAAATCTTCCTAGTACAAATGCTGGATTATTTCCCTGGCAAAGGCTTCAGCTCTTCTCGTTGATGTCCATTGCTCTAGTCTTGTTCTTGCCCTATTCACCTCGAATTACGCGCGTCTTAGCGCCCTTATTAAAAAATAAATTAAAGAAGAATTCTAACCACTCAGAGTTGCACATTGACCCGGTTCGGCTTGAAGAGAGCCAGTGAATGTCAGAAATGTGCGCAGCACGAAGCGACGTTACAGTTGTGTGCGCAACGTCATTAAGTTCAACTCCAAGTTTCACTTCGATATAGCGCCTTACTGTATACATACAGATTTAATTGAGCCCCAGGATAATTAGTGAAATGAAAGATATCGTACATAAGAAGAAACACCGATTACTTAAAAAAGATACAGCTTCTTTAATTCTCATGACTATACTACAATCCACAGAAACCAATATTTTAATGTATTTTAATTCATTCTATAAACAGAGTTATTAATTACATTAAAGTTCTAAAGAATGATTTCTCCCGAACGGATAACTTTCCAGTTTAAGGCTGTGCTATGCATCGAGCTGTTTACTTTGTGCATCGTTACAGAAAAGCTGGAAGAATCGTTTCACGTACTGAATCATTCACCTACCGAGGGGCAGTGTTGGTTTTTTCCTGCTAAATAAAAAGCATTCATAATGTGATACCTCTACTTAAAGTCAATGTTTAAATTGATGTAATTAATGTTGAAAACTTTTAATATTAAACGTCAAGTTGGCGCTATATTAAAAGGATATATTGGAAAATTCTTCTCTCTTTCGCTCTTCAACTTCGAGTCGAGAGTTCTTCATCCACGAAAGACTCATCAACTAAAATGCTCTGTCGTCTTCATGGGGCCGGCGACGTAGGTCAAATGAACGTCGCGTCTCTTATTAGGAAAATGTGTCTTAATTAACTGGACAAACTTGAACCAAAATTTGAACGCTTTCGTGTCATAATAGACTGTATTAACTAAAAAACAGCTAGACTGTTGTAAAGGGATAGCAGCTTCAAAACCCACCTTTCTCAGTCACAGTATCCAAGTACTTTGGTACTACTCGTACTTTCGTAATTCATCTTAGCATCTCTGATAAAGCGTCTTAAATCGAAAATACTTTTCTGTAATGTGTAATCTTTCTGTCTAGATACTATCCACAAATCAAATTATATGATAATAATAACTTAGTAAATTAAAATCCTTTAATGAAAGTTTGGCCTCGTCCTTTCGTTTCAATAGCTGAATAAGGGTCATACTGCCAACAATCCTTTTTAGAGAGGTAGATTTCATTTTAGTACCAAACTCTACATCAAATTCTTCTCATGCTAAACCCTGATTCAATATTTATTATTGAAATAAATGAATTGATAAACATAAATTAAACTACGTACCACCACAGTAAATGCATTTGAGAGACAAGTACACTTCTCTCTCATTAACAGACCATACCGTAGCGACTGTAGTTCAAATTTCCTAATCACTGAACGCATAGTCATAGCAGAACAATGCAAAACGGTAACATTTGTAACATTGAAATTTTTTTTTTTTCGAATTTGTCGATATTAACTACTTTACACTGGAATATCATCCAGCATAAAACTTCACTGAATACTCATACCATTCGTTCATTTTTTTTATTAATTTGAAATCCCGTTACTATACGTTCACCATAAAGTATTAAGTGTGTTCAGTAAAAGATATGATATTATGAACAAATCTGAATCACGAGTTCAAAAACTTTTGTATGCAAATGCTCCAATTACAAATCATGCTGCTCAATCTTTAGTTAGGTTTGTGAAATTTGTAAAATTAATATATAAACATGCTTAAAATACGCTTTTAGTTTTTATACAAACAACACAATTTAATTATTATGACAAAGTAGTAAAAAAGTTAAATACGGAGTTGGAATCCTTAATCATAACGCCACTGAAAAGCGAAAACTTATTTCATACAAGTTCGAAAACGGAAAGTTGCAACCATTCATTTATTTTGGGGCGAAAGCATAGTATTTAGAAATTACTGTAGTATGATGACCTTACATTGTTTATTAGAAAATGAAAACAAATATTAATGCCAATACGAAAAATAGGAAAACGGCAATTTTATTATTTATTCCTGTGTATATGAAAGGTGAGGAGTAGACTGTGTGAATCACTTTTGTTGACACTAGAGGGGAAAAACAACGCAAACTCTTCAACTCACACTAAGCGAGCACGATGTTGGAGATTCAAATTCTGCCGGTGGACTACCGTTCAAGATAGGAATAGTTTTAAGTCAACTGCCATAATCACCTGGACCATTGCTAGAAATGTTTCTAGTTTGTGACCAATGTATGAACATGAAAACCGGAATAACACTCACCGAATGTTTTATAAAATTTGTTGAATGGTAACTGTCACATAAGGTGCTTACTGAAGGTAATATTAACAGCTTTTTAACGTATGACAAAAAAATATGCAATAAACCATATAGTCATTGCACAGTATGTTTACAGTGAGAAATATCAATACCTTCATTGGTTGCCTTGTATTCTATTGAATACTCTTATAAGTTAAAATTACAGGTGGAGCAATGTGGAATACGGCTTAGCCCAGTAATTTAACATAATAACGAAATAATACAGGAAGAAATAGGTCCAAGAAAAAAGAATTTTATATCCTTGAAAATAAAAGGGCATTTTGCCGGTTAAGCATATATTGAGAATACATGTTTTAATCAAAGTTCTCAGCATGTGAGTTTTATTCATTAGTAAATGTTTAAGTCAGGGGTGGCCAACTCGTGGCCCAGGGCCACATGCGATCCGCCTCGAATATTTTTTCGGCCCGCGAGATTCATTACACTTTTACAAAATGTATCTACTTTATAATGGCCAAAGGAGTGAAAACCAATGCATTAAAAAAATACGTTATTTGTGTATCCCTATTTTCAAAATTTATTTCATTTATACTTATAGTCCACATTTTTTTATAATTCACTTTTAGTGTTGTATATATTTATTGCATTGTGCGTTTAGTATGATTATTATTATATTATCTATGTTTACATATAAGAATAATAGTAAACACATTATATTTCAATTTTTTACTCCAAAAAACAATGTCTATAGTGGGTCTAAATCTAATATGGGGATATATAATTTAATATGCGGCCCGCGAAGTTATGATGCATTTCTAAAGTGGCCCGCAAGGTCATTTGGGTTGGTCACCTCAGGTTTAAGTGTTAATTACTATCCAAGTGAGCCTTACTTAAACCATCCACGATCCTGTCAGAATAGAAGCGATAGCCCTCAGGACGTGAAACTATATACTATCGAGCCGGGTTTCGTAAATATTCGTAGGAGCCAGACGCTTTATATTCTGCAGATTTTGCGTTTATCTTGAGAATCCTCTATTTTGTGTAGCCCGGAATAGTTCCTACAAACGATAGTTACGATGATGGGCTAGTATTAGCCACTTAGTAGCTACAGCTAGCTCAGAGAATTCAGATCACACCTAATTAATTAACAGAGACAAACGCTCGTTGAATACGTTCATTTATATCAGGAGCTGAAAAATCATACAGACAGATTCCCTGGATTACTACATATTACACCAGAAACTTTTCAGAACATTTACAACAAATGCCCGAGCGTGGTGGGTGAGTGGTTAACGTTCTGGCCTCGCATTCGGGAGGACATCGGTTCGATTCCACACCCGAGCATCGAGATTTGGGTTTTCCGCGGTTTCCGCAAATCACTCCAGGCGAAAGCCGGCGGGATGCTTCCTTTAAAAGAACATGATTGAATTTCCTTCACTTTCCTGGTCCCAAGTCCCATCCCGCTTCTAATGACCTCGACGTCGACAAGGCGTAAAGCAATAAGTAAAAAAAAAATCAAAAAAATCATAAGTCTAATGTTTATAGCTATTACCATAGAAGTAATATACAAGTTGCGGAAATACTCATCACGGCCATAAGGTAATGATAATTATCGTAAAAATTTATTGTATCATTTAGCTCAGTGAATCTCAATTCAGAATTTTAAATACAATATTAGAATTATGATTTCAAAATTTTCAATTTAAAACGAGTATTTTCCGTTTCAAATTCATTCAATGTTTTATTTGAGAGAATTATTTGCACAAGAAGTAAATGTTTATATTCTTCAAATTTATGATGATTGATATCAGGTTGAAATATCCGTCTGAGGTTACATTTTGGTCGGTTTTCTAATATGTATCTATTGTAGCAATTTTGTGCCGTTCATCCCACTCATTTATAATCAAGCTGTATCAGGTGACATAGCCGAACTAGTCAGAGCCAAGCAGACCTCTAGTATCGCGCAATGCCGCGATGTGAAAGATTAAAAACTTTGTTCACTCATCGACAACGTGGGGGTGTCGATGAAGCCGGTGTTGATGACGTCTCCTACACGCTCTTACCCATTACGTTTAATGCTTTGTTTCCCATCGATGAAACATCGACCCTCACAGCGAGCTACAACTTCATCCGACCCGCTCCGCATGTTTTTATCACAAAGAGTGAAGAACATAACTTACAAAAGTAGCTTGCCAACTTTTACACATAATGATTCTTAATCATGAAAAAATGTTATGTACCAATAACGTGGCATCTGAAGATCGTATTAAAAAATACCAAAACATTTCTCAGTGTCACAAACTGACGTGGCTTATAGGCTATTCGACTTGTCATTGTATAAGTCGTTAGAACTGGGAGATGTTCCGATCAAAGAACGGGATCTGTTGCAGAAACCGTTCCGTCATTCAACATGAGTAGTTCGGAAAACCGTGGAAATCTGAAATCTGGATGACCGGACAGGGATTTGAATTTTTTTTTTTTAACTTCTTAACGTCTCTTAACAGCGAGGTCTTTAGAGACGGGAAGGATTGGGGGAGGGGGGGAGGGGCAAGGAATGGGAAGGAATGCGCTCATGGCCTTTTGAAGGAAGCATCCCGGCATTTGCTTGGAGTGATTTGGGAAACCATGGAAAACCCAAATCTGGATGCTACATGTAATACTCCTCTATAATAATTTGTATTACTCTTCTTAATTTAGCCAATTATAATAATCCGTTCTTAACTCATTAATCTTTCTACCTAATTGTTTCGTAATTAAAGTCCACAGGTTTTTAGACGGTTTGGCCCTTAAATACCGCCATTCAACCCACGTACGCGGACAGAGGAGCTACTTAGTTCCATTAAAAGGTTCTTACTATCCAAATAAGACGTCTTAGCTTCATACAATCAATAATTTGCTATTTTATTGATTAAAGCCCGATTACTGCTCTTACCAACTTTATTTTTACACGAGGCACAAAACTACAATTGAAAATACACTCGTTCTGTATATTAAGAAACAATCACTGATTCATCTGGCATAATACAAAATATTAGATCGACGCCACAACTTTGGCGCACAGCTCTCACTCCCGCTCACGGCCAGAGACACTCTTCACACCTCTGCACACACTCAAAACCATAGATGTTAGCATCACTTATACTACCCTTTTTTTACATGCTTAGTATCGTCTGTGATTTCCGTGAGCATAAATACAATTGCTTACAATGCATATTCATACATTTATTTTAATATTATAATATATACATCTAAATATATATATTCGGGGCTAGTGGATATGCTATAATGCCCGGACGGGGATTCGAACTGCCATCCTCCCGAATGCGAGGCCAGAACGCTAACCGTTACACCACCACGCTCGGTGGGTATTTGAACCCACGTCCACCCGAATGCCTTTCCCAATCGTTACTGCTTACCCAACTGGTTCGGTGGTAAGCATAGAATCAGTAGAAAATGTGTTAAAAACCACAATATGAACCTGCAAACAGCAATGCTATATTTATGTTGTTGTCGGAAAATGTTGATATTTTCGTAATTTATTGGTGCGTGGTCCGGTTCAGAAACAGATGCGCGGCGTGTTTACTCGTCGCAGGGCTGAGTGCTGTGGCAGCAGTGCGTGAATTATAGACTCGTCGACGCGCCGAGCAGTGGCAGATAAGTTACAAGCCGGCGACACGCGAGAGGGGAACAACAGTTAAAGTCGCCGCTATTAAACGGCTATTCAAGTCACATCAGCGCCGTCAATCGCTGTTCACGAAACATAACAGCTTCTCACGCTCAAGTTATAAATTCAATCTCTTACCAGACAACTACTGAACAGCGAATAGAATACATCGTTACTAACTTCATCTTTGCCAAACTTCCTTCGTACCCTCCCTTCTCCTTTACTCCTCACACGGCTATGGCGCTGTTCTCACTGCACTGTTTCTATCTTGTGTATAATTGTTTTTGATTTGCTTTTCTGTGCTTTCTTTCCCTTTTTTTGAGGGAGGGGGAGTAGGGAGCGAGAGTTAATTATGTTTTTGTAATAGTATCCAGATTTTAGGATTCGTTACCCAACTGGAAACGGAACCCTGTTGCTTAACTCCGCTGTCATGTAAACAAAATTAGCTAAGCCAAATTTTATGTATATATCGTAATTAAAATTGTATTCTGGGAAGCCTTCTGCCTCAACTTACGATGTATAAATGTTTGGAGAGTGTCACGTAGAGGACTACGTTACTTTTTTATTCAATATTGCGTCTTGATTGGCAATCAAAGACGTCCGTTCTCTTGAATTTTTGTTAGTGTATCAGTCCCAAAAACAGTATTACAATTGGTCCCTAATATCAATCATATGAGCGGCCTAGTGGCTGAGTGGTTATTGATCGGAGATCGAAAGGTCCTCGGTTCGAGTCCCTATCTTAGAAGGGATTGAAACATTCAGATTTGGCACAGTTTGCTGTGTAATATGAAGAACGCCACAAAGCTTCGTGTTTCGGATCCCACGTTAAACTGCAGGTACCATTTTCCCGGTAGTATTACTGGGTTAGGTATAGTAAGGAGTAAAGGAACTGGCCCTACCTCAAATACCAGGCTAATTAAATGTCCTTCGGGAGGCTCCAATCAACCTACCGGTTGATCACCAAGCTTAGATCCTTATCAATCATATCCAGAATTTGAACGACTTTATATTTTAAGTTTATTTTCCTATATAGCTATAGAACTATTTCATTGTTCATAATTCAATTGCGTATTAATATATCGACATATTATTGTTATTATTATTATTAACGGACCGATTTCACAATAGTTTTTAGAGGTTACGAGTCACAGGTTTGGGACTCGCGGAGCGGAGTGCACGGTGTAAATAGAAAATGTGTCAAGCACTGATTTTTGTGTCAAGCAAATATCTTCTGACTAGCCCCGTACAAGTTATTTACTTACGTCATTGCAACTCGACTCGCACTTGCTTGGTTGTTCGTACTACCATCACGTGCACTTGATACTTTCCAAATGCACTTGATTGAACTTCTGTGCCTGCATTAATTTACCAGTGCTATACATTGATTCCTTGAGTTCATCTGTATTATTTCTCCAGTTGGTCGAAGAAACATGCACGTTTCGGCAAGGAAATATAGAATGACTACGATGATACTGAAACAAATATAATTAAATAATATTATTACATAATTTGTATGTGATACGTCCAGCTTAAATTTGCACATGGAGGGTGGAAATTTGAAGTTTGGAATTAGTTGGGGTTCAAAGTAGACAAACAGCAACTAAACGACAGCAAATTGGGGCTTCTGTTTTAGTTCGGATAATGAGCCTTCAAAATTAAATTAATAAAATAATTTTATTTTATTGTAATTCATGTAATTCATGATAGGAGGGACTTCACAGTAGCGGTGAAATTGATACTTGCCTTGCTTGCAATTTAGTTGAACAGATCTAGGAATCGCTATTCGCAGATTCTTTTGTCCCTTTCGCCAGAACAATTCGCTCTCAAATTGAAAGCAAGGAGCATTCACCGGCGGGGAAATAATTCACTGCTACTGTTTCGGGCAGCGTTCATTAAACTCAACTTTATGCAACAAACAAAGGAGTAAGGCTAAGCAGCAGGTGTCTGTGGTATTTTTCTAACTTACTTCCCGCTACTTTATCACGTCCGTTCCAACACAAGCCGCTGATTTCTACGAAACGGAAAAAAAGGCGTCTCTGCTGTTGTTTGGAGGGACAGGTTAGCTGCCAGTTCTAGCGAAGAGTTTCTGCGTATAAGTGCTTGCATAGACGAAATTTTCCTACGTAGCAATGAAAAGTAAATGTTACGTTGAAAATATAAAAAATTGTAAAAGCAGTGAGATTGAATTAACTTCATTTTTGTAAATAAGTTTTCTACTGATTTGAAACACTGGTTCGTTTCTCCTTACCCTTTTATACGATAAGCCGTCATATAACGTATGAAATGGTTCGTTATATTTTTCCCTCGTGGTTCCGGTCTGAGTATTCTGAAATTGTGGTTTAGGTAGAGTGACCGTTTGATGATGACAACTATATTTTACGGCGAAAAAAATTCGTAAAACCTAAAATTTGAACTACCATTTTTTTTTTTCTGGCTAATATGCAATCGTTTCCAAACACAGCGCAAGAGAGTACATACACACAGTGGTGGATCCAGGGGGGGAGGGGGGGGTTAGGGAGCTACCCCCAAAAGTATCTAGGTCCACCACCGACATCAATTTTGGAGACTTTTTAAAAATAAAATAAAAAAGCGCTACTGATCTATTATTGGCAGCACGACTGTAAAATCCTGTCCTTGCACGACTCAAACCCCCCTCCCCCCAAACGAAATCCGCCCAAGCTCCCCCTGAAACGAATTCCGCTCAAGCCCCCTCCTCCCCATAATCAAAATACTGGATCCGCCACTGCATACACCACTAACCGCTCTTCGAACGATAGCAATCACAGATAACATTATTTCAGGTTCGATAGAAGGCTTCAGTGTCCGGAATAATTAGTTTCCATGCTTCCCGTATAGTGGCACCTCCTGGTATTGAATGCCGACACCAAGCGTGGTGGACGGTCTCGCATTCGGAAGGACTCCGGTTCAAATGGCCCCGCCATCCAAATTTGGATTTTCCATGATTTCCACAAATTACTCCAGGCGATCGCCGAGATGGTTTCTTCAAAAGACCATGACCGAAATCCTTCCCATTGCTTGTTCCTGTTCCTTTCCCACCAGTAATAATCTCAACGTCGACGAGGCGTAAAGCCATATACAAAAACACCGACGCCTTTGCTGTTCTGGCTTTCTTTTAGAGCAGAACTGGAGAAATTTGTGTTTCACACGTTCTGCTACACAGAACGAATCATCAACAGCACAGAATGTTGGCTGTGTTTAGAAGACAGTGTGAAGTCCATTTAATACACGGACCCTGCAAAGAAACTAATTTTTCGGTGTGTCGTCGGTCGTAGTCTGTGGGAAGGTAGACTGCGATGCTACTAGCATAGCCAGCTATCAGACGTGTCATTTCACGAAAATATTTCGACTATTACTGTAAACAGATAAAAATAATTTCACTGAGACATTTCGTAAATTAATTTTCCTTTACGACTTAGAATAATCAGCATCTCCAACAATAGCATGGGGCATGGCAGTAGCAAATGAAAGAGAAGTCAACACAAAATTCGAAGGGGCTAGTTTATTTTCATACATCCGTGTTAACCTTAAAATAATTTATGGATGTTATAAAGGCTACAAAGTTTGGCCAGCGAAGTCATTCCGACGTTTGTATAAGTGTGGTTTTATAGGACGTTTGCTATATATTTTATTCACATTACCTTACTTGTTTCTCAGTGACAGAAAATTGACACAGCACAGAGATCGCAAGCTGTTCGTAACAATTAATTGTAAACGTCCTCGAGTGTTTCCGGATTCAGATAAAAGACTTCTAGTAGAAGTATGGTAGGCCTACATCTGCGATTTTGTATTATATAGCGGAAATACTAGAAAAGAAAAAAAACAAGATTATCCTTCAAGCCTAGCAGCTGTTTTTCACATAATCGTTTCCTTAAGAATATACGTAAAAAAAAAAAACGCCCTTAGAGGTCTGATATTATAGCTAATGTTTAACAGTCTGCTCATTAATTAATAGTTTAGAACGTTGCTGTTGAATATTTAATTTTAAATCAAGCCAACAATCATGTTTTGGGGAGTGACACTATCCAAGGCGTAGGACGGGGTGAAACTCAATAGAATGCAGTAAAAGCTGAATCTGACAGTCACTAAAAGCGCACTTGTTCTTTAAACATTACAGTTAGTTTCAATATTTACTATGGTGTACAGATACCGTACCGTACTGCAACAGCGATCTCACAAGTATAGATTAATGTACAGGATGCTTATTATCCACTTTAGTAACAAATTTCCCGACGATGCAGTGGTCAAAACCGAAACTTTTGAATTTTTCTGTCTGCGAGTCACGCAAAAGCTGTCTGCTCACAGTGATACGGTAACGTATAGGATACGGTTCACTCAAATTCTAAAATATGCTTCATGGTGATACAGGGATCAATACGGTACTTCTTTTTTCATTTTTTAAATTGTATGTCTGTACACTCTTCACTACAAAACAAACGAACAAAATTCCAAGATACTGCACATTAGCCTGGCTCATCAGTAACATAATTTCTACCAAGTTCAGTTACTTATTTCCCTATGCAACAAGTACATAAACTGTGAATTAAGAAATGTTTTGTCTCTTTATGCGTGCATCCAAAATAATTATTACGTAAGGGATTTCAACTGAACTTAACGTAATGATAACATATGGCGTCTATTAACATGTTCGGCGGCTGGCTCTGGTGTTCCCTGCATAACATCAGACCTGAAGATGGCGGCAGAGTCAGCCGCCGAAAGCTAGTTGTTGTTTTTCTTCAACATCATACGGCAGTGAACCCGTGAAGACTTCATATTATCCATACTCCGTGAAAGCCTTCGTTCTCGCAGTTACATAGCTACAGTATTCAGAGAAAAGTACGGTAAATTTTTGTAAATTTGTCCAATTGCCCACGAATCAATTGAAACCAAATAGCGGGTACCAACAAAATTACACTTTGTGATAGTTTATACTGTGGGTTAACGTACATGATACTTTCAATTTCGTTAAGATATGTAATTGCCTGATAAAAAGTAAAAAAAACTCCACGTACCTCAAAACAGTATGTGAGTTTTAATGAAATGTGTTACATTGAGAGTTTTGAAACATACTAATATGTAGACTATTACAGCAATCATCGTAAAATTTGTGCAGCAAAGCAATAGGTAATGGTTGTTTTGATTTTAGTATAGATACGTATAATTCTCATATACGAGGAAATAGCTCACTTACATGCCAATAGCTGGATACATTCGCTTTCTAAACCAGGTTTAACGTATTTTTAAATCGTAATAACTATTATAGATGGTTGTTGCGATTCATTTAGATATACAACTACAACAATTAGCTCCTCCATCCCCTAGACCAGTGGTTCCCAATTTTTTTGGCCACGGAACCCTGATTGATCATACATTTTTTGACGGATCAACATTTTTATAAGTTGAAAAACCAGTCTCGCATCGGTAAGTCGTCACAAACAGAAGCAGAACCATGACAGCCTTCTCACGGCGCGGTTATGACTCTTTTCAACGAACATTTTATTTAATTCTCGAATGGAACACGGAACCCTTATGACCCTTCCACGGAACCCCAGGGTCCCGCGGACCACTATTTGGGAACCACTGCCCTAGATCCCACCATTTTAAGTCTTGCTTTCAGAAAGCCCGTCATTCGCCTGGAGTGATTTGGGGAAACCATAGAAAACCCAAATCTGGATACCCGGACGGAGATTCGAACCCGCGTCCACCTGAATGCGAGGCCATAACTTTAACCATTCACCCACTGCGCTCGGTTTAATATTATCTTTTTTTCTAATATCGGTGATAACAAAATTTAAATTTATGCAAAACTATTTATAAAGCTACATTCTTGGGAATTATTTCTTAAACTCGTAAGTTTTATTGATGTATTCTAACGTATAGATTACTTTAAAATGACACGTCTGCATTTCTGTACCCCTCAACCCCCCCCCAAAAAAAAACCTTTTAATTTGATCACAGACTGAGAAAGTACGTAAGAATAAAAGATGTAACAACGCCTCCATTTAGAAGCATAAAAATCGTTCGTCACGGTGGTAGGGCTTTAGCAAACTGTAAAACCAATAAAAGACAGAATTCCAAGCTTATTCTGAAAAATTAATTTTTCTTTTAAGAGGGACAAATTACAACTGAATAAGTAATTTTCATTAGCGAAATGTACTTATTTCATATCATCTACTAATAACGGTGTTTCATAAATGGAGAGATGAGACAGAGTTTATTAGGAAGACTGCTTATCTGTCGTTAGAATGACTCATTTCAACAATTAGTGTTCAGGTTCCGATAAAACAATGGATATTTTAATCGGAACTGAACATTGTGAACAGCTTTCCAGGTCAACCAGCCTGCTTTCAAATGTGTGCTGTGGATTTGTCCTCCTGTGGTTAACAGATGAGGATCCTCATGTTCGCTACACAACATCCATTGTACTGTCGTAGTCTTAAAATGGAGAGCAATTTGTTCATTTGATCCGTCCAAACCTGTAGGCATTAGTATCCTATACAGCCATAATCATCGATTAGCCATATCAGTGTAACTTGGAAGAGCAAACAATGTTTATCTTTAAAAAGTTAAACGCATTGGCCGTAGTTTCATTAATCAAACTAGAAGTAGTTATAACAGGGGCACGCGCATCATTACCCATTATATACAACTACGTCGAGCTGGCATTTGGGATTAGAGTAAAAGCGAAATCGGAATAAGCGGCCCACTGGTAGTTAAAGCCTGTTCATGCAATACTCTGTATGATGACTTATACAAAAAGGAAAAAAAATATATAAATATATTTTGAGAATATGAGGGTGTAAGTAACAATGTTTTCGATATATATCTGCATTTAAACTATGTCATCAACACAAATAGAAGATCTGTAGTAGTGCCTTGGCGCTTCAACTTGTTTCCGAAACGTTTCAATTTCTCTTACAACTAGGACACTATTATTATTTGCACAGCTAAAATATTAGTGCCAGAGATTAGCACCGTGATGTGTTAACCATGAGCGGCATCGGATCATTGTTTATACCTTAAATACTGTTAATCATTATGTAACGAGTTATCATTACCATTACCATGTCAACGATCTGCAAACTTCCTTAGTACGCAAGCTTCTCCGCTGACGTTCTTTTCTTTCACACAATTTTTTTTTGCATTAACATATTCTAAAAAAAAAATATTATTTGTCCTCCGTATTTTAGTTTATAGTGGCATGTCGCGTCGTTGGTTAACTCGTGCTTGAATCCTGTGATTCTGGAGATTTACGACAGCCGTTAGCATGACCACAACATTCCAAAGATCGCCTCGCTGGTCACAAATAAATCTCTCTTTTTTCCTGACAGGCTCTTCTTGAAGCGGCATAAATCTCAGTTGGCGCCTTTGTGCGCGCGCATATTTCGGACTGGCCCGCCAGCTGCGCGGGATCAATACTGCGTCGCGCGATGCGTATTTGTTTCAGCGATAATACAGTCTGCCTGCCTTCCGTGACGTGGCGCGTTCCCAGCGACCCTGGTGGTCACGCATCGAAATGTTGACATGAACTTCTGTGCGGGAAATAAGCTCTGGAACTACAAGCATACCACGTTTTGTCAGAAAATGAGTCGTAATACAGCGATCACAAGAGCGTTTCATAGATGTTTTCCTGCTAAATATTTATTTGACGTGGGAAACTTACAGAAAACATAATTAAATGCGTTTATTGTGAAGACGAAACTACATAGTCTTCAGTACTGAACCAAACAATTTATATTATTATTATTTATAGGGCATCTAAGGATACACGTGGTTTTGGTTATCAAGCTATAATTCTGTTATAATGATTGTAAGATTTTATATTTAAAACGCTGAGTAAGATGAAAAATAACCAAAATATTCATCCTTTCTTGATTTTAAATGAAATAAATTTTTGAAATCAGAGGAAGAAATAGAATTTGAAACACAATAACTAAAATTTAAGTAGATTACAAATTTAATTTAAAATTGACAAGAAATTTAATTCAAAACTGAAGGTTTAAACATTGTACTAAACTTACAAACGCAGGAGCTGCTACACGTGGTTATGTTAATCGAATTTCTACAAATCGCACGATTGTTTCAGTTAAATTTTTACAAATATTCTGTAAAGGGAGAGCAAAACAAATGGAGTCATAGAATTAAAAGCAACAAATGAATGCATATTCGTTGCTGCTGGCAAAATACAAATCTTGCTGTAATGATTGTAAACATAATACATTTATTCTGTTTACGAGATAAAAGCAGATAATTTTTTTTATAAGTATTCAAATCTGTAGTGAACGCCAAAATATGGAAATCGATTATAATTATCAAAGTTTAGACTAAATTATCTTATACGGAGAAACTTTAATAATAACTGGATTTCTAAGTTATATCTCTCCGTTATGAATTTAACAGTCGCCTTCATTAGTGCTCGGACCCTCTGAAATTGGGAGAGATTTCTCCACGCTAGCGAGAGATCAGCTCAACGCCTTTCTTTCTCAATATCGTAGCCCATTTACTCGTATAACCATGTAGCCTGTTGATATTTTACGTTGTAATTATCTGATTGATGCAAAACGTGATAGACAAATGCTAGATATTTAAATGTGATTAATGTACAACGTCACTTGGAACGAAGAAAGTTCTTCCACTATATTTCTCAACTCGAATACACTTTGTTTCCATACTATTAGCGTTCTGAGTACTCTACACCATAGTCTGCACTGAATCCAGCGTTTTCGCCCTTAAATGTGACAACACTGTGTCAAGATAGGGATGATAAGTATCGAAAACGCCATGAGAAATGTAGCTCGTTGGAGAATTTTTTAAGACGTACGAAGCGATTTAGGTTAGAATGTGTCACTGGTTAGTGTATTGGGACTATTTCTGTTCACTGTTCTGATGAATGATAGTGTAGGCGGTTGATAGTCAATAGTCAATATGCATAATAATAGAAAGTTTTACCTGTAGTTAATACACACTCTACTAGTCGAAGGATACATGTTTTCTAGATAAATATCACTTTTGGCATAAATGTTGCTGTACTTTTGAGCTGAGCGATCCAGGTGGGAAAGAGAATAAGCCATAAATTGTATCAGAAAAGAAATCACATTTTAAAGTTTCATCGTAAAGTAGTGAAAGCCAATGTATTTAAAAAAATACATTATTTGTGCATCCATATATTCAATAATTAGCTCTCGAAAAAATGAGTAAAAATTAACTTTGATTTTAAAATAATTATCTTGCGAATATATGACAGATATTGCCTGTTTTATTTGTGAGTTTACGGTTATGGGTTTGAAGAGTAATTAAATTATATTCACTTCAAAAAATCTTTATAGTGGGTCTAAATGTAATATATAATTTTATAATCATCCCGCGGAGTTATGATGCATTTCCATAGTGGCCCGCAATACCATTATAGGTGGCCACCCCTGTAGGAGACAGAATCATTATTTGCTTTCGTATCTTCAAAGACATTTCACGATTACGTCACATATAGAAGAGGGAATGTTATTTTACTGTAGAGATTGTGACCTGTCGTGCAACAACACAAGACATATGAGCAAAGTAACGTAATAGTTTTCATTCATTCAGCATTACACCATTTTACAAATGAGGTGACTGGAATGAAGTAGTGTGTGCTATCGATGGAGTCGTCAAAGTAGCAGGTTGATGGTATTTGGTAGTATTATCGTGCAGAGTTTAATACGATTGTCACCAAGCCTGAATTAATTTTTGATGTTCCATCCTTCATCACAAATCTGTCAGGAAACCACGTAAGCTGAGGATTTTCCTTTATTTGCTTTTGCGAAATGTTAGTTTTAGATACAAGAATTCTTTTTTTTATGCTTATGGCTTTATGCCTAGTCGACGTCGACGCGTAAGAGACGGGAAGGAATTTGGCGATAGTTTTTTAAATGTACTGTCCGTGAATTCACCTGGAGTAATTTTGGGGAAACGATGGAAAACCCAAATCTGGTTGGTCGTATGGGGATTCGAACCCGCGTCTTCCTGAATGCGAGGCTAGAGCATTGCTGCTCACCCACCACGCTCTGTAACTTGGAATCGTTCTTTTAATTGCTTGCATGTTTATAGAAAATCTAATAAAATCGTAGTCTTGATTGCCATAGTAAAGATTGAAAGAGATACGGATTAACTCCGCTTCTGCCTATAAGTGTACAATAGAAGTGTCGAATTAAGACTTCTGATTAAATTTGCGCAAGGTATTCTGGTTATATCTTGTCTCTTAATCTTGGGAAGTTCTGTTGATTTGGTGCAGCTTTCAGTAGGTGCTTCTTGTGCCGGAAATGTCTTAACCATTAGCACGAACCTCTGTTATGGTAGTTGGTGCACTTGGCTTAAGAAACAATGCGCTAACCATTACACTTCAGTGGAGATAACAGCATAGGAGCGCTACCAGGAGAGTGCATTTTCGTGATGGTGCGTCCCGCGCGAAACAGGTCTTCTACGTCGAGGCCAGTACGTGATTTCCTGTAAGCTTACATGATGTTCACCCCCACTGTCTGCCGCAGTTACCCGTAGGCTGATAAGCATTTGCGGCCATACGAGCACAAGCGAATAATAGGTCGAGTGCAATTTCTTCGCTAAACGTGCTAAAGAGCGCTGTTTTCAAGGCCGGAAGTAGGGGCTGCACGTTCAGCCACGAACTGCAAACCCGACCAATAGAACCAGAATACCTAACTAAGCCTGATAACGACGCATTTGGCTGCCAGTTTTTAGGATTATGCAAGTTTTCACCTTCGAGATCGGAAGATTGGGTAGGGGAGGGGGGTAGGGAGAGAAGTAACTGGAATTGTAATTACTTTTTAAAACATTTACCGAAAAATAACAAATGGTTTCGGCTGTTAATTACTAAATGATGTTATAAATATGCCTATTTAAAACACCTCTTTCAATGTTGATACCCAAATGTAGATAGAACCACACAATTGAAGCAGCAATATTACCATTCATTTTTTTTCTGTATATGGAAAAACTATCGTAACGTACTTTTTATTGCAGTAACAAAAGTGGCCGGTGAGATTCGACAGATTTTTGACCCACCCAAAACCTTAAGGACAGCGTCAGACAGAATGTTAATCATTAAGGACGATTTATACAAATTCACTTTGGGCCCAACTAAAAGTATGGTTGGATTGTTTATTAATTACAAAACCATAAAACTATCATTTTATGCACTAATCTGTGCTTATAATAAGCTCTTCACACATCAGATAGCTATAAAAATCAGTTTGAAGTACTATTAATAGCTTACCAAAACGAAAGCAACAAAGTGGTGTTAAAATTGATACCCGTCTGTCTATTTTGGTGAAAGTGATTCGGGCACAACTACTGGTCGGATTGTGATGGTGTTTCGAGCAATGGACAGCTCGAGATTACAGGTATGTAACGTCGAAGAGATTAAAAATTGAGCTAAAAGTGTTCTCAAATTAGTATCAATTTAAAGCTAGGCTGCCCAGCCCCGGCCTCGCGGTATAGTATATATTAACTCAATAAACCTTTGCAATGGTCTCATTGAGGTTTGATACTCTTTGATTATAATTTAAAAATATACTTTAAAGGTCTCATTAATGTTTTTTTATTTATTGATTGCATTTAAACAGTATTAACTTATATTTTTGTTGTATTTAAATATTGTTGTAACTATGGACAAGTGTTACATGCCCCACCGGCTAACTTAGAATCGAAATCGTGGCCCGCAGACTAACTTAAAATCGAAATCGTGACCCGCAGACTAACTGAGAATCGGAATCATGACCCGCAGACTAACTTAGAATCGAAATCATGACTCACAGGCTAACTTAGAATCGAAATCGTGACCCGCCGGCTAACTTAGAATCGGAATCATGGCCCGCAGGCTAACTTAGAGTCGAAATAGTGGCCCGCAGACTAACTTAGAATCGGAATCATGGCCCGCATGCTAACTTAGAATCGAAATAGTGGCCCGCAGACTACCTTAGAATCGAAATCGTGACCCGCCGGCTAACTTAGAATCGGAATCATGGCCCGCAGGCTAACTTAGAATCGAAATAGTGGCCCGCAGAGTAACTTAGAATCGAAATAGTGGCCCGCAGACTAACTTAGAATCGAAATAGTGACCCGCAGACTAACTTAGAATCGGAATCATGACCCGCAGACTAACTTAGAATCGAAATCATGACCCACAGGCTAACTTAGAATCGAAATCGTGACCCGCCGGCTAACTTAGAATCGGAATCATGGCCCGCAGGCTAACTTAGAATCGAAATAGTGGCCCGCAGACTAACTTAGAATCGGAATCATGGCCCGCAGGCTAACTTAGAATCGAAATAGTGGCCCGCAGACTAACTTAGAATCGAAATCGTGACCCGCCGGCTAACTTAGAATCGGAATCATGGCCCGCAGGCTAACTTAGAATCGAAATAGTGGCCCGCAGAGTAACTTAGAATCGAAATAGTGGCCCGCAGACTAACTTAGAATCGGAATCATGACCCGCAGACTAACTTAGAATCGAAATCGTGACCCGCCTACTAACTTAGAATCGGAATCATGGCCCGCAGGCTAACTTAGAATCGAAATAGTGGCCCGCAGACTAACTGAGAATCGAAATCGTGACCCACCGGCTAACTTAGAATCGGAATCATGGCCCGCAGGCTAACTTAGAATCGAAATAGTGGCCCGCAGACTAACTTAGAATCGGAATCATGGCCCGCAGGCTAACTTAGAATCGGAATCATGACCCGCAGACTAACTTAGAATCGAAATTGTGACCCGCCGGCTAACTTAGAATCGAAATAGTGGCCCGCCGGCTAACTTAGAATCGGAATCATGACCCGCAGGCTAACTTAGAATCGGAATCGTGACCCGCAGGCTAACTTAGAATCGAAATCGTGACCCGCAAGCTAACTTAGAATCGAAATAGTGGCCTATCCCTAAAACTGGTATAATAGCCTTGATTTAAAAGTACGAGTGGTGTCGTATTATCCGGCGGAATTAAATTACATACTTTTTTAGCTTGGCTGGAGATGTGTTATGTGTGACATAATTGGTTTAGATCTGTACTTTAATAATCCACGAGAGCGAAGTTGCGATCAAATGATAGCACTGAGTGTCAGGCAGAGATCTTTCTTGTGATTAATTTCGCATTCTTCTGGTTATTTTGTCATTAATTAATTAATTTGTATCCAAAGTATGAGTAAACCAGCTTTCAGCCGACTACAGACATTGGGCTAGAGACCAATAGATATATCAGACGTACGAAAATTATCACAAAACTCTCATATAAAGCAGATTAAATATTCATTTACTCAAAAGTAGGAAACATATCGTTCTTCTTATATACACCAGTTAAGAGAATGATTGAGCAGTTAACTAGACCTGATGGATATAACATTTATCATTTCAATAAAGCTTTCGGTCCTTTCCACAGTATTTCCTCTCAGTGATTGTTCTGCAACTTCCTTTTTGCCAAGTTCCTTCAAAACTAAAGGCACGTCATATCTTGCTTTTGAAACTTTTGGTAGAAACTAAACTTGGCGAAAACACGGCTAATAACCTCCAGCGCAAACCAGGCGCGTCTAGTTTGTCACACCACATACGACAAAAACTTTATAACAACATCGTCCTACTGTAGGGTCTGCAGAAAACTTGCGCATATAAAACATTTTGGCAAACACGTGCATCCTGCCGTGAATTATTTGCCTGTGTTAAAAAAAAGACACCAAATAAGTAATTTATCAACAATACGGCTAACCCCACAACTGAGACATCGTCTGTCACTACTGTTTGCTGCAACATCGACGAAGTAGCGTTGGGCGTCGACTGCGAATACGTTAATTATTATTAAGTGCGTGTCACATTTCGTGAAGCGAAGAGTCTGCACGCTATAGCTTCCGGCGGATTAAAAGCCATTGCTTTCTCTCACAGTTTCTGTTGTCGCTGACACTGTTCAATCATTCTTTAAGACGAATGTGAACATTTTATTAATATGATAATCAAATTTTCACATTTGTCTAAAACAATAACTGAATACTGCACATACACATGAGAAAATGTGACCTACGAAGATGAAACCTAAACATAAATAGTAACGAAGTATTATGTAGTGTAATCCGTGTTAACATTCGTCATGCGTCGAGGACTGATACATAAACAGTACCAAAGGACTGCACTATAGTATTATACCATGGCATAAGTAAAATTATCAGATTGAAATTACATCATTGATATTACAAACCAACTATCAAAAAGACAGCTTAGAAATCTCTGAGGGCAACAATGATCGAAGTGTATTCTGCAATATAGACATCCATATATATCAAAATATAATACTGATACCCGTTATTTCGTACGCGTGGATTAAGAATTTCTTTGTCAGAATTGTATATAGAATGTTGTTGGTAACGAAGGATTGGTCCCAAACAACACCAAGTCGGCATAATATGACAGGAAAGCCATCACTATATCATTCAACCGTCGAACCTGTCTCTTGAAGAGAATCCATTACTAATATATTTAAAAACAGAAAAACAAACGAAGGTAAGGGGCTGTGGGTGGGGGGTGGGGGGGGGGGTGTTAACTAAGGGTAGGTTTATTTCAGATTGGTCTTTTCTTCAGCATGAGCATCCGATTCTTGGGTTCCAATAACTTTAGCTGTTCGTGCTCTGCTAGAGCTACAACTTGGGCCAGTTTACGCCCGCAAGGCATGTCAAAAAAGAAGGCAAAATAAACTCGTGCCAGAAACATTTAAGCAGACACAAAGTAATAGGACAGAGAATATCTACACCTACACTAAATAATACGTTTTTTCTCTAAACGAAATATATTAACAAATTATACATAATGCGCAAGAAGCACACTACAACAGTTAATTAGACCGAAAAAATAAATGTCTTGAGTCCTCCCTACAGATTTACTTGTCAAATTCCGTCAATATCGGTAGAGGCAATTAGTTGTCAAAACGTAAAGAAAAGACAGAGACTTACTTCCGCATTTCTAGTATCATTACTGCAGATAACACGAACACTAACTGCAAATCACCACTGAAGGATCAATATAACGTAAAAAAGTGTACACCTACGGCATTGCAAGACTACCTACGATTTGCCTCGCATTGCACCCCTAAATTTGTAAGCGCTTTAACCTCTGAGCTACCCGACCGCTGTATCGAAAAGCAATACAGAGACCTAGACATTCAACGCGTCTGTCTATCGCCATTCAGTAATTTTTCGAAATTATAAGACAACATGTATTATTTATACAGATAATTTTTCAACCAAATGTAGACGTAATTTTTCTAGTTGTTTCAAAGGATAAATTTGCAAAGTTTTATCGAGATCGGATGAAAACTGTGGATTTGCAAGAAGAACAAACAAACATACATTCATCTTTATTTATATAGATAATACTGATAAATTAATACTGCCAAAGAAATTCAATTTTTGTTCGTTTCTTTGTTTTCCAAACGCTTGTATCTGGATAGAAGCGTTTGGATGTGGATGTGGTGGAGAATTGAGAAGCTAAGCTGAATGAAAAAGGTGAGTAATGTACTAGTGCTGGGAAGGATTGGTGCGATGAGGAAAATGCTCCAAATCATAAAAGAAAGAAAGATTCTGTGGCACAGCTGCTGAGAGAGCAGAGGTTGTTAAAAGACGCCTTGGAAGGACTAGTTTGTGGGGGGAGAGTGACAGGAAGAAGGAGGGTCAAGATCACAGACAACATCAAAGGAAATGGAAACTACATGGACATGAAGAGAAGGGCAGAAGGCAGGAAAGCATGGAGAGCAGCTGGGCCATATGTAGGATCTGAAGGGTTATAGGCTATACCTGTGATGCGGGTCCATTATTCGTTAATATCGCATGATTATTATTCAATTAATAAACCTTTTAATACAAAATATTGGATAATGTAATGACTGTTAAACGAGGATACCTCAGTGAAGAATCAAAAGTTCGAAACGATCTCTGAATTGATTCCAGACTTCTACGGCCATCTTTGTTCATGATTAATTGACTTTCGGGTTATGCCGCGTTGTTTATTTCATTACCTGAGCTTTCGGCAGGTATCCTCCAGCCTTCGTCAGAGATACTGTTTATGTTGACAAAGCAACGAGCGCCAAGCATCGCAGAGTAAAAGGCCGCTATCTTCGTTGATGTTGTTGGTATTTTTTAAAATTTCTTTTGCCTCTTTCACCCGTCGGGGCCACCACTGGTCTTCTCTCCACAGTAGCCTCGTTTCTTGAAATTTTATTTCATTCACGGTATTAATAGCATGGCGGACTACGCCTAAAACCTACAAAGTGGATCCGTTACGTTGATGACACCTTTGTCATCTGGCCTCACGGTAAGGAGAGTTTGAAAGAGTTCTTAAACCACCTGAATAGTGCCCACCCAAGAATTCAGTTCACTATGGTTGTGGAAGAAAATGGACAACTGCCATTTCTCAATGTCCTTGTTCACAAGCGAGGCGATGGACGTTTGGGTCATACTGTGTATCGCAAGGCGAACCACACTAATAGGTATCTGCACGCCATGTCGCACCATCATCCGGCAACGAGGAGAGGCGTATTAACATCACTCAACTTAAGAGCTAAGACAGTATGTGAGTCGGAAAGTCTGAATGAAGAAAAGAAGACACTTACAAAAATATTCCGAGCCAACGGCTATAGTGAATCCAACATCAGAAGGGTTTTAAGACCCAAAAAACCTATGGGAGACGTCAACTTATCCCATGATATTAATGTGCCAACAAAATTCGCCTGTCTCCCATACATACAGGGTATCACAGACCGGATTGTAAAACTGTTAAAGCGGGTTGAGGTGCGAATAGTATATAAGGCTAACTGCAAACTTGGTCAATCACTGACAAAGGTAAAAGACAGATTACACCCACACCAGCTTATGGGTGTTTACGAAATCCCCTGCAGCTGTGGCAGTGTTTATATCGGCGAGACAGGTCGCACTGTGGCGGAGAGACTTAAAGAACATATCCGCCACTACAAATATAACAACAGCGACAAATCCGCCGTAGTCCGCCATGCTATTAATACCGGGCATGAGATAAAATTTCAAGAAACGAGGCTACTGTGGAGAGAAGACCAGTGGTGGCCCCGACGGGTGAAAGAGACAGCAGAAATTTAAAAAAAAATACCAACAACATCAACGAAGATAGCGGCCTTTTACTCTGCGATGCTTGGCGCTCGTTGCTATGTCAACATAAACAGTATCTCTGACGAAGGCTGGAGGATACCAGCCGAAAGCTCAGGTAATGAAATAAACAACGCGGCATAACCCGAAAGTCAATTAATCATGATCTCTGAATTGTTTCCGAGACGGTAGTGAACGAGGTTAGCAACGGATACTCGCAAACTCAATTCTTCGACTGGTGGACGATAGCCAAGGTGATGTCTGTTGTTGTGTCGTTGCAATAAAATACCCTCAGCAAAAGCCCGCGAAATTACAAATTAAAAAAGTTAGCCCTACATATTAAGATAAAAAAAAGATAAGTGATGATTAAGGTCACAAAAATGCGCAATCGAGAATGATTAAGAACACAATGTTCATTATTCGCACACTTATGGCAAAAGGAATTCTGCGACTCGATTGTATTTAAACAGCACTGCATTAATCAAGCCTTCGCACGCCACGCCAAGCGATCTAGTTTCTGTGAATGCTAAAATTTTAAAAAATAAATTTAAAAAAATGACTTAAAACAACAAATTAAATAAAAATAGAATTAATACTGAATTCTAAATAGACTTTATTCAATTGTAAATAAATGTATTTTTTTATGAATACTTACTTTCAGACAAAACATTAGAAGTGGAACCTCTATTCTGCCATTATTCGCTGTTTACATCGTTTACAAAATTAATTTATCTTATCTAACTTTCCGGACATGAAGGATAGGGAATTTTAGTTGTTATTACAGTTGCACAAAAGTAACATCAATGTACATTCATACGCCTTGATCACAGTATACCACAACCTTATATCACAATGGATATAAGTCCTCATCGATGTGCTGCTAACTTATTACATTTTGATATAGTTGTACTGATATGTTATTTTACACTACACCCGTATTTCAAAGGATTGAACTGCGCATGCACGAAGATTGTTTTCCGTTTTCACGAGCATTTAATGATTTTTAGTTCTAAAAGAGTTTCGAAAATATATCAGCTACTTTGCACATGTTTGCATGAGGTGCGGGCCGGGCGCATAGGCTTCAGCCTAGATAACCTGTTAAATGCGGCCCTGGAGAGCAGCCATGTGCACCCTGCCTCTGGACAGAACACAAATGATGAACTTGTTTGATTAACGAACGCGTTTTCTTTCATAGAAGCATCTTCAGCCGTTTCTCTTGTAAATTGTGCACCCGTTACAACATGATTATGTTGTTATATTGGGTACTTTAAATGCCATTTCCTTAAACCTCTTGATTGTGGAACTAACTTAGTCCACAATGCGAGGATTGATTGGATCCTTCCTAAGGAGGCATACTGAGCCATTGTGTCGGAGGAAGAACGGTCTGTTCCTTTCCACGTGGGACCTACAGTTTAACGTGGAATCCGAACCACGAAGTTAATTGTAGATACATGCGAATATGTTACGAGTATTACATGTTGTACATTATTTTATTTAATTTCTCCTGCTAACTGTATATGCATATTATAATATGATTTTCTTATTACCTTTTGTACACAACATAACCACATTTTAACATGCATACAGAATTAACACAAGAAAACCGAGCTTCCTCATACGTTAAGTCGTACCTGTGCTTCCGAAATATTACTTCTACGAGCAATTTTACAAACTGAGAAAATATTAAAAATAATTTATTTATAGGTTCTGTCACATTATGCATGACCAAGAGTCCCGTCTGTTTTAAGCAACAGGCAAACAAATGTTTGCAACGGAAAGATTACGAAATCACTGAGGATACATTAAAGAACCTTAATTTTTCGGATTTTAATGACTTGTTGTAAACTAATACTTTTAAATAACATTCTATGTTGAGGGAGGGGAGTGGCTATCACAACCATCAACTAGATGAGAGTCATGAACAGATCTATCATTCTCTTAGGGATGAAAATTATTCTGGCTGCATTAAACTTCTCAACTACTTAATAATTCTGCAACCAGTGCTAATGAATATTGTCATATATTTTAAGATTAAGTTAATAAAGTTAAATTAAACTTACGACAGAAAATTTATAAACGTTAATGTAATGGTTAAGAGAATTTTGCGATTCATGAAGTAAATTTACAACGTAAAATAAAAACAAGGAAGGAACACCAATAACATATTAGCTTGATCAAAGAAAAAAAAAATTTTTTTTGATAGTAAAAAAGTTCGTTACCAATTGTTGGTCCGGGTAACAGATAGAACCACCTAATGCAGTACGTAATTAACAAAGCAATTTGTGGGAGGGATCTGAAAAGGTAATAAAACATAAGTATTTGAGGAGGATCTTAAAAATCGTAGGCTGTGACGTGTGAGTGGAGATGAACGAATCAGAACAGGTGGGGAGTAAAGGAACGATTGTAAGCTTCGAAGCTGCCCACAAAAGAGAATTGGATTGGAAGGAAACCTTTGCGGTGATGATTTCTCTTTTATAGTTGTGACCTGTCTTGCCCTTCTAAGGTCCTGAGGTCAAAGGTTCACTGTTTGATCGTTTCTTCATTCCAGCTACGAGATTATGAATTATATGGCTGTACTACAAAGGATTCCGTCAAATATTTATGGTAGTAAACCTGTTAATGAAAGCGAAGCACCGGAGAATATGAATTTTATATACATCTGGAATTATTTGTCTTGGTCGAGAGTGATGGTCGATGTTTGAGAAGGCAGGCAGCTGCTTTGTGGTTGGCGCAGGTGGGTAATCGGGTTACAAAGTTCATTTTCGCTCAAACGCCGGCAAGCAGAGCGCGTAATGAAGAGGCTTCATTTCACCACTGGAGCTGTGACCCGCACCACTGTCGGATTTACCTGGCAGTCGGCTCCGTTATACAAATCTTCTTACGGATGGAACAAGGGCTCTGCGACTACAAAACTGGAATCGTACGTAAAAACGTTCCTGCGGAACAGAAAGATTCTCTGAGCTATGTAGAACACCGACTAACGTATATGCACTTCTGCTAATTGCATATTAGTGTCAAATTATAAATATTGGAATGTAAAATTATTGGACTAACAATACTGCGGTTTATATGTGAGCGAGGAATTTTATACTTCGTGGAAAAGATTCACTATTTCCTAAATACCTTTGGACGTCGTGTACCTGCGTTAAGTACGTTCTAGATAAAAGTTAATATTCACCAAATATCATAATAGGTGATGAAATGGAACTGAATTGGAATGCTTTGTTTAGAAAGAATTAAATATCGCCATTTTAAAATTTGCTATTCATGAAAACTACGAGTTGGGTAAAGATATAAAAATATGCTTTACCTTTTTTAGGTCGTTATTCTGTCGATAGGTCACTGAACAGCTTTAAGTAACGGCAATAAACATTATCAGATACTGTGATAAATGTTGAATTTCTCTTCTTCTTTTTTTTTTTTTTAAAAAAAATGCACAAAACGTGAAGAGGACATGTTAACGAAGCGACTGATGTAAATTTCAACAGGTTAGTACCAGTTTCTCGAAGGTTACCAAGGTGGTGCAGTCCCCAAAAAGGCTTTTTTTCAACATTATAAGTCCAAGTAAACTGAGACGAATAAAAACTAATTGTATATTAAACCAGAAACCATAATAACAATAATAACTCGTTACTTTAACTTATTCATACCTACCAAACTATAATTTCGTACCAGCTGAGATTCTATCTAAAATAGGAGTTTTAGGTTGTGCTTCTGGCAGCCATAAATGAAAAATGATTTCTAACCACGATTTCAGGTAAAACAAACACCAAAGTTGATCACAAAGCTTCATATATCCGTAAGCATTGCGCCTACGTTTACCACCCCAGCGCCTTATTCATGAAACAGGATGACCGGAAGAACGTGGATTGGACTATACATTATCTCAATCTCGTTTATATCGAAAAGCGAACGAATCTGATTTCTGTGTTAAGGTACTCTCTGATTTGTTGAGCAGGTTAAAGTTCCACACTAATGGACACGGGAAGGCACTGAGAGTCCATGACGGAGTTGATCCGGGCTGACCTGCCGTTTTTAAGGAGTTTCGTGTAACTGTTGAGTTGCTCATCGTTTCTTTCTTTCTTTTTTTCTTCGTGCTTCTAAGCCTGCAGAAATAATAAACATACAAACCCTTAAACAAAACAGTTTACGTTGATCACACTGAAATGGCGACTCTGACTTCTCCCAAACCTTCTTGAACGTGACTGTTAGGTATGTAATGGACAATGGTTGGCAGCACGAGTATTACTCCAGTATCATTAAAAAAGATAAAACGCTCGCTTTGCCTAACATATTTGATTGTTTAATTGATTATAAAATCTTTAGTTTATAAAGAGCAGTAGGTATAAGAAATATTTGGAAAATACTATTATGCTGGTACTAATTTAAAGTCGGTTATATCAACTTCTAAACCCAATATTTTGGAAGTAATTTGGGGAATCATGTCTTGTTCAGAGGAAACGTGGTAACAATAGTTACAGATTACACAACCATTAGCATTGCCGTTATGTCGCACTTCATTAATATTACAAAAGACGAGAACTGAACAGCTGTATAATTGTACAATACCCGTGTAATACAGGCGATGATTTCAATAAGCAAATAGTGAATTAGTGACAATGCACTGCATACAAGACTCATAAAATCGACTTTATTGACTAAAAAACAAGTATAATTGTTCCAGCCGAACATTTAACCACTGGTAAGAATGTTCACTGATGATATCCTACACTATGAAACTAGCAAGAGAGAGAACAGTCCATTACCAAACAGTTACAAACGTCAGATCTTTAATTTTATAACCATTAATTCTTTTTGTTCATTTTTTTCCCTTTTTGACTTTGACGAACTTTTTCTTTTCTTCAACTATTACAAATGGAACGAGTGGATAACCTCCCAAACCAAGCCGAGACACCGAATTTATGATTTTGGCCTTACGTTCGATTACTTACAACTGTCGGTTTCCTACTTATCAAGGGTTGTAAATGAACGATATGTCGGGCAGTACACTCGCGGAGGGAGCTTACTTATTATCCGATCGTGTGGTGGTTAAGTACGAGTATCTGGACTGCCTGTGGACAACACACTTGTTAAACATCGCCAGAGGCCAGGCAGCTCTCAGCGGGATATCGGATCAGACCAGTGAAAACAAACATCACTGCTCGCAGCGCGATGTCTGCATGCACTTCACTGCGCCACTCCAGCAGACCGTAAAAATAACGCACCGCTCCACGCGCCAACTACTTGCGAGCAAAAACCTGGCTCCTAATCTAGCACACATCATCCCTGGTCCATACATGTTTCTATATCAAATAAAACAGAAAAGAAAAGACGGATCTACAATGCTCAGTAGTAGTCGAGGACGATGTAAAGTTGCCTGTTCCTCGCCACCTAATCGGTTAATTGTTAACATTCCTGTTATTGTTTGGGTTGTAGGGATTATCAAAAGTCATTTTACTATCGCCCTCATACAAAAATATTAAATTATAACTACTGCACTACAAATACACAGAATTATGAAAATAAATATAAATATTTAATTCTGACTAATGTAAGAGAGTATCGTAACCAAGACAATGATACAAACCAAATCAAAATAGTTAAAATGAATTTCTAGATAAATAGACACAGGACACACAGAAAAAAAATTACCGGCGAATACAGTCAATTGCTATGATAAAAAAGTTGTTTAAAGAATAATTAGAAGATAGGATTATTGATTTACTTATGATTCTTTTGTTAAATGTAAACGTAGATTAAAACACAATTTGTCAAGCCCTGGAATCTGCCATGCATATTACGAAACGTCGTCCATTTTATGCTGTAGAACGCTCCTGTCTGTTAATTGTTAGTTTATTTTTAGTCCTTGTTCCTTTTATTTTATATGTTTTAGGTTTAATTTTTTTGTTAGTTTCTGCATGACACGTTAGTTCGCTACTAATTTCCTCATGTCATAACTAAGTAAGCAAATGGCCTCCGTTGTATAACTATTAAGAACTAGCCTCGTACCCGCGACTTCGTACGCGTGGATTAAGAATTTTTTGCCAGAATTAAATATAAAAAGTTGTTGCTAACGAAGGATTGGTCCCAAACAATGTCGAGTCGGCATAATATGACAGGAAAACTATCACTATATCATTCTACCGTCGAACCTGCCTCTTGAAGAGAATCAATTTCCAACATATTTCTGTCACTATTCGATAAGATTTCAAAATTTCGTGACTACAACTGTTAATCATACTGGAAAAAATATCCTGTGCCCTTCATACACATTTCCTTATAAAATTTCATCACAACGATATAGCCATATAGTCGTCAAAACGTAACAAAAAGACAGAGACTTACTTCCGTATTTATATTAGTATTACTGTGGTTCACACTCACACACTGACTGCGAACAACAATTGAGGGATCATTATAACGTAAAAAAGTGTACACCTACAAAACTGCAAGACTACCTACGATTTGCCTCGCATTGCACCCCTAACTTTATAATATATACAGTTTAACATTCAATCCAAATAACCTACGGCCCAGGCCTGACTCTTACGATCAAAAACAATTTTAAAAATCTTAGCCTTTACGGAGATTTGAACCGGAGACCACGACGTTCGTAAGTAAGCTCTTTAGCCACTGAACTGCCAGTTCACTACATGGAAATACGGTCTGGAGACGTCCATATCCAACGTGTCTGTCTATCGCCGTATTTCGAAGTTATGACACAATATGTGTTATTAATACAGATAATTTTTCAACCAAATGTAGACAGTATTTTTCTCCTTGTTTCAAAGGATAAGTGTGCAAAGTTTCATCGAGATCGGATGAAAACTGTGGATTTGTATGAAGAACAAACAAACCAACAAACAAACAAACATACATTCATCTTTATATATAAAGATTATACTGTCGTTCCATGAGTACCAAAGTCGTAGGGAAAATTGGATTTGGTGTATTGCTTCTATTTTGGTGTAAATGTTTGGAGCTACAATATTGTAAAAAAATTACCGTTCACTATCACCACACCTTAAAGAGTCACATCTCCACAGATGATTGTTTAGATTAGACAAAGATCAGTTCAAAGCTCATAGGTTTCATGCTTATTAAGGAAACGATACGAAACACGATTCTATAAATAAAGAGTTTAAAATCGAAGTTAGAAATAATCCGTGGGAGTAGAGTAGTTACACAATGTGCGATGCAATAGCGCACTTACGTTACCCTGTTCATAACGTTTGCATCTTTATCTGTCGATGGTATATCCTATAAGAATGCATGTTTTGTCGTTTAGAAATGATTGAAATTTCAAATATTTCATGAAAACTTTAAGCTCAATTTTCTAGTGAGGGTGGAAGAGGTAAATGAGGCATTATTGGTCTTAATGCGAAGATGAGTTCTGCTCAAGAGAAAGTTAGTTAGTAAGACTGTTAAAGATTTAGAACCCTTGCTATGAAGCTCACGAAACCATTTCAGTGACATTTGACTATTATTGGCTGGTTACAGGTTAAAAAAAAATCTAAATAACACAATAAAATGTGTTATAAACACTATGTAATATTAAATTTGTCACATAGCATGTTGTTAGTAATTGTTTAAGTTTGAGAGGATTTTGAAGTTTATCTTTTAAAATCCCCAGTTATTAGGTAGTAGGTCTATTCTTATTTATCATTATTATTAACGTACGAACAGTGAATTTAATGTTTTGCATTTAAATACTTTAAATAAAAGGGACTACATATACTAGTTACATAGTGTTTATATACATTGGGTTTCAAATCAAGATCATTTATCCGTGAACTATATTTTAGTGTCAGGTTTCTTGAAATATCACTATAAACTGAAGTAACCTTTACGTCTCCCACCTTCGTTACTAGTAACGCCAAACCATTTAACTTCCTTTGTTTCTTTGCTGATAATGGATGCACATAAATCCAGGTTAAATATGTATTTACGTAACATATAATCATATTTCAAGATGCAATATTGAAGGAGTCACCTGTAAAGCTAGCTCCAAATTCTCAGCGAGTCTACACGAATCCGACAATGTACGGTATAGAGCCGTCTAGTATCGACTCCCTCGACTCGGTTGTGTAACTTGTGTGCCGATCAAAGGACGCGAGCGGAGTGTGCAAACATCTCGTCACACTCTCGTTTTTGTCAGCTCGTGTTTTGATTTCGTGGAGGGCGGATATCTGTAAAACTTTAATGTGTGTTGCAACAGAAATTTTGTCAGCCACATTCTCGATTTACAGGTAACGACTGCGTGCAGCGAGACGATAGGCACTCGTCAATACTCGCCTTGTCAGTAGTCTCCCGAGTGTGAAACTAGAGTAAGGATTGTTGCCGTGAAAAATGTAATGTGAATTGGATCTATCCTAATTTGTAGAAGTATTTGGACAGTAAGACATATACTTGATATGACAGGAGGCGTTCAGTCTTACGGCATTATCACGGCATTTTCCTTGAGTGACTTTCGAAAACAATTGGAAACCCTGGCGGATTCTAAGTTTTTTTCGCTCAATAAATTCTTTCTAATGCATTTCCTTGTCATTCGTGGGAAATATAAATAGAGAAAAGAATCAGATCCGGCCCTTACTTCTCTTAATTTCTCATTCCTGGACATGGATGTGGCTAGTAATAAGATTTTTGTGCTACAAATCCGAAATAAATCTGTCACTGATTTCCGAATTAGCTTCTGAAGAGGGCAACGCCTCCCGTATTCCAGGTCTTTGCAGCCCAACTCATTTCAGTAATGTATACCTGTAAACTTATTTTAACGTTCTCCATCGTCTTTAGTAACGCTTTTGATGGGAATCCCACACAGAAGAATAATATTCCGCGTGAGGTCACACAAGTGTTTTGTATCCATTTTAGTTTACTTCTGGCTTACGTTATTTTAAATTATGACCTAGAAAATAGAGCATATGGTTTTCTTTCCAAATTACCGTATCAAAATGTTCATTTCTATGAATTATTACTCCTAGTTATTTACCACACTAATTACAGTGCAGCTTGTTTCATATTCAGAGCTAAAAAGTGTCAGCGTTTCATTCGCATCCATGTATTGAGCCAACACGTTATATCGTGATCGTCAGTTGACTGAAGACTAAAACTGTCGGATTTGTTGTTAAAAGAACGACGCATGGTACCATATTACAATCATGTTCAAGCTGAAATTACCGACAGTGGTGGGTGAACGGTTAACGTTCTGGCCTCTCATTCGGGAGGACGCGGGTTCGAATTTGGGTTTTGAACCGAGAGTGGTTGGTGAGTGGTAACGCTCCAGCCTTGCATTCGGAAGCGCGGATTCGAATCCATCCAGATCTGGGTTTTCCAACGTTTCCTAAAATCACTTCAGGCGAATGGCGGTATGGTTCCTTTTAGAGGAATTGGCCGAATTCGTTGCCGTTCCTTGCCCCACTTCCTTTCCCCACCTCTAATGAGCAAGCTACAACGTTACGTTTAATGGAAAACTACAGTTTTCATTTAAGTAAAAGGTGGTTTGAAAGATGTAAAAACGTGAAAGACATTCTTTATGTCCTTTCTTTATGGATATGTAAGATAATTAGTCGCCACACATCGAAAGAACTGAGAATGGTGGTTTGAGGGAAGAGTTTATAGCCATGGCTTGAGATTGCCATGAGACTTGTCAACGGAACAAATCTTGAGTGCTAACAATCAGACAGATTAGCGTCCACTGCTGCATCCTGCCCTCCGACCTTGTCACTTTCTGAGGCGGTGGCAGTTCGGCGAGGGGCGTCGTTAGCGCTGTGTCGTCCGAGCGTCGCGGTGCTCAGGGTTGGAGGGGGTAGCCGTGTTACCTCGAGCCGCCGCCAGGTGTCTCATTAGCGGGCTAAATGCTAATGCTCGCCCCGTGCCTCTGTTTACCGCCAAGAGCCACTACCTGATGCTGCCTACCTACCTACCTGCCGGCTTGTCTGCCAAAGCCGCTAATGCCGCCTCACCGCATGCCCTCATCTACAAGAATAGGCGCAATTACTGCACTCGCCGCCTCGCAAACAAATAAGCAAATTATCTCATCTGCCTTAGAGATTAGACGCCATCATGTAAAGAAGATGCGGCGATTTTCGTGGACGTCTTGCTTAGTACAATACCAACAAGTCATTCTCTGATAAACAGAAAAGAGGGTGCATTAAGAAATCCTGTAGTAGAAAAAGCACGATGTCTGCATTCCACCCCAAAATAACTTTAAAATATGGTGCCTGGTAAATGGGGGTGAACGTAACATAGTAACATTCGGGAGCAGCCACTTTTATCTGCTATCGAGCAATGCAGATTTCGGTCTTTCCAAAATTTATTGTACTCATTCCACGTGAATTCCTGGACCGTATTTCTATAAAGATACGGAGCCTGGGGCTGAACGGTAACACAAGGCTGTGTATTCCAGGAAGATCTACCAGTCTTGCTTTAAGCCTGCTTTCGAAATATGAACACTGAACTATTTATAACAATTATTAAATACGTTTTCAAGCATTTTTAATATTTGTTCCCAACTCGATTGAAGAACAAACTGAAATAAGTGTTAAAAAAAAAATAAAAAAAAAGTGCAGAAAATCTAACAGAGGCCTGTTAATGATATTGTACAAAGCAAAGGTTTTTCATCAAATTTAAAAAAAAAAAAATATTTGTTCCAAATATTTTTACTATAATAAACATCTGTAAAATATAAGGACAGATTTCAACTCTGAAATACTGAAAACCAGTTCAGTAGTCCTAAAACCGTGAAGACACTTTGACCTATCGAATTTTTAATAACAGTATTTGCCCTGTATGTTACGTTATCCGGCTGGCCACATAGACAAGTTCGTAGAGTAACTGATAGGTACACGCGCAATCAAATACTCACCAAGCCAATAATTTTTTCCATAAGCCGAACGTTCCGAACAGTGTCTCAGACCGATTCAGTCGAGTATCCTTGAAGAAACGCCACGGCGAGTAAGGCTTGGTAATGGTTATACCACTTTCATTATATCGCCTAGGTCTCGTAGGGTATGGTGGATATGTACTTCCACGAAAACCACATTGAGAACCTGTGTGTCTTTTCAGAGGCGAAGAGAAATCTATGGAGGCTGTGTATGTTAAAAGGCCTTGAGCTGTTTAGCGAGATAAAGTAGATGAATAACAACCTTCCAAAATAAACGTTTATTTATGTTACGTGTGTTAAAAACTAATCATGAATTAAATTAAACTGCTTTTATGGTGCAGTCGGCGATTAGCAAATGACAACTGGACCCATTATTCGAAACAGGACGATGATAAAAGAAATATAAAATTTAATTAACGTTCCCTGCCTTGCAACTATCTCAGATATTTCCGAACATTAGTGAATGTCACCTATGGAGGTATTATTAGATTTTCTGCTCTGTATTTGAACACACATGAACAAGCCTTCTAGCGTTTCTTGCACTTTCTACTACATTCATCATCACTCATAGTTGATATTTACCTTCGTTTATGCATCATTTTTATAGGCTTCAGTGCGTATAACACAAATTCTAACTAGGAGCAACAGAAATTATAACTATTTTACTCCACATTTTCTATTAAAATTTGTTGACAAGTATACAACATCCAGACCGAATCTTTAGATACAAATATCACTATTCGTCAAAAAATATATGCCGTTTATTCTCTCGAAGATTATGTGTTTAAATTGTACCTTAGATATCTACACATCCCACTGTTTTATGAGTGACAACCCTCACCGTACGAATCCTGGTTGCATAACAGTGTTCACGACCAACACATAGACCCCCAAATAAACGAAATCCATAAGTTACTTCCTCTTTTATTAACGCCTCACATATCTATCGAATTTCACCACACCAAATCTGCCAGTCAACAGTCCTGAATTATAAAACATTACGAAATGAAAATTGTTTTTCTAATATAATGGGATTATGGCCAACATTTTACTCACGATTTCGGTTTATTAAAAATTTCTATGTATGCCTCGACAAAGTATTTAAGACGATAATTATCGGTTATTGACTCAGCGCTCTGGGACAGGTGTGCATGGTTGGTGTTAATCAGACGAGCCCCTGTCACGCGGGGTTGCCTAGCCAGCAGGTTGGCATGCGATGCGCTACGGCCGCTTGACGGGACGCTAACAACCTGCCCATGCCACGTCACCAAGTAGACAGCTACGCCCTAACGGCCTTCATTACACTGAATCATGACCTATGCTATCATGCGCGCGACATCTGTTCCGTCATCATCATCAGCCATTTAGTTGCGTACTGATGTGACTACTTGAGACACAAGTCCGAATAGGCTATTCACAATCTTTTCCAGGTAGACCGGCCTTCAGCAAGTCTCTGCATACTAACTTCAGCTTGTTCCATCGCTCTGTCTGATTTTCTTTGACCTCTAGCAAACTCCATTGTAACATCATTTTTGACAATATGTCATCTTTTCTCTGGCAAAATTTCATGGCGGCTTCTCTAACCAATCAGATCTTAGTTTTCGTCTTCCTGGATTTCATGGTTAAACCCATAAATGACGTCTCATATCTTTATGGGTAACTCAAAATTTACATAGTCTTAATTAAATCAGTGTCCTGGTGTCTCAGCCGCAAGCCAGTAATGAAAGATTAATTGTTTTCATCAGGTATAAATTTTTTTTTTGTTTCTTTTTAGAACTTGTGATATTATCACTAACCCCACAATCATTTTATAATTGTTATCAATATATAATTATGTATTATTTACTAGGTATAATAATAAGTGTAATAAATAATTGTATTAATGTTTGTAACCTTATTAATACTATTGCTGGATTTCCACAGCTTTGTAGTATGTGTAGTAACCATGGTAACTTAGTGTTTTTGAATTAGTATAAATCTGTGACAAAGTACGAAATGAACGAGTTTTGATAATGAGAAAAGAAGTTTGTGGAAGAAGTTTACAGAAAGAAGAGACAGGCTGGTAGGTCATATTTTGAGACATGCTGGGTTAGTTAATTTGCTGGTGGAGGGAACGGTGGAAGGTAAGAACTATAGAGGAAGACAGAGATTAGAATATATGAAGCAGATAATTGAGGACGTGGGTTGTTAGGGATATGTAGAGATGACGAGGTTAGCACAGGATAGGAAAGGATGGAGGATTGCATCAAACCAGTCGAAAGACTGATGACAGCAAAAAAAATCTTTAACTCTGACGAGCCATCTGTCCGGCATCAGTTGTTGGTTTGGGCGGTTGTTTTTTAAAGCCGCAGGGTTGAGTTAGTCTGGATCCGCGGCTTGTGGCGAGAAGTTGGCGTTTGGTGTCGATAGGAGACGGCTGTATGCTGCCAGTGCAGTCTCTTTGTACACAAGCCGAAGCAGCTTGTAGGAAAATATAAGAGTGGTGTCAAACTAGACAATATATCAAGCAGAACATTTTTTGTTTACATACTACATACATACTTCGAATTACCGAGCTGACGGCTGACAAGTGTAAAAAAAGAGGATAATGTGGGCCGACCTCAAGATTACACGCCTTGATTCTACAAGAATTGCGTCTAACAGCTCGCAAACTTACGTTATGAATGTAAAATGATTTTCAGTTCTTCATGCCAAAATATTTCAGACCTGAAAAATCTTCGTATGCAGAATTCAGTCTTTTCTATCAGTTCCTAAATAAATGCCGGGATGCTTCCTTCAAAAGGCCATGGCCGAAATCCTTCCCGTTCTTTATCCCAGTCCCATCCCGCCTCTAATGACCTCAACGTCGACGAGGCGTAAAGCCATATTTAAAGAAAAAACTATGTGTCTTGAGATTTTTTGTTGCTTCAATTAACTTAAATTACCATCTTACTGGTTTCTGATAATAATTAGATATTATTTAAAAAAAGCTAAAGCTGTAGTTTCTACCAGTACCATCATAAGAATATGAAATTTAGCAAACTGTCTCGACACAGCTTGACAAGAATGTGATGTGTTTAATTTAATGGAGCTCCCCTGAGTTAAGTTCCAACAGATTTTGATAACAATCGTAAACGCTTACTGATCAGCAGTTAGCTATGTAAGTAACCTCTAGACATTCTCTCTCCTGCAGCAGTCGAATTATTTCAGATCAGATAGGAAAACATATGTAAGAACTGTTATTTGTGTGATAATTTGAGGAGAAATTCAATTTTGGTTCCGTGGAGTGTTGCGATTGTGTAGGGAAGTTATAAACATAAATTCCATTATTGTGAATTTCGTGTAACTGTGATCAAAAACACTCGAAATTGACAGTAACAAAATAAATAAAGTAAGTTATTGTTGGATCGACGTCTGGAAATTTTCTTTTAACCCTCTATCTTCATCTAAACATATTCATTAGTACCTACGTCTTCAGTTATGCGCTCCATATAATCGAGTTGTCTTCGTCTGTAGCTCTTACGTTTCACCAGGTTAACCAACCCTAGATGTGTTGAACTATAATACACCAAATGTTCACTTCAAAAACCTCCACATCCTTCTGTAACACCACATTTCAATTCTTGAATTTTCTTGTTTCTGGTATTCGTAAAATCGTTTCCGTGAACCACTGTACTTCAAACATATATTTTTAGAAATTTCTGAGTAAATCCTGTGTGAAACTAAAGATAGTTCTTTTACTGCCTTCATCTACCAAACATTATGGAGTGTCATTTAGATAAGTAGCCGGGACCATTGCGAGTCGAACTTTGCACTTTAACGGTACCGTACTTCAATGATAATATCTCATATGTGGTAAGTAAGAAGGTTATCGCATAGTGTGAAAAACGAAGGTTGACACACTTTCAGACTGTGCTAAATAAACACAAATTAAAATGTTTAATTATTTTCCTCATTACTTACAATTTATTTGAGAAATAAGTGTTTTTAGTGTGTCGTTTAGGGGTAAACATAAGACGTGGTCAATATTGGTGACAAATTTCAAGTTTCTACGTCACATCGAATCTCTTATAGAGAAGTAACAATGATGGTAGAAATAAGACAACTTCAACGACCGCACAAATCATAATTTTTTTTAGTGAAAATTAAAAAAAAAAGTCCTTGTCCTCTGTTGGTTCTAAACGTCGATATCCCAAACTTTCGAATAGAAAATAAAAATACTTTTTTGACTACCTTAATTTTTATGTAACCTTCGTAGAACATAGTTTTAAACAGATTATTTGGTTCTGGATCATGGTAGCATATATCATGTGTAAATTCGAAGTCTGAAATTTATTATTTTTATAGGATAGACGGACAGAGGAGCTACAGTAATAGTATTATATTTCTCTTAGAGTGGGGAGATTTATTAAACGATATTTAAAATGAAGACAATTGGAATATTTTTTTCTAGATTCCAGTTAATATTGTAATTTTTTTGAAAGTCAGACACACCTTGATGGTTTCATCAGACGTTTGTGAAGTGCGAGTTGTTTTCCCGCTGACCTGAAAAGCGCAGGTTGAATTCGTATTGCCGGTGTGTCCGTAGTTGTTAGGAGCGAGACGCCAGTTGCCGCGAAGTTGTTGGGAGGCAACTCTGAACGAGTTGAGGAGATGAGTTGGCCCTGTGGAGCCGGCGTCCACAGAGCAACTTCATTACCAGTCTGTACCGCTCCAGCCGAGTAGCGAAGGTTGCTGAAATCAGGCCCAAGTATCTCGCTAATGTCCGGAGCTGCTGCAAGTAGATTCCGCTTCGGCGGAAACAGACAAAAGCGACATAAGCAAGCTGTTTGGTCCAAGAGGTTGAGAGGGGGGAACAATGGTCGGGAAGGTCTACTTGAGTCCGGACTTAAGCCCAGCGCACACAGACTGTTAAGCAGTGCTGTATTGAACAGTAGCAAATGCGCTGCTTCATGGATTCTGCACACTGCAATGAACAAAGTTAAAACCTCGAATGCGCCCTCCAGCTTGTCCATAAAGCATTCTTAATGACAGTTCAACTCTCAGTATGATTGAATATTGATATGTTGCTTGCTCCAAAACTATCATTACGGGATTGTCGTTTCTCATGACACTAACAATTTTTCGCTTCCATAAACATTTTTATTCCATTGACCGTATCGCTAATTCCAAATCAAATTGGGCATCAGATCGATTATAATAGTGGGTAAAAAGACTTACGTCATCTAACATCAGTCGTCACAGTCTTTCGGGTTAACTTTCTGTTAACATATAACAAATCACAACTTTTTAGTTTACAGTATATTTTGTATCTTACAGACCTGTTGCGAGAAAAAGATAAAATCAACACTGAAAACGAAATACCAGATTTACCTCAAACTCTGTACCGGGTAAGCCACGTAGCAAGAGTTAGTAAATGCTGCGGACCCCGCGCCTTTTAAGTTGGGGGAGGGGGTTTCCACACGCCTATGAGTCTAAAAGATCTGACTGTTAATATAGAAAATGATTTACATAGAACTATTGTTTTGGCTGGTGTTATATTTTAATTTTCCCAGCTTAAGTCACGAAAGATATTTTTGTAAATGTGCTGTTTTATATTATTTCCAACACTTTAATACCTAAAGCAAACCAAGGGTCTCCTGTTCGCATTTGCTACCGGCCCCGTGCTGCCTTAATCCGGCACCGAGCGTGGTGGGTGAGCGGTTAACGCTCTAGACTCGCATTCGGGAGGACGCGGATTCGAATCCCCGTCCAGGCATCCAGATTTGGGTTTTCCATAGTTTTCCCAAATCACTCCAGGCGAATGTCGGGCTGCTTCCTTAAACAAGTCCATGGCCGAATTCCTTCCCGTTCCTTGTTCCCAGTCCCATTCCGCCTCTAATGATCTAGACGTCGACGAGGCGTAAAGCCATAAGTAAAAAATCCGACTCTGCTATAACGTCATCAAATAACAGTATTCATTTAAATACGGCAATCTACATATCAACTTTCATAATTAGGCAAGGTGATTACTTGTATACTTAACAGAAGCTGTTGCCGAATTCATTCAGATTGGATATCTAAGCTGCTCAATTTCAGCGAGTCGCTTAACCTTAAAAGCGCACCTCGGAATAGTAAAACTTCAATTCACTGAGTCGCAGTTAACTGAATTAAATCGAAAATACAGTAATGATGATATGAAGTAATTAGTTATGTATGTATTTTTAATTTTAGGTAATTTATATATATTTTTTCTCTGTTACTCTCTTAAAGAGTGATTGAATGAGTACAAAAAGTCGTGCAATGGTTGCATCGTGGTTTGTTGTTATTTGTACTATTTAGTAAATTGCTATCTTTTATTTATAAATAGTAATTAAAAAAACTTTTCACTTTCCTCTTCCATTTACAATAGCGTCAAAACTCTAGTTCGCAGGTATCTAAAATAAAAAAATAGTTCGCTTCAAACATGTGTTATACCACAGACTTGTATGCAGGGGGCATGATAAAGTGGTTATATACTATTAACACTGAAAACCTTACAGTTTATTCAATTTATGATGATTATAGAACAAAACTTGGAAGAATTTCTTTTCTGTTGCTGCCGATAGCGGGATTTTCGTGTCGCCTGCACGAGCTCAAAAACGTCGCCGAGCGAAGACAGCAAGAAAGGGACGGAGCTAAATGCATCCCCTTCTCTTTGTATCGGCTCTGAAAGAACATTCTCTGTGTACAAAGCGGGATGAAGTGACGAACAAAGTGATGGGAAATTTAAATGAACGCGCAGGGTATCCTTGTTTTTACAACTCATATTCCAGAGAGTGCAAACATTAGAGGGAATTTGGGGTCTTTCATCGTGGATCGTCATCGTGGAAATCTATATCCCCAATACAGATTACGCTTCACATAAATAATTTTATATAGATTTCGTAGAATTAAAAACTTTTTCTTTCTAAGATGTAAAAGGCTCTGTTTTGTTTGGACAAATAATTCAAGCCGTCCATTAATCATAGTTTGCCAGAAACTTTAGGGAATTATACCAACTGAGGAGCTAAATAATTAATACATGAGGAGAAAGATCAGTGTGCCATAAAGCCAGTGTACTTTTCCCTCTAAAAATACTCTGCCAAAATTATGATAAGTCCAATTTTAATTGTGTTATTCGCAATAGGGCAGCAGACGAATTGCAAAAGTTTCCCTGAACTTAAAATCCTGCTAATGGTATTACATACGATGGGCAAATTTAGTCAAACTCAGGGAAATAATCAGAGATTTACGCTTATCACTGGATCTTCGGGCATCATACTATACCGAATTCGTACGTCTAACATCACGGGCGATAAAATCTGCAACATTGATATAGCCCACACTAATTTCTGAAATCATTTCAGTTACGGTTCCTATATTAACATGTCACCTTAAATAATTCGTAGAGACAAAGGGTTCTGCAAAATAAAGTTTTCGCTACTAAAGGTAATTTAAATAGAAACTCTTACGAAGCTCTTATGGATACGTTAGTAATTTGGATTGACGACATTATATAGCAAAGCTGTATCTCCGCAGAACAATGGTTGCATATGAAGAACAAAAACGATACTGTCTAAATCAGACCATTAAATTCTTTTGTAAGTGACTGAATGAAAACATGATGCCAAATGCAAATAACATCATAATGATTACTAATGATGACATACTAATAATAAATCAGGTAAATATAACGAGGTTCGAAGAAAATTTTGAATGGTATTTTATTAAGGCCAAAATCTGAAGAAGAAACTGTATTTATGTATCATCCGGTAAGAGCTCGAAAAAAGAAAATATCAGACTATGGTAACTGATTCTTTTATATTAAAATGCTCGCTTTTTTTTTATTGTTTCACAGTATAGTGTTAGTTTTTCAATCTCGTACATATACAACAACATTCAAAATCGTTTAAATACCGATGAGTCTAGATTCATTTAAATAGTGATTTATAGCAGTGATTTAGTATAATAATCCACTTTATTCTCGTTTAAGTAAATGTTGTTGACTTCAGATTCGTGAAATACCACAATCCACAAGTACGTTGGACAATCTGCATTTAGTTTAAATTTGTCAGTGTCACAGAATTTTTCTTTTTCAACAGGTTAGTTACGCTCTGAATCATTCTCCGCTCTTGAAGTATACACATTACCTCCTATATCGATTTCCTCAAGCCATCCTCACAGGCGAGTCCATTAATCGTTCTGTTTTAGTTGTTTAAGTCCCTGTTGTGCACATAACGTGGGTTTCAGGAGGCTTGGTTGACAACCTGACTTTTTTTTTGCCTCATTATTATTTTCAAACAAGGTTATTTTCACTAGACGTTTTCGATAATAACAGAAACAAACAACTGAAAAGAATAATCTTTATTACGGATGCAGAGGTAACTAATGTTAATCTGACTCACATGTTTAGCTCTTCGGTATTGACCTCTATACATAATTTCCGTATATTCTTATTTTAGATCAGTTATCTGTTATTAGACATTTTACCGATTTACTGTTTTATATGACGCAGTACTGAAATTTATATGCTAATTTTGGCACAACTAATGCTTTTGAGTCAGCTACAGTTCGTATTTCAAAGTTATTTAACGATAAAGTTTGGCGTAGTGCACTGTGTGATCAGTAATCAGAATGTATCTCCATGAAGATGCAGAATTTTTCTGAGTATTTTATAGTGCACAAACGGGTCGAATTCTGTTCAAAGAAACAACTTGTGGTTGCAAATTCATGGTTTAAATACCACAATAGGAGAAGGTACACTTGGAAAATGCCGGGTGACATCGGCAGATACCATGTCGACTACATACTATTCAAAACAAGGTTTATGAACCAAGTTACAGATAGCAGGAGTTATCCGGGTGCGGATGCAGACTCAGATCACAACCTGTTAATGATGAAGGGGGTGCTAAATTTCAAGAAGCTTGGTAAAAGAACTTATTACCGGCAAATGGCAAATAGAAAATTTGAAGGATGAAAATACTGTTAAGCTATAATAACAGAGACAGGATAAAATAAATATAAATGATATCGCAGAAAACGTGGAGGAAATATGGACTCGTATTAAGGAGGACCTGACAGAGGCTACTGATAAAATTTTAGTCTAAAAAGAAATTGTACCAAGAAAGGAATGGATTACCAAGGAAATACTTGATATATTGAAAGAGAGAAGACTGCTAAAGGGATCAAGAGATGAAATGCATAAAAACAAATATATATCATTGACAAATGTTATTAACAAAGGAGCAAGAGTTTCAAGAGAAAATGACTATAACAGTCATCTCCGAAATAAACGAAAAAATACGGAATGACAATATGGAATCTGCATTTAAAATAGCTAATACGTTCTTTGGTAGGCGATATAACAAAGGTAATGCAATAAAGTATGAAAGTTGTAACATCCTTTGAGATAATGGTGTAATTGTGAAAAGGTGGAAGGAAATATATAGAAAAACCTGTACGAAGATACAAAATTAGATGAAAATAAGATTCTAGAAAGAGAGGATGAAGTGGATGAAGAAAATAAAGGATACAGTATATTAAGAGAGGAATTTTAAATGGCACTTGGGAGATTAAAGAATAATAAGGCACCGGGTATCGATAATCTGAAAGCGGAACTCCTGAAAAAAGTGGTCCTGTAATGATAGAAAGATTGTTCCAACTAGTACAGGATATTTATAAGGAAGGAAAAATACCCTCAGATTTTGAGAAAATGTAACCATTGCATTACCAAAGAAGCTAGGTGCTAAAAAATGTGAGCATTACCGAACAATAAGCTTAGTAGCCCATGCACCAAAAATTAACAACAATATAGTACTACAACGAATGGAAAAACAAGTAGAACAGTTTCTAACAGAAGACCAATTCGGTTTCAGGAAGAGGAGAGACACAAGGGAAGCAATTCTTGCACTGAGGCTAATATTAGAAAAGAGGACAGAGAAAGGCAAACATACGTATTTAGGTTTCGTAGATATTGAAAAAGCATTTGATAATGTTAAATGGGAGAAGATGTTTGAGATCCTCAGAGCAATAAGTATCAATACGGAGACAGGTGGCTAATATGGAATCTTTACAAAAATGAGACGACTGTAATAAAAATTGGAAATAAACAAGAGGATGCAGCAATACGCAAAGGAGTCAGACAAGGGTGTTCCCTGTCTCCCTTAGTTTTCGGTGCCTATATTCAAGACTCACTGGACAAGAACAGACACGAAATTGATGCTGGGATAAATATACAGAAAAAACTAGTCAATATGATTCGATTAGCAGATGACATTGTGATAGTAACAGAAAGTGAAGAGGATCTTAAGAAAAGTTTGGAAAGAATGGAGGAAACAATGGGGAATGAGTACAATATGAAAATTAATAAAGCGAAGACGAAACTCATGGTATGTGAAAAAGATAAAAACTCGAAAATTAAAATTAAAAGCTTATGTCTGGAGTATTGCCCTGTATTGATGTGGAACCTGGACATTTGGTACAGAAGATAAAAGAAGATTAATTTCGTTTGGGCAATGGTGCTACAAAAGGATGTTAAAGATTAGCTAGAGGGACAAGATTACTAATGAGGAAATTTTTGAGAAGGCAGGAGAGTATAACTCAATATGGAAGACTATAAAAATGCGGAGGAAAATATTAATTGGACATATCTTAATACATGAGAGTTTACTAAAAAAATAACGGAGGGAATGGTAAAAGGAAAGAGATAGCGAGGAAGACTATGTTTAAAATAGATCCAGCAGATAATGGAAGATGTTGGCTGCAGGAGATATGTAGATATGAAGAGGAGGGCAGAGAGTAGAGCTGAACTGAAGACCACCACAGACCAATCCCAGGATTGACTACCGTAGAAGAAGAAGATCACTATATATCGTAAATAATATCAATCAGAAGCGAATTGGTTTGTCTCAATATTTTGCATGATGGATAAAAGTAATAAATCTTGTGGTATACTGGAACAACTCAAGTTAATACTGACAGCATTATTCATAGCACAACGCCTAATGAATCAGTGTCTATACATATCAACTTGTATTCGGAAACTAGCTTGAAGATACTGTCTGAAATGAATCACAAAATTCTTAGAAATATTTTGTTAAAAATCCAGAAAGTTTTCAGTTGATTATGTTATATTAGAGCCACACAGTATTAATTCAAATAGTAGAAAATACTTGTATGTATCTCAAACATCAACTATTTGATAAACTTCCATAGATTTAAAAACAGTTTGTATATAATAAAGTATTTCAAACAAAAAGTAAAAAAAAACCTTATTAATAAATCATTTCACTGAACCCAAGAATTAGTTCCCAACAATAAACTGTATTTAATAATACCGTAAAGATAGTATGGTTTAACAGTTTTGGATAAAAATATTAGATTCTTTTTTTCCCCTAACTATTAGTAGTGGCCTGAAAACATATGGCCACCGCCATATTTCTTTACTATTACTATTGCTCCGCGATTCACTAAAAGTGTGTGGTGGAGGGTGCATTGCACCTATCCGGAAAGGTAATGGTTTAGAAGGGATATACGGGATATGGCAGGAGGCGCCCATGGGCTATTGTGAGGAACCATCCCAGCATTCACCTGGAGCGATGTGGGAAATCCGTGGGAAACCCATATCAGGATCTGGGTTCTTTGAACAACATAATTCACACGTCTTTAAGAAACGTCATTTGTCACAACTTTTTGCGGCTAGTGGCAAGAGAAATTTTATCTAGAACTGACACTGAAAAAAACCGTCGTTCAAATACTACACGAACAGTATTATGTTAACGAGAAAAAACAATAACTACTAAGGAACCATATATTATTATACGTTAATCGTGCAATCTTTAATATATCTCTATATTACTTTAAACACCTGATGAGGTCTGTTACCAGATGATATTGACACTACATATTTGAGAATATTGCGGGGTCATCAGCTATACTATAAACTCACTAGCACTGTTTTGGTGCTTTAACAACCGAAGAAAATCTCTGTATGTGTATAGCCATGACAAGTTTCACTTATCGATGTCAATAAGTTAGTTAAGAAATCATATAGATGCGTTCAAAATTCTTGAGACATACGTAATTGTTGTTAATATCACTTTATTTAATGAAAAAAATAAACATAGAAATGAGAGTAATATTTTTTGTTTTGAAATATACAAGACTACCTGATTCCCGCGACTTCGGACGCGTGGATTAAGAATTTATTTGCCGGAATTGAATATAGAAAGTTGTTGGTAACGAAGGATTGGTCCCAAACAACACCGAGTTGGCATAATATGACAGGAAAGCTATCACTATATCATTCTAGCGTCGAAACTGTCTCTTGAAGAGAATCAATTTCCAACATATTTGTGTCACCATTCGATAAGTTCTCAAAATTTCGTGACTGCAACTGTTAATCATACGGGAAAAAATGTCCTGTGCCCTTCCTTCAGATTTTTTTGTAATATTTTTTGTATTATTACTGTAGATCACACACACACTGACTGCGAACAACCTATGAGGGATTATTATAACCTATAAAAAGTACACACCTACAGCATTTCAAGACTATCTATGATTTGCCTCGCATTGAACCCCTAAATTTGTGATATCTACAGTTCAACATTCAATCCGAATAACCAACGGTCCAGGCGTGGCTCTTACAATTAAAAACAATTTTTAAAAATCTTAGCCTCCACGGAGATATGAACCGGAGACCAAGACCCAAACAGCAGCGAGCAAGCGCTTTAAGCACTGAGCTACTAGACTGCAACATGGAAAGATAATACAGAGACCTACACATCCTACGCGTCTGTCTATCACCGTTCAGTAATTTTTCGAAATTATAAGACAATATGTATTATTTATACAGAAAATTTTTCAACCAAATGTAAACAGTACTTTTCTCCTTGTTTCAAAGGATAAGTGTGCAAAGTTTCATTGAGATCGGATGAAAACTGTGGATTTGTATGAAGAGCAAACAAACAAACATACATACATTTATCTTTATATATATAGATACGGAAAAGAGATGTATAAAATGAAAAAGGGAGTATGCAAAATGTGTATGTGGAACCAATAACTCACAGTAAAAGGGAGATTAGTTTGGAGTCTATGGAAGGCAGAAAGCGGGTGATTAGAGTACTGAGAGCATATGAGGCTTTAGGAATTTTTTTAAGACCAGGGTGTAGTTTGGGCTAATAACTACCAGCAGTATGTGAAATGGACTCGATGGAGTTGTTGAACAATTTACCACAAACAGAGAAAGGAGAATTCGTGAAATGCAAAAGTTAAAAAATTACCTTCCATGCATAAACCCAATCGTAATTAATGATAACAATAATAAAAACATGTATCTTGGTATTAGTAAATAGTTCTGGCTGTTGAAGTAAGTTACTATGTTTTTGGAACATTGGTGTTCAGCTTCTCCTGGAAACTAAAGAAGAAAGTAGGATAAACGTCTTATTGCACAGTAGCTAATCGTAGTTGCGCTGGTGTAAGCTCTCAGGAACGCTGCGGCGGCTCGTGCAAACATCCCGGGGCCAGTGTTTCTCAATTAGATCTCGCCGCTGGAACGCAGGCGCGCTATCTCTCGCCCATCGCGCCGTCAGCGTGACGCCTTGTTTGTTGCCGGTTGCTTGGCGACGAGTGGCGCCGGCCGCTGCCATTGGCCGACGGCGTGCCGGCGCCGAGCCCCCATTGGCCGGCGCTCGCGTGCACGGCTGCCAAGTCGATAGCGTCCTCCACGTCCGCTGATAAGTGGTACACTCGACTCGGGCACGAGACCATTGACGACAAGACTCGCTTCCTCTTGTAGCGGAACTCACCCGTATACTAGCCATCGATCGCCCTATCAAATACGTAGTTTGCACATAGTTGTCAACACCACCCTCCTCACTGGAAAGACAGTAAATCTCACTTGCTGTATGAATTGCAAACTGATGTTTAGTTTAGTTTCTTTTAGCAGTTGCGTAACACAACTATACTTATTACACTTATAAAACCAAGCAAATGTGAGTCGAACCTCACGCATTTAGTATTTCGTAGTCAAGAGGCTGAAGGAAGCGTCCATTAATTACGTAGGTTGATATAAGAAGGGAGAGTCTGGCAATGTGCACCAACGGGGGAGGGGGTGTCGACATAACTTTCACATCTTTTAAGATCAGTAAAGTAAGTTAAAAAAAAAAAAAAAAAAAAAAAAAAAAAAAAAAAAAAAAAAAAAAAAGGTCTAGAAAATTATGAGAACGTCAGAAATTGGGGGGAGGGGTCCTCTCTCGAGGGGGGTGGGGCTGGATTTAAAAAAAAAAACTCCCACGAAATTAATGGCCACTCCATAAACACATAATCGCATTTGTTGGATAAGACACCATAATATAATCATTAGTGCTTCCGATGATCAAGGATACATACGTAATAGTAATTACTCTTTATTACTGCCAGCAATCACATTTTCTCATTATTCATAAAGTGATACTTACTTATTAGGAACCATGAAAAGATCTTTAAACTAGATCAACGATTTTAGTCATATTAATGATTTAAGTGGTTTTCTTAATTTTTTACTTACTTTTTCCATTAATCCCATAAATTTAAAATAAAAACTTTTTTCAACATGATGAGATTCATGTCTTTTTTCCTTAGTTGCTTTTATAATAAGGTTTCTGTGACTTATCCGTCTAGTGCAGCTAAAAAAAAAACTTAGTTTTTTGTCAGGCGCGTTTCGATTGTTTATTGAATCATCCTCGGTGCCATAGAACATTTTATTTACTGATTTGACGTTGTTTATAGTATGTTTATAATTCTAATATGTTATTAAATGCTATGAACATTACATTCTACTTATAGTTTTTGTTTCCTATTTTTTACATTGAAGTCTGGGGATATTCCATTTCAGTGTTTGTTTCGCACATACACTGTGGTGTCTTTCTATTCGCACAATCTTGCTTCATTGTGAAAGCACACTATTGTTTCGCACTTTTTCTGTTTGTGTAACCACTGTACTAGCATTTTTTATTGTTTACAGTAATGTGTTCAGCGATGATTATTATTTCCGGCAAGTATCTCATCGATTTGTTTGCTTTAAGTGTTTTGAATAAAGTCTGATACAGAAAGCAATATATGAAGTGGAAAATGTAAACAGTGACTACATTCACCTCACGAATCAGACTTTATTCAAAACACTAAAAACAATTCCATAGTACAAATAAAATACACACACACAACGCTAAAACATGGATATAATTTAAAACACAAACAAACAAATCGATGCTTGCCGTACATAATAAATATCGCTGAATACATTACTGTAAACAATAACAATGCTTATATAGAAGCGAATTGAACTTCACAAATGTTGATCATTAATAGGAGTAAAAGTTTCCATAAAATCTGCCTTTGGTCATCATTCTCATCTTCCGATTAGCAGTGTTTCTTTTATTTACATCAGTTGTGAAGTTCCTATGAACGTATTGATGTTTACTAAAACTGATAAAAAATTAATGACAAAAAGGGATATGTTAAACGGACGTAAATTAAAAGTACATCCTTGAGGTCTATTCTAGTTAGGTTAAGTCAATCGTTCTTCCATACTGATCGTTATGGATAAGCGGTAACGCTCTGCCCTTGCAATTTGGAGGACGCGACTTCGAATCCTCAATCGATTGTTCAGATTTCGGTTTTCCATGGTAACTGAAATCACTGCGGGTGATTGCTTGCAAGGTTCCTTCATTAGGTTATTTCGAATTCCTTCCAGTTCCTTGTCCCCAGTCCTTTCACGCTTCTAATTATCTCGATGTCGACGAGTCGTAATGTCGTAAGCTGTTAGTACTTTTATAGCAGGAAGCGCCTCTGCCTCCTTCCGAATGTCTTTCGCTCTGCTGTGGCGTTGCGCGTGATGCCTGCTCTGGAACCTGTCAGGGGCGTTTGAACCATCAAGAAAATCTGGAAGTCAAATGAAGCAATTTTCGTAGAAAAGCGAGTCAGCTTGATGCGCGTAATGCCTGGATCAAGCCGAATAGATCAAAATTCAAATGAAACCATGAAGGTTCTCCACATCACACAGTTCAGTATTGAAACCAAATTATTCTTACCATTACAATATATTATCAATATTATTTTCCTATAAAAAAGTTTAATACCACAATTTTTTTTCGGTCTTATTACATGTGCCTAACATGCTAAGACCCATAAACGAACAGCAAAATATGAAACTCTCCTAAATACGACAGTTATTTCGTTCACTATCGTCCACGAATGTATAAACGAGATGAAAACAAAATTAAAAATAGTATGAGACATTAAAACACTGTTGATATATATGAAAAAAAATCTTATAGTTCCAACCGTGTCAAAATGTCAAGGTCTTGGTGTGAAATTTTGACGCTGGTGCAACACTGAATTTTTCGTTTTTTTCAATTTACAACGCACTGAACGGAATCCCATTGGTAAACACATAGCGATGTGGTGTGGCAGTAGAGAGGCAAATTCGGTATGGTTTCTCGAAAGCACTCAAGGTGAATACAATTTAGACGATTGTATACTCATGCGGTGGCGGAAAAACTAAGAATAGAACATTGTTGTTTATACTATGGCTTACAAGTGCTAAACTGTTACCCAGCTAATATATTTTGCTTTATACAAACAGATATAGCAGATTGTGTGTGAAAAACTGTTTGAAGGTAAAGGCGGAGACTAGGGAAACTGGGATTCATTGATGTAGAGTTCCGTATTGAAATTCAACATAAAGAAGACATTGATTTCAGTGCCTTTGTTTTAATTCCGGCTGGCAGTTTAGTTTCCTCTTTGGTACTATGCGGACAGCAGGCTAAGGTGGGATACGGTCCGAACATGCAGCTTAAAAGTAAAATTATTGGTTTTATGGTTTATTTAGCCGACCGTAAGGTCCACAGTCAAAATGAGCTATGCGACACGCCTTTAACTTGTGCAGCTCTGTCACCGAAATCATTTACAGAAATTTATTCACATAAATTTAGGTAAACTACATAAAACCTCGAAGAACTTTTCATTTGGTCAACATTAATTTCTATAATACACAAATTTATCACAATATTAATACTGAAAATGTACTCACGAACAAAAAGGATTCATAAATTTGAAAGAAATAATTGTGGGCATCATATTCGAATCCAAACACCAATGACAGTAATCCAACTGGTTATCTACGAGAGTACTGTGGCAGTCTAAAGTGTTCGACCATTTACGCAAGTTATTATTATTATTTTTTAACTGTTTAACGTTCCTTAACAGCGAGGTCTTTAGAGACGGGAAAGGATTGGGGGGGGGGGGATGAATGGGAAGGAATTCGGCCATGGCCTTTTGAAGGAAGCCTGGAGTGATTTGGGAAACCATGGAAAACCCAAATCTGGATGCCCGGACGGGGATTCGAACCGCCGTCCTCCCAAATGCGAGGCCAGAACGCTAACCATTACATCACCACGCTCGGTTTACGCAAGTTGAAGCGTTCATTGATTTCTCAAAAACTATAAATTTATGGATGTCATGTACGTTATAAAAATAGTTTTTTAATAACTTATCGAGCCACTTAGTCATTAATTGATCAAATACCAAGGCCCTTAAAATCTATTTTTCTCAAAAACTATTGAAAGGTGACAGTCAGTTTCTAATTCTACACTACCACCATACAAAAAATAATTGAAATCTGTGGGATACAGTTTCCAGCCCACATAACAAGACGGCTACTGCAGGTTGCTTGGATGTGAAATGTTGACATTAAGACAAGTAGTAAGCCTATATCTTCAAAGTAATGAACGTTCTCTATCACGGTTCCTCGAAAGAGAATCAAGGATTATTTTGCGTCTCGATTAAGACTGTTGGCAGGAATCTAACGAAAGGTCGCTGCAGTCCATATGGTAAAACATCTTGCCATCTTTTGCGTACCGGTGGAAATAATCCGATAAGAAAACAGCTATGATGGTTTCGTAAGTGAATCTCTGTGTTTGTGCTTCCTCGTATCTAAGTAGTGTTTACAAAATATTTCGCACAAACTGCTTCCTTTTCTAATTCCGGCTCAGAAGCAAGCAGCGCGCGGAGTACGAATTTCCGCTGCAATTACCTGCTGCCGGCTAGACTCAGCTCGTTCTGCGTAATTAAAACTGAAGAGCGGAGAGTCGCCACAGGCCACGGGCGTCCGGGGTGGTCTGCTGCCAGAGTACAGATCAGGGAGGAAGTGCAGCTACTCGTACCACTTTGCTCAGCTACTGTAATTACAGACCCTGCCCACGGCGCAGAGGTAAACCAGAGGTAATTAACTTCGGCACGCGAGAAGAAAATGTCATCAAGAATCTTAGAGATGGATCGGAATTGCCGATTCTTTTACCCAGATTCCTACCAAAACGGGGTAGTTAAACCAAGAAGAGAATTACAGCGTGGAATACACACGGTAATTTCTTCAACACGGTTTTCACCATTTTGGAGAAAAAACATAAAAACTAGAATAAATAAAGTAGCGGAATGTTACGGAAACAAGCTACGCCTGAACTATCCCCAGAGACTCATTCCTAGTGTTGCAAATACAAGAAAAAAAAATTTTTTCGGAATTGTGAAAAAAAACATGAAACATTTTTTTCTAAATTTGTGGTTATTTTTTTAGAAAACAATATATTTGTTAAATTATAGTTTTATTTACGGAACTTACATTTTTCATGTGTTTTTTACATCTTACTGAATCATATAAGGTCTTCCATAATGATTCATAAATGTATCTATATAGGTAACATGATTTTTTTCATCCTCTATGTCAGTACCACATTCACTAGTACCAACAGTAGTTCGGTCAGTGTCGGAATTTTCTGTTTCTTCTTCTGTCTATAGATCCATAACTTCAGAAATAGTTACATTTTGTTTTACTGGTTGTTCTTGTATTGTACGCAAAAGATTTTGAGATAGCAATTTTAAATTGTGAGCAAAGTACATACTGTGCATAAAGACTGCGCCGATAGTTCTGTATTACGGTCTTTCAAGTCTGAATTTAAATCTATTATCATACAAAGTAGGAGCTTTATTTCTTTTCAACCGTTGGTTTACTCCAACGGTTGCAAGCAAACGATTCATAATTACTGAAAATTTAATGACTCAGTATCACTATACGCTGAGAGCTTAACAAGTATACGATTATAAGGAAAGCACAATAAGTAATACAAAGACAGGAAAAAACCGTAGATAAATTCAAAGTACTTAATTTTTTAAAAAGATCCGTAGGTCTACAAATAAATGCGTATGACTGGCAGCACTGGTTCAAAAAGCGAGTATCAATCCAAATAACGAGGAACGGGAATTCCTTCTCGCGCAACCTAGCCTCCTCTGGAAGTCCCCGTTCGTAAAAGAAAACTTCAGCCAATGTTGACAACATTTTCGTAATTTTTTCTGAACCAGAAACATATAGTAGATTTAAAAATTAAGATAAATACATAATATAAAATCAAAAACTCATACTAAACGATAAATGCCTTAAAAATTTGAGATTTAGTAGTTGTGAAAAAAAAACGTCTCCCGGAAAAAAACGTGTTTTTTTTCATGTTTTTTTCATGTTTTTTTTAAGTCAGAAAAAAACGTTTTTTTGCAACACTACTCATTCCTGACACCGGACGGGTCACCTCATAATGCCGGATCGATGTATGCTAGTTAGTAAGCACGATAATTCTGAAGCCTAACTGTTACTGAAAACCTAATTGACTGACACTGTTTTGACACCAGATACTAGATAGAGTAAGATTCTACTGCGCTGAAGGATGGTCTAATATGAAAAGTTATGGAAACTGAACAAAAAGAAGAAAAAAAAAGTATTTAGTTCTGGAAACTAGTCACTATAATCGTGAAATATAATAACATGCCTCGTGTGTCTAAGTTACTTGTACTCGGCGACATATCAAAGAAAATCTGCGATTTCAGTGTTTCAGAAACTAAAAAAATATTGTTTGCCAACTTGGCGAAACCAATGAATTTAGATACCAAAAATGGTGAATCTAAATTAGAGCAGTGTCTGTCACTGCTTTCAGCGTACCCTAATCCCTACTTAATTTAGTTAATATAATTTTATGTTGCTTCACATGATGTATTGTTTGCTTTGTCGAGGTCCCCATTGTTAGAATGGCGCCTCTGAGTCAACAATCTCACCTAGCGTGCGAGAGCGCGTGGTAGCGATCGATACTTCACATTCCTTGTGCAGCGGCAGGAAGAGTCACATTCAGTATAGAGGGAAGGACGGACATATTTTAGTAACATTCGAAACAGCTATGTAGGAAAGTTGTTTAAAAAAAAAAAAAAAAAAAAAAAAAAAAATCTGCTTAACGTCTGTCTAACAGCGAGGTCTTTAGAGAAAGGAAAGGATGGCGGGGGGGGGGGGGGGGCAAGGAATGGGAAGGAATTCGGCGAAAGCCTTTTGAAAGAAGCATCCCGGCATTTGCCTGGAGTGATTAGGAAACCATGGAAAACCCAAATCTGGATGCCAGGACGGTGATTCGAACCGCAGTCCTCCCGAATGCGAGGCCAGAACGCTAGCCATTACACCACCACACTCGGTGTGTAGGAAAGTATTGATGGGCTGAGGTGAAGGCCTTAGTGTGTATGAGTGGTTATAATACAACATATCATTGGTTAATATGGTTTTAGAGTAATTTGTACAGTGGTAAAAAACATTATGAAGAATTTGATGTTGCAAGTTGATACAAGTTACGGAATAAATGGAATATAAAGCATCAACGTGTAGTCTGTCAGTAACAATAGCGACTTTCGATTGGACAGAGAAATTAAAATAACTTTGTTTGGATGAATAGAAAAGAAGATATGTGACATCGGAATGGAGTCTTAAACCAAAAAAGTTTCGTACGAGAGAAAAAATTAAATTAAGAACGAAAATTATTTCTGATTAATAAATATTATATATATTTCTGCCTCAAATAGGGCCTAGAATTAAAGTGCGCTACTACGTCATGATGTACGCACGCGCGTTCATTTAAAAGTAGATTAGCTAGTTTTCTAGTTGCCGTCGTTTTCATATAGTACAGTAAAAATAAAGGTGACCTTGATATCTTACACTTTCCAACTTCTCTTATGATTCCATTAGTTAAATGAAAATCGTGTCAAGCCGATTTAGATTAAGGCCAATACTCCAGACGTTCTATTTTCATTGGTACTTAAAGTGAGAGTGCTTTCGGAAGATGGGCAGTACTTCCCCAAAAGTTATTGAGTTTATTGTAAGTGAAACGACAGTGAGCATTTTATAATCTGAGATCGAAGTCTAAAGAAGCAATACGGGGAGCGCTGGATTGATAGACGTGGATGGATGGATGTGAAAGTGGAATGCACAAGAGAAAGGAAAATGTATTAACGCGTGGGAACCTTAAGTCAAAACGTGTAAGAATAATTGTTTTTTTGAATGTGACATCTCAAGAAGTAACTTTACCCAGAAAATCTATTGTTTTACTGAAGCTACTCTTGAAAATAGAAAAGAAGGAGAAGTTAAACAAGAACTTCGATTATCCCAATACATTTTGGCAGTGTTTGACTAACACGTACTGTACTGTACGAGATGATACTGATTATTCTAAGTCATAAGAACAAATAAATATACAAAAAGTCTTTGGAAAGAGTTTTTTTTAATTTCACATTTCCCACTTAGCATTTGATGTCGAGGACTTTTCGATTGTGTAATGAAATGAATGAGCAGGATGAATATTCTGAACTGAGAAAATGCGTAAATGTCATAGTTATCACCACCAATACCGGAATCGTATCGAACAAATTCACAAGCCTCCGCCCTTTTAACTATTTTTAAACAATCTACAATTCTTGATTCAATGGTTGGCTACCTAAAAATTTCAACATCTTTAAACTTTTTTCCATTTTAACTTTTTCATAAAAATTAACCTCTAGTTTTAGTTTGTGATTAATTAAAGAACAATTCCTCTCTGACGTGACACAGTGAAATCAAGTTAAATAACTGAAATTGGTGCGTGAAGCCTTTCCAGTTTACAAGAGAATAACGTAGGAGAGGCAGAGTTAATTAGGACAGGCACTTTTTTTATCAGCATTAGAGACATTTCTAATGATTGTTAGTAGGATATAACAATGGCCTTGGAAGGATTTCCCGTATTCCAGAGGGAGATTTATAGGTAGGGGAATCAGACAGTGAGCAGATTTTCGACCTGGTAGGTGATCGCTTAGTTCATATAGTGAAAGGATGTGAAGCAAACATTTGACGTAATGTCAGAATAGGTACTCAGGAAATTTTCAACCATGTTCAACTTTGATTGAAATTAATGATAATAATAATTACAAAACACTTTCAAATGGTCATGATTATTATAATTATCTAAAGAAAGAACAAAAAGTATCATGGAATGTGGTATTGAATGCTGTTGCATCAGACTAGATGAATGAAGGGTGTGGTATTAATCAAGTGCAGCGTTTGCCATAAACGAAACCACCAATCGTGAGGCTCGCACGCCGCGTCCGGTGTGACATTGTCCAATCTGTGTAGCGGTCCTCAAAGAACAAAACGACGTGTCCAATACACGGCAACAGCGTTCGATCCGACCTCCCTGCCTCTGGTGCAGTGGCAATTGGATGCCAGAGTTTATAATGACGATACCATCTCCATCTCGCTGGTAACTTACAAAACTAACGTTTCATTCAATTACATTTCGAGACTGAGTAAAACTATCGAATCAATACGTGTTTACAAACGTTTTGACTAATAATGAAGTTACAGTGAATTTAGTTGCAAATATTAAGATACTGATAATGTTCACAGTATTCCAAACTAGAATTGACCCGAACTTATGAAAAAATAGATACGTGATATTTTATTTTTATTTTAGGTACATGGTAGCCATAAAATATCAACTGGTCCTGGTAGGATAGCGGGAAAGTTCATTCATGGATTCGGGAAGAAGGGTACAGATTTTACCATGCACTTTTGGTTCCATGGTTTACTGAATTCATTCCAGCTGGGATGATATTTTTTAAAACGTCCATTGCCGAATTTCTTCCCGTTCCTATCTGACATTCCTCTCTCGTAGCTAAAACCACAACGTCACCAACGTGTGAAGCCCAAGGAAAAAAACTTAATACCTACCACGGCCTTCGCTTTTAACAATGGCAATGCAAAGTAACAGAGAATATGAAAAACACTATCCGGCGGTACACCCGTGAAGACTTCATTTCAAGCATACGCTGGGAAAGTCTCCGTTCTTACAACAGAAAATATGTTAAATACATTCGGATATAAAAACTGTTATGAAATTCTGTAACATATTTTTAGAAAACCTGATACTAGTCTCACAACTTCAAAGTACTTCACACATAAAAAATTTGCGCAATTTTTTTTATTGTTATTAAAATTGTATATTCTGTAGATGCCTTGGCCAAACACTGTCGCGAAAAGCCACAACTTTTCAATTAGAGGGAAGTATTGGCTTCAGTAATTTTACATATCTGCTTATAAATGATCATCGAAATAGGTATTACTAAAATCAAATAACCATCTGTAACTCAATAGATACAATAAATTTGATATTTCAGGAATAAACGTTGCTGCTGTTTAGATGCAATATGTAATTATCCTAAATATATTCAATAAAATTTTTAAGTTAAATCTGCATTCATTGCAAGGAGCGTGACATCCGTACTGTAAGCCATCAAATTGCTTCCATTATTTTAATCATTTGCTATTACTTCGAATACAATATTCTTACCGCCGCTTCATCTAGAAATGTCTCAGTCTATTGTATTGTCTTTGTTTTGTGGCTCTTTGAATGGAAAGTTCCTTCGCAGAATTTAAAACGTGTTCAACGACCTTTGAATGCCAATGAACACTGCGGTGCTAGTACTGCGACAGAAGATGCAGTTTTTTCTTAAGAACCTTGTATTTCCAATACGTTTCAGAGTCATTTCCCTTGATATTCATCGACTATATGAGAAGTGCGGTTTCAAAGATATTTCAGAGGGAATGGGATTCTCATTTACCATCGAGGCTCTTACCAGCAACACTCGTCTGTTAATACGTGTTGTTAGAAAGAAGCAACCAGTGTTCTCTGCAACGCTTATCGTTCTTGCTTTTGCATGTCACAGGTGCAGCCAGCATTACAAAATAAATTACGGAAATTGGTAGTAGACATGGTGTAGGAATACTGTGAATAAAAAGATTGTGGAATGCTTAAGATTTAGTGTAATTTGCATCTCGTATTTGTCATCTGAATTCAATCAGAATCTACTTCGTTTGGTGCAGTAAACAAGATCCTTCTCAGATAGTAAAATCAAGAATGTCGATGTTGCTTTATGGAATTTTCGAATCTAAATAAAATGATCGAGGATGTTATTATTTTAGCCATTCCTTAAAAATTCTACTGTGTATCATTTTATTTCTATTTGATTCAACGCGTTTTCGGTAGAATATTTAACCCGGACTCTTAAAATGGTAATATTGAGAATTTACACTCATCCGTCTTACAATGCATTGTCACTTACATGTTTTTCTGGCCACCAATCCTGTATGCTATGCCCCTTATTCATAAGATGATTTAAATTCGTTTGTCTTTTTACATCTTATTTTGGATCTAAGGTTCTGTCCTTATTAGTAAGAAATTTTTTCAAATGCCTTGAGATTTTGGTATCGCTTTCTCTGTCTCATTTGCCAAGTTTCAGACCCGTACCGTATCACACCTTGAATTATGGTATAATGTATTCTTCCTTCGTTCTACGATTAAAGTCTGATCGCTTTTTATGTATGTCTTGTCTTGCTACTGCAATTCTTCACATTATTTCCTTTTAGCTGTTCTCTTTTCTGCCCTTTATAATTATATTATTCTAATCGGTACTGGCTTTTAGTATTACTTATTTTGTTGATTATTTGATAAGTTATCTGATTTCTCAGAGCACAAAACACAATTTTTATCGGTTAATTCAACTCTTATGATCATAGTATACCAGTTCTAAATAAGATTTTGCGTCATGTCTTCATTACGACTTTTGTACTGCTTCTCCTAGTCGCTTCTTCACTATAAAACAACTGAGTACCTCGTTAAAGAGGGAGTTTATGAGTTACGCTGACCTAGAAACAGCTGCGCAATGAAAAAGATTCGCCGGCAGCAAAGGGGGCACAAAACTTTTTCCGGTAAAAAGGATACTAGAATGTGCACTTACGATGGAAATTCAGGACATCCAAGCAATAATACGTCATATGATATTGTAAAACAAATCCAAAGTTGGTGTATGTTTTCTTCATTGTGTAGTTGTTTAATTAATTATACTGCATGGAAATTATCATGGATCAGTTTTTTATGAATGAATTTTCATGTCGCTCGTTATGTTTTAAAAACTCTTCTCTACTAACTGCAAAGAAATTAAATAAATTGTTACTAATTGTTGTCGTAATAAAAAATATAGGAAAATGGCGGATTCAAACGACGACTTATTTACTTAATATCAACAGTACTTATTTATGATCATGGTGATTAAGAGACGGAACGGAATTCAACCGTGGCCTCTTCAACAAATCATCCCTGCCTTCGCCAATAGTGGTTTTTCGAAACCACGGTAGACCGGAAGCTAGGCAGCCGAACTTTAGCACTCACCTTCAAAGTTCGGTTTGAGTTTCAAGGAAAGAGCTTCGTCTATGTCAGAACTCCAGTCCTAGCTACCCAGTTTATAGTCAGTCACTCTTGTGTGAGAACTTCAGTCATTGCTAACAATCACTCAAAGGGCTGATCTATGGATCATAGCATTATTAAGAACATGCGTTGTCAACCCGCATTATTTTTTTCGTTAATATAGTTTTCGTCGTCACCTACATATGAATAAAAGCAAAACGCTCAGATAATTTTTTAGCACACTGAGTTGCTTACGCCATAGTCGCATGATTGATCACTTGAAGTGTTCGTTTGTGATTTTTATGAAGGAAAAAACAATGTGGGTAAGGTGAAATTTAATTCCATGTTTACCGCCTTTTGTGCATTATTATCGTATTTGCTTTCTCCTTGAGCATAATTCTACACTCTCAAACTTCAAAGCAGACTTAAGCATATTGAATAGTAACTATCAATTGGATACCTAAGAGATATTTCGACGTGTATCGAATCACACATTAGTACAATACAAACATGATGCCTTACAAAATCCAGCGTTATTCCTGTCAACGTACAAACTGCTTTGCGCAGCGCCTTACTGAAGTGTTACACTGTAGCTCACACCCATTGTATGAATTATCATGATATTAAATTATTTTGTTATTTATGATCAAATTAGTTTGTTCCTTAGATCTTGGGCGACCCAATAGATTATATTAGTTTGCAAGGTTGCTCAGGTACGAGGAGACAATGTATCAGCAATCGAATGTATAATTTAATATTGTAAATATAACTGTGGTGCGGAAAAGGATAAAATTCAGCGTGCAGCTTGGGGAGTAAGGCATCGTCCCTCGCAGAGTCCCGTTAGAACCCCTCGCCAAGCCGTCGCCAGAGCGGGCACGAAGGGACGAGGGACGGCCATCCGGCTTTTCCCAGGTCCTGTTAGGGTCACTGCACCAAGGGGACGACATCTCCGCGGTGGAAAATGACCGTCTGCAGAAAATGGCTAGATGTTTCCGAGCCACACGACGGAAGTGCGAACCGTTGCCGCGAATGAAATAAGTGTTAGGAGACACGTGATTTCAGCGACCACGCCTCCTACCAATAATAGTAGAATTACAGGACACTTGAGTTAAAAATGTGGGTTTCCTCTGTCATAGTTGACTGGGACCCGTAGGTGCCAGGCGTCGCCAATATCTCGTCTTGTTCCGATATGTTAACCTGATCTTTCGAACATTCAGAAATTTCCGGACTACATGAATTTTCCATGTCTACCCTTTCGATTGTTCACGATCTTAGCTTCATACGATTACCGTATAGCACAAAAATTTCCAATCACGACCAAAAATTTAGCAACCGGTATAAAAAATACTAACAGCGTGGTTTTCATATCCACAAATCCTTAGAATTTTAACAAATCCCAGGCGCAAATTCCCTCAAGCTTTTATAGAAATTGAACGACCACCCAACCAAAATACAACACCAAGAAGCGACGCTGGTTCATGCAAAGCAACTCGTCTGAGCAGAACATGCGCAAATAAATTCTTAATTACTGACATACATTAAAAGGCAAAAACTTTGACTCGAAATTTAATGGTTTAAAGTTGAACACAGCATGTTGCAAGTGAGCAAAACATTAATTTGAAATCGAACATTTAAACTGAACGTCAATGAAACAGTATTTAATTTTAATCGTTGGCAAAATTAGAAGTTCAAGGTGCCTTCAGGAACAAACAAACAGTCTCTGACAAATTGTGCCGTCTAGTTCAGTTGAGATAATATGCAAAGAGCAGAAATCTCTTGTCTCCAAGACGCCTATGGGTTTGTTAAACCGTCTCATGAAACTTAGCGAAAGCCTAGTTGGTGATCAGCGATGCTTGCGCAGGACTCAGTCAGAGGTGGCGGCCCGTATTACTTTCCGTCAGCAGTGACCCTTAAGAGTAGATGAGCCAGCTGATATGTGTCTCGAGTTCTATGATCAAGTCCATTCTTGCAGGTAATTTCTTGCCCCGTCTCCGTTGTCGACGAAGACACCCTTGGACAGAGAGAACCCACATTTTTAAATCAAGTGTCTCGTAATTCTACTTTTATTGGTAGGAGTCGTGGTTGCTGAAATCACATGTCTCCTAACACTTATTTCATTCGCGGCCCCGGTTCCCATTTCCTTGTGGCTAGGAAACGTGCGGCCATGTTAGGCAGGTGGTTATTATCCACCGCAAAGTCCACTTCGTGCAGTGACCCTAACGGGACCTGGGAAAAGCCGGGTGGCCTGCCCTCAACCCTTCCTACTCGCTCTGGCGACGGCTTGGCGAGGGGCTCTAACAGGACTCACCGGGGGGCGATGCCTTACTTCCCAAGCTGCACGCCGAATTTTATCAATTTCGCACCACAGTTATATGCACAATATTTAATTACTATCGTCGAGCCCGTCAAAGACGACGGTTTGAACGCAATATTCTGGCAATTCTTTTTTTTTTTTTTTTTTTTTTTTTTTTTTTTTTTTTTTTTTTTTGCAGTTGTCTAATTAAACGGCACTTTTATTACATAATGCTCATAACCTAGATTTATTAAAGGTCTACATATTTTGTTTGCAGTTAACATAGCAATTCAATAGTAACTTCTACTCAATTAATGACAATGGAAGTAATTAAAATTAAAATTAAATTAGGAATCACAAAAAAATTTCTATACCATATAATATAATTTTTATTCCTGCTCCAGGCACAACTCAGCAGAATAAATATGGAACTAATTCCATCCACAAGAAGAATACCTTCAGAAACATAACTCTAATGAAAGCAGTTTAATTTGCTTAAAAACTGATTTCAGAGTGAATTATGCTGTGACGAAATGTTTCAGTTATGATTCTGGTCAACTTAACAGCAACTCCCATTTATATTGCATTCGAAAATCACAGCTTCGATAACCCTCATATGAATAAACGGCGGGTATCACCTATGGTACTAGTAGGAATTTATTCTGGAAAAGCTTGTAAGGAAAAATTAATAACGATAGTTTTTAATTATATTTTTCGTGATATGAGTACCAAACTGTGGTTAGATTATGGGAGTATTTGGTCAATATTTATTTAAATAAATACATTTTAAAATGACGGAAAGTATAATATCAAAACCGGATAACTCATTTATTTGAGTGATACATTTCACTAATCGTACGTTTCGTGTAATCTTTCTCTGACTTTTTGATAAACTTAATTGTCTTTCATCTGCTGCCAAAAAACTTTTTAGCTTATGCTTTAACCTAGTCTTATAACTGATACAGATAATATAGTGTAAACATCAAATACTCTTCTCCTTATATGAATTTCTGAATCAAGTTGTAAATAAACAAACAGCAATATGAAGGAACGGTTGTAATATGGTGACTGTTGATTCATGAGTGACGGCTGGCACGTGACCGTTCTCTAGCCAATAGCTATAGACGACGTGTGCAGTCTCCAGATCACGCATTTTATATATGAGGATACATTCGATTGCCGATACATTGTCTTCTCATACCTGATCAACCTTGCAAACTAATATAATGTATTGGATCGCCCAAGATCTAAAGTAATAAACTAATTTGGTCATAAATAATAAATTTAATACCATCATAATTTATAAAATGGGTGTAAGCTATAGTGCCACACTACATCACGAGTGCTTATTGGACACCTTGCGTTTCTGTCGATATTGTTAAGTTGTTGTATAATTTATTTTGTAATATTGTTCCAACAAATTTCCTGCAGCTTGTTCGGTCATCAGATGATTCCACAGTCATAATTTAATTTTAAAAACTTTTATTTCACACTTCGTAACTTGTATATGGTTCAAACAACAATTTCCAAATATTTATCAAAAGCTGAATATATTTATTATTTTGCAGCAACTTTACAAGAGAATTTCTAACCTGTAATAATAAACCTGTCATGCAGACTGTAACACAAATGCATAGTTGTTACATAGTAAAAATGAGTTGAATCGATACAAGTAATCATTTTCAATAGAATGTCCTAGAAATGCATTTGGTGTACCAGCTGGTAATAAAGCAGTATTTTACCGAAACACCGAGAATGTTAACAATCAGTGAAAGTCATATAATATAATTCCACATAGCTTTCAGACTGTAGTAATTAAATATAATAATTTATGTAGCGAAAAATTAATATATAATATTAAAATTAATAATCAATAACCCATGTATAAAACTTCACCCATATATTCAACATGTGAAGCTATTAAACACGTGCAGACTATATACTTACGCTGCTGCTTACACCTGAGAATTAAATCTCAAACGATTTGAAATAAATTTAATAACAGAGAAAATGTTCCAGTAATATCATATTCAATTATAAAATCGATTAGAAACTTTTAATATCGCGAACATTTGGTGAATCGATAACGAGTATCCAGCGAAAAGGAAAGATCAGTATAACTTACGTTGTAATATGTAAGTGGAAACATTAACAACTTCCAGTATACTGTGCACCAAAGACAATAATCCCAACGATTTTCTTTTGCGCAGTGTAATATCCGTTATGGCAGCATTTGAAAGATTTACGTTTGTTGCCATACCATTCCGGAGTGAAAAAACCTTTTCTGAGAAATTGTCGTGGCAGATATCCAAGAGGGCGGCTCGGAACCTTGTAACAAATATTGGGCGCCGCGGCCTGAGCCAGCATCCTGCTCTACATTACGTCAGCTACTCGGCAGTACAGGCACAAACTGACCCGAGGAGAGAGAGGTTCTAATAAAACAAATATTAAACTAGCATACGAAACAGATCAGAAGACACTAATTGTATCCGAGCTGTTATGTAAGATTTGTACGTTGCGGCTTGCACCTTGGTGTGCGTGATAATGAGTTTGCCATTGTTTTACACTCAGTAGCAAAACATAATCGTTTGTAACGTAATATCTTTGCCATGTTTACCGTAAAATAAAATTTTATAATTTCGTTAAACTACTTTGAGTTTTAATCTTTGATACAGTGGTTTGATTAATGACTTCTGTGTGTTCTAATACACTGTATTTCATAAAACTGAAGACATAGATGACAAAGTTACCTAGTCAAAAAACAATGCTTCCAGAATCCAAGGTGTGAAGCTTTAGCTTTACCTTTGGTTGATATGTCGTAAAACGTGTTCATCTATGATTAGTTTGATCTATGGCACCTAAATGTTCGCGGTACGAGCAAATTATTATATTTTTCTCTTTTTATAGGTCACGTGGGATTATAAGATGTACCGCAGAATTTGAGCTGGATTATTAGCTTTCGAAATATGAAAAGCCCGTCCTAATTGATTCTGTACTTTTTCGTGAAGCCTGGACAAAGAGCAAACATGTGCATCCCTCTTACGGATTTATAATAGTTGGAAGAAATTTAATTTCCTAGCGATCACGATATCATGATATCATTCAGGCATTCATTTATGGTGTACAAAAAAAAAATATAAAAAAATTAAAATTGATGAATGGACCGCGGCTCCAGCTCGTCCAAAATTCGGGACACAGTTCCTCTATTATCCTGAATAAGTTTATATTATACTTGGCTCTTGCTGCTGGAGAAGAAGGTCATCTAAAGCAATAATCTTTGTCCTTGTCTCCTAACTTCTTTAGTACATAATGATGTCGACGAAAAACACTTTATGGCCTAAGTGGAATTTTTTACGCAAATGTTCGAGGCAGAACCACCAGAGATAGAGTATTTTAATTTCAATTTCTTAACAACTTGCCGCGTAAACCACGTGATAGATTTACAGTACTTTTTGTCGCGTTAAGAAAAGAGGGAAAGTTGTTAAGGGCATCACTGCGAGTTTATAGAGACGACGCAGTTCGTGAGAAGGTGAACTGCATTGGTGATGTGAAGTTTACAGCGGAAACTGAATCTACTTAGGTTTCCGTCGACGTGGCGGCTGTATGGAGAGCAGAGGGTAAGTCGGAAGGGTGCGTCGACGAGCTGTTTGGGCCGCACCTAGTCCCATCAGGAGATTGCAGCCGAATCGACCGTAATCATAAGATTTATTGGCCCAAGTTAAGTGCTTAAAGGGAACGCCCGTCGGGAAATAGACGAACCGGCCCTACTGCCTCTCACGCCAGTCAACCGGATTAGCTTCCAGCAGGAGACGGGCTGACGTTTCAGCTAGTTCACCTTAAAACTGAAAATGTTGTTTGCTAAAGCATTGATTCGTCTTTGCTCCCAGATTACTTGTTTTGTAACACAAATACTTAAAACGAAAAAATTTTCGTTTATTTTTTCGAAGGCTGAACAATATTCTAAGTTACAGAATTATTACTTTTTTGCTGTCGTCTTTTATCTATATTTTTATTTTCATTTCTTCTTTCGTTGAAGCTTCTTTCCTCATTCCTCTTCAATATTTTTCGTTTGAATTGAATTCCATTTCATATGAACCAAGCGTAGTAGCAATTTTGGCTTTTCAATTATATATTCTTTATTTTATATACATTAACTTCTGTTTACGTTCCATGGAAGTATTATTGCCTCTAATTGAAAGTCCCAATCAGTATTTCCAACACATTGTTATTGTTACTTTAAGACACACAAACAAATTATTTCTTATTCGGTCGTAGCAAAATTACTTTTCATTTCTATATACACGAAATGAGAAGTTTCCAATAAATATCACTGCCTTTCCTTTCCTTTTACAAAATTCTTAATTGTTGTTTTTAGTATATATTTAGTATATACGTATTACATCACGATTAATATAATAGCTTCGCAATCTTCCTGAACTAACCACCAGCCGTCTGCCCTCGCATTCTGGAAGACGTGGGTTCGAATACCCGTCCGACCATCCAGATTTGGATTTTCCATGGTTTATTCCAATCACTCCAGGCGAATGCCAATATAGTTCCTTTAAAATGGCCATGGCCGAATTACCTTCAGTTCCTTGTCCCAAATCTTTTCCCGCCTTTAATGACCTTGCCATTGACGAGACGTAAAGCCATACAAAAAGTTGCTGAGCTAACTTTCACACTTATTGTATTATATCAGTGCTTTTTTATACAAATTCTTTAGTCCATACATTTCAAGCATTTTTAATTCAAAATCTTCTCACTCCCTACTCGCCAACAATGCTCTGTTTTTCCATCGCCAAAGATGATCTGCACCTATACATCGACTCGGACTTATAAATCCTATCTCCAGATAAAGCCTGGAAGGTACCCTGTTGTTAACGGCGTTCCTAATATAAATTTTTAAGCGGCTTTTGCTTTCCTGTATCACTCTTATCATGTAAAGAGCTGTAATAAATTTAATGCAATTCATGACATTAAAGGATTATTTGAATGTAATTATGGTTTCGACCAGGAATAAACACTTGGATAATATTGTAACCGACTGCAGAACGTTACGAAATTACCCAATTATATGTTTCGAAAAGTAATATCTACCGATCTTCGTAATACACAATGTGACTAAAAATGCCACATTCTACACCATGTTATCCGATTCTAAAACAACTACGAGTAAAAATTATGCTTATGATTTTTTTGGGCATTTGTTTTAGACAGAATACCTATTTCATAATAATTATTTGAATTACTAGTACTAAATGAAGTGTTCGAAACAACAGTACGTCAATGATCGACCTGAATCTATACTATTATAAATCTGTAAGCAAGCTGCACGTGTATCTTTATTTGAACGGGACCCACGGAAAAACTTCCGCAGGAATTGGGATGGTGTTTTCAATTTTTAGAGTTAATGGTCCAAATAAAATTCTTCGGAAGTAGCTAATGACTTATATGTACCGAATGAACGAGGAAATATTTAAATACACGTTCAGTACTGTCTGACAATAAAATCACACTCTCTCTTTATTTTTAGGATCATATTTCGATTCTTGACTTCGGCTATTTATCTAATCTATTATCCGAAATTTAAAATATTAAAATTAACCGAATATATGACTCAAATGTATCAAGCGTATCCAATATATAATTTACTGTCAGCACAGTCACCGTGATTATTAACATCTTTGACAGTTACAAATTTTGTCTCTAGTACGCCATGTTTTTAAATTTTCGCTGAATGCCGTACAATATTAATGAAAAACGCCAATGTGTGATATGGATGCAAAAATCAATTTTTTTCTCGAAGAAAGGTTCCTACAATGAACAAAAGAGGTAACGGTACGTATTGCTTATGTGCAAATATTCCGTAATAATATCGTACTAGGAACGTGTGTAGAAATTTTGGCTGCTGTTGAAACCAGAGCCAGTAGAATAAATTCTTTTTATTAAATAACCATCCTACCCTTAATTTTGTAATGTTGTACCTTTTAGCGCCTTAGAGTAGGGACGTATTACGGGCTATTGAGTTTTTGACGACAGCAACATGGAACCAATAAAATTAAAAAGTAACTAGTAATCCTAAAACCTTATGCTAAACAGCGTAAACTATAAAACTAAATCCGCAGTGCCTTATGCTTTAAGAAAACGTGTCAGGTGTCGTTCTGATTCAGGCTGCATTTTAACCTATCCACAAACTTCGTTAATGTTTACTATTCCAAAAGTTTCTGTCACGTGCCCATTAATACATTCATGGTATTGCTTTCGAATCATGACCCGTTGGGACTACTTAAATGTGGCTGAAATTGTGACTTTAGTCATATAGCATCATTCAAAGGAAATTATAAGTAATTGTTGACTGTATTTAAAAGCAACCACAAACTTCATCAATGTTTCAGTTCAAAAATCACATGTCCATTAAAACATTCACTGTTTCGTGATTGAAACTTACACTGGAACCACTTATATGCAACTGAAATAATGACATTGGCAGTGGTAAAATAAGAACGAGGTAAGAAGTAATTGTTCTTTTCATTTAAAATTTGTCGCACACATTCTTCAAGTCATACATTTTGATAAAAAATGTACACGAAAGCAAAATGAAACGTTTTTCATGACATTCATGCCTCTCAAAGTTAATATTTGGTAAAAGAATAAAATCGGTAAAGAATTTCTAGAGGATTCTATCATAACAGTAATGCTACAATTTGATGAAGGATTCTTATAGAACTCGATGAAACAAATTGAATATAAAGAATAAATGTTTTTTGATATATTAGTTCACACATATCTTGACTGAAAGGTTACATGGTTAGGCTGATATGCAGCAGAGGCCAGAAGGGAAATTATTATTATTATTAATTGCGATGGAGCTAACGCTCCGCTGACAGTGTCACAGCTTTTAAATTTGCCACATTTGTTAATGAGGAAATGTTTTTGTCGAAAAAAAAAAGTATATAAAAACAAAAACAAACGTACCCGAGTCGTGATGCGACATAAAAGTTGCGGTACGGCATAGAATTATAGTACAGAAGTATAACAATCTCTGATGACATTATTCACGCTAAAGATATTATCTGCACTCTGTAATAACGAAGTTAAGGAACGCTGGTAAGTTTTCAAGATGCAAGCATCTGAATAAATTCCTCCCAATTACTTAATAAAGCATTTTCTTTTCTTAGTAACAAGTATTCACCTATTCATATTTTGAGTTATTTTACATTATTAGTACAAATTTTCTGAAGAAAAATTTCCAATGGCGCCGCAATTTGATGATGCATTTTTATATAATTCAATGAGACGTTTCGAAACTTCACTAGGTTCTGGAGATATAGTATCACATAAATTATGTGGTTGGGTCGAAACGTGCATTACATCAGAAGAAAAAATTCCGTGGCAATTCAATTTAACGATGTCTTCATAAGGCGAGACATTTCGAGATTTCACTTAGTTCTAGACATATTGTGTGTCAAAAGTTTTGTTAATTTGTTAAAATGCGGCCACGAGCAAAAGAAAATTTTCGTTGGTCCCTTTAATTTGACGATGCATTCTTATGCAAGAATACGAGAAATTTAGTTTTAGAGATGTGATCAGGTTGAAGTGCGACCTGGACTTTGTGCTATGAATTTAGGAATTTTTTGAATTTAGATATTTAGAAACCTAGGTTAGGTGTCGAAAGATTTTGTTCTTTACTTCGATATTATATTTGACGTGAATAACATCATTGGAGATGGTTGTGGTTCTGTGCTATTAGTTCTGTGCCGCATCGTAAACTTCCTATCGCATGTCATCTAGAACACATTTATTTTTACTTTTAGACACACTTTTTCTATTGAAGTATGCATTAAAAAACGAACGCTATGGCACTTCCAATTACCTTTCTGGTCCAGGTAGCATATCAGCCTAACACGTAATATTTCAGCCAATATATCTCGAGAACCAAGCGAGATATCAAACAGTTTTATTCTTTACTTTCAATTTGTTTCGTTGAGTTCTATAAGATTCCGTCATCATATTGTGGCGCTAAGCTAATCATAGGACTACCAATTTGTACATATAGGCCCTACAAAAAGACGCACGCAAATAAGCGGGCAAATGTTAGTAGTGCTATAAACGTGGGAACTGAATTTTTTAAAATGTAAATATGAAGAACCATGGAATTCTTACATTGTTACAACAGTTTTCAAGCAGTCCTACTAATTATATTCCTATCTTTAGCAACCGTTAAACAAAGACTACATTTTTTTAAATTTTATGAGTCCCATAGTTTCCAATTTCACCACAAGCCTTTAACAATTTGCGTCGAGATTTTTCAAATATGTATTTTTCTCAATCTCAGTCACACAGATATTTCTTACCACATTACAAAATTGATTTTTTTTTTTTTTGGTTCATGATTCCCTCAGTAATTTTAATTTACTCGTTGTCTTCTAATTATTAAAATTATTTCTTATGAGTCTCGGATCCTTAGAACAACAAATTGAACTTATACTCTGCAATAACGATTTTCCAACAGAAGTGAATGACGGTTATTTTTTACAAGCGGACCGAATATGCGGATCAATAGATTTTGTTGTTACCTTCTTTTCAGTAGACAGCTATTGTGCACAGAAAATTTAAATTTCATATTAACGGTTTGTGCTAATTGTTAAGACGTTATGACCATTACGATTCGGTCACCAACAAATCTAATAGTTGCCAACATATTTTGAGTACAATATCTCGATTAGCTTTATTGCATTTGCATCAGTTAGGACTAACCACATTCGCTTATTTTTAAATCCTCCACGCTTAAATGCTCATCAGCGTTGTGTTGTTCGCTAATGATGATGTTTGGTTTCTTTGCCGGCACAATCTGAGTTTTATAAAGGTTATTGTACGTTACTGAATCGTTTTAATTTAGTCTGTACAACATTAAACTTAAGATCCCTGACGATGGTCCGAGGCTTTCGTCGAAACGTCTGACAATAGTGGGGTCAAATATGTACGCGATGAAACTCAGCATTATAACATAAATATTAAAATTGATTTCCAGACTTGTCGCGTTGGGCAGGATGCGGATTTGAATCTCAACTCGACCATAAATGTTTTAGCTTTCAATCGTTTCCCTAAGTACCTGTCGTTGAAAACTGTAATATTTTCTCAGCATATGTTCTTCAGAAAATTATTAACACTCTGCTATATTAGACTTACTAAAACAAATCTTATGTGGTCTTAGCAACAGGTAGGCAGAATTTTTTTTTACCACCTGTAACGCGCGTGTAGTGAGTTATCCAAATACGCCAGTCGTGCAGAGTGAAGGTGCCCTACAGTGAGCCATGCAATCCCAACCACAGAGCGCCCCGGCCAACTTCGCGTGAACAATGCACAGTTTCTCGAGTGGTGAAGGTCAGTTAAAGGGACCGTGAAACGCACCAACACTGAGATTCGAAACAGGAAATTCATTACAGCGATAGTTACAGCGCTAAGCAAAAAGTAAATCAGGACACCCAAACGCTTCAATGCCCTTTTGCTAAGTAATTCACACATTGGACTTCGTTTAATGAATGTTGAATTTTCATCACGAATAGACCTGTGTATGTTTGTTGATTATAGTAACCCATATTTTGTAGGGTCATTTGTAGTTGAAATCCAGAACACTGAAATTTAAATTTTAATGCGTTGTCATGGAAGGACAGCGAGTAAGTCAGCCGTAAAATTTACTATGGAACACAGGCCACTTGGTTTCTTTAAACGTTAGACAAAAAAACTACAGGAACTTCGTTTTTCTGGTCGAGAATAGTATGTTAATCCTGCAGAACACGAATATAACAGAATTGTTGAAACATGCTAATTAAATCAACATTCCGTCGTATAAGATTCTTGATTAAATCCAGCTAGTTCACTTAAGAACTTATAATTCGTACCAGTATACGTGAAACATTTTTCAATTAGAAGAGATATGACTTTCTTCAATTAAAATAACATTATAAAATGCGTTGGAGTAGAAATTATATTCTTGAAAGCTTAAAATTCAAGAAGTGGGCAGAAAAGAATAAAGCAGACTTAAGTGAGCTAAAATTTAAATACTCGTAAATTATTTGGTTGCACTGTTGTATAAGAATTAATTCATTGAAACAATCATGTTCTTGTTATAAGACTGCACTTGTACGTACATTACATAAAAATAGTGAGTGACATCGAAGTGGGGTTAATCTCGATGTACTATAATTTCCTTACAGATGCAGTGTATAAAATGGTTAAATACTTTGTCATGTATTTTTCTAAACTGTCTGCTAACACAGAACAAAAAAAGAAAAATTACAAAATGTACGGAGCCTGCTTCGGAATTGCAGAAAAACCGAAGGGGAAAAATATGTCTACTAACACGGCGGACAAAAAATCCTAATCATTTTCAAAATACCGTGCGTAAGAATTCACAAACTTGTCGCAACATTCGCTGTATTTTTAGAGGCATTTCACGAATGCACCATAGATTACTCAGTAAGGGCGTGCTGTGAAGTTATGCTGTACCTGCAGACGGTTCCATTTGAGGTTTTCGGAAGTGCTTTGAGTGTCTGAAAAAATAAGGGAAATTTGGTATTTGATCAAAAAACATAAGGAACACGTTACTTATTCTAGCATGAGAATATGACATATCTCCCATGGTTTCCTTGCTTCCTCGGAGGAGATTAGAGTTCCATAATTTTTAACCGAATTAATATCTATACACTGAATTTGTAATATCAACATTTCTGTAATCTATATTCAGGTAAATAATAAGATTACATTGTTAATAAATTAATGTTTTTGACGTTATTTCAATGACTTATGTTCGGGGTGGCGTATAATGCATGTTGAACAAATATATACAAAGAACACTTAGAAATAGACGCTCAATATTCTGTTCCTTCGGGAGACTACGAAATTACAGACTTAATTTCACTCTTTCATTGTGTGTGTACTTTCATTTTAAGTTTATATTCTATTAAAAAAAAACACCATCGATTGCGAGTCTCTGTGGATTGTTGAAACCAAGTGGCAATAATACGAAGCTTGGAAATGTGGAGTGAAGTAAACAAACAGTCGTCGTGGACCTCTTATTTTTTGGAGTAAGGTGTTCTTAATGCTCACTCGTGGCGAGGAGGCCCCAGTTTTATGCCCTCGTTAGGAGCTGTTCGGAGGCGATATGGGTAGTTAAGAGAGCGCCAACACTTGGCGAGCGAGGCCGACTGAGCCTCGCCGGGTAGGCATCCAGCAGTCGATACTGCGGCGGCGCTGCTCGTCGCGCCGGTCCACGTGCTCGTGACGTCACGGGGCGGGCGGCGGGAGGGGCCGGCCCGGCGGCGGGCAGCGGCGGCTCCGGCGCCGTAAACAGCCGGCTGGCCCGCCACGGCATGCCACGCCGACCGACATGCAGATGATCCTGGTGGCCGGAGGGTGAGTACCTCACGCACGCACACACCTGCTGTCCGCGCGGGCCGCTCCGGTCGACGCGCGACCGCACGCGCGGGTCGCCGCGGCGCGGCCGTCGCCACCAGAAATAAGCTGCCGCCTACGCATTTCGGAAGGCCTCGCCTGGTCCCGGATTGTAAATATGGACGCGCCGATGGGGAGGGGGGTTTGTGGTGGGGAGAGTGGAGGAGGAGGAGGAGGAGGAGGTCGACGCCGGCGTCTCGGTGCTCCGCGGCGTCCGCACAGTGTCCGGCGGCGTCTGTTAGGCGTCCGCGCAGCCGTCTCGCGGACCATGCAGTATGCAGATGATACTGGTGGCCAGCGGGTGAGTAGCCGGCCACTGTGCTGTGGATCGTCTCCCCACTGGCTGCCTGGCTGACGCTTCTACCTGCTACGACGCCCGAGCTTCCAGTGTGTCAACGCCGCCACCTCGCCGCGTGACACGCAGTGTGTGTTTGTGTGTGTGTGTGTGTTTGTGATCCGCATAGTGGAAGTGCGCCTCCGTCCGCCGTGGTGACAACTCGAAACAGTTGTAGTGCTTTTCTGTTTGGTGTATCTTCTGCTGGAGAAAATAAAGTGCCGTTATTTGCAAATCGTACCTGCAGAACGTCATTCTGATACCGCTGCTCAAAGTAGTGTTGTTGCATGTCGCCTATATAAAGTGCTTTATGTGCAGTAGAAACAGCTTTTAACAAGCAGTATATGTTAAAGCATGGTATATATAACAGCTTAGAAGCTGTGTGCAGTGAATTAAATTTTAAAAAATGTGTATCTATCGTCGCGTATGTGGATTCTATGCAGCTGGAGGTGTAATACGGTGTTAATGAATAAAGTTCTGAACAAGTGAGCTGCGTTTGCGCGCGCACGTTGAGGGCGCAGCGATAGCTCTCCTGACATACCCGCGTCAGCTATTAGGTCACGAACTTACATTTTCGTGCACCGCAGCAAGTGTAACTGATTCTGATGAGTATGTGGAGTAACATGCGTAAGATATATCACGAATCCATCGACCTGCTTGCTTATACCAAAATTTAGTTCTATGGTTACCTCAGTTCCTTTGTTCCTCAGGGGTCTCGTTATCGGTATTATAAGTATAAACAACATTCATAAAAAATACGTACAGAATTTTAAATTTCAGAACACCCCTAACATGCCGAGATAGCAATTAGTAAAGATATTTAAGCCTTAAATGATGTAAACAACGATCAGCAAAATAAAGGTGATAAAAAATAGGTATGACATGAGCTGAAATCTGCTCTCCACTCTTCAGCACGTTATGATAAATTGTAATGTCCGAGATTAGCTGTAGCTTCAATGGATTTTCCTATTTCCTTCGTTTTATGATCCAAATTTACAGCGATGTTATGCTGGGGATTTATGGCAGGTATTCCTCTACGTCGCCTGGCGAAACACTTGTTCCTTTACAACATTCGTGACGTTGTATGGAACGGTCCTAAATCTTTTTACGATATGAAAACGTTAGGGACGATTTCTTGTATGTTGTTACCTGAGTAAATGTCAACTTTCGTATAAAGTAAACTTGAAAACGGTGTGTCTTGTTAGTAAACATTTTTCACTCGGTCATACTCTTTCGTTTAACTTAGTTCAGAATTTAACAATGGATTAAATACTATTTTCGAAATTTATATAATTCTATTGTAACACAGTGCATTTGAAAATAGATAATAAAAAATGATAATCAGCATCCATTCGTAGTTTTCTGTAGGTACAAATAAATTCACAGAATAAATATAATAGAGAATTAAACAACGTTGAAAAAGGAAATGCTATCATTAAGTAAATTTCTTTTAATTTCGTATTTCTTTAGTATATTATTACGTTAGACCAGATTTTCTTCTTTTTACTATTTAGTACAACACCGAAAAGTCAGTGCATTCTGACGGATATGTAAATCCAATGCAAATAAGGAAACTTAAATCCCTAAGTGCTTTTAATGATTATGAAACTGAATTTGTTCTTTAATAAAATCTGATTTCAAATTATGCATTACTGATAACTGCTTTTCTCTAAAATTACGAAGAAATTCAGTTTTTGCAATATTCTTATATCTGTTTATAATAAAGTCAAAATTTGAAAAGTTGAAGTTTGAAAGTACGGTGCAACCGTTAGTTATTAGTTTTACACGTTTTAACTTCATAAAAATTATATAAGTGGGATATTATTTTATTTTTACAATTGATACAGTAATATTGATACAAACTGTAACATAGGTATTAAGTACAAGCAATGAGTTAGTAAATAAATTTCTCGCAGTATGAAATTATGCAATTAATAACAGTCTTATAATAGACCATGAACTTAAACCGTAGAAATTAAATTAATAATTTTCTCAGTGCGTTCCTTTGTGGTTTCGTCCGCTCTTCTGTCACATACCAGAATTATTGTTGAGCTATCTATTACTCATGGATGACTAATATCAACTTTATAATTTAATTTTAACTTCTAGCAGTAATATTCGTAATTAATATTCCAACCGCAAGTGAAAAAAAGAACACTGACCTTCCATATCTAATTTCACTAACAAATGTCGGAATGTCAACATACTATACAGTGCAATTAATCTTTATTCATTGAATAATATATTAATGTAGGAAAAATGCTGATTATTATAATTGTGTTAATGATTATTTAACGTTATATTTTTTTAAATATTGCATTAATATTTCAGTATTGCATTTTAAAAATATTGCATGCCTAAAATAATTTGCGTAGATCACTTGTTTTAAACTATAGTCGATCAACTCGAATGAACTTGAACGTGAGTCATTGCATCATGGAAGAAAGAATAGCATAAACAACAAAGAACCTTGTTTATATATATGTAATTGTTAACATAGATTTAGGGAAGCACAGATTGTTTTAACGGGATGATTAATACCGTCGGTCAATGTTAAAATGTAGGTACCAAATAAAAAATTTGCTGCAAAATCGTCTGTATCTTTTATTTTGAGTGGAAGGTAAACTTAATTTTGGGTAATTAGTTTTCCAAAGAAGGAACAGTTAGACAAACTACACAAATATATCTTTTACATATGTGGAGTGAAATTATTAAAATATATTCATAACATACGCGTACAGATATTTATGCAACGTCCAAGATGATTATATATGCAGATTTATAGAATGCGTGGAAAAGAATCTGAATTACGTACACTGTGATTTCTATTGGTGAAAACTTCCTTTGATTTTGAATTAAAATGGAAATCTTTAGTATAAAATCTTGCCAAGTTTACTATGTTAAGTCGCCATACCGCATTTCACTCTGCTTTCTATTTGCTGTTAACCCTTAAAAATTCTGTATGTATACTTCTGAATGTATTAACTTTGCTGTACACAATCTTAGTAACATTCTCTTCAACTGGTACCACTTCAAGTGTTGTAGTAGTCCCAGACAGGTTTTATTTGAGTTTTATGTGGGATGCCTCATTTTTCTGCGACACGAGCCAATGCAGCCTTTATAGGATTCTCTACGTTCCTTTTGAACACGAAGAGAGCGGTAAGACTTAGTTGCGTGAGTTTTGTCATCATCCAGCACGTTGGGAACCGTAATGGCGACTTTCCTGCCAGTAATGGACCTCTCTACAGACTGAATCGTCAGCAACAGGCGAACCCACCAAGACTTTTACGACCGGACATGAAATTGCCTGCAGCACTCCGGGGTAGCGGTTAAGAAAGAGGGACAGTAAGAGGCGAACCGACCCACAAACAAAATCAAACAAACGAAACTAACGCAGAATTCGTATGTTCCCCTTATACCAATAAGATGGGAAAAATAGTGTACACTGCTTCAGGAAAAACAGAATATTATAAAAACTATTTAAAAGTTAAACCATTATTTAATAATAAACACTAGTGAAATTGCGGTTGCAAGTTTTGTTCATTTCGCCTATCGTCTTGGTATCTTCGACGATCTCTGTAACATCTTCGCAAATTATTAATTTTGTACAGACACAGTTGTTTGGATGTTATAATAACTACATTTATGAACATGTATTTTGTGGCACATTTGCAGTTGTATTTCTGTCGTGAGGTGTGATATGTGCCTGCAACTAGCATGCCATTTCCAGTGTTGTGTATGGTTAAGCTAGCTGGAGGCAGTTAAGATAATTATATATATAACATTGGAAGTGGAATGCTGGGTGAAGGCACAGGGGAACAGGTAAGTAACACTCCTCACGATAGAAATGCAATTGCAACTACTAAATAATACGTAAATGTAATTGTAATAGCATTCAATCAAAGCCTTCAGTACAAAATTTATAAACTGCGAACATATTACAGAGATCATTAACAATACCACGAAGTGTGGCGCAACAAGTCTGAAACAAGCAATAACTCCAACAACAGATTCATAGGTGATTTTTACTTAGTAGGCTAATAATTCATTACTTTAACAAGCAACTTCAACAATTACATAATTTAACTTAATTGTAATGAAGCATTTACATTACCGAAATCTATTAATACTTCCTTAATTACTTTATAGCATTGTATCATCCTTTGATCTATTATGTGAATTTACTTTTCTGAACGATTTAATAATGTTGTTCTAATGACACGGCAACTAATCTCCACATTATTTACAAGAAAACCGATACATTAACAGCTTCGTCGTAAGCAATCTGCAAAATAAATTGCGTGATTATTATGTGTTAGTCATTAATTTCTTTAACTAACAAAGACATCTGCATATTTACAAGTAATTTAAAATTAATCTGAGCGCTAATTTATTAATCAGAAGACGTATACTTCCTAACAAATGATATGAACCATACTATTGAAGATTCATGCAATGAATTTTTATATAGTTTGGAATCCGTTGAACAACGATACGCATTTAGCCATTTTATCAGCATGATACAACCAGTTGTCACCCCTCCCCCCTCCATTTTTTGTTTGTATCAGGGTTGCACAGATGTTAAGACTTTTTATTGTTTCTTTATTCCAGGTGATACATATAGTTTTATGACCCATGATGTGAAAATATCAGTCTTCTGTTCCATTACTCCAAAATTTTGTGCTTGATAACGGAATTTCTAATGCCTGTTTGTGTTTATTTCTTTAATGTATTTTATGTTCCTACATCTCTAACAAAGAAAATGTCATCTCACATGTTAACACTTCAAATTTGTTTCAAACTGTAGTAGCTCTTAAATAGTACGAAGAAGCGCGTAATTATGTATTTGAGCGTTTGTGTCAACTTTCGACCGCAAGAGCGCAGCACAGTAGCAGGCCGCAGATGGTCAGCTGTGTCTGAGATTAGGAGCTGAGTCGCGTGTATTTCGCCTACCCAAGCGTGGTGGTGATGCCATGAATAAACCAGAAGGCTGATTTACTTTTTACTCTTGTATTACAAGTTTTCCTGCACTTTTTCTATAAGAAGTTTTTTCATAAGGCAGAATTGCTTAGCGAAGTTTTCACCAAGATTCATACTGCGTAGAAAAATTAGTTTCTTCTATGTGTTATGTTTTGCCTTTTCTTTAAGTCCTAGCAATTGATTACCATGATACTGTCTTCAATAATTTAAAAGTGACATCTACCACTTTTCCCGTATTCTGTTATCATATGGGAACTATTTCTTAAAGTAGTTTTTATTTTTTTTCACTAAATGTTCCGAAGGACAAGAGTTTCAATACAATGTTAGTATTAGTGAAGAAATTCAGCATCCTGTCTATTCCCATTAATAGTTTACCATAAACTGACACCAGATTTATTAGTGCTTACAATGCTCCCTTAAGATCGCAGTACTAGAATAACAGCTATTGTTATTAATTTCTCTTTGACTCTCCTAAACCAACATTCATCACTACAACAAACTTTAATCTTAATATCACTAAACTGACAATCCTAATGCATATTCTTCTACAAATTAGCTATCACAAAATCTAGTGGAAATAATTTTACTATTTAATATAAATCAACGCATAATACAGGATTTTTGGAGTCATATGTAAATATTTCAGACCTTATTGTTGTATTGTCCGTGTATAATTGGTTTAATTTTAGTTATATCAAGGAAGAATAAATATTGATGTAAAACACGCGAGTGCTGAATGTTTACAGAACTGACTCACTGTAAACAGTTATAATACAGCTTTAAATTGTCTGAATTATAACATAGAAAATAGTCTAGTACCTTAAGCAAAACTTAACAGGAATTAATTAATTTAAACTGTTTTTATTCAGATAGTCTATAATAATCCCAACAATAAATTAAGTATTTAAACATTCGTAAAACTTGAATTTACACGGAAAAATAAGAAGTTTTTCTAATATCAAATGACTAATATTGTTGTTGCAAGAAGATTCCAATACCTATTACATAGTGCATATGCTTTTGTTCTTAGATTGCTCTAAAGTTCATAAATGTTACTGTTGTATTGTTTTACAAGTGTTTAACTAAGCACTTTTTTCGTGTTTTGTTGTGTAGAGAATTATGTAAAGCAACTCTTATATAAACTGATTAAAATATCTTAAGAATTATCAGAACCCAAAGACCACTTACATAATTTAAAAATGTTATTGGATTAATTTTTTCAAACTTTAGTAGAAGAAAAGCTGAAAATTAATTAGCTTGACTGTAGGACGCAGGCAGTCCGGATCGTAGGATTCTTTTGTTGTTTTCTATACATAAACCCCGCCGTTAGTAGGAAACAATGTGAACGATGATTCATCGGGCCAATCATCAAGTGTCTAATTTTTATGATCGTGGCACCACTTGTTTCGCAGCTTAGCATTGGTAGCCGTTATAAGGGGTTTTGCAATTGCAGCCCTCCCATGAATGTGATCTTTGTGGAGCTCCTGCCATAGCGTTTTTGTCGAAAAGGTATTACTCAGGTGTGTGTTGAGTTCTGCTGTCACTTTTGCCGCGATAGTTGTGTGTTGTCTGACCACAATCCTTTTTAATGTTCGTTGGTCTCTCTCGGTTAACTTTGGTTTTCGTACATTATTCTTCTTCGCCGACGATGTTTTACCATGTTTTGTGTGTGCTGCCATTACCGTGGATACTGTCGCTAGTGACACGTTATACAGCACAGCTGTTTTCGTCACAGACGCTCCAACGATTTGCCCTCTTTCGAAGTCTGAGAGATCACGCATTTCACCGATCGCTTCTTATAACCGTCGCAGAAACAAAAGCGAATAATACACTGACACATAACCTATTAGACGTGCCGCAGTACAAGCGCGTCGCAGTATTCACGCGGAAGTAGTGGTGCGAACATGCAACAACCTGTACTCCATCGCATGGTGTTCATATTATTTTGTCCAATCTCTGTATATGTAAAAATTTGGAATACGTATCGAAGAAAATTTGAGGGTTTTTTCCATTGGGAAGGGGGGGTTTGTTGAAATGCTTGAAACACGGCTAGACCAAACATTCGCCTACATAGTAAAATTGATTCCGTTACTTGGATCATTTCATTAAGCAACAATTTAGTATGAAGCAGATATTTCCTTTCATGCAATGCGGCTGTTAAATACATTTATTTGGTATTTTGCCGATTTTATTTTTATCTGTTGTTTAATTTTACCATCTACCTAAAGCAGTATAGAGAATAAAATTGCAAAATAATGAAGTACCTTTCACAGCTTTAACTCTCTTATGAATGTGTTATTTACGAACAGTTACGTAAATTATCTTGATACATCTCTCCTTCAGAGTGCCTGTTTCGAAAGCGAACTGTGTTAAGAAATGTGTGTAACACCCTTTTTTATTTTTACTTTTTTGCTTATGGTTTTAAGTCGACGTCGATTTCATCAATGGCGGGAAAGAACTGGGCACAAGGAAGTGAAATGAATTCGACCATGGCCTTTTGACAGGTACTATCCCGGCATTCGCCTGGGGAAACCACGGAAAACCCAAATCTGAATAGCCGGACGGAGATTCGAACCCGCGTCCTACCGAATGCGAGGTCAGAGCGTTATAACACACCCACCACGCTCTGTGCACAACGCATGTACGCGACATTTATGTGTGTGTGTGTGTTTAAAACTCACTGAGCGGGGAGACAGAGATCATTAAAACTCGAGAGTGTATTCTGTTACCGGTCCTGCCACCTGGAAAGAAATCAACCGTAGCAGTTTTAATGAATACGTAAATCGATATTCGCTGGAGAGCGCGTGCCCGCGGTGCCGTCAGCTGCGGTGCGGGCGCCCCGTGCGTCGGCGGCGGCAGACGGAGGAAGACGGACGCCGGGCGCCGGGTGGCGCGGTCGATGTTAAGTAACGCTCCGGCTGCCGCCGCGGCGCTCCGGGCCGTCGGAAATAGCAGCCAGCTTGGACGACCTCCGGCAAACGGCCTCGGCCGCCCACCGTGACGTCACGCACAGTAGGTCGGCGGCACGCCGCCGCGTCAACAACTAGCGTCTCGCGGTGCCTGGTGAGAGCAACACGACTTGGCCATATCGATGACATTAGGCCAAAGACTCTCACTCGGGTTCAGTGGACGTGGATATTGGGAATATGTCTATCATGACCTACACTACAACAGTATCTTACAGGGTTGGTGGTTGAGTAGGGATGTGAGTGCCAGCGCAACAACGTAACCGTAGTAGCGCCTAATTCAGATGACACTATGTGTTATCCGTGTATCCTTTCTCGCAGAAATCTGCAACGGACGCATGTACGTATCTCATCTACATCTACATAATTATATACTCTGCAATTCACAAAACTGTGGGTGGCAGAGGGTGCTCAGCACCAAAGCTAATCTGTTTGTTGTGCATTCCAATTCCTAATGGTACAAGGGAAAAATGAATTCATATAAGAATCAGAGCGGAAACTTATTTCTCTAATCTTATCTTTCCTGTCACTCCGGCTCAAATAGGTTGGTGGAAGAAGTATTTCACTACACTCGTAAGTGAAAGAGGGAGTTTACCAATAAGTTTAAACGAAACTTGCGTCGTCTATCTACCAGAGACTCCCAATCTAATCTACTAATCAGTTCTGTGACGCTTTCATAAGGACCGTAGCAAGCGGTCACGAATCGAGCGGCTCTTCTCTGTACTTTCTCTATACTTTCGATCAATCCCTTACGAAACGGGTCCCAAATGGCATAACAATAATCCAAATGTGGGCGCACAAGAGATTTCTACGTTGTCTCCTTTGTTTGTTCATTACAATTTTTCAAGATTCGAACTATGAATCGCAGCCTAGAATTTGCTCTACCTATTAACGAATTAATGTGTATGTCCCATTTCATGTTCCTTTGTACTGTTACTCCCAAAAATTTCATAGAACCGACCATATCAATAACTGAACTGTTTACCTCGTATTTCTGAACAATCGGATTCTTTTTATTAGTTATGCTCATTGTCTTGCACTTTTTACAATTTAGAGTAAGTTGCCACTCAGCGCACCAAGCCAAAATAACATCCAGATCGCGCTGAATTTCTAAGCAATCGGCCAAATTTCTTACTTCCCTATAAATAACCGCATCATCAGCAAACAATCTAAAAAGGATTTTCATTTTGTCTCCGAGATTGTTTATAAAAATTAAGAAAAGAAGTGGTCCTCTTACACTTCCTTGAGGTACACCCGATGTAACATCTAGATTAGAAGAACTTTCTCCTTCAACGACGTCAAACTGCGACCGACCAGTATATATCAATATACATACCACATAAACCACGACTTTCTGTTCAATAAGTTTGGATTTACATTACCAAACAGGCAAGTCTGAAAAGAAATTAATTTTTTTAGTATTTGTTCTAACTGCTTTAAGTACGATGTTTTTGGAATTCATTGTTAAATTCACTCTTATAGTCAACCTTTTATGTTTCAAACTATTCAACCGGTGCAGAAATGCTAAATTTTCAAGTTTTAATTTAATCGCAGCCCTATCCGCTATGGGTATAAAAGGTGTTTTATCTTATACACAACGGAAATGGGGACACAATTTCCAAATCCAAAGTAGCACTAGTAATATTAAGCATAAAATCATAAAACACAACAAAATCAATGATATAGGAAACACGCATTATATTTCTTAATGTGATGCGACATTCAGTTGATATTAAACAATACCAGAAACACGTAACCTTTCTTTCGGCAAATTATCGTAAAATAATACAAGGTTTTTCTCTTTCTAATAGGCACAAGTTTTAGTAAAATTTCAGCTACGTTCGTCTAATACCAACGGATTCGCTAAGTAATGTGTCAAGATCCTACGGACACAACAAAAACACAAATGTATCAAAATCTAACGAGCGTCTAATCTTACATTCCACGTTCAACTCCAAAAACATGTAGATAAGAAGTAAGTTAGTGAATTTATTCGTCTTTACCAGAGAAATACAAATATTCATTGCAAGTAAATTGCGAAACATCAGTTCCGGCAATTGAACGGGCAGAAACAGACTGAAATTTCGAGACAGAAATTTAACCTATGTTCGGTAAAATATTGTTTGTATACGAACCTATTGTAGAAGTGATCTGTAATATGACTCGCTGACGACAAGGTCTCTATAGTCGGGAGAGGGATGGGCAAGGAACAGCAGAGAATTTGACAATTTTACACGTGACCTGTCTTGGCATTCTCCAGGAGTGGTTTCCGTAAATCACGGTAAACCTAAGTACAGATTCACGGGCGGGGATTTGAACCCGCGTTCTCCCGAATGCCAGATACCTGGCTCGGTGTGGGTTTGTGAAGAATCAATTTTTCGCATTCGTGAGGGCGGCGGTTCGAATCCCTGTCCGGGAATCCAGATTTGAGTTTTCCATAGTTTCCCAAATCACTACAGGCAAATGACGGGATGCTTCCTTCAAAAGGCCATGGTCGAATTCCTTCCCATTCCTTTCCCCCCATCCTTTCTCGTCTCCAAAGACCACGCTCTTAAGAGACGTTAAGCAGTAAAAAAAACTATTTTGGTTAGTCATGAAAAATGCATTCTTAAAACCTTGCTCACTTGTGGAACTACCCTATACGTGAAATTATACTTTGTGATAATCGAAAGCACTAAACAAATCCTTAATGATGATTGCGTCAATGATTAATGTAATTGAAAATTTTAATCTTTATATTATTTACTATTCTCATTGGCTATGTACTCATTGATTTGTTGCCGATAACCTTCTACTTCTAGCTGCATGTATAGCTACTGATATATCCTGGGGCCAACTGTAAGCACCTCATCATAACTATAAACATTATTTTAGCGTCTGTAAATCGTCGCTGTTATTAGTACTCATGTCATTAGCAATGCGACCACTAAATTCTAGTTTCTATTTTACTTTCGATCTGTGTCATCGTTCTCTTTTAATTATTTTCCTACCAGAATGGTAAATTCTACTTTTCCATCCCTCCAAATGTGCCCCATCCATAGTTTCCTTTTTTACCGTCAACTTTGTTCATAGTCCGCGCCCCTGTCCTTTATTTTTCCGAACCCTTGGAGACTATGAGCTAAATTGATACCAGGTAATACTTCAATTTTTGTTCATTAAGGGGCCCGAAACCATAAAATCTAAGATACAGTTTGTAATTACAGAAATGGATATACATTTCTGTAAATTGCAAGAGACGATAAGCTTGGGTAAGTTTGTTTCCAAATGGCTGAGTAGTGTGATCTTAACATAACACTGTACTTCTGTTATCAGTTATACCTCTATACAGCTGGACCTTCCCGCTGTTTCGTCTCCCTTCGTAGTTATTTGTTTGAAAGTTGGACGCGTTCTCCTGACCAGTTCCTATCTGCTCTCTCTACAATCGCATCAGAAACTTCGCTCAGGTCGGCTTTAGTCCAAGTTAAAACGTTCCGTATCATTCACTAGCGTGACATCAAGCTCCATTGAATAACGATTCAAGGAACGGGAATACATCTAAAAACAAGAATGACTAACCGTTCAAAGGTGAGGTCTGCCCCACGCATTAAACAGATGATTTCACTGAGAAACTAACTAAGCATCTATTCAGCCCTTTGCCATTAAAGTAGTCGCTTCCAGAGCTCCAGCGTCGAATAAGAGTTTCTGGAGCACTGACAAACCTCTGTTCAACAGATTTTGGTATCATAAATGGTCATGATGGAGCTCTATCAGGTGAATGCAAAGGATAGGTAGATCTAAAATTGTGGTAAAAAACTCTGGACAAAAGCACAAAACGCATAGGATTTGGTGATCGTGCAAACTTTTTTTTTTAAAAAAAAGTATGGCTTTACGCCTCGTCGATGGCTAAGGTCATTAGAGGCGGGATGGGACTGGGGGACAAGAAACGGGAAGGCATTCAGCCATGGCATTTTTGAAGGAAGCATCCCGGCATTCGCCTGGAGTGATTTGGGTAAACCACGGAAAACCCAAATCTGGATGCCCAGACGGGGATTCAAACCAGCGTTCTCCATAACGTGAGGCCAGAACGTTAACCGTTCACCCACCACGCTCGGTATCGTGCAAACTAAGGGAATACAACCGCAAAATCATAAATATGGCAGTTTGTATTTTTTCTAAAAAAAAAAAAATTCCTGCACTAAAGTCATTACATATAAACCAATTATCCAAGTATCATACGCAGTTTCAAATGCCTTAGCGGCGCATTTGGCCAGTGGAAAGTGATCTGACTGGAAGTCAAAAGATCTTTTGTTTGAACTCCGGTCACGGCTCGAATTATAACACACACTTACCATGACCTCCAGTTCTGGATCTTCGTCAAAGAACGAGAGGTGAATGTGACTTCCGCTGTGAAAATTCCAACTGCCGAACTACCTCGAGCATCCAAATGTTCTAATGGGTTAAGTTTTTGTGCAGCGGTAACTGATATATTGACATTGACATTTTAACTCAACAAAGAAACTGATGTAAACTTAAACACATGGCTGGGTTAAATTCTTGCAGTTTGTTTCGAACAAATAGCGATTAAGTTAAAGGCTGTAGTTTCAATTCCAGGCGAACGCGGAGGCTTTGAAGAAACGTTTTCTCTGACCCTCGTGTGCCTAAAGTGAGGTGATATAATCTTTGTGACAGTTTACTGTATGTAGGTAGAGTAGGGCCTATATATGAAAGAGAGTTCCATGAGAATTTTGTATTTGGCTGAAACAAGGTATTCGAGACAAAACTTTTCCATCACAGCTTTATCGCACGTTGATAGATAGTTGTAAATATCTTTTACTGAGAATCTATCACTTTTTTTATTGTTAATTACGAGCTTCGGGGAGTGAAGCAAAACTTCACAAAACGTTAGTTCCTATCAGCAACCCGTGTGTTGCTCTTCTAAATGCAGTGTAATAGTTGGTAAAGGATGAAAATGTTTCATTTAATCAGTGAAAACAGCGAAACAAATCATTTCTCTTCGTGTGTTGATTGAACATAAATAAAAAGCTGTGATCCTTACAATCAAGAAATGTAAGAAACGTTTTTGCTTAGTCTTTTAATATAGGTTCTGAAGGATCAACGGATCAAAATAAGGTAAACGGCATCAACGCAAAACGGTAGGGGGATGGTTGGCACAGGTTTTCTACATTTTGATTTTTGCAGCTGATCCTGTGAAAACCGTCCAAATTTTGAACATATCGCTGTAATTTGCATCTATTAGGTTAGATTTCTTGTTTTTTTTTTTTTTTTTTTTTACAATTAGAATATCAAATTGTATGATTGCAGGAAATAGCCAAACAGAACAAGTCGTGGTTGGCCAACCAACACCATACGCGGGGTTGGTTGGACACTGAATGGGGTTAGTTGGCGCCATGGGATTAGTTGGCACAGCCCTATTCCATCGTTGGAAAACAATGAGTTGAGAGAGAGAAAATAAAGAAAACAAACCCGGAATTCGTGGAAATACTTTAAAAATAGTTTACTGTAAGTCATTTGCATATATTTTAATTTAAACAAGTAAGAAAATAGAATACAGAAAGCAAGCGTGAGAGAAACTAAAAAAGAAAATGTAAATATTGAAATTAAATCAGTAGGCTTCATGGCGACGAGGTAGGTTCGTTGAACTTGACTCATTAGTTGTGGTTTAAGAGCTTTTCTCACGTTTTCTTATTTGCACCAAATTTTATCTACTTTTTTATACCACATCCAAAACTTACCTCACTTAACCACAGTTTTGACTAGAACATCGCTTTAGTCCCATAATATTGCGTTTCCTGTATACTCAGCACGATCGCAGGTGACACTGCCAGTTATTCTTGAGTTGAGGCTACTTCAGCTCGGCTTTTGACCTCATCATCATCATCTTCTAGGGAGTTTTTAATTGTGCTAGATAACCCTACCTCCTGCCTAGGGTCTGGCTCATTCCCGTTACTGTAATGTAAAAGAAGACTTTCACCAATCATCTCTGTCAACGTAGCTCACAGTTAGGCCCGACTCCTCACTTGAAATCGTGAAACAGATTTTGCTCTTTGCACTTAGTTTCTTAGTTTTCCTCATTTTTGTCGATGTGCCAACCAACCTCGAACAAAGTTGGCCAGCCTGCCCCAAACACGTTTTTATAACAAAGTTGGCAGTTGTAACAACCACCGTACTGACAATGAATGTTTCAACAATGGAAAAATATGGCCCTTGGTTCAATAATTCAAATGTATTACAAGAGTTAAGCCTATCTTGTGCAGCTTGTGGTACAGAAAACAAATAACATAGTTTAGAAAAAAATACTTACGGAATGAAATTTATGAAAATTGCCCCTCCTTCCCTCACAACTAGAGAACTCACACCATCGTTTTCTTTTGTTTTTTTGGGAAGTAGTTGATACTATGAAGGTCACGTGGTGTACAAGTACAAGTAGTACAAGAATCGATTCTTCTTGTCCATTAATTTTAATTCTATGGGTTTGTTTAAATTAAGAGGTGGAGGGTTTAAAAAAAAAATCAGGAACCTTCCCAGACGTACTCTCTACAACTCAACAGAGTTTCATCATAATCGGATAAAAATTTGTGGGTTTTGATAAATATAATTGGAAATTAAGAAGGAAGGAGGTAAAAGGGAAGAGGGGTGGGATTAGGCTAACCAAATTTACATAGTATTTTTCTGCTTGTTTTAAAGTATACCTGTGTTAAAATTCCTTCAAAATCGGGTAAAAACTGTACCTTTATATATGACACAGTGGCAAAAAATTAAGGGGATGTAAAGGGGACGAAGGGGTTGCATTTTTGGAATCCATATGTAGACAGTATTTTCCTGTTTGTTTTAAAGTATACGTGTGCAAATTTCTATAGAAATAGGATAAAATCTGTGTATTTGTTTAAATTAGGGGGATGTGAAGGGGTATGAGGGATGGCGTTTTTGGAAACCCTACGTAAGCAATATTTTTCAATTTGTTTTAAAGAATTGGTTAAAATCTGTAGGTTTTCTTAATTTATGGGGAGTAGGAGGGAAGAGGAGGTGGTTTTTGGGTGGAAAAGGGGAGAGGGATTAGGTTTTGGTAAAAATAATGTCTATAGTGTTTTTCTGTGTGCCAATTTCCATCAAAATCAGATAAAATCTGTGGGTTTTTTTAAATTATGGGATGCAAGGGGGAAGAGGGGGTGGTTTTGGGGTAGAAAGGGTGAGAGGGATTGTGTTTTTGTAAAATTAATGTCTACAGCATTTTTCTATTTTATTAATAGTATATGCGTGCAAAGTTCCATCGAAATCTGATAAAAAGTGTAGGTTTGTGTAAAAATTAAGGGGCGGGAAGGGGGAAAACGGGGTGCGTTTTTGGAATCCAAATGTAGACAGTGTTTTTCTGTTTATTTTAAAGTATATGTACGCAAATTTCCGTACAAATCGGATAAAATCCGTAGGTTTTGTTAAGAGGGAGAGGAGGTGGTTTTTTGGAAATTTTATTTCTTAGGAACCACCCCGGATGTGCACTCGACAACTCACCAAAGTTTCACCATAATCGGACGAACGGTTTAGGAGCGCATAGAGGACAAACAGATACACAGACAGAGGGTGTAATTAAGGTGGTGGAAAGAGGAGACGGATTGGGTTTTTGTGAAATTAATGTGTACAGTATTTCTCTCTCTTTTTTAAAGTATACGTGTACGAATTCTTATCTAAATCGGATAAAAATGAGGTTTGCCTAAATTATGGGGTGAAAACGTAATGGGGTTGGAAAGGGGGGATGAATATTAGGAAACCATACGTAGGCAGTATTTTTCTGTTTGTTTTAAAGTATAAGTGTACAAATTCCTATCTAAATCGAATAATAAATGTGGTTTGCCTAAATTATGGGGTAAAAAACGTAATGGTGGTGGAAAGGGGGAGAGGGAATGAATATTCGGAAACCATACGTAGGCAGTATTTTTCTGTTTGTTTTAAAGTATAAGTGTACAAATTCTTATCTAAATCGGATAAAAATGTGGTTTGCCTAAATTATGGGGTAAAAACGTAATGGTGGTGGAAAGGGGGGAGAGGGGATGAATATTCGGAAACCATACGTAGGCAGTATTTTTCTGTTTGTTTAAAGTATAAGTGTACAAATTCCTATCTAAATCGAATAAAAAATGTGGTTTTGCCTAAATTATGGGGTAAAAACGTAATGGTGGTGGAAAGGGGGAGAGGGGATGAATATTCGGAAACCATACGCAGGCAGTATTTTTCTGTTTGTTTTAAAGTATAAGTGGACAAATTCTTATCTAAATCGGATAAAAAATTTGGTTTGCCTAAATTATGGGGTAAAAACGTAATGGGGGTGGAAAGGGGGAGAGGGGATGAATATTCGGAAATCATATGTTGGCAGTATTTTTCTGTTTGTTTTAAAGTATAAGTGTACAAATTCCTATCTAAATCAAATAAAAAATGTGGTTTTGCCTAAATTATGGGGTGTTATGGGGAATAGGGGCTGACTTTTTGGAAATTTTTTTTCACAGGAACCTTTGCAGATGCACACTCGAAAACTCTCCAAAGTTTCATTGCAATCTGATAAATGGTATAGGAAACGTTTATATTGGAAAAAGAAAAGGGCTGTTTTAAGGGTTGGAAAAAGAAAAGGGCTGTTTTAATGGTTTTTCCGGCAATTATTCGAATTTTTCTCGCCGTAAAAACCATCCTTGAACTCCAACGAACATTTAAAAAAAAATTGGCCAAATTGGTCCAGGCGTTGTTGAGTTATGCGCTTACCAACATATTTTGCGATTCATTTTTATATTATAGATAATGACCAAAATATATAGATTTTTAGCTATCATTGGTAGTGAATGTGATTAGTTATCATCGGGTTAGGCTGAAATACGACACTTCTATTTTTTTCCCCTAATCTGCATGTCCGCTCCCTCTACTGGAATTGAATACAGTTTTCCCCCTTTTTTTAAACTATTCCTTATATCTTGGCATGTGGTTGGCTTGTACTTTCAAAGAAATGGAACAACTGTTATATTATTTCACATTCAATCCACGAACAGCAAAGTAAACATTCATTCAGCTATCAAAACAGTAGAATTTGATTCTTTACTAATGTATTGAATTGAATTTTTAATTGCGACGGAGTACATGGTCCGGTAATAAATTACCTAGGAAACTAACTACCCCTTTTTGTTATTACATTAAAAGGATCAAATTTCTCCATTTTTGGCAAATTTTTCATCACTTCCCCTGGTAATTAATTACAATCTCTGGCACACTTACCCACAAAAGAAAATTTCACCACTTCCTAATGCATGAGAGCGAATACTAGGTTGTGTCCATTATCTTTTCCTTTCCATACACTACTCCTAAACCTTCGACCAACATCCATCTTGTTCACTTCCAGTACTTTCTTCACTCTCTTTCTGTCTTCCAATGACACCAAGTCCAGCTCCTTTATCATATCAGATACGGACTTGCGGTAATTTTCACAAACAAATCCAGTTGCACGTTTCTACACGTCCTCCACTTACTGTACTAGGTACCCAAACTGTGTGTCCCAAGGAACACCACCATACCAAAGTAATAGTTTGACCAAAGTTATATATTTGTGATGAGACTTGGAAAGATATTTGTATAAGAATTAAAAGTAATGTATGGAAGAGAAACGATGACCATGGCCACAAGCTGGCACTCGATTTCAGACACAAGGGTGTAGGAAGATTGTCTTTTTTAGGTAAGGGGGTCAGGGATTGGAATAAGTTAGCAAGAAAAATGATGAATAATTTACCAAAAATTTTGAAAGAATTTAAAGTTGAAATGTTTTATAGGACAAATGTAGGTGAGTGCAGGAAAGGGGGGGGAAATGGTTTGTAACCGAGCGTGGTGGCGTAACGGTAAGCTTTCTGGCCTCGCATTCGGGAGGATGGCGGTTCGAATCCCCATCCGAGCATCCAGATTTGGGATTTCCATGGTTTCCCAAATCACTCCAGGATAATGCCGGGATGCTTCCTTCAAAAGGCCATGACCGAATTCGTTCCAATTCTTGTCCCCCATCCTTTCCCGTCTCTAAAAACCTCGTTGTTAAGAGACGTAAAACAGTTCAAAAAATAAAAAGAATTTGTAGGGAAATATCCACCGATTCGTGCGCTTCATTGTAATTAAAATTAAATTATATTTAAGGTTTGTAACCCAATTCCGTCATTTCTCTATGTCATCCTCTTATCACCCTCCTCAGTAAATGAAGAATTTTTCAACCTTTTCCTACCATCTGCTCAGTTGAGTTTATTAAGAAAGGTTAATCCAACATACCTTACACTTCAAGCCTTCAACAAGCAATTCTATCCACCCCCCACTTCTCCCACCCACCCCACCCCCACCCCTATATTCGTAAATAATCTTTAGTTCTTATCTGTGTGCCTAATACGTTGACTCTTCTTGGCATTTATCTTCATTCCATGTTGACCTACCCAGTTATAACTCTTTTAATGTAATTCATTAAACAACACTTACCAACTCCCAGAATAATTGGTGCTGAAAGATAATGATCCTTTACGTCATAAACGGGAATAGACTGTCTGGGGTCTATAACATGATCAAACATTAGGGGCTACCAGAGAAGCAGTGGGCATACATGAAAAGCGTCGGTTAAAGCTAAATGAAAGACATTACAAATGCGTTTGTTTGAATGGCTGAAGCACAAAACGTCTGTTTTCTATTATTGGTCAACTGTCGCCTCGATGTAAACGTTCTAAGGAAACTGCTCGTTTTTAAACTCCAATTGTTAGGAATGACGAATGGGCTCAATCTGCTCCACAATCCGCCATAATTTGTGCTTCTATCAAATTTATTTCAATGGAAACCATTTCGAGACGAATTTCGTAGCGTAATTTTGTAAATGGCTTGAAGCAACGTATTCGGAATACCAAATTTAAGTCTGGCTCGTTGCGTTAAGGATAGTTCTGCGTACAGACAATTCAGAAATGCCACATAATCACTGACCTCATTTCGATTGTACAAGGTATTTATCAAAATGCATCGCACCTCTTTTCATCAATCTAACGCCCTTGTTATTTACACAGTTGCATGTTCCACTGACGAGTTAAAATGGATCGTTCACAGCCCCAAGATTTCTCTCTAGTAGCTATCTGTGAAGTTTCCCCAACACAAAGCATTTAAGGTTCCCTACTTTAGTTATTCGCTCCGACGATTTTATTTCCCTACCTGAAGTAACAATGAACACTTCTCTATAACCATCTATAACGGCCAATATAAATAACTGATACATAATTCTATTTATAACAACAGAATACACCTACACCTCCTCCAGCGCGGGATAAAGATTGTTCGGGATAAATTTAACTCACTTTAACACGTCACATATTTTTCTGATTTTGCTGCTAGTGTGATATTTCAGTGTTTTCCAATTTAACTTACTACGTAAGGAAGACTGGAATAGAGATACCGTTTGTTTTGATTTAGGGTAAGAAGGGATATCGCTAAACGGATTTAAAACAGAAAAAAAAGATTCCCGGAGAAGTAATAATCCTCAGGAGCACTTTATGTCACAATATTAGTTGAAGCTTTCCAATTTGTTTTCATCACATTGTTGTGTATTTATTTGTTCGCGGAAGTTATTTGTTTGCTGTATTGAACTATCGAAATTGTACTGGTAGCAGCATGTATTTTAGCTGTGAAGGCGTATCTAGGGAAGATGAAAATGAAGTTATTAGTTGTGAATCCTTTTAAGGAGTAGAATAGTTGATTTCATGTGATTCTACACACATGTCATCCGCGAATGATCACTGGTAATATAACTAGACTCGTAATTTTGTTTCCATTCTCATGTTTAATTTCGGATACAGGTTCATTAGTATCATTAGTTCTTTTTCTATAGTATGATCATGGAATGTTATTCTTTCGTAGTATATGACTCATACCTACAGAAGGCTCCCAAGCCATGATACACCACCCACCGATAATTTTAACAGTCTACCTCAAAGTGGAAGCTTATGTGAGAAATACACTGTCATATGCTTCGAACTTTCTTACATACAATTACAATAAGCAATTGGCTTGCGAGAAATAACTTGCCGCCAGAGTCAAGCATTAGCTGATACATATTTAGTGGTAATAATAAACAACTAAATATGCGGATATTCCTCCCCCCCCCCCCCCTTATGCTTCAGCTTCTCCACGTCGGTCATATCGAGATGAAATATACCATATTTTATTTCTGGGACGCTGGTCTACACAATCTCTGAAGCCTAATGATAATGCGCCCAGTAGCTTTTTCATTCATACCTTCCAGTAAAAGACAAACAAAATTAATTTCTTTTCTGTAGTTTATTGACATTACCAGAAACTCATTTCTGAAGTGAAACCTCTTTGGTCACGGCAGGGAAAAGTACGTTAGCGTGACGCGTTATGTTGGCATGCCCCGCAACGTTCACGCACGTGCGCTTAACGTTCTGCGCATGCGCATTTAACGTTCTGCATGTGCTCACTTATTGATACTTTGATGCAACGGCTACGATAGTATCCGTTTTCTCTTAACCTCATGTTAAACAGTGAGTATTAACTACACCGTTTTGAGTTAGTTCGCCTTAGGCGTTACGTTTTATGTGAAAATATGTATACGTGTGAATAGTAGTATACCTAAACTGTATCGCAAATATTACAGCTTAAATTTCTATAATTATTATTGAAAATCATGTGACGACGTCATCCAGAAGAGTCGCCATTATTACACACTAATACAGGCACCAGCTTTTGTTTGTTTATTTTTCGTTTTTTGTTTATCAGCTGCTTATATATATTTGTTTCATTTATTTACGAGAACAACTTGGACAAGTTCATATTTACTGTACAAATGAAATAAAGATAATATCTTTCGTCCACTCAAGTTGGCAAGAAACTTCAAATACCTATAAAATACACCGGAAAAAAAGTACAGAAAAGAGACAGAAGTTTCACTTCTTGGGCATTTACGCATTGATATATGTACGAGTTTTCTAATGCCTTCGACCTTTATACTGTTTCACATTTATTTATTTATTATTATTATTGTATTATTGTATTTTTTTTCGAACATATCATCCATGCCGGAGGCAGTATTCGATACGGCGTACAGCTTCTGATTTTCCCATAGCGTCTGAAGACGGCCTCCGTGGTCTGTTGATGTGGTCATTTGCGTACCGACGTGGACTGGAGCCAGATCCGCGGGTAACAAAGACGGCACACCGCTGATTGATGGCCGGCGCTATTGTAGCCTTTGTCCGTCAGCAGTGAGCGACTGCCGACTAGGCGACGGCGCAAATCGAAGACGTTTCGGCGCCAATTTATAACTCGCTGTACGCTTTTAGTAATGTCCTTGGGCTCCACATCCATCCTTCAACTTCATCCTGATCTTGCTTAAGTAGAATACGAATCGTCATGAGTTAAGGGACGGTCTTTCTTGTATCCTTTACTCCAGAATCAGAGGTACGGTTGCAGTAGTTATCATGCAAGTATCGCTATTCTGTGATGTGAACGAAAAATCTGTATTAAGGAATGGTGCATTAATATTTAAAATATCTTGGTAATTTAGTGATAATATTTAACTGTTTGACGGTAGAAGATTTTTCACTAATGGAATCACTTTTTGATGGAACTGCTGATGTTTCTTAATATCATCAGAACTTTGACCTTATTGTTTCTTTGTAGAGAATTTCTATAATACAAAGTTGTCCATAATTTGATTTTGTCTTTCCGGGTCACCAGGCAACATGTGCAACAGATATATCACAAGATATCTGTTCAATAAGACAAAGTGTATGATTCCTATGCCCTCCAAATATCTTCTCATGCGTTTGAAGTAGTTTTTGCTTCACGACATCAAAACCCAAAGCGATTTTAACGTCTCGTAGCTGAACAGCAGCATATCCTAAGAACACCACTAATTCTATCGCCACCCTCGCTACAATGTTCAAAGGAGCGTTCCTTAATTTATGATGCAGACACTAGACCTTACTGGTATTAGGAAGTACGTCTAAAGAATATATCGCGAAGCTTTAATATCGTTGGACTCGCACTTCAGAATAATACATACTTCTTGAGACTGTATCTATTCACATGTATGAAGGCGAATCTTGTAACTTAGCTACAGATTCTCCCTGTCTTCTGTTCCCAACACAGTAATTCAAACTTTAATATTTACTTTTGAAAGCGTTGTTATGTGAACTAAATAAAACGCACTGACTGTTCGGAATTGTTGCATGCAATACTAGAATGCGTTGCTGTATTTCGGTGATCCAAAATGAGGCCGAAAAGTTTATAAAAAAACTTAACTCACTAAGAGCAGAAGAAAATATTACTGCAGAACAACAATACTGCATCAGAAATAGTGTCTTGATTCTTTTAGGGTGGAAGGAAATTTATGAAGAAGCTGAAGTAGTGTTGTTGGGTTCATATCATTTTTGTTTTTGCCGGTGCATGTTCTGCAGTTTTTGTTATGATTGATGTCAAAATTTTAACTGGCTTTGAACCATTAATCTCAAGATCTTCGCAGTCGAAATAAAAAGTTCGTGGCTTGAAATTTTTAAAGGCCTTCTGTTGTACGTTCATATGGTAATTGAATACTGTATATTGATTGAAAGTCATTTATATTATTACGGAGCAAGACAGTTTACTGCCGAGAAAAAATTTTCAGGCAGCGAAATGAAGTTAGCTTGTCTTCATTTTAAATAATTCTGTGTTAATCGAATGAAAATCCAATATAAGCATTAAAACAGTTTTAAGTTTGGAGAGATGAAAAAACAAATAACACAGTTTTAAGAATTTCCATAGTTTCTTTTTCCTGTCATAGTACACGTTTCTGTGCTTCTCACGTATATAAAGAATTGTTGACAGTGTTGCTGAAAAAGCCTGATATTTTATTCTGTGAACATTTTTCAAACTATTTTTTTCGTGCCGGTTAATAACAACAAATATTTCTGCTATGTCATTAGCAGTGGTAAACAACAAGGTGCTAATAAAAACACATTTTTAATTGTAATGGATTATATTAATGATTTTTGTAAAAATAGATCAGTATTTAAAATACGTTGATTTTGCTGGAATTAAAATTCTAGTTACTTCTTGATACCGTTCTTATCCGTATGGACTAGGCATATTTCAAATAATTACCATGACTGTTTACACATTGTTCTCCTAAAAGAAACTTGGAACGAGTGTGGCAGTGACTACGATTTTTATGGAATTCCCGGTTGATCTTACCCTACAGCTTACCTTGTCCCTGACGGATGGCTGGTATATCAGGCATTATTTTATAAAAACAAACAGTTGCCCCATTTATTGCTCCATAATTGGCCGCTTCTCTTTGACATCCAGCATTTGCAACTGAAAAGGATGAAGTATAGCTAGTCTACTTCTTAATTTATGCTCAGACATGATACCAAACCAGTTAACTGTTGCGTATACATCAAGATATGATTATATGAAGACGAAAATACTCTCAATTAAAAAAAAAAACGATTTAGGATCCATTCAAATTTAATTTTGGGATTTAAAACCTCATAAAAATTATGTAGTCAAAGTAGATATAGGAAATTAGATTCGATAAAAACCTAAAAGAATAGAAATAATTCTTTTGTCCATATGTAATACGTTCTTTCATACAGATAATGTGTTAGTATCTATATGACTGAGGAATTAAAACAACAGTTTATCAGATATAGTGCAATATGCTCTACCAGATAAGTAAAAAATATCCTCGTTTCTCTTTGAAATATTGTTGCTTCTCTAGAAAAAATTTGAAATCCAAATTTTGTAATGATATGTACTAAATTGCAGTTGTAATCAAATATCTTGCTGCTTGTAGTATATCTAATTTATGCACGGAATCCTCCGTTCACTGAAGCTTGATTCTGTTGCCCCAATAAAACTCACAGCTTTGCTTATTTTTGTGCTAGCATCGTAACTTCAACAGCTTCTCTTCTTATCTTTCAGCCCATCGCTTCTTTTTATATCCTTTAGCCCAATCTCTCTCGGAAATTCAGTTCCAAAAAAACCTGTTTCCCTGTAGAATCCTACTCAGACGAAAATGAAAAGTCTTAAGCGCATGCTTCTTAGACTTACCTTCCTTTTGCTAATAAAGGATATAATGTAACGAGAAAACGTTGATGGATGTACTATGTGTGTTTAAGATTTTTCTTTTCAACCAATCCGGTATCTCCGTTTCCGCTGCGTCGGTGGAAATGCAAATGTTTTGAGGGGTGAATAATAATTTAAAAACAAGTACTTTGAATTTTTAAGATCAGAAAATAGATCTAAGCTTTCTTTACAAAATTAGTTCGACTTATTAAGTGCTGTCTGAAATTTGCTGTTGTGATTGGTTTAAATTTCATTGATGTAACGAAGAAAGACGAAAAAATTCGACTGAACTTATACACAAACATAAAACGTACTAAGTACTTTTCGAATACCTTAATAAGCTTAATTAAGTGAATAATATAAAACCTTTCATGGAATTATCGCTTTGTGTCGTAGTCACAGTCGAAATGAAAACTTTTCTGGAAGGTGTAAATTCCAGACTTCTTTCGCAGCTAATATTTTCATGGTGATAACGATTCATATCTATTGTTTGATAAATCTATGTTTTATTTGTGAAATTCTGAAGAACACAAACTCTGTGAGGAAGAGTATAAAAGCGGTCATCGTCAGCGAATTCACAAAAAGAAATACTTTCATCAAGGTTGACACACACGAGACAGCAAATGTGAGATAAACAATTCCTATCCTTTGAAATATTGCGACATTTTGTTGAAACAAATATATTTCGATTACATCAATGTTTTGAAATTATTTTAATCAAAACTATCATATATTATCTGCGTTTTTCGAGTAAGAGCTACAGAGGTCCACTGACAATGGCTGAACTAACAATACTGTTTATGTCACCATTATTAACTTTCGACAAGCTCTAAAGCTGAAATTAGAACTGGAAGGTAATCACTTTGAGTCTATTCATCATATAATATAATCGTTATCATAGCTGCACAGTATCTAAAACAAAGCGTTCAATGAAAAACATTCCAACATGTCATGATTTTTGAAGTCAGTGCAGGAAGTTTCGGAAATCGACGGAACTCAGTCACGTCTGGAAGAGGGCAAGATAGTGATTTCGAAAGTCAATCACAAAGGTATTGCATCACTGTGTGTGTGTTTTTTCCCGCTAAGAGTCTCTGATGATGGTGGCTTCTCCATGACCCGTGCGTTGATGGTAACAATGGATCGAATTACTGCTCCCTTTCTACCGGGGACGCTTCACCTGGCATTCTCCAGTATGTGTTATTATTTGTGTGGATGTCAGTAATGTATGAGTGTTCAGTATAGTGTTTTGTTTGCATTCTGAACGAACGAAAGATACAAGAATGGAGAGGTAGGAACCAGGCGCCGGCCTATTTCAGCCTATTCTTCCGAAAGACAACTTGAACGGCAGTCCCCATCCGAAGGTTGAATCGCCAGAACCAATTTCTTACACTTTCACGCCGCGCGCACTACGGTAATGTTTGGGACTTAACCCAGGAATTTGGCATACAATCTGGTAATTAGGAATCGAACACGACCATCTGTCTTATCCTGCGGCTAAGTCCAGATCTGAAAATTTCTTTCACCACTATTGTATTGCATCAACTACCGGGTGTTTCAAAAATGACTGGTATATTTGAAAAAAAATAAAAAAATAACAGGCAGCGATAGAAATACACCGTTTGTTGCAATATGCTTGGGGTAACAGTAAATTTTCAGACGGTCAAACTTTCGAAATTAGTTACAATTTTCAACAGGCGATTTGAAAGATATAGAAGTAAACGCAGTGTGTCGCGTTCGCCATTCTGTAAGTCGTCTTTCTGCTGTAAGTGTGTGCTGTTCACAGATTGCAAGTTTGCTGTGAAAAAGTGGTTTATTCCTTAGAATAATCGTACTTTAGATTTTTCCAGACTGCAGCCCCATCTGGATTGTTGAAAATTGTAACTAATTTCTAAAGTTTGTCTGTCTGAAAATTTACTGTTGTCCCAAGAATATTGCAACAAACGGTGTATTTCTGTCGCTTCCCGTTTAGTTTTTATTGATTTTTTCAAATATACCGGTCATTTTTGAAACACCCTGTATACTGTAATAATTGCTAGAAAATGTATCTTCCAACCAGGAAATTCTGTAATAATACCCCTTCTACTGGTCAATGTTCTATAGGGCTCTATTTTATCCTCAACTATTAGGACCAAGCATGGGGTTAATGGTGTTTTGTGAGTAAATAAATGTGTGAGACGTATTTTTCCACACGAAAGTGTGGCATCATTATGAAATACTTTACAAATATTTCACTTAGGACTGCCACTGATTCAGAGTCGACATTTGAACCTAGTTCTCGAGTTATCTCATGCGACAGTGCTTTAATAAACACATCCAAACTGATTTATTATAGGAAGCTGCAAGTGTTGTGGCACCACGAGAATGTCATGTGAGCAAATGTGATGGTTTCAGCTGGGGTCTGTTGGAGGCAGCAGTTGGCGAGTCGTCCAGTGTAACCATGCCTACTTCCCCTTTACAGCCAATTGCGACAGAAGCAGTGGGTCGGCCCGAGGTGTAAATATAGTGGGCGATCTCTCCGGCCGCAGGCACCTGTTACCACAGCATGTGGCATCAAGAGTCAACAGGTACACAACTACCACTCTACGAGTTCTCAGCGGAAAAGGTTAACGACATAAGTGATTACGCACTCTCTTTGATTGGCGACGGAATTGTGAAGTCTCTCAAGTTCTGTCAGTTCATTACGTTTCGCTTAAAATCACATAATGCGACACAACTTTCTCAACGATATATTTATTCTCAACGCTTATCTGTAAAAACATTATGTCCTGCATTTACGCATGAAGCAGAGCTACCATCTAACTCTGTAACTCCGTTCAATTGTTATCGCGTTTCCAGAATCCAGATGTGATTCATTGCACACAGCCAGTTCCGAAGTTTAACGCGTATTGTCATTCCGCAAATGTAATTATTACAGGCAGATGTGCTTTACTAATCCAGTTACAATGTTTATGATGAGTTTGTTCTGTAACCAAAACCGTTATTTCAAAACGCCTGCAGATTTTTAATGAAACTGTGGGTTATTTCTGTTCTGATCAGTGGCGTAACTATAAAACTATACCATTGAGGTCCGTATCAAACTTTTTTTTTTTTTTCCACTAGTATCTCGGGTCGACAACTGGAGGCCAGTGGCATTTTGCCCCCTCTGCTACCCTGTTGTTATGCCACTGTATCTCATAGCTTATTGGCTTGAAACACTAGCTACTTTGGGTTGGTATATGACGCACGTGTCTTAGCTGTTATTTTGAACAATTGTGTGTTTAGTAGAAATGTAGATATTTTTTAGCTATTAGTGGAAGCATTCTTTATTCTTCAGTCATTTTCTAATGGGACTTTCATAAAAAAGGAAACAGTATCTGGTTCTTTAATTCGGGCATACTTAAAATAATAGACCTTAATTCTTCAATGCAATAAAACGTTTTGCTAGTTACATTTACCTACAGTATATGGAATAATAATTAATGTAAAGGGACCGAGTGTGGTGGTGTAACGGTTAGCGATCTGGCCTCGCATTCGGGAGGACGGCGGTTCGAATCCCCGTCCGGGCATCTAGAGTTGGGTTTTCCATGGTATCCCAAATCACTCCAGGCAAATTCCGGGATGGTTCCTTCAAAAGGCAATGGCCGAATTCCTTCCCATTCCTTGCCCCCCCCCATCCTTTCCCGTCTCTAAAGATCTCGCTGTTAAGAGACGTTAAGCAATTAAAGAATAAAAAATTAAAGTGTTGGACTTCCGGGAAACGTGTGGAAAAAAGGGGACATATATATATATATTTAAAAAATACGCGTTTTATTGTGGGTAATAGTTTTAGACCATATTAAAATTACACATTGGATATTGTATGATAATCTTACAATGTTCTAATTAATCTGGGTACAGGCTGACCTTTGCGCATCATGGAACAATTGTTATTTTTCTATACGTGATGTACTAGAGACACTCCATACTCTCCGTCGGTCAGAGACCCGGGATACGGACAAGTGACTCCACCTGGCTTAATGTTCCACAAAGGACAACTTAAGAGGATAGGTGACCTTCGCTACCTGTCAGCCAGCAAAACCTCAATAGAAGCGATTCTTAAAGTGACATATTTATGTATCTGTAGAATCGCTGTAACTAATTCTGGCTTTATGATATTTTCAGAGCTACGTAGATTTACGGAAACATAGGGACAAGACTCTAGCGACCAAGGCGAATCCATGGACATGGTGAATTCAGAGTTGCGGGGAATTTAAGAATGTCTGGGAAACTCTCAGAATTCTCCGTGTCGAATTATAGTACGTACCATGACATATATTCGTCGTATTAGCACCGAGCGTGGTGGGTGAAAGGTTAACGTTCTGGCCTCGCATTGGGGATGACGCCGGTTCGAATCCCCGTCCGGGCAGCTAGATTTGGGTTTTCCATGGTTTCCCCAAATCACTCCAGGCAAATGCCGGGATGCTTCCTTCAAAAGGCCATGGTCGAGTTCCTTCCCATTTCTTGCCCCCCCCATCCTTTCCCGTCTCTAAAGACCTCGCTGTTAATAGACGTTAAGCAAAAAAAAATCCTTGTCCCCACTCCCATCCCGCCTCTAATGACCTTAGCCGTCGACGAGGCGTAAATCAATAAGTAAAAAAAAAAAAAAATCATCGTATTAGCTGCTTTCCGCAACAAGGACAAAGAAGTACCTGTTAGAAAGAAAGGTCTCGCTGTAAGCAAAAGGAATCTGAACGATGAGGTGTGGTGTAATAGGGAACAACGATTGTGACTTTCCAGTAACAATACTTTTTAATTTAAGTCAATAGTTCTTGAAAATATTGTTCACATGGTCAACCTTTCGGGAGATTGGAGAAATCGCTTTGAGACTTAATTGGCGCTATCGAACTCTGCTGGTGAGAGAACAGCGAGACATCGAGGAAAGTGGCGAGCGTCGACGCGGAGACTGTTCCAGTGACGACATTCGAGAGCAGAGCTCTGATCAACTGGCGACAGACATCTGTGGCCAGTTACCGTTTATAAGTGTCTGTTCCCACTACACTAGCTCTAGTGAGACCTAGGGTGTATTGATGGCAGGTTGTGTGGGTGTCTTGATCCACGCACTGAACTGAAGAAACGGATTTCCTGTAACCTTGAGGAGGTTACATATTGTTTTAACATAAGATTGACTTTAAGGATAGTGGTTTCAGAAATAATTGTGAGGAATAACATTTCAATGATTTTTAGATAAAGCGAATTTATGAATAATAAAAATTGCAGGTCAGTTCGAACTGAAAAAAATCATAAATTCACATTTGCGTTATACACATATGGTGAACGCTGTATATAAAATAACCTCTATTTGTCCTACCGAGCGTGGTGGGTGAATGGTTAACTTTCTGGCCTCGCATTTGGGAGGACGCGGGTTCAATTCCCCGTCCGGGCATCCTGATTTGGGTTCACCATTGTTTCTCCAGATCACTCAAAGCGAATGCCGGGATATTTCCTTCAAAACGTCGACGAGAAGTAAAGCCGTAACTGATAAAGTAAGTCTATTTGTCGATTTTTCATTGCAGCATGGTCTAGCAATGCAAACTTTCATACGTTTCACAGTCTTCAGGTTCAATTACTTAAAATTCTTTGCGGGTTGTTGCGCTGCTTTAACTCTTTACTCTCCCCAATGCTTCGATTATCTTCTGGGAACATATTCAAGCGACCTGGCTACATGCGGAATCTTGTCTTAGCAGGTGGCTAGTTTCTTTGAAGATAATCTCAGGGTGGTGGGTGGGGGAAGGGGCGGTCAAACCACTGAAGGCAGGAAACAGTTGACTCAGCACAATAACCTTTCAAGAATTTTAATTAATATGAAAACCTAATAATGAGTTCTGTGTGAAAGAATCGATCTCCCCAATGTTTTTAGAGATGTAACTCTCTTTAGATAGGCTTAAGTTATTTTAACCATAGGATAGGGCATGTCTTTGATCATTCTAACTCACAGTAATTTTAGTCCCCAAATAACAGATTTTTTCCGGTTTGTGCAACAGAGTTCTTGCGATCCATTAGCAATTCATCATTGAAAGTGTTATTTTCGGGCGAGAGATAGCAGGCCGAGGGGTGTCTGCGATGCCATTTCGTGAGGGCAGTTATTTCTGGAAGATCGTGAAGCATTGGGAGACGAGCTGAGCGCTAAATAGCCTTCAGCCACGCGAACAGATGCAAATCTTCAGCTGATAAAGATACGAATTACGGCAAAAATTGAGAAAACAAATTGTCTCTAATGAATTAGATTTAAATAATGAATCGCCACGAAAAAAGTTCTGTTGATGGTAAACCTGTTTCACAGTAAAATAACTCGCCTTGATGGTGGTATGCAGAATGCTGGTTAACTCCAGATTATGACGCAAGACGGATAATTCAGAGCGGTAATTAACAGCTGTATACAATTCGGGGCGAAACTATTATTCGCACAGGCCATTAAAGGTTCTAATACGACTGCAGGATCTCCTTGCTTACTGCCAGGAAATACTTAGACGGAAGCAATAATGTTTAACAACTTCGAATAGTATACAGTACGTAGTTTCCTCTGTGTTAGAATCGCACATCCAAAAGATCGATGTCTTGCTTCAGGACCAAAATCAAATTGCATCGTATTTCTTTTAGAATTACTACCTGATTGTTAAATTAACTACGAGTATGATTTATCTAAAAAAAATTATTGTATGTTATTCTGAACCTTAAAAGAAAGAAAAGAATGTTAAACTTGGTGAACTCCTTTCTAAACGATCTGTAATGTCGTCACTGCAACCTTGCCGTTTTCTGCCAGTCTCGAGTATTTTATTCTGGGACAAATCTGTATCTGATAATGATACACCATATGTAGTTCTTATTGTAATAAGAAAACAAACAAAATTTTCAGGTGAACGGTAGTCCTGTCTAGTAACTTTTGCTCTTACCCTAAAATTTCTACATATTTGGCATGACTGCATTAAACGTTTAGTTCATGAACTGATAAAATAGAACAGGTCTTACCGAATTACTCGTTTGTGTAGATCTGTTATGATTTATGAGATCTATATATAAAAAAGTCTCGCAAAATTGCTTCAATTTTCATATACGTTTGATCGAGTAACAAGAGTCACAAAATAGCATCAAACAATATTTCAGAATTAAAAGCAAATAAAACTTCCAGTGAAGTAGCTGTAAGTCAAACATTGTGAAATTCAATTTTGATAAACCATATTACATTGAGTTCAAAACAGGAAATTAGGTGCAGGACAATTTATATATAAATTTTTTTTCAAAAAAGGTTATTTTAAAAATAAGGGGGTAAAACATTTCTTGACATTCAAATAAATGAGAATCTGAGTAGAATTGCGACATATGAAGTAGTTGAAAAGAATTATTTAGGAGCTGTGAGAGATAAAACTAAGGATTTCTTCAATACAAGAAACAATCTGCATAAAACACGAAAATTAACATCATTAATACAAAGAAGTATTAATTACTCTGCGATTCATCTATTGAATAAACTTCCTAATCGCGCAAAACAACCTTCTATTATCACCTACTCTCCGCCAAAGAGAATGTACACAACACTTAACTGTATGTGATACGACCTTTACAAAGTGCAATTACAAATACAAATGTTCAAGTTTGTTTATGTGTATTTCACGATAACTTTCACTATGATTACAGTCTCTTATGCTTATGTGTATTTCACGATAACTTTCACTATGATTACAGTCTCTTCAAGTATATGTATGAATAAACTATGGCATGTTCTACGTTCCTGATCAGGGGTGTATGGGATAATAATGAACAAATTAAGGAAATGAAAGGCCTTCCAATCTGATTCAATATGTAGATTCGATGACTCTTCTTCGTATATTATCCAATTAAAGTTTTTTTTTTTAAAAATTAATTGTACGTTGCTTCTCACTGAGATCTGATATGTATGAGATTTATAATATTTAGTTTTTTTATATTTTCCGTACGTAATTCTCTTAACGAATAGTTTCATTATATACTTGCAGCTCTGTCAAAATACAGAAATTTATACATTACTTAGTTCACAGAACATCATTTATTGTTTTAAAATTGGTTTATAATAATTGACAGTTTTTATTATATAGCTAGATTCGAGATACTCAGTCTTTCTTGTGAAGTCTTGGCACTAAAGGTTTGAAGCAAGGAAAGCTTACTGCACTTGATAACAGTATAAGCAAGAACACTTCAGACTAATTTTATCAATACTTCGGCTATTGAAAGTTCACTTTTGTGTTCACTCATGCAATAATGTTGAAGAAGGAACAGCGGAAATTCGAAAAACAATTCTGGTAGTAACGGATTTATTGCAGAGTAAGGCAGTCCTTCTAAAAATTAAGGTATTGTCCTTGGAACATAGACAGAAAAATATCCGAAAATTTGTTGCAATTTTTCGAAATACAGACTACAAAAACTTGTTTCAAAACGGAGAGGTAGACAACTGGAGCGAGAGCAGTGGGGCCGTAATTTCGCTAAAAGCATTCCTGCAGTGCCGAGCTACAATTAATCGCAATCCTCCATTAGAGATGGTTGCAGGCTGCTGCATCTTTGGCGACTCATCGCAAACGTAGATACCAGTAAGCCAGCGGCATTATGAAGTAGCCCACAAAAGCTGATCTGCAGGCGTCTAAGTTTGTACTTTCTTGCGGCGACAATGAAACACGGAATTGGAAGCAAGGGAGAGATAATGGCGGTCGTGGCTGCGACTTAATGGAGATGTTGTCAAAGCTGTGGCTTAAATGTGGCTTAAATCTTGTTTACAAAAGAGAAAGAGGATCATATTTCCAAAGCAAGAAGTGGCGGCGTTAAATCGAAAACATTGCACCCATCATTGATAAATACTTGGTCATCTACTTTTGTTTTAATACCAATTTTTATTACCATTCAGTAACGTACGATACAAAAAATTTACAAACAAATTAATCCGCAATTTAAAAAAAAATAGTTGATATTAACGGTATTTCTTACATCTGTTTTGAATTTTTGATTGAGGATAGCGATATTTTTTTTTTTTTTGAAAATATCTGAGAACATTGATTTCGTTTCTACTTTATTTTTATCGAACACTAGCCTCGTACCCGCGACTTCGTACGCGTGGATTAAGAATTTTTTTGCCAGAATTAAATATAGTAAGTTGTTGGTAAAGAAGGATTAGTCCCAAACAATATCGAGTCTGCATAATATGACAGGAAAGTTATCACTATATCATTCTACCGTCAAACCTGCCTCTTGAAGAGAATTAATTTCCAACATATTTCTGTCACTATTCGATAAGATCTCAAAATTTCGTGACTTCAACTGTTAATTATACTGGAAAAAAAATATCCTGTGCCCTTCATACACATTTCCTTATAAAATTACATCACAACGATATAGCCATTTAGTCGTCAAAACGTAACAAAAAGACAGAGACTTACTTCCGTATTTATAATAATATTACTGTGGTTCACACTCACACACTGACTGTGAACAACACCTGAGGGATCATTATAACGTAAAAAAGTGTACACCTACAACATTGTAAGACTACCTACGATTTGCCTCGCATTGCACCCCTATCTTTCTAATATCTAGGGTTTAACATTCAATCCGAATAATCTACGGCTCAGGCCTGACTCTTACGATGAAAAACAATTTTTAAAAATCTTATCCCCCAGGGAGATTTGAACCGGAGATCACGACGTTCGTAAGCCAGCGCTTTAGCCACTCAGCTGCCAGGCCACTACGGGGAAACTCGGTACGGAGTCGTCCACATCCAACGTGTCAGTCTACCGCCGTATTTCGAAGTTATGAGACAAATGTGTTATTTATACAGATAATTTTTCAACCAAATGTTGACAGTATTTTTCTCCTTGTTTCAAAGAAAAAGTGTGCAAAGTTTCATCGAGAACGGATAAAAACTGTGGATTTGTATGAAGAACAAACAAACAAACCAACAAACAAACAAACATACATTCATCTTTATATATAAAGATTACACAAATGTTATGTAATGACGTTGTGGTATCATAACAATAGAACTCTATACTCTTCTGCCAGGCACCGATTTAGCCACACCATCCAAGTCCTCTTCTTCACATTGTGTGTTAGGGACATATTTCTAAGCTTTCAAAGCTTCCCGGTGCATTCTCGACTGCTAACTCTTCTCCCTCAATTCGTTTACGTGTTAAGACGATATTTCTCTTCTATCGTGTATTATCACTTTTTAAGTAACGTAAACGATTCTTTCTACTCGATGATATTATATTTTTCTAATAATATTTTAATATTTCTAAAAACTTTTCAAGAAATTTGTCTGTTTCTGTTTTCCCTTTATTTTCTACTAACATTTATGTTGCTCTTGCGCGAAAAAGTATAATTGTACAGTTGATTTGAACATGTTATGTTTACACCATATTTTTGTTGTTAAAAGGTATTAATGTATTTTCCTATGTTTATTTATCTTAGTTTCTTATAGTTTTGAATTACAACCGCTGAAACCATTTATTTTGTTGTGTATTACTCACATTTTTTCCCCTATCCTTATCATGTTTTCATGTGTATACATATACGTAAAGAAACTCACCACTCACAGCCAATACATATAGTATTAAGCTCAAGAACCGGAAAAATTGATGACATTCACTAATCAAAAAACACAAAAAGTTTAAACTGAAAGCATGTTATCAGTTCAAGAGGACTATTTTCATTTTTGAATTTGAAGGCATGTTTTCATAGTATTCTATTTGTCGGTGAAACCCAATAGCTCTCACACTGAAACGGTTTCAGCTGAATTAAAGTGGCTGAAGTGTGACTGTATATCTGCGAGTGTTGTCGAGTGTGGAAGATCGAATTTGATGAAACAGATTCTTTTTTAAGTGTGCTTTTGTTTTTTTTTGGCGAAAACAATGTTATAAAAAGCTAGTGTGATGCTAATAGAAATGCATATAAGCGAATTTTAGGCGGAACGGAATTTATATCACTGAATTAACCGAGGTAATATTTTGTAGACGAGTATATGAAAAGTGATCAGACGCGACACTGGAAATGTATTGTATCAGCGGGTAGTTATTTTGTTGGCCGTAAGAGACCTCCAGAAGGGCGTTATCGCCGCTCTCCAGAACGGCTCTTGCTCCTCGCTTTTTTGTTGGCCGGTCGCGAAGAAACTTCCATCCGAGGGGTCCCGGAATGGCCGTAATCAGCGAGATATTAACATTAGAAAGCCATTACAGGCAACGGCGAGAGGCGGGACGGCTCCAGCCTGCCGTGCTGTGTCTCGCGTCCACTATCACGCTACCCCCCGCAATCGATCTGCAAGTTCCTACGGGATGATCACAAACAACTATACACAGTAATAATGAGCAATTAATTGTATTGATCTGCCCACCTTAGGTACCTGCAAACAACTGGCCACATACGTTGGTTAATAACTCTGAAAATTACTGAAATATTCTTTAATAATTTGTTAGGCCTGAGCAATTACTTCCATACATTTTGAAAGGCTTTACTGATCCCTTAAATAACAACTTATTTCAGAGCATATTGCCCACAATATGTATCCTAGTTTTTTTGGCAAAAAACAGAACGCACTGCAACGTACAATGCTTATCACAATCCTGCAGGCCTGTTTGAATTTGTTCACTAACTGAATACATTCTGACAGAGGAAATACCTTATAACAATAATGCCTGCCAACTCGTGAGTATTCCAAAGACAACACCGATAATTGTCTGTTAAAAAAAGGTAATAATACTACACAGTTAATACAGGGCGTTCGCCGGGAAACGCTACCCACTGTTAGCGCTACAAGGAAGAAACTGCTCCCGGCGAGCGAGCGGTCAGCTTCCGGCATTGTTCGACCGTCGGCCGCGGACTATTTCAAAATAATTACGCTTCATAAACTTGTATGTGCTAAGCATTTAAATGTGACGTCAGTTGCGGATCAACAGTGCCATCGTGGACACCCTGCAGGTACCAGTTGCAAAATCTAATCCTAGGCCCCTGGTCAATTTCTGTAATTTTATGCACCACAATTGTTTTGTACGGCTTTAAGTGAACTAGCTTTGTTACTTTCCAAGCTGACGTCTTAGATACGCCTGCCTGCTGCCATAACTTACTTAATGATTTTTTGGGTGACTGTTCTAGTCGAAAATCGGTATCGTCAATTTTCTCCTCTGTGAGAATACGGTTGACCGACAGTCTCTTTTTGTTAAAAAAATGAACCCGTTTCTCTTACTTTTTTAACCAGACGCAGAATTGTTGATTTAGCTGGCAGTAAAGCGCCAGGATATTCCCGACGAAATTTACTGCGACACTTTTTAAACGACTTCTTCTTCACATATGTATCGTAGAGAAATATTCTTTGTTGCAAACTGTAACGTACCATAATTTTACTCACACTCAAACACGGTACAGATTAGTAAGAGTATGAAGCCCCAAACCAGCCAAACCGCAAAGAAACGTTTATTCACAACACTGTTGGGGCAGCGGAGGTGTTAAACAGTATGGTGATTCACGGCGCCGTGTGGCGGGAGTTGCTGGTCCCACTGTCCCAGCAAGTTGCCGACGGCAACAGACTGGGAGGCTAGCGTTTCCCGGCGAACGCCCTGTATATTTAAATACCAAAATACTATATGTGTTATATGCAGGGGCGGATCCAGGGATGGGGGGGGCCAGGGGGCTCAAGCCCCCCCCCCAAATGAATCGAGATCCACCCCCAACATTATAATTTTGGAGACCCCTTCCCACCCCAAAACCAAAATCCACTGAAGGCAAGCACCTCTCAACCAAAGTCCTTTCAAGCCAAGGCCCCCCCCCCAAAAAAAACAAATTCCGCTCAAGTTCCTCCCAAACCTAAATCCTGGGTCCACCCCTGGTTATATGCAACAGTACTCTTTAACCCTTCCCCATCCTTTGATCTTTCAACTTATACCAGCTGGGTCCCCTTCTTTTCTTCCTGTTCTGATCACCTTGTTCTATTTTTAATATTGACTTCCTTCTTTGATAACTATAAAAATTGAAAACGTTCTTCTTTCTCTTCGTCTGTTTCATTCAATTTTTCGTTCCATTACCTTCCTCTCCAGACAATTTCTAAGTATCATTTTGTGTTACCAGGAATATTTACTCTTCTTTATCATCCTCATCGGTTTCACTCGGCTCCCGAGATTATTATTATTATTATTACTCCGTGATTCAATAAATGTGTGTGGCGGAGGGTGCACTGCACCTATCGAAAAGGGTCCTCAGCTCCTCATCATTTTGTCTGTCCATTCTCCAGTCTCTTCACAACCACGTTAGAAAACTTTACAAGCGGTATTCTTCGTTCTTTTTAAACACCCAGGTCTCTGATACACGCGACACCACACTCCATACAAGATACTTGCCAAACCTCTTTGTTAACTCTGATAGGATTCTTCCCAGCAGCTACTTTTACTTTCCCATAAACTTTGTTTCCCACAGATATTTTGCTGCTTCTTTCTTACAGTTCCAAGTTCAATACAGTAAATGATTTTACCTGTTACAATTTCATCCCCTTAATAATATATATTCAGTTTATTCTTTCCTTCCAACGCTTATTATTCTGGTTTTTCCAATATTTTTTTTAATTAAAAACTCTTTTATGATTTTTACAAAACTCTCAAAAAAAAGCTTGTTGTTATTCGTCTAACTGCGATAATAACTATGTCAGCCCCATACTTGGCTTTCAATCTCTTTTAATCCACAATAATACCTGCTCTTGTGTCCTACGAATCATCAAATTATTCTTGTGAGACTCTGTCCAGCCCACAGTTCTTTAAAACTTCACCCGAAGTTTTAATTGTACACAGGCTGCTATAGTTCCTGGATAATTAAACTTCTTTCCCTGATACTGACTGTGTTAAATTTTGTCATATAACTATAGTTAATATCAAATATAATGGACCAACATTCTGTTTATTTAGGTTTTTTTTTTTGTAACTATATTGAACAAGAATGTATTTCGTAAATAATTAGAGTAAGTTAATCAACATCGTCTGAATAATTAAAGCACAAGATCAAAATGTAACATGACGAATTTAAAATTTAATTAATATTGCAATTACCATATGTAATTTAGTAGACGAAAACAGACAGGTGGTCGCTGCATTACTGAATTAATTTTAGCCGTTATCTGTCATCCCAAGACTATTTATTGTTGTAGTGAACATACAAACTGGTATCCTCGAACGTGCCGAGTAGCCTAAGGCTTTGATATCTCTGAAGGACGCGGGTTCGAACTCCCTTTGGCAATCCAGATTTGAGATTTCCAAAGTTTCCCCAAATCAGTTCGGGTGAATGCTGGGATGGTTCCTTCAAAAATGCTATGGCCGAATTTCTTCCAATTAATTGCTCCCAGACCCCCTTCTAATGACCTCGGCGTCGACGAGGGTTAAAGCCGCAAGAAAAAAAAATGGAAACATACCTTGAGTATAGATATTCTCTTTGGAAAAGACCACAATTCACTGAAGACTCTAGCTGTCTAATCTGAAAGATGTGGGTCGAAATAAAGCTTAGTCTATTGAAGAGTCATGTCAACCTCTTCCAAGACAGTTGCAATGTTAAGAAAATATGTTAGTTTACATAACTACAGGAATGTTGATAATATACTACGATTTGGTGAACGATGGCTACACTAAAATATATTGAGACGAGATTTGCATAAAAGTGACGCCCTGTGTACTTCCCGTTAATTTCGTTGCTAATCGTTAAGTGTCTGTAGGTTTTTGTATGTTCTTTACTGTATTCGTTATATTGGTTATGGACGTGCTATTCGCCTTTTCGAGGAACTAGTATGGCATTTTCATAATCTTTATATAAGTTCCTTATCGGGTACTCACCTCAGTAAAACCGCCAGTAGGATCAACATATACAAATGACATTGTATTGATTGTACTATGTAGTGTGTAGTAAGGCATATCATTATTTGTTCTTCGCAAATTTCAGATATCACACAATAGAGGGAACAATGAATTCAGAATGCTCATGATCTAAGCTGGATTCTGCCTTGCAATACCAGCAACGACTATATTTATCGTAGGCTATACATTCATCCTCTGTCTTAAAGTTCCTGCCGAACGTTAGACATTTCTGTTAGTTAAATATCTATAGTAACAATAGTTATTTTGGTAAACATACACCTTCTGTTTCGACTGATCAAAATAAGATAACGTCATATCTTATAAACTTATAAATACGTTATCGTCAGTGAAATGCTTCCCCAATAAAATTCATTAAATTTGGAGTAATATTTGCGTGTCGTAGCAACATACTTCATAGACAGTTTTTTTTTGTTTCACTAGCAAGTGCATTGTTAAAAGAAGCTCCAACAGAGTTAGTCAATCATATTGTACGTACGCATTAGTTAAATGTTTCCTGATTAAATTTTAAGCCGTTATTCTCTTCCTCGTACTTCGCTGTGACTAACTCATTTTAGGGCCTTGATATGTATACTGATTACAAATGATCACACTTAAGCTGACGAATGAGACAATAGTTACCACAAGTACCAGAATTTCCAAAGTAAGCGGACAAATCTGTGTTAGTACTTATACACCATCCGAATCAATGCTTTTGTTTGGGAAGAATTCGTGTTCACGTCTATTTGTTTGTCTCACCAAGTCTTGTTAACTGCAGACAGTTGGCGACTGTAACAGGGAACATAACAGAGGTCCTGCTACCAGTAGACGGCTTGTCACAACAGAAATTTTAGATCTGATGGGATGCATATTATTCATAGATCTCATTCAAAAATAAAAAAAAAACTGAATGCCTGAAGATTTTTGGAGGCTGCAATTAAAGTAACAAGTAGCAGCTCTTGCGTAATTTGTTAGGAACTATTGTGAGCAATGAAATAGAGAAATGAGTGATTGAATTTTGATTAATGTATTTCTGACTGATTAACATCTAGAGCTTATTGGCTGGAGAAAATATTGCGGTGGTACACTCCTTATTAAATCATTTATTGTGGGATAATTATACATACAGAAAGCTTTATTACTGATTGACTTTATTGACTAGCTACACTCGTTATTGTTATCTTTTAAATACTTCCACCATCGATGTATTTCGTTTGTAAATACAATTCTGAAGTTTTCTATTACAACGTAAAGAGTGGATTGTCGGCCATTACTTTATTATTAAACCGCACCTGGCAACAATTCATCCAGCTCGCTGTAGGCCACTAGCATTTAGAAAACCAGCAAATTTTACCGAAAAATAAAAATTTAGCACATAAGAAGACACAGAAAATTTAACTCTTTCATACATATACGATTTTTTTTCGTGTTACCACTACATAAAAAAACACTGTTAAAAACACTAACCATGACCTGCTTACATCACTTCCACAAAAACTTTAGTTTCGTGTCCAGTAACTCATTACATAATAATCACATTCTTTCTTTTCGTTGCTCTTTAACATATAAAACAGAATTGTTATCCTTTTTAATACTAATTCAATACCGGCTGAAAAATTAATTTACTACTGACGTCTCATTGTCCAGTACAAATAGCAATATCTGTTACAAAAGTTCTTGAAATTTTGTTTTGTTTTTAAGTCACACCTATCATCAATCAATCAGACAAATATCTTTCTCGCTACTTCTCATGTCTGTCCCTCTAAGTTCGCTTCGAAGCAACCATATCGACAAAGATATTAGAACAACTACGTAGAATTAAAAACGAAAGCAGAGATAAGGTTTTGATGAAGAAGTGCGGTAAAACAATCTTCGGATTGATACCTGAAAGAAGAATAGGCAGTGATTGTGATTTTGGTATGGTCACGGGTCTAGCACAGGTTCTTCGTCACGAATTTAGTTTCATACAAAGCAGTAACCAAAAGACAAAATAACGAATAAACTTTTTTGAGGACAAATTGTTTTAGTACCGAAACAGTTATGTACAGACTTAATAACGACTAAAACAACTAATGTGCAAAGATGTAACTAATAGTAGGCCTACCATGGGCGTATCCAGCGATGTGCAAGGGTGGCTGTTGCTCCCCCCCCCCCCCCCCCCCCCTAGAAGAAAAATCAACTTGCCTTCAGTACGCTTCGACCAGTGAAGAACTGGCTCAGGAGCACTATGGGAGAGGAAAGATTGATTGGATTATGCCTGATGAGTGTGCATCGAAATTTCGTGAAAGTATACTGTGAAATATTGACATAAGGAAATTGAAAAATTTCATTGCCCAAGCACGGTGTAAGCTCATGGTCATTTCCACCCACTAGTATATTAACATGTACTTCTGAAGAAGATCATCTTAAGAAAGTCGAAACCGGTCAAGACTAATAGCCTGACTGATGCAACTGGTTGACTGTATTTTACATCTATCAATTAAATTACTAATATAGAAATAATAAATTTACGCTGAAGAAGAGGTTAGGTTGCGAGTAGCATCAGAAATGATCAGATCTAAAGTTGTAATCAATTAATAAGTTTTCAGGGACGCAGGGCTAGACCCCGACCCCTAATTCGATATGTGTCTTGAGTTTGATCATTTTAGATACTATTAAGATCGATTTAAAACAAAGCTGTACGCTCGTATCACACAGAATGTAAAAGTGACACAATTTTAATTACAAAAATTGTAAAACGATCCACTTCATGGATGAAGCCAATATTAAATATTAAGTTTCTGGAGTACCGCTTTCTTAGAAACAAAGGCAGTCTTTCGGAACCGCCGGAGGTTATACCATTCCGCCGACAGCTCAGCAACAAAGGTGTTTAATTTGTTCTCCTTGTGTTGAAATTAGGAGCTTGTTGTAATGTCGGAACCACTTTCGGAGACGATAAGTACTGTACCATTGCTATGAGAATATAAACGAGTAATGACCATACAAGAGGTCGTTCAAGTCGCTCTTACGAGTCATTTGCTGAGAATTATAGGTGAACAAACGGCCGCGGAAGGCTTATTGCAACAAATAAGCGGTTTACGGCCTCTGCGAATGAGCTGATAAGGGCGGCCCATGACAGAGGGTGTGCGACGCTTCTCATTTACCGTATAAACACCAGACAGTTGGTATCCATAATTCTACTGCGGCAACGAGTGCTTGGTTTCACGAGAGGCTACAAAATTAAATGTAACTTTCTTTTTCTTTTTACTTATAACTTTACGCCCCGTCAATATCAAGATCATTAGAGGTTGGATAGGAATGGGGACAAGTAACCAGAAGGAATTCGGTCATGGCTTTTTGATGGAAACATCCAGGAATTCAAAGAATTAAAAAGAAAAACGCATAAACAAAAGTAAAAATCATGCAGTATTCCTATTAAAATACTGATTACGACATCTAGACAGACGTAAACTTTTGTGTAACACTTGTCACAATCAGCGCAGATTATTTGTAATATATTAAACCCCTTGGCTACTTCTGATATGTTGCAAAAACTTTAAAACAAATAATTAACCGATTTGAATGAAATCCAAACGAGGTTAACATTCTCATGGGTATGATTACAGTTTTAGTGGTTTTATTCTTTTAATCAATTTTTCTTTAGAATTCTTATGGAACAGAAGAGATATTTAATTAAACAAACTTTATTTAAATTGTTATAATTTTAAAAGTATCTTTATATAGAATATGTAGGTCCTTAGGCAGTAAAACTAGAGAAAACAGATATGGGAAATTTTATGAACGAGTGTCAGTTAACACACTGTTACGTGAATATGACGCATTGTCAGTTAACCAAAATCATGTAAGAAAAGATAGGCATCAGGTATAAAATGTTTATTAAGTGTTAAAGTATGCTCAAAGTGAGTTTAACGGTAGCTGTTGGTTACTTATGGCAAACTCAGTATTTCTGATAATAATGATCCAGTGCTATCACATGTAACGTAAACACGTATGAACATACGTATTAAATCCAACGAGATTTTTACAGATGTGGTGCTATGAAGTTATCTGAAAAGTATTAATAGCATTCCATATTCCATTGTATCATCGATTAACAAATAAAGAAATTCATTGTGTTTTTAGATTTAGCTTATTAATGTATTCCACCCTTTTTTTTTTTAAAAAAAAAGAAATGGTGTTTTATGATAAACTGTCTGACGTACCATAATCAAGACGCGTTCACGTTGTATACATGATTTAACTTAATTTTCAAAGTATTTCCACGGCAATACATGTAAATTGGTTCTGTTTTCTTCAGGCCTATCAAATACTCAAGCTGCTTCTTCAGTAAGTATTATAATTCATGCATTCAGTTGTAGTAAATTCTCTGAAGTCGATGTTTGATACTGAAATCTCTGATTTTTTTCAAAGTAGTTCCTTTTCGGCTAATCTTGTTTTCGTCATTTCCGTTGTTTCCCATATCAACCTAAAGCTTTAATACCACTTCAACTGCACCCAATTGCCTATCGTCTTTTGGTCTGTGACTGTGTCCTTTATGACCGTTCTTTGGTTTATATTCAGCCGAGATTCCTCTAACATTTATTACTTATTTCATATTTACGTGCGATAAATATTTTAAATTAAATTACTTTTGGATCATGCAAATTTCGTGAGTGTATATAGATCAGACGCTTAGACAATATTCCGTTGTACAATTTTTACTGCCTAAAAAATCAACATGACAACCATGATTCATATCCCGAAGAAGGCAATTTCTTTTTCTCTAATTTACTGTCCGAAATGGATCTCCATGCACTGAACGTGTTTTTTTGATGACCACTGTCACAAAATGTTGTTAACTAGGCTATTTTCATCAACCACATACTATGTGATTGGTAAACCGGATTCCTAGCTCCAATAGTCCCAAACCATATGCTACAAGGCTATACACAGGCAAGCTTTATCATTTTTAACACCTACTAAGGCCTGAGGAAACACAAACCTACACTTTCTACCGTTTCCTCCAAATTGTTAGTGGTGAGTATGACGTTATTAAGAGGAGAAATACTAAAAACTGTGACCGACAAACATTTTGTGAACTTTTTCTTTATAATATTCCTCCAAAATCTGGTGCCATCGACCTTTATGACAAACTTCAATTAAGACATTTCTTCAAGACGCAAAATCCGTATCGAAACTCTCTGATGTAACTATCTCGCTGGCTAGAACAGCCGAAACCTTTCAAAATTCCTGATGTTTATTACTGCTTTAAAACTGTTAGCTCACTGATTAATAATTGGCCAACTGCTTCATGATAACTGGATCGCATTCTTCTTAGATGCATTTTTCATCAAATTTTCGAGACCTAGGTTAACACCAGAATAAAAATTTTCAGACGACATTTGGCCGCAGTATCGGACAACTATAGGTGGACTTCACAGTGGTGGTAAACGCACTTCACTGCTTAATACATGCACTGAGAAGATAATCCAAGATAATCCATTTCCGCTGGACTTCCTTCTGAGATGTTAAATAATAAGCCAAACGGTAAGACACTCTTAAATGGCCACTATTATCCTAAGATGAGTAATTAACACTGTGAATATGAAATTGAGTTAAAAACATTAACTACTAAACAGTGATAATTTATCCGGCAGTAAGGGTACTGGTGCTGTACCAGTTTTGTTCCTGTAGATGTTACACAAAGCTCTATTCATCAAGTTTAACTAACTCTAATAAGTACAGGTATTATTTAACGAGACTGAAAAATTCAGTGGTTTCTTTAATTGTCGTTAAAATAACCGAAATACAATCGCAACTAGATCATGTAAACTTTATTGCTCTGGTTCTTTTGTGTATCGCTTGAACGAAGACGAGATAGTGTCTCTTAGGGTATCATTACCTTGTTAGCCTACGGTGGTCTGTAAAATGCTGTTAAGAACAAACAACGTTACTGCAATACCAATGTTCTTTGTATTTTCTAACATCAAAGAGACTCGAAGGTAGTTAGTATCGAACTGGTAGAGGAACGATGAATGGCCAAACGATGTAACTACTAATTGATGTTAGTCGTTACCGACGTTCGACGTCATCACAAATTCTTCGTTACACTTGGAACTCTGACTCGTGAATCAAGATTGGGAATTATATAACATATTACTTCGAACCTTCCATTCATCAAGGAAAAAAGAAATTATTTGAAAAAGATCTAACAAACAGAAGAACTCTTATAATTATTTCGCAATATTACTGCACTTTTACTGAATGGTAAACACAATGCAAACATTCGGCGTATTTCGATTATTTATTCTCCTATTATAATTCTCTCATAACGATGGGTGGAAATAACGTGTGTAGAACAAATATGCATGTTAGATCTTGAAATATAACAGAAATTGAACGGATGAGTGAGTGACGAATATCATATTTATTCTGATTACGATAGTAAAGCTATCCCATATAAACATTTTTTAGATTGATAGACAGTTTCAGTAGCAGTCACTTTTTTTTTTAACTGCTTTACGTCTCTTTTTAACACCGAGGTCTTTAGAGACGGGAAAGGATGGGGGGCAAGGATGGGGGCAAGGAATGGGAAGGAATTCGGCCATGGCCTTTTGAAGGAAGCATCCCGGCATTTGCCTGGAGTGATTTGGGGAAACCATGGAAAACCCAAATCTGGATGCCCGGACGGGGATTCGAACCGCCGTCCTCCCGAATGCGAGGCGAGAACGCTAACAGTTACACCGCCCCGCTCGGTGGTAGCGGTCACAACCGTTCCAGAAAACAGAATGAGACTAAGAACAACGGTAATATGTCCAATTACAAAGCAGTGATTTTGACTATGTGTTTGGAGCTTATCTACCTGCTTCTAAAAATGGTCCCACATTTCAGTCTTTGTGTGACTACGAACTGGATGGTTATAAATGTGACAACCTACGAGGGTTGTCACAAAAGGTAGGATCCCTTATTTTTTTGAAAATAATTATTTACGTCATTAAAAATCTTAAACATTAATCCTATTTTTCTACATAATCACCATTTTTATCTACGCATTTTTGTAGACGTTCCTCCGAACTATTCAAAACCGCCGGAGAGGAAAACTGAGCGAAGTTGTGAAGCTGCCTCACGACAACGCCCGACCACAAGTCCCTCGGCAAACCCAGGACCTACTGCAGACATCAGACTGGACTGTCACTGCCCACCCTCACTAAACCCCCGACTTAGTCCCTGGTGACTACCACCTGTTCCCAAAACACTAAGGTACCCTACGCCTCCGGGTGACGATGAAGTCAAAGAACAGGTTACTCACTCCTCAGCGGATCGGCCAGTGCTGCCATCCACTTGGCTCTGAATATCCGTAGATGGCCGCTAAAAGTTTCGTAGATTGGGTACAAAAATCCGGAGACTTGCTAACTGAAAGACTGAAACAATATTTATTGAAGAGAGAATCAAAATTAAGAATACGTTTTATCTAAATTTCGAAATACACAATAATATTCTATATTGAAAGTAAGAAATATCTCTAAACATGTTATATACAGCGCCACTTTCATCACTGCTGCTGTGCCTACCGCTTTTTTTTGGGGGGGCGGGGGAGGGGGAAGACCACACATTTTCGTTGTTGGCATTAAGTTTATCATATCTTCTGAAACAGGAAATGTTAAAAACTGCGACTCCTTTGATTTCCGGGTATTGGTTAGGCCTTCTCGGAAGGCACTGTTTCGTAAGCGATGCCAACGAGTGTGTCACCATGCATAAAGAGTGCACCGATATTTTTGTGTTACGGTCTTTTAAGTTCTATAAAATCAATAATCAAACTAATTATGAGATTTATTTCAATCGTTGGTTCACACGAGCGGTTGCAAGGAAACGATTCTCAGTTATTAACAATTCTATAATGTATTAACACTATACGCTCAGTCTAAAACACACCAATATAAGGAGAAACCAACAAATAATAAAAAGTATAAAAAATCCGTAGATATTTTAACAAATTACGAAACTCCTAACTTTTTATAAAAATCCGTAGATTTACGGATAAATCAGTAGAATTGGCAGCACTGGGATCGGCGGCGGACATGGAGATACAAAAATTGGAGGAACGTCTACAAAAATACACAGAAAAAAATGGCAATTATGTAAAAAATAGATTAAACTTTAAGAAAGATTAATCTCGTAAGATAGGTTAATTTCGTAACAACTGAGATGAAAAAGACAGGAACACTCATTGGCACTATAGTATGGATAGTTGCGAAGAGGCGAGATAAACAGTATTGGACCTTTAAAATTGAATTTTACAACCAATGTAAATGATATCTAAACTAGAATAGTTGGTATATGATAGTATGAAATGCAGTTTGGTTTCGGATTCTCGAGTTAAATTCGACGAACATGTATGCTTTTCACAATGAGTTTCTTGCCAGCAAAAATGCCCCTCTTTAGTTGATTATTGTTACATGGATGAGACTTGAAGAATGATGTATAACAATGGAACCAAGATGGCGTAGCCATCTATTAGCTACCCATGTAAAGTTCCTGCTAAAGCGCTTGTAAATAAGTTTTTCTTTACACGCTTGTTGACTGAAGACAACATTGTAGCATTTGCCTCGATTTAATAGAAAATCTTCAAAAACTGAAATCATGGGGCCAATGTCCGAGAGAGGAATTAAAAATATCGTCATTCGTATGTGTCAGTGTCTAGTATTTAAGCACTTTAGCATGCTGTTGGCTTTATTTGTTTCGAATTAGCACGTATATCGTCATAACTATGAAAAGCTACGGAAGTATTTTTTCTCATTGTTCTTTGTTCGCTGTCGACGGTGAGGTGATTAGCGCCACGAGAGAATTGGATCGTAGGGTAACTCGACCACAGTCTTTGTCTAACTACCATCCCATCGGGTAAAGTAGTTTACAGAAACCATGGAAACTTAAATCTCGATCCTCGGACTATGATACCCTCTTGTCATTGCTCACACACAGGGTTGACGAATAGGTACTTCATTTTGACCGTGATAATCTACCTAATCAATCACGTCTGTATCGGTTTTGCTCGAAGGTTACTCCCCACAATAAATGTGTCAGATGATATTCAACATTAAACTACAGCTAACTACAACAGAATAACACGTCAATTTACGCTCTTTTCCTCGAAGCTGTAAAAATATCCTACAATGCACTTCAAACTTTTTTTCAGAAAAATAAATGTCATTGGAGGCAATCAATCTTTGCACTGACAAAATAATGTTGCCTAAAGCTTTTTGGAGGAATTGATAATCATGTTCTAGTTAAATATTGGACTAATCTTCAAAGTTTCGAGAAATGGTGTTCCCTAACTGGATTCCCATAAAGCATTCGACATGACTCGAGAGATTAACAGCATCATATGACGTTGTGTGAATGGATACAGGATAAAATGAATGTGCTGTATGAGATGATAAAAATGAATGATAAATGTTCCACGGGGTGATGTTATGGTCTATTTCTCCTTTCATAAATAAAAAACGATTTTGTCTGGTAGGTTCGGAGTTGTCGCAGTAATGTTAGCGACTAGCAGTGACAGGCTACTCGACCCCCTTACAGAGGGCGCTACAACTTCCCCGATCAGAACTTTTACGAGTCGGCGAGTCCATCGAGTCGAACCGAGTTAATTGCTCCCCGGGTGGGATTTGTAGCCGTCTGCGGGAGCAGTTACGGTTATCGGTCTCGACGCGGTGGCTAATATTAAAGTCGGAAGTAAGCAGAGACAGCACCTTGCAATACCTGCATGCGCGGCAGCAAAGAGTACGCTATTTCGACGCCTGTGGAGGCCAGTCGGTAGGTGACACAACTACCTGCCAGCAACAGCCAAGTATTCATGGTGATGCTCATTACTCAGCCGTCAGCATTGAACTGCCTTTCAAGACAAAGTTGTCGACGAGTTGGAAATCACAAAAAATGAAGTAATTAAATTAATACTGATGGGAATCTTCTATCTTATTAACTTGGATTAGCTTTCCACAACTACCTGGAGTTTAAAAAATGACCGGTATATTTGAAAAAACAATAAAAACTAAACTGGCAGTGATAGAAATACACCGTTTGTTGCAATATGCTTGGGACAACAGTAAATTTTCAGGCAGACATACTTTTGAAATTAGTTACACTTTTCAACAACACATGGCGCTGCAGTCTGGAAAAATCTAAAGTATGATATTTTCCACATATCCACCATGCGCAGCAGTAATATGGCGTAGTCTCTGAACAGTCTGCGAACAGCACACGCTCACAGCAGAAAGACGACTTACGGAATGGCGAACTCACAGACTGCGTTTACTTCTATATCGTTCAAATCGCCTGCAGCGCCATCTGTTGTTAAAAATTGTAACTTATTTCGAAAGTTTGTCTACGTGAAAATTTACTGTTGTCCCAAGCATATTGCAACAAACGGTGTATTTCTATTGCTGCCCGTTATTTTTTTTTTATTGATTTTTCAAATATACGGTCAGTTTTTAAACATCCGCCCGGTATCTGAGAAAATGATACTTTTATTTCTGCTAGCATTATATTGAATATAAGCTAAACTTTGATATGTTACAGTTTGTTAATTACATACAGAACTTTGTTCCGTATAACTTCTTTGGCCGTGATATCCCCGAGCGGATAGTTCCGCCGCCTAGTGACGGAGTTGTTTTCAGTGTTCCCGTCTTCCACCTCTCTGCCCTAGTGGACGAAGTGAACTGTTTCCATCTGTCTGCGAACGCTGTAACTCTGTTCCGAGTGTGTAAAGTGTATTTTTTGTTTGTGAAACGTATTGTTAATGAGGCGGAGATCGCAGGTCGTTCCAGCAATTGCTTTGATGATTGCGAGAAACCACCTAAAAAGCCGTTATGATGGTCGGTGTGTTGCGGCCTGGGCTCCTGCCGGGTCCTGTTGTATCTCCCGCATCCACTGTGCTGCGGCGTGTCGCACTGATACACACTGGCGGGTAGCAAGTAGTTTTCATGGATGCCAAACAGTTAAAGAGAACTAAAGACGATCTTTTAAAACAATTGTTGTTATTTGGAATGTTTTAAGATTAATTACTATAGGATGAAAACTGTTTTGCAAGGATGTTTTGCACTAATGCCATTAAAGTAGTAATAAGTATAAATGAATGAGATTTTATGAGTAATAATTTATATTGGAGGAAAAGAAAATTATATACCCGGAGGTACAAATCCAATTGGTTACAAATTTCTCGCTATTATCGGCTTTCGAAAAAATGGGAAGATTTACAGCGGTGAACCATCCATCCGGTGTTTCTGAAATACAAAATCGTGAAAATGAAATTACTTTGACAGTTATGGACAAATAACTATTTTTTGGTACCAACTTCTTTGTGTCAGTGTTTTGGTGAAGATTGTAGTAAGACATTGGCCTTACTTCAATCTCCTCTTCATATCTTACATTTTTACTAGTGGCTGTGAGATATTCCGGAAATCCTTGTCCATCTACAGTGGCGGATTTCCAATCGGTGAGTGTGGCCGTTGCGCTTATCTGAGCTTGCCAAGCGACGCCTGTATTTTGTGAATATCGGGCGACACAGCTCAGCTCAGGTTTGTTTGACCTGTATCGCTGTTGAAATATACAGTACCAGTCTACCCTATAACTGAGGAGAGTCCACCTAACTAGAAGTGATACTATAACTAAAGTGTTGGACATTTTCTAGAAAATGAAAAAGTCGTGTTGGTTCACAACCTAGCGACACAGTTCGAATTGGCCCGACACTACGTCTCTTACTCCGCGATTGTATTGTGAAGGGTGCGTTACGGCTACGCCAATGCGCAAACGCTTGTGCGTGGGCAGGGATGTACGGCACGTGACAGGAAGCGCCGATGGGCTATCTTCAATAATCATCGCCCGAAGAGATCTAGGAAAACCATTGAAAACTCGGATCGGGGTAATCGGAGCGATTTCTCGAGGCCGGCTCCTGTCAAATTCTAAGATTTCTTTCTCGAAAAATCTATCGTTTTTTCTTCCCTCGTCACCCGTTGGAAATATAACTAAGCTACTATAGTACTCTTAATAAATAAAATTCATGCTCTTACTAAATGGAGGATTGACTAACTGACAGAGAGTCGATTCCTCGCGCATTGTTCCTTCGTTGTAAATAGAAGGTGTTTCAAAAAGAATATACGTATTTCGAATGTATATATTTATTAACCCTTTGACTGCTGACGGCGGATCGTGTACCTGCTGCGCTGTGGCCTGCTACCTGCGCTAAGTGATTATCCCTGGGGACGGAGCCGTCCGAGTGGCTCCACCCGCCCTGTGCTGAATGTTTCTGGCGAAGCACTGTGACCTCTCACGACTGATACAGAATAAATGCTCTCACTACATAGTTTCTCTGCAAATAAATTACTACAGAATAAAACTGAATCATTAACCCTATTTTTCATAACCAATAATTATTTCTTGCTTGCATTTTTCTCTCGATTTTTGCAGCTTATGTCGAAAGCGTGGTGATTCTTAAATTTACGTCAATAGTTTACAGTTCTTTCTTGGCAGTTTCTGTAGAGTGTTATGGTTGATTCGAAAAAAATGCTAGAAATATTGTATTCCACTCTTACATACCGCGTTCAGACCACGACTGTAAAATTAGAGATATTTGAACTCATACAGAGAGTTAAAGCCATCCGATTTTTCCTCGCGCTATTCACTAATATAGAAAGAGACCTTAAAATGATAATTGTTCAATCAGCCTCCCCCACACAACGAAATTTGGTTTCCGGAATATCTTTGTAGATGTAGACATCCAAAATATCTCGATGTTGACTGAATGTTTGCTGCGCTTTGTAATTACCCGATTATACGTAATTTTGTTTCTTTGATGAAATTTGTTCCACATAAGTACTCAACAGATTTTTCATTTCTAAGGTATGAAGTGTCTGTCCATTAATTACGTGATATGAAATAGAGGGGGGGGGGGGGTTGCGGCGAAATCGCACGAAACCTCACCAGAGTAACAAAAAGCGGTATCTGGACATAAGTTCACTAAAAATTGGAGTATTTAGAAGGACATCTCTGGTCCAATATTCCATAATTTTCAATTTTTTTCACGCTAGGCATCAGAAGACAAATAGCTCTGAAACAATACATTTCATCATATCTAGTATCTTTCCACTTTGATATTCGAGAAAGCTCTGATTCTGGAGTATTCTTCATAGTGGTTATACAAAACCGATTCTTTTCATCAGCTATATATTTCGTCAGTTCTTCTGTAAGAAATAACATGAAAACTGACAGAATACTTGACACATTCCCTATTTGACACGCATGTCCCAATAGTGTAACATCAAATGCGTGACTAAATGGACGAAAATGATTTTCTAGTTAGATTTATCGCCAAGACGTAATTTCTTCGTAGCCGTTTCACTATCACTTTCTGATTCTTCAGAACAACTAACTTGTTGAAACATGAGACTGCATTGTCACCCCTCCTGACGAGTATGTTTTAGCATTACAGCTTTCCGATTTTGTGGAAAAGCTATCACTTCCATCAAAATGAAGTAGTTCATCCTCAGTGTCGCTCATCGTAAGAATCTCCATGATTTTTTCCTCAATGCACCCACGACGTCTTTAAATTTTCTTTATAAAGTACAGGACACAAAGAACACAGATGTAATTTTCGTTGAACAGTGAACTGTAGAGCGAAGCCTAGGCTCCCAGCAGACAAACATTCGTACGATAAGCTAGCGACCAAAACTGCGAAAGGCTATTGAGAAATGTGGCGAGAAGTCCGCTTTACGACTCGGGTAGCGGCGCGGCTATATTCGTCATCAGCACACAGGTAGCGGCAGGCGGGTGCGGCTTATCTCGTCATGAGCACTCGGGGGAAATCCGGCGGCTGCGGCTATACCCGTCATCAGCACTCGGGGCCCGCATGCAGCATGACGTGTATAGACGTCAACAGCAGTCAAAGGGTTAAACTGTAAGACATACGAATATGAAACTTTACACACATATTTAAGAACCTCTTAAGTTCAGATTACAGATGTTCAATATGTCCTCCATCAGCCACACGAACAATATCACATCGATACTCAAATTCCTCCCATACTCGGGCAAGCATGTCCTTCGTCACTGATTTTACGGTAGTACGGATCCGGTTCCTCAGGTCCTCAAGGTTCTGTGGGAGTGGTGGTACATAAACGTTGTCTTTAATGAAACCCCACAGGAAGAAGTCACAGGGTGCCAAATCCGGTGACCGTGGAGCCCAGCTGATGCATGCTAAGCCGCCAGCTCCTTGACGACCAATCCAACGGTTCGGTAGAGTTTCATTCAGATATTCACGCACTTGGCGATTCCAGTGAGGGGGTGCCCCGTTTTGTTGCAAAATGAAGTTGTCTTCGTGCAGCCTCGGAAACAAGCAGTTTTGTAACATAGCGAGATACTGCTGACCGTTAACCGTGTTTCCATCAAAGAAGAATGGGCCGTAAACAGATGATCGGGATATCGCACAAAACACTTTGACTTTAGGCGAATCTCGTACATGTTCAATGACTGCATGTGGGTTCTGTAGACACCAAATTCGAACATTGTGTTTGTTTACCTGACCACTAACATGGAAAGTCGCTTCATCACTGAATCACTGATCATTAATCTCGTTACAAAATGCCAAACGTTTCCGTTTGTCATCAGGACGCAGAGCTTGTAACAACTGTAACTTCATAACCAACCGACGTCTCTAAACACGCCAAATTGTTGTTGTAGGTAGTTGTAACTCCCGACTGGCACGACGAGTTGATTTTGAAGGACTACGTTGGAAAGCAGTTTGAATTCGTGCAACATGTGTCTCAGAAACACGAGGGCGGCCAGGACTCTTTCCTTTACATACACATCCGGTATGTACAAACTGTCGATACCATCTACGAATGTTCCACCCATTCGGAGGATGCATTTGGTACCTCAACCTGAAACGTCTTTGCACTGTAATCACGGAATTGCACTTCGCAAACTCGATAATACAAAATGATTTCTGCTGTGGAGTAGCCATTTTAATAAACATATGACGGTTACCAAGAATAACACAAGACGACTGACATCTAGCGGCTATTAAATAAACTAGACTATGTATTCGTTTCTCCAATAGCCGAGTCGGGGCGCAGCGATCGATAGTTTGGACAAAATAATACTTTGTAATACATATATTCTTTTTGAAACACCCTACATTAACCATAGGACACCTATTTGTTTCCTAAGAAATAAAAAAAAAGCGTGGTGTGTTAGCTCTGGTATCGCATTCGGGTGAACGCCTGTTTGAATGCTCTCCAAGCAATCCAGATTTCGGATTTCACGGATTCCCGGAATCACTCCAGATGATTGCTGGGATGGTTTCTTCAAAAGGATATGGCTAAATTGCTTTTTATTCCTTGCCCCCTGTTTATTCCTGACCTTGATGTCGACAAGGCGTAAATGCATAAGCAAGAATAAGCATAAATGAATAAAAACAATAGATCGCCCTAGCGTACTTCACACTAAGAAATCAGAGCTTAGCCCGTTTTATGGACCGTAAAAATTCTGGATGATTCTGGGATTCAATACTGGGACTTCCGAAACCACAGACAGGCACCTTAGCAACTAATCCAACATTTGAAGGAACATTACCACTCCATTTTTCTTTGTAATAGTAAAATCTGATGTTGTAAACAAACAACTATAGAAGACTTTATTTTAGTGTTTATTATTAATTTATGTGCAGGTTGGATTCATTCTGTAACAAAATGATTCTCCTGAAAATAAAGTGACAGAATCACATTTATTGTGAAAACGTGTTATGAGTAACAGAATAGCAGAAAGGTCCTTACTGGATACGAAAGCCTAAAAAAAAATCATCATATAATTATACGCCAATAGTTAAATTAATAGTGATAATCCGCTGTGACAGCACCACAAATAGTCACATTTGCCCCATTCTCAGTAAAATACTTTGATTCCTTTCTTTCTTATGGTTACATTAGTTTTACTTCCTAGAACATCGAAGAAAGTTTGTTGGATCTAGAACTGGCTTCCTTATACTTTGAACCATAGAGTACCTCGAGGTTGGTCGTCCTCACTGGACACTTCCGACCAAAATCTCTAATATTCTCGAGCACTCTAGCCAAATGGATCGATGTTAATGGCAGCAGTCTGAATTTCCGAGCGACTGCGCGTGGCCTCCGCGGACGTCTGAGTGAAGGTCTCACGTGAGATATCGCAGAGTGTCGACTGAAGCCTTCCTTCTCGGTTCGTGATTTACGACTTGGCTCCAGAGCGCCTCACAGCGAGGGCAAAGATACCGAGATGCAAAGAGAGAACCCGACACGTCAAACCGTGTTCTCAACACAGATACTGAACACAGATACTGTTTAATCAGACGAAGATAAAGCTCTTATAACTATCGTTATGCTACCAAGCATCTTTAGAAATTATTAAAGATATTATAAACAACAAAGCTATATAATGATTTTATAAATAATTCAGTCAAAAACAACTGTTTTGGTGAATTTTGTTTTATTGGATTCCCCAGTAATACCACTATATCTGTGACTACAGTGTGTACATATACAAGGCGTTCGCCGGAGAACGTTACCCACTCTTAGCGCTACAAGGAATAAACTGCTCCCGGCGAGCGAGCGGTCAGCTTCCGGCATTGTTCGACCGTCGGCCGCGGACTATTTCATAATAATTACGCTTCATAAACTTATATGTGATACGCATTTAAATGTGACGTCAGTTGCGGATCAACAGTGCCATCGTGGACACCCTGCAGGTACCAGTTGCAAAATCTAATCCTAGACCCCTGGTCTATTTCTGTAATTTTATGCACCACAATTGTTTTGTACGGCTTTAAGTGAACTAGCTTTGTTACTTTCCAAGCTGACGTCTTAGATACGCCTGCCTGCTGCCCTAACTGACTTAATGATTTTTTGGGTGACTGTTCTAGTCGAAAAGCGATATCGTCAATTTTCTCCTCTGTGAGAATACGGTTGACCGACAGTCTCTTTTTGTTAAAAAATGAACCCGTTTCTCTTACTTTTTTAACCCGACGCAGAATTGTTGATTTAGCTGGCAGTAAAGCGCCTGGATATTTACTGCGACACTTTTTAAACGACTTCGTAGAGAAAAATTCTTTGTTGCAAACTGTAACGAACCATAATTTTACTCACACTCTAACACGGTACAGATTAGTAAGAGTATAAAGCCCCAAACCAGCCAAACCGCAAAGAAATGTTTATTCACAACACTGTTGGGGCAGCGGAGGTGTTAAACAGTGCGGTGATTCACGGCGCCGTGTGGCGGGAGTTGCTGGTTCCACTGTCTCAGCAAGTTGCCGACGGCGACAGACTGGAGGGTAGCGTTTCCCGGCGAACGCTCTGTATATATATATAAAGAGTTGTACTGTAGTTATTGTAACAACACATATAAAAACACTTTACAGCCACTGAAGATGCCCTACAACACAAGGGCGAAACGCGTCTATGGAATCAAATAAAAACAAAATTCACCAAAACGATTATTTTTGACGGAAATATTTATAAAATAATTGTTCAACAACTGCTTAAATATGGCCTATCACCAGATCAGTAACAAAGCTTTAATTTAGGTATGTTTAAACGTTAAGTATTCATTCAGAAATACCTGATGTGGCGTCACGACCATAAACATAAAAAATTCTAATAAATACAAATAACGGTTGGTTTTAATTTTTTTAAATATTTGCTCAGAATATCATCTATCTAAAATATAATTGCATCAACATACAACATTTATCACATGGGTGATGTGTGCAAAGTAGTTGTGAAATGCCCGTAGTAACAGAGACATTGTCCCTAATGCCTTGAAGTAATATCGTAATACTTGCAACTTGAAATAAAAATGAAAAATTCTTAGCAAATGAACGTAATACATTCAACCAAGTTCTTTTTTTTTTAACACTTTACAAATTTGTCTTATTAATTTTTATGTTTCATCCTTACAACTAAAATGGGAAATCTCGTAAAATTACTGTTATTACACGTTATTCTGGTTTTTCCTTGAGACTTCTTTTGGTTTTTGCATTTTTTTGCGTTTTTTTATATTTATGGTGCCTAATGTTCTCAATTAAAATACCTATAAAGTAATAGTAATACTTTTTTTCAGTAAGCATTCCATCTTTGCCCGATCTGATTGCATTAACTCGATGCGTCCAAACGGAGCCTGCTTGATTTTACGAAGTTTTTACACACTTATTGTTGTCATACTGCATATATGTCATACAGTCTCAAACGTGCGGCTGTAGCGTGAATGTTATATTTTGATATTTCTAAGAAGTTCTAAACGATACTCATATCACATCACGCTACAGTATCTCAGTTGCGCGTATCGTGAAATATTTATAAGTTACTTCCATTTCGTATTTGTTGCAATCTTTGGTTGTTCACTATACGAGTGAGTAGCGCATTATCCGAATTTTGTTACGAAAAGAACAGATCACTTTGTGTAGAATAACTTGATTCTCGTCTAATGTTACCAAGATATCCTCCTGCATGTCCTTTAGTGACATCACTTTTTCCTATACAAATAATTAATCACAGCATCTACTGCATTTCAGATTAAAAGTACACTACATCCACTTTCAGCGCAAATGTTCTTTGCAAAATGTTGAACATGTGGTGGGATGGAGAAGTGAGGGGGGGATTTTATAAATTATATTTATATTTTATAAAATTAAAAATTTAATATAAAATTTAATAAATCAATTATTAATTATTGATTGGCAAGGATCATACGCCGGGTCGTAAAGACACCTGACACAGATATTTTATTAAGTTCAATAGGCTGCTACACCGCTAGGCACATTTACATTTAATATTAATATAAATTAATGCAATGTCAAGCAAGCCTAGACGTTACAATTGGCCGATTTACTCAAGCAAACAATTATATGAACTTTACTTTACTTGCAAATATTCTGACGAAGTTACAGTTAGTGAGCGGGAACAAATGTTCACAATACGCTACTACAAGAAAACAATCATCAATCAAAAAGAATACATGAAATGAACATGCATCTCGGGCACCATCAAATAACAAGTAGAAAAAACAAGGAACTCGCGATATGCAAAGGTTCCTACAATGTTCAACAAAATGCCGGCTAGCTCAGGGTCAAAATTAGCTCAAAGAACACAAGTCTCTTTCTCAAGTCGCTTACGGGTCATTCGCAGTCTCATAAGAACTCAACGATGCAAGACCTGGCGTTTACACTTTACCTAGTGTAGGCAGCAACACTGAAGTTCGTCACGCTATCAGCCCAGCGTGATAGAAAAATCACCAGCCAGTGATCATAGGCAGGTCACTGTACTGACCAAGCACAACAGTTCTGGCCTGGCAATAAGTCAGCTCGACCGCACTGGATCGCGGTCTGGCCAGAAGTCAGAATCGACCGCACTGGATCGCGGTCTGACCAGAAGTCTCGACTGCTCTCGCCCGTGGTCCGGGCAGAAGTCACAATCGACTGCTCTGCCCCGTGGTCTGGGCAGAAGTAAGTTCCTTCTCTCCGGAAGGCGATGGCGTCCCTCTCCCGCGCAGGAACATGGCGGGCAGAAAGAAATACACCCTGTATTAACATGTGTAGACCCCTACCGATGATTTCATAGGCAGGTTGGAAATCACGTGGTATCGATGCACACTCAGATTCGCGGCATTTCGCTAGCGTCCCTCTCCGCGTCCATGCTTGTTACGCAGGGGGGGGGGAGGGGAAGGTTGACCTTCGCCTGTTTGCTGCAGAAACCGTTTGGGGTGACTGACTGGCCTTGGGGTGGCGACAGCGAGGCGGGCTATTGTCCGTTCACTGGGATTTTACCGTTTCACTTCCCGTCCCGAGCCTCCGATATGCGACCTTTCGCTTAAAACAAAATCCTATGCTCACACATTTTCTGAGCCTTTTCAAAGGAAATACCCTTGCATATTCATATAATTGTATACAATTTTGGGCTGCCCGAGATCAATATTAATAAATTTTAATCTGAATAAATTAAAATAAATCATAACTTAATAAAAATAAAAATTGTAGCATGGCGTGATAACGTCACGTTACAATATACGGCCAACTACGGGAAAATAAAATTATTACAATAATTTTATTTTAAGCCATTTTAACTACCTTCCACTGTAACCAGTAATCGATATTTTTACATATACAGGGACCCACAATGCTATGATTCTTGCCACAGATACTAAACTGAACGAATGTCCATGACCTTGGACTGTTTTACAACATGTGGACAACCATACATGATTTCTTCCTGTCTTTTCATATTAACTTATCGATTAAAGATTCTTATCTTAAACAACACAAAACATAGTAAAACATGAAATAAAATAAAAATGACAAGTACAAAATTATGTACATGTGAATGAAATATTTCTTTACCTAATTACTACGCAAGTTCTGCTCATGTCGGAGTCCTGTTATTTTTAAACTCCAAGAACTAAAGCAAAAAGAAAGAAAACCGCGGAAAACTGGAATGATGTTGCATTTCTAGACCAGATTGTGCCATCCTCCTACTTAAGAATGCACCAAGATCATCGTTATAATTACCAAACATTAAGCAAAAGGAACCACCATTGACTTTTCATTAAAACATCTCCATTCAAATTATTACCCTGAAGATTCTACTGAGGGTCTTATGACTTCATTCAAATACCCGGGCCATATGCCATCCCGTATAACAGTGAGTTTCGTGTATGTATCTCACGCAATAAGTGTATTCTACACAATGCAAAGCGTCAGTAAGTGATTTCTCTACATATCCCTTTTTGTCAGCCGTTTAGCTGCAATTTGAAAGGCTTTGTGACGGTAATACTGGTGATGTACGAGCCCATCGGTGGGAACCTTATAGGAACATTTTACTCCCATTGCCGAAATGGTGCAATCATACATCTGACTTGTGTCCTGACCTATTATGATAGTGACAGCGACAAATTAAATATCCGCCTTCTTTTCGCAAACCAACAGCAATCCTAGACTGCACATTGAGGAATATATCTCTTTCACACTTCATCTTTCCGACGCCACATCATTTCAAAACAAATCCTTCTTGCTTCTGGTGTGGTCAGACAAATATTTTCGTCCACGTTATACCGTTATAATCCAGTGAGACCGGGCATTGTACACTTTCGCTCTCATCTGTTCTTGCGGCGGCTCCCTTCTACCTGAGTTTGGATAAGAATCTACACAGAAACTTAGTCGCAGGCACTCAGCTGTGGTAACTGTTTAGCGGTCGTTATCCTTAGACTAATGTCAACAACACTTGCTCTCCACAAGGCTTCTTACAAAATAAATCCTATTTCCCTAATTTAATAATTCGTATTTACAAAAAAATTTAATCCTAACATACTTATGCAAAATGATAGGGTTTGAGACTCTGTGCATTATAAGTACTGTGAGGGCTCAGATTGGATATTTTCCGTATTCTGTGGTACCGGATGGTCCTCAAGTCGCTCCCCCTCGTTCTGATTTGCAAATACTATCGCATTTGTGGTATGTTTTCCCCATTGATGCGCCCCTTTATTCTCATTACGACCCCTGTCCTTCCATTGGTTACCACTTTCATTTTGAAATTGTGGTTTATGGTTATTATAATAACTGGGATCGTTATTAGTATAATTCCCCCGATTACCACGTTCTTTTCCATCTTGTTGGCCTTTTATCTGGCCACTACTTTCGCCCTTTGACTTCTGTTCTTGACTCGCTTTATGCCCTAATGAATCAAGAATTTTTCAGAGTCTCCAAAAATTGCGAGATAGTGGTTATGACAACCGGATTAATGTGCGCCTGCACTTGCGGGGAAAAATGCGTCGTTACGGCCGTAATAAACTCCGTTTCTGACATGGGTTGGTCTAAGTACCGTGACAAAACAACCAATCTTTCCACATAAGCCCCCATGGAATCATTTGTTTTTGGCTCGTAACGGCCTTGGTACATTTTCATGCGGGTTTGACTTTGGTGTTTGTGTGACCAGAATGTTCTGAGAAACAACTCTTTGAAGTCCGCGTACGACATATCTAGGTTACAGGAAACATCGTACCAGTAACGATCGGGCTCAAGCATAGCTTGCCGGATAATCAATAATTTTAAGTTGTCTGGCACAGCTTTTATCTTGAAATAAATTTCTAACTCCGACAAAAATGCTTTCGGGTTAATATCTTTGTAGGAACAAAACTTGGGAAGTTTTAAATCAATGTGTATATTATTATCTTGCCCTGTGTGAGTGTGTTGTGTAGGAGGGGAACTTTTCAACGTATTCACGTCACCCTCAACTTGTCGATATTTCAACAATAGTTCCTCCCGAAGTTTGTCTTGTGCTCCCTTTAACTGATTACTGTCCTCTCTCAAACTGATAACCGAGGTAGCGACTTTATCAATTTTTGCACTGACTTGAGAGACTTTCCCTTCCATTTCACCTCGTACCTCATGCATATAGCTAGACAATTGTCCATTTGTTTCCCTCGTTTCAATCTCCAAATGGGTTATCGCGGATTGTACAGTGGCAATGGTTGTATTTGAAATTTCATTCTCTTTTTCCAATCTGTCGCACCTAGCTATTGCTTGCTCAGATTTCTCAGACAAATCAACGATTTCCGTTCTTATATTTGCCTGAAAATCTGCTACCTCTCCACAGATTTTTGTATGAAAAGCGGAGAACTTTTGATCAAGGCTTTTGCCGATTTGATCCTGCCTCTTTTCCAAAGCTTCGATCCTACTGATAGTAGAATCCAATTTCTTGGATAGATTTTCTTGCCCTTTGTTGAAATCTGCTTTTAAATCCGCCCTTAGATTTTCTTGCCCCTTTTTGAGACTTTCTTGTCCCTTGTTGAAACTTTCTTGTCCCTTTTTGCAACTTTCTTGCACCTTTATCAACTCAGCCATCATCACTTGGACCCAAGGAGGAATTTCTGGTTGATTTTGATTTGCAACTGGATTTTGTATGGCGGGTGTGGCTTCCATTAATGGGAATGTACAAGTTTCTGGGGTCGTTACTACCACCGCGTCATTCTGAATAGGACTCTCTAACGCCATGTCAGCTATAGTTATTGTGGAATTTGAACTGTATCCCGACCTATCATTAATGTTCTGATCTTCAATGACTTTGTCCGCACTCATAGTATTATATTGCAATGTCTCCGTTGCTACAGAGCTCGTTTCCGCACTTGGCAACGGTTCCCTATCATTCTCAAAATCTCTCCGATTATCGTTCATCTCGATATTCGAATTACTACCTTCCATATTTAATTTTATTTTACGCCCGGATCTCAAATGCATAGGACTATTAAATGGCATAGGAAAATTCCAATGACGACTAAAGATTTTAGCAAGCAACGTTTTAAATTACAAACATCGCGATCTTTAATACAAGTCAAAAATTTTAGAAATTTTCATATAACACAGGCACAAATCCCATCAAGAAAATTGAGCAACAAACCATTCAAAAATATGTGCAAGACCACATCACAACGTTGAATCATGCGACAACGAACAACCAACATGAGCAAAATATGCACCAATAAATACTTAGTTGCTAACATATTGCACAGACAAAACACTGGCTCGACATTATATGCATTCAAAATGAACTTCGCATATTGAAAAAAATATTAATTTGCAATTAAAAGTCTGAAACTGATTTAACATGAATCAGATTGCCTTGAAAATTATCATTTGCAAAAGAAATTCATCACTCAGATTGAATTGAATTTTACAAAAGCAATGACAAATTATAAATTTACTTTCTATGTTAGAAAAATAATGCCTAAGGTCATGAACTTGGTTCTTTTGAGACTTTGAACATCTGATTATTAATTAATTCCCCGGATTAATTAATTAATTGCCCCACGTTGGGCGCCATTGTGGTGGGATGGAGAAGTGAGGGGGGGATTTTATAAATTATATTATATTTTATAAAAAAAATTAATATAAAAATTTAATAAATCAATTATTAATTATTGATTGGCAAGGATCATACGCCGGGTCGTAAAGACACCTGACACAGATATTTTATTAAGTTCAATAGGCTGCTACACCGCTAGGCACATTTACATTTAATATTAATATAAATTAATGCAATGTCAAGCAAGCCTAGACGTTACAATTGGCCGATTTACTCAAGCAAACAATTATATGAACTTTACTTTACTTGCAAATATTCTGACGAAGTTACAGTTAGTGAGCGGGAACAAATGTTCACAATACGCTACTACAAGAAAACAATCATCAATCAAAAAGAATACATGAAATGAACATGCATCTCGGGCACCATCAAATAACAAGTAGAAAAAACAAGGAACTCGCGATATGCAAAGGTTCCTACAATGTTCAACAAAATGCCGGCTAGCTCAGGGTCAAAATTAGCTCAAAGAACACAAGTCTCTTTCTCAAGTCGCTTACGGGTCATTCGCAGTCTCATAAGAACTCAACGATGCAAGACCTGGCGTTTACACTTTACCTAGTGTAGGCAGCAACACTGAAGTTCGTCACGCTATCAGCCCAGCGTGATAGAAAAATCACCAGCCAGTGATCATAGGCAGGTCACTGTACTGACCAAGCACAACAGTTCTGGCCTGGCAATAAGTCAGCTCGACCGCACTGGATCGCGGTCTGGCCAGAAGTCAGAATCGACCGCACTGGATCGCGGTCTGACCAGAAGTCTCGACTGCTCTCGCCCGTGGTCCGGGCAGAAGTCACAATCGACTGCTCTGCCCCGTGGTCTGGGCAGAAGTAAGTCCTTCGTCTCCGGAAGGCGATGGCGTCCCTCTCCCGCGCAGGAACATGGCGGGCAGAAAGAAATACACCCTGTATTAACATGTGTAGACCCCTACCGATGATTTCATAGGCAGGTTGGAAATCACGTGGTATCGATGCATACTCAGATTCGCGGCATTTCGCTAGCGTCCCTCTTCCGCGTCCATGCTTGTTGACGCAGGGGGGGGGAGGGGAAGGTTGACCTTCGCCTGTTTGCTGCAGAAACCGTTTGGGGTGACTGACTGGCCTTGGGGTGGCGACAGCGAGGCGGGCTATTGTCCGTTCACTGGGATTTTACCGTTTCACTTCCCGTCCCGAGCCTCCGATATGCGACCCTTCGCTTAAAACAAAATCCTATGCTCACACATTTTCTGAGCCTTTTCAAAGGAAATACCCTTGCATATTCATATAATTGTATACAATTTTGGGCTGCCCGAGATCAATATTATAAATTTTAATCTGAATAAATTAAAATAAATCATAACTTAATAAAAATAAAAATTGTAGCGTGGCGTGATAACGTCACGTTACAAACAATATACTACAAACTAGTATAAAATTAAGTATGGTTTTTGCAAGGTTGCAGAAACAAATCGTCGAACGCTGGGTGAAAATCAAATTTGTCATACATCGATAATGAATTTTTTCTTCCGTTAAGTGTCCCCGTGTAAGAACAGAAAGTGACAGTGACATGAAGAGAAAATTCCGATTATTTTTTTTTTAAACTGCCATTTTGCTTTGTTAGCCATACAGCCAGCCCAATGTATTCGAGATTTTCCAATGTTTACACATATCGTATCATATTCATTATTATTATTTTTCTATCTGGTATGGACAACACAAGATTGACACGACACATAGTTAAAACCACCCATGCCCTAGGCCAGACTCGAACCGGCGACCCCTGCAACGCGTAGCAGGCTCGCTATCCCTACGCTGCCGGGATCCACTTCCTATTAATTAGTAGAATTTTAGATGATTGTAACGGACACACAAAGTAAACAGTGAAATGATAATCTCTTGTATATTCTCATCTACAATACTGCTGGGCTCATGGGACCAACATCGCAATGCTTTGGTGTACAGTGCTGATAAAATCCAGAGAATTTGTTACAGTTTCAGAAGAGTAACACAGTTGGTACAGAAATAGAGCAAACAGGTTTCTAATCCTTTTAATTGTCCTTATAGCTAAACAGATGAACAAATCTAGTTCATTTATAGAACGCCAGTCCGAATCCCCGTCCGGGCATCCAGATTTGGGTATAAAGCGATAAGTAAAAAAAAAAAGTAAAAGTCTTTCATTTATGACTGTAGTGCAGCCCTTATCTAATCAACACATTTGCACATTTGGGACACAAAGACGAAATCAGACAAATACGCTTACTTACTGATGTTAACATTATTTTGTATTCCCCTTAAAATTTGAATACACTAAACAATTATCTTTGGTGCAAAGATATGAGATGCCCTCTCACTTATAATTAGATTTAGTACCCATACTGTTCAGGAAAATACCAAATTTCGAGTGAATCAAGTCATCATAGATTGAATTTTGGTTTTCACAAGTATTTCACAAACGACCAAAAGTTACAACGAATAGAAACTGATTGCGATTTATTCTGCACAATCATATATCTATCAAGTAAAAATCATCATCTTAATAACTTCCACGTGTATAGCAGCTGTTGGCAGCGGCAGGAAGCGCAACTTGGACGGCAGCCCGAGTACAAACAGCTCGGCACACAGTGTACAACTATTGGCTGCGGCTGCAGGGAGCGGCCTGCTAAACATCATGCGGCCGGCTGTGTAAACAAATACCGAGACACAACCTAAGTCATTCTTCTGATCTTATCTTATCTGATCTTTTTTTTTGCTACTACACAGGTTATTATTATTATTCTCGTATCAAAAACATCAAAATACACAGTTAAATACATAGTGCAAATCAACAACTTTAAATACACTTAGCCCAGTACTTCGCAACCTCAATCGCATTGTGTGTTGCTTGAAACAGGTCTTCGTTGTTGCAGGATGATGGGCACATAGGGCACTCAAGCATATGATTCATAGTTTGGTCTTCACCACATTCGCACTTAATACTGGTAGTATCAGTATAACCCCATCTCATTAGGTTTTCCTTGGACCTGCCCACTCCTGTTCGCAATCGATTTAAAGACCGCCAGACGTTCCAGTCTTCTTCATGGCCAGGTGGCAAGCGCTCTGCAACTGTCAGTGGTCCCGAGATGTTGGGAACCCTCATTTTCCATAACTGTACTCTTGCCTTTTCAGGTGACCCAATTAGTTCCCTTGATGTTCTGAGAGAGCTTTTCCTGGATTTGAGTCTCTGGGCTGGTGGTATATGGCCGTGCAGTGGATGAGCTCTTTCCCGTTCTACTTTGGTCCTCTCCTTATTCGCAGCCACTTCTCTCCGGATACTGGGTGGTGCAATGCCAGAAAGCTGGTAAAGCCTATCAACTGGGGTAGGCTTTAAACAACCTGTCACTAACCTACAGGCGTTATTGAGGGCTACATCCACCTGTTTGGTATGAGATGATGAGTACCAAACTGGGCATGCATATTCTGCAACAGAGTAACAAAGGGCCATTGCCGATGTACGTATAGTTTGTGGTTGACTGCCCCACTGTGATCCAACTAATTTGCGCAGTAAGTTGTTTCTTGTAGAGATCTTCATTTTGCAATTCATGCAGTGCTTCTTACATGTGAGGGTTCTATCGAGTGTCACTCCCAGATATTTTGTGGTGTTACATGTCTGCAGTTCGATACTTGACCACATTACTTTTAACTTACGCTGAGCTTTCCTATTTTTTAGGTGAAAGACACACACTTCAGTTTTTGAAGGGTTAGGTCTTAAGTGATTTTCCCTATAATAGCTTGATAGGCCTTCAAGAGCAGCAGACAAATTTCTTTCTACAACTTCAAGTTTTGTGCTCTGTGAGGCTAGAGCTAGGTCATCAGCGTACACGAAGCTCCTGGAAGCTGGATGTAATGGCTGACCGTTTGTATAAATGTTGAAAAGTGTTGGGGCCAGTATATTACCTTGAGGTAGACCATTCTTTTGTACCCTCCATCGACTACACAGGTTAACGAAGTAGTTAATTGACGGTAAAATGGAAGTTAAATTTTTTCTCGCTGCTGTCACTTCTTTTCAAATTTATTTATTGATTTCTCAAAGTAATTTACGTTTCTCTGTTTTCTATTCCCGTAGGTGTCACTGCGAACCGAGCCAAGCGTTCTAGACTCGATTCAGTAGGTGTGAACTTTCCGTTGCGGATAAAGTAATCTCCGCTTTTGTTTTTTAGGGAGAGGGTGAATCTTCTTCAGGAGATTTGACCCCCGAGAAAATTAGTTGCTAGCCGGTTAGGACAACCATGCTCTGTTTTTTTTTTTTTTGTTTGTTTTTCCCTTTTCTTTTATGGGCAAGATTCTTCTTTGGGAGGTCTGACAACTGTAATACGCCATCCTGATTTCAATTTCCCAAGGTCTTCCGAAATCACTCCAGGTGAATGCCGAGATGGTACCTCTAATAGGCAATGGCCGAACTCCCACCCATTCCTTTACCCTATGTACTTCCTTTACACTTGATACCTATAGCTCCCTGTGGTGACCTGGGCGTTTCGAAACTTCTCCCGGGAAGAATTTTTAAAAAAAAAAACACTTAGTTACACTGGTTTTCCAAACTCACATTTCCAACCAAACTAAAGGACAGTTCGCTCTAGAGATCAAGCCAGGTCAGGGGAATGATCCAAATCGGTACACACTTAATCCAATGAGAGCAGTCTCACAGCACGGTTGGATCACGTGGCAGGTCGACCTGAATATCAAACCGCCACCGATCAAGGCCGGAGTGCTCCCGACTTAAGGCGATTGAACCGCTAGTGTGAACTCGTGGCAATTAGGTCAACATGGACATCGAACGTCTCATAGAATTTCTTCGGTATTTTAGTAGATTGTATGATTTTGCACATACAAAATATAGTGATTCATTTCACAAATCTACGCAATGAATAAACAAATAAGAATTTCAGAATTGCAAAATACTGTGTCAACAGTAGAATTATCGTAAAAAGTTGGTTATCATGTACTATCCAAGCCGAAAATATTGAAAATTCAATTCATTATCCTCTTTTGTTTATTAAAGTAGTATAAACTATTCAGTTAAACTGAACGTAAAAACGGTAAGGTTTCAACAACAATAAAACAATTTATAAACATAGCTTTATTTATTTCTTAAAAACCAGACTGCGAGTGTGAATCCTGTATCGTGAGCTGATCTGACTTGACGATACCATCTTCTAAGAATATCCAATAAGAGATGAGAATCATAAATTAAAGGTACGTTGGTTTTTAATCAATTAAAAATGTCTTGAAAATCACACCCTGAAAGTCTTCCACTTATAAGCTAACGTGTAATAAATTGGAAAAAAAATTGAAATACTCGTGAAAGGAGAAATATTCCTACAGACCTCACCAAATGGAGTAAAGCCAATACTTAATATAAACATTTTTATTAACTACAGGAGGTAACGTGAGAACCCATAGCGAATGGTAGCCTATTATATTCCAACATTCATTTTTACACGAATCTTTACAAGTGATTCATTACGATCTTTAAGGAATGTGGTATGTTGGTTTTCTAAGCCAAACGAAATTACTTAGAATTGCACTCAAAATCACTCAACTTGGCAACAGGTGTGCTGTACTAAATAGGTGAGGAGCTACTTGGAATATCAAGAAATATAAATGAAACGGAGAGCGGCGAGAGGAAGAACGCAGGATAGATGGCATGGAGGGGTGTGAGAGTAGAGGATGGACAAAGATTGTAATGGAGCGAGCAAACTGGAGACGCTTGTGTGCTGGTAAGAGCCGGCAGTGGGTGGAAACTACGTATGATCGTGAATGACAACCGTCCGAAAAATTATAGTTATCCGTCTTTAAAAAAAAAATCATCAAGAAGATAAATGAGACTAGTATTGTAAAAAGATATAGTAATATTTTAGTAAGTATAGGTAATAAAGTTACTTTTCAATTCATATGCGTCATTATTAGCATTTTAGAGTTACGTGTACACTATTTCATCTTATGGCGGCAGGTTACTTCCAAATGCTTTGCTTTCTTGGGCGGATCATAATATCCATACGCCTTCTGCAGGTTCGTTACACATCATAAACAAGAACATTATTATTTTTCCATATAGTTAACAACCATTTGAGGAATGAGGAGTGTCTATTAGAGAGAGAAGAAGCAATTTTTTTCTCTTTATGTGACGTACGCCAGCACCCTCCCTGGTTCGGGTTCCACATTATAGTTAAGTCCATTCACGATAAAAACGGAAGGCGCTATAAATAAAATCTCTGTTTTTGACGGCCGAACCCCTAAGAAAAATTCCTACCATAAGCTTAGTGACAGAATTCTTTTTTGAAAAAGGAATGTTTTGAACATTTATCTCCAACTGCTATTGTATCCGAATATTGTTAGCAGCCGTATGAACAGTGTGACATCTTACACTGACTGCATCTGGAACTCAAGTTTCATCTAATACAATTTGAAGTTTGCAGAAAATCTACGTTTTTAAGAATCGTAATACTATAGGCCTAGGTACAAAAAAGAAAGCTGAATTACAAAAGTTAAAATGGTTGCTAGGAACATGAATTCTTTTGCGTAGCTGTACAATTAGCAGATAGCTCCGGGATATTTCTAACTAAGCAACAAAACAAAAGACATTCAAATGAGATGTGCATCTGGTAAGAACTTAGAGTTTCCTCTTCCAGGAAACATTAACATACTACATCGTCACCATATTTGCGGATAAAACATAAGAATTCCTCGCATAGTTCATGCGACAGCTTGCGTTTTCGTGGGTGTCATGGATGGTTATTGGGTGGAAGAACTTTCTGCATGACAAGTTTCATATTCAATATCCAGTATTTAATTTTTATGCATACTATCATGGAGAGTGTTTGAGAATAGTAACGAGCTCGTTCCCCATTTATTTCGTCACAGTAAAGCCTACTTGTTCAGGGGTCAGCAAGTACTTCCTAGCTGTTGTATTGATCCAGTATGGTTTTAGAGTTGTCATTTTCAGTCTGCTGTGATATACGTCCCTGGACTCTACTTAGATTAATGAGACGCTACTAATAGCTTGCTCCTTGGCAGCGGAGCCACTTTACAAGACGCCACACCTAGTTTAAACAGATATAACTTCAAACGGCTATTTCCTCATTACCTTTTGTGTAACAAACAGAGCAGGTGCAAGATTCTTTCTTTTTAATAGGCTGCTTTACAGGCAACGACAGTGAAATAACTAAATCAAAAGCGACCTAAGCAGCGACATGCATCATGAGATCAATAATATTATGTTCCTAATACTTGCATAATTCATTGCTCACGCACTGTAGAATTATGCGCAGTGCTACTCATAATCATATTTCACAACGATTTCTTGCAGCCAGTATTTGGCACCATGCCGAACACAATATTAGCTACAAGAAAATAATAATAATAAAAAACATGCTGTTCTATGGAATGACGAAGAGACACTTTATTTCTTTATAATTTGCGATCCTCAAGCACATAATTTCCATTTTAGACGCGTTCTTTCCGTTTTTTTTATATCTTTTATTTAATAGTCGTCTTTTCAGAAAACTTGAAACTCCAGTAAGCAAATAGTTGGCAGTTTTTGAAGCTAGCTACCCTGCTGTTGATTCGTAAGACACACCGGAGATTCTCTGGAGCTGCTGGTTATACTCAGCAATCACCAGATCAGTCGGACCATCTGGCTTAATTTATGTGGCGATCCAGCAGAGACCGCACAATTACCTAAAGTTGTTGACATCAATAAGATAACTTCACTCGTAGGTGGTGCCTGTTGTTCTTCATTGATATAAATAGTATGCTTATAGGATAATCTAATGATCACCGAGATGAGAGGAGGTTAAAATCGCCCTTCTACCTAAAATTCTGGAGGACGGGGGTCAAACCCCGTTCGACCATTCTGACTGGGGTTTTCCGTGGTTTCCCTCCTCAGTCAGTCCAGGCGAATGCTGGGATGGTTCCCTAAAACGCCACGGCTGACTTACATCCCCCTTCTCTCCCCGTAGGTTAGTTAGGCTGAAAAGAGTCTTCGTGATCCTACAGCTGGGAGGAATGAAAGTAAGTCAAAAAAGGATAAAATGAATTTCGATTCTTATTATTCCAAAATTTCATGCAAGATGAATATTTCATGAAGTTTCACCAAATTTTGAACTCCCGCCCACACCAGCATCTCCCGAGAACACAACCAGGGTTCAACCCTCAATACGTTAACTAGATATAATATCCCTGATAACTAGGCAATTGACAAGGGCAAAGAGACTACTTATGTGGCCGGGATGATGCCGAAAGCTCAAGACCGCCAGATAAACTATATAGCGGAAGAACCAGCCAACCAACACCTTTGTAATTTTTATCCGGCTCATACGCCAGGCACTATGGCTTATAGTCTGATGATATGCGCAACAACGTCAAGCTGGCAAGCCTAACATGGCCTATACAAGACGGTCGTGACATGTTGGAGCCCGTCAGATCTTGAATACATCATCCATCACCTCAAGGGTCAAGATATCGACAGCGCAATCAAAGTACCTGGCAGAACGCGACACCCAGCTGTCAATGAATTGCCTGAAAGAAATAAACAAGGGTTTTATAGAATAGTGACAGTACGGGCTGTGAAGTCAATCCCGCGACCAGGCTCCGAAAACCGCCCGAACCAATTCACACTGATTGCAGACCCCCCAGAAACGAAGGCTCTGCAAATCACCACTCTGCTTAACAGAATCGTCATGGTAAAGCCTATACGCAAATGACGGAAAAAGAAAACCACGACGAACCAAATTCAATGTTTCCGTTCCCAATCCCTGGGTCACAAATTCAAGGATTTCAAAGCAGCCGAACGCTGTGTCCGTTGTAGCTACGGTTACATAGTCAAAAACTGCACACGGCCTCGAGACTCGAAACCAATATGTTCAAACTGCGACGGCAATCACGCAGCCTGTTATAAAGTTTGTACCGATTGGCGAAAAGTCCACCAAGTTTCAGATAAAGGACAGAAGCCAGATAACCGTCCCTCTTCTGCCACGGACTACAAAGGGTCCATGAAACAAATGAAGAGAGCCAATAACACCAAGAAGCGGTTGGTGTTCACATGTGCATCTCCACCACGCCGGACTAGAATGACTCAAATCACCACGGAAAGCCAATCATCGCCATGGCACCTCAACCACCAGCCTAGAGCCGCACAGAATGTGGGAGATGCTCCAAGCACTGCGGTGTCTGCCGAGCTGGAGCGACACTGTCAGCAATCATCCAACCACTTACCCAGCTGTTTACCGCCATGTCACCAAATTCCAAATGATTCATGCTGTAAAAATACGATTAATATAGAATTTCCAGATGGGTCGTAATTGCGATCAAAGCTGGTTTTCCCCAAAAAGCTTACCTTTATAGAGAATCTAAACACCGAGCGTGGTGGATGAACGGTTGACGTTCTGGCCTTGCATTCGGGAGGACGCGGGTTCAAATCCCCTTCCGGGCATCCAGATTTGCATTTCCCATAGTTTCCACAAATCACTCCAGGCGAATACCGGGATGCTTCCTTCAAAAAAGCCAAGGCCGAATTCTTTCTAGTTCCTTGTCCACAGTCCTATCCCGCCTCTAATGACCTCGACGTCGACGAGGCGTAAAGCCATAAGTAAAAAAAAAAAAATCTAAACACCATCAGTTATACAGTGTGACAGTGTAACCGCAGATTAAGCTACAAATAGTAGTGGGACTGCTCTAAAGTCGTTCAGGCACCGAAAAAAAAAGGATCAAATCTCTTTCCGGCCATCCTGACAGAGGTTTTCCGTGGTCTTACGCAGTCCCTCCAGGCGAATACTGGAATGGTTTCTTTCAAACGCCACGGCGAAATTCCTTCCAGCTCCCTCCCCTTAGGTCAGTTTGGTTGAAAAGGGTCAATGAGACCCTACAACAGTTCGCCTCCCAGGTCTCACCTCGGTGGAATGAAACCTTTTTTTTTAAAAAAATAATAATAATGACTCTCATTAAGTAGGTACACTCAGAAACTTCACATTACTTCCGTTTTGTTCAACAGTAGTGTTCGTGAATTTTCTGTTGCAGATTACGTGATGAACATTGAGTACGCTAGGTGGCGGAAACTTGAAACCTAGTTTGATGTTTGATTCCAGCGTTCATACATAAGCGGCTTCGATTTATTCTTGTCTCCAAATTTCTGGCAACAACGCGCGCCCCAGAAGAGTAGGGTCGTTGTGCTGGTTTCACGTTCTAAAGGTTGGAGATTCAAGTCTGGCCTATGATATAGGTGGTTTTAATTGAGTGTTTGGTGTTTCTTGTGTTTTCCTGCAATTTTATTGTCATTAATACTTCCCGGTTAATGATACACACATACTGTTAGTATAAAATACAACTCTGGAGCTGGCTGAAGGGCTCAATCCAGTAGTTGCGAACCAGGGCGGTACCGCCCGCCAGGGGGCGTTGAAGAGATCATAGGGGCGTTTCTCGTACGAGGCAAATTTATGGGTCGTTGAGGACTAACAGCCACTCCACTGCTTCCCAGGGCTATATCTGGATTTAAAGGTTGCATCAAACAAGCTTTTAATTTCAGTCCTGTGAACATATGTAGCCGAAACAGGATTTAGCAATTTATTAACTAGGAAAAGAAACATATTGTCGATAATACAATGTGGCGATTTAAGATTTGTGCAGACAAATAAGGCATTAAATATCGAAAAAAGTGTCATTACAACAAACGGAGCCTCCTAATAAATAATATTTTTAATAATATGTATTTGTCAAAGAAACTGTGAATAGTGCGCCAATATTGTTAATACAGCAGTTTTAGAAATCTGCCCTTTTTGTCTATATATAATATTATACACTTGACCAAAGTGAGGCGACATTGAATCACTGTTCACTGTTTCAAGAAGTGCGTGACGAACCAAATTAGCGTGGTAATAGCGCGAAGTACAACTGTTTTCTAATACTTAACTGCCGTAAGCCTTTCACCTCTCGTCAGTGTTTCGGCAGTGAAAGTTATTGGCGTTATCTCATAATTTCTGCTTTTTTTTTAAAAAAAGAAACTTATCACCTATATAAATAATGAGAGGCTATACGCGTACAATAAGGACTAATTATATAGTAAAAATATCCAAAACGTAATAATCAGAAAACTTAAACTACCATAAGACTCATAGACGTTTTTCATAAAAGAATAACATGCGGTTATTTCTAATATTCCAAAATTTAAGTTAGCTAACATAAAACAGGGATAAGTGGAAGAAAACAGGGAAATGTTAGATGCATATGTATGTAAATAATGGCCTAACTAATAATTACGAATGAAGTTCAGTACTGATTTCTGAGTGATGTGTTAAATAAATCATACATTTAAGTTATTTAGATAAAAATCGAAACTGATGTATACATGTAGACATAAAAAATGAAGGTAAGTATTTTTAAAAAGTTATTGAATGACGTCTACGAACATGTTATGATCTGCAAGGACCCTCTGTCACCAAAAATGTTAAAATTCATGTAAATGCAATATGAAATAAACTAGTGGTTTTAATGAAACAAACTAACGTATCCACATTAGACAATGCGACAAATAAAAAATTTTAAGATGAACATGTTTGCTTATTTCTCTTTACGAATAATTTATACATAAGAAAGAGATGTTAACATTGAATAAACGATTCATAAGAACCACGAAAGGGAAAATTTTATCTACTGTTTCGACTTATGAAATAATATTTTTGAAGAAAAAATTAAGATTTATTTGAAACAAAAAAGAAAAGAACATTATTAATGAAGGAATGAAATCAGTAATTATTATGACTCCAAGTGGTTATCGCTTGTACAGCAACAAAAAATGATTATGAGAGTATTAACAAATGCAATTAAACAAATGAAATGAGATTAGTCATAGTATTTCGAGAAATAATGAAAATAATTCCTTTAGAATACCAATTCATCGACTCCAACCAATAAAGTAAGATAAAAATTTACAGAATTCACAGTCAGATGCCAGCAGCCATTAGCTTTCCTTATATCAGTTGTTCTCATGATTTAGGCGTTGACAAGGCACAAAGCCCCAGAAAAAAAGTTCAGTGTGTCTGGCACATTGGTTGCTTGTTCAGATTCCGCGTTCAGCCGAAAATATCAACTTCAGCGAATATGGAAAGATATTTTCGATCAGGAAAAAAATGCCCCAAATATGGCTAGTGACCTAATCAAATATTTAGAGTCTGTTTGTCCCCGAATCATCAGAGATCTTACGTGGAGTAGCCTTCTATCGGTAAGCAAAGGGGAAGGATTTGTTCGAAGGCGTTTGTAATGGAATTCATCAAAGCGGTTTTCAGTAGCCATAAAAATAATAAAACTGGGATTTGAAACTAGATCATGTTGAATTATTGTTCCCGTACACATCTTTGTAACGGTACTCAGGTTTCTGAGTTTAATTTTTCATCCACTGAATTAACTTTTTCGCTTTTCTCCTTTTAGAATAGGTACTCTTTGATTACTTTCCATGAAGAAGCAATAATTTAAAATCCACCTGTCTCCTGCTGAAACACAGTGACATAAGGATCGAAATAGTTATAAACAGATATCAAGCTTACTGGCTGATTTGATGATTTTTGTAAATTGCTTTACGTCTCTTAACAGTGAGGTCTTTAAAAAAGGGAAAGGATGGGGGATAAGGAATGGGAAGGAATTCGGCCATGGCCTTTTGAAGGACGCATCCCGTCATTTGCCTGGAGTGATTTGGGAAACCATGGAAAACCCAAATCTGCTGATTGGATGAATATACCTAGCTGTATAGTACAATAAAATTGACGATCGGTTTGGATTTCCAGTTACCGAGCGTGGTGGTGTAACGGATAGCGTTCTGGCCTCGCATTCGTGAGGACGGCGGTTCGAATCCCCGTCCGGGCATCCAGATTTGGGTTTTCCATGGTTTCCCAAATCACTCCAGGCAAATGCCGGGATGCTTCCTTAAAGAGGCCATGTCCGAATTCCTTCCCATTCCTTGCCCCCATCCTTTCCCGTCTCTAAAGACCTCGCTGTTGAGAGACGTAAAGCAGTAAAAAAAAAAAAAAAAAAACAAAGGATTTCCAGTTCGAGTCAAGTACATGTGATGTCCTAGAAGTACCATTTATTATAATTACTCTACACAAGGTGCAACTTTAATAGAGACACCAACTTTAAGAAACCGTGACGAACAAACATCAAAACTATACGAGACTGGTAGCAGAGGTCCAATAGACGAAAGAACATAAGGCAGCGATACTGTTACAAGACACGTTCGAAGCTTCCACCATTACTTTCGTTGCGTTACGCTGACTGACAACCGACTGGCCGATCCCTCTTTACGAAGCGCGACACAGTAATGGGGGGCGTATGAGTCACTAGTAACTGCCCTCACTGTGCCTGTTACCTCATAAACATTCACACAAATTGAGATCCACATGAGAAAAAATACGGTGACTGGTACATCTCCCAGTGGGAACAGTTCTCGATTATTTAAGCTCAATGCTAGTTCATTGGCGCCAGCATTCATGAGTAGCGACGCCTAGTGACGAATGGTGACGTTTCTGGTCATAGATCCATATGAAATTCTGAATCGTTTTGACGCCCTCCAGCCCCTCTTATAGTTTGTTGAGACAGTACGGTCGAGGATGCTACAATTCTGTCACAGGGCCTGGCGCTCGAAACTGAGTAGGCCAGTTCAAGCCACGGTCGTGAATGAAGTTTTCATCAATAGAACTTGGTCAGCAGAGTAGTAGAGGTAATGGGTCATATTTTCTAATCAGAATATTCTGTAGCAAATGCCTTTGTTAACTTCTAGTCTTTTTCTTGTAGTGAGAGCTTAACGTTGCCAGTTTGTCGATAATAGCAGGTAAATTTTGCAGCCTCTTTATTGTACCGGGTTTGTTACTCTCCCTCCTTTCATCGAGTACACAACAAAAAACCAACATACTAGTTTAACAACGCTCAACGCAGTAATCTATGGACACACCAACTCAAAAACACTGACCAGATTGATATAAGGTCATGCAACAACACTTACATTTACGATAGGGGTGAAGAGAACAGGTCACTCCTGATCAATAAATATGCTAGTAATTACTGCATGGCACTTTCACGATGACGTAGCGGGAACTCAGCTTTCCTTTATTTTCGAAAAACAGATAATGGAACGCGCTGAGACGGTGGTTTTTTGTAAACATGTGGAGTGCGTGATGCGGGCGGCCGGTGGTGTTTCCGACTTCCTGGGCAGGCAGGCCGCCAACTTGGCACAGCAGCAGGAAGCAGGGTACAGCAGTTTCATCCCCATCACGCCACTCTGCAAAAAGAAAACTTGCAAAAAACATTTCATAGAAGTCTTAGAAGCGTACCCACAGTAGGTAATGGATATAGGTAAGACAGGTTTTATTTATTATCTACCCTCTGAATTAGCTTAAGTCTCTCTAGTTTCTACAATTAAAATCAAAATACACTGATGATCCAAAATATCGTGACCCACTGCTCACCACGAGATCGTTCGACCCCTGTGAACGAGTATCCTGGAAATGGCGTGGATGGTCAGCTGTTGGCGTGGCCCTGTAGCGAGGATCTAAGGAAAGTGTTTGAAGGACGTGTTGGCGACAGAGTGGCGGACGTCCACGCTTCATGATAGAGCGTGCAGGATTTCCCGCTCTGTAAAGCAGGACATGGGCAATCTGAGGCGTATCTGACGGCAGAGAACAATGGTGATACCGGCTCAAGTGTTTCGGAGTGGTATGAAATCTGTGCTGTGCTTTTCTTAGTCTCCATAAAAATTACGTTGAGGGAAGCACAATTAATGACAAGATAAACTTTTACTAATGAATACAAGGGTATTAAAAAGAAATCTGGTTTCGGCATTACTAGTTCAAGTGTAGTGTTGTAAAAAACTGTTTTTTTCTGGCTTGAAAAAAAAAAACATGAAAAAAAAACTTTGAAAAAAAACATGTATTTTTTTTCTGGGACAACTACTAATTCTCAAATTTGTAAGGCAGTTATCGATTAAAATGACTGTTGTAGAGTTTATTCTAAGTACTTTTCTTAGTTTAAAATCTACTATATTTTTCTAGTTCAGAAGGAAAAAAAACGAAAATATTGGCAACATTGAATGAAATTTTCTTTTATGAACGGGGATTTCCCGAAGAGACTAGGTTGCGCGAGAAGGAATCCCCATTCCCCATTGTTTGGATTGATACTTGCTATTTGAAATAGTGCTGCCAGCCCTACAAATTTATCTGTAGACCTACAGCTCTTTTTAAAAAAATTAGGAATTTAAAATTTATCTACGGTTTTTTGCCTCTTTTTTTTACTTATTGTGCTTTCCTTATATTCGTATACTTGTTAAACTCCCAGAGTATAGTGGTACTGACTCATTAAATTGTCAGTAATTATGGATCGTTTACTTGCAACCATTGGCGTAAACCAACGATTGAAAAAACTAAAGCTCATATTTTGTAAGAAAATAGGTTTAAATTCAAACTTAAAAGACCGTAAAACAGAACTATCGGCGCAGTCTTTATGCACAGTGTGTACTTGCTCACAATTATAATTACAATCTCAAAATCTTTTGCGTACAATACAAGAACAACCAGTAAAAGAAAATTTAACTAACTATTTCTGAAGTTATGAAGCTAGAGGAGACAGAAGAAGAGACAGAAAATTCCGACACCGACCGAACTAGTGTTGGTAGTTCTGATACTATTGAATGTGGTACTGACATAGAGGATGAATAAAATTGTTACCTATATAGATACACTTATGAATCATTATTTGAGACATAATGATTCAGTAAGATTTAAAACACACTTGTAAAATGTAAGTTCCTTAAATAAAACTATAATTTATCAAATATATTGTTTTCTGTATATAAAAAAAAAATTAGAAAAAAAACCGGGTGCTAGGTTTTTTTTCATGTTTTTTTTCTTCACAAAGCTGAAAAAAAAATTTTTTTTTTCAATTTGCAACACTAGTTCAAGTGTCTTGCAATTTTGATGAGTCGTCGTAGACCTGCCTGCAGGTTTAGATAGGCGAAACTGGTTAATTATAGAACTATCTGGATGTCTCAAAGAGTTTGACGGTATATCAGTTAAAGTTACGATACCTTGTGAGGCAATGCCCTATGACACGGGAACGTGGATAGGAAAAACTGCCAATTGGTGCGCCTTCTGAGCCAATGATCAAGGGCCTGACTCTCGTCGTTCATGGATAGCCAATGACTAAGTTATAAAATTTTGCATTTGAGGGAGATGACAGTTTGCTTGTCAACAGTGAAATAGTTGGTTAAGAAGGCTGTTAACGGGGAATACGTTACAAAGAGGTGATGTAAGAGTTTCTAATAAAATTTAATGTTCTCAACTATTGTGTTTGACTGAAAATAAAAAAAATGTAAATATGATTCAGTGGCTATCGCTAACACATTAAATCGAACCCGATTAAATATTGAATGCAAGGGAACAAAGGTCTAGCTGACACTGTCGGCATAGCAGAGCAAGAAGTATGGTCGTGCCGAGGAATTGGGTTCTTTGCTCTTCTCTCGAGGTCGCAGCAGAAGACGCACAAGTGTTTCTGTTAATGTTCATTGACCATTGTTTAAAATTTGTACATTTTTCCTGCGGCTAGCCCAGATCTATTGTTTATTCACGCACAGAGTAATTTTTATTAGCTCTTGGTCCTAACAGAAGGACTATTTGTTAAAGCAGAGTCAGAACGGTTGATAAAAGATAATAACGCGCTATCGTTTGAACAAAATATTTAACACGGCGTTCAGTCACCTGGAAAATAGCTTATGAAATTCTGATCGTCCTTCCACACAGACGGATGACATTTGTATTTAAATCTGATATATTTATTTGAATAGTATCTGTAATTTATTCTTTGCCACCACATGTTACCGATAACGTAAGATTAACACAACACTGAAAATCCCTCGAACCGGCGATCCTGTATTCAGCGTATGTACTTTCATCACATGACCCTAAATTTTTTGGGGCCAATACCGAAACTGGTTACAACTAGTTCCTGAGAAGTCTCACCTGTATTTCAGCTTCTTTTTACTACTTAAGATCAGATTTTCTGGTTGTATTCGTGACACATTTACTTGGCGAAAGACAAAATATTATAGGCAAGTAGTAGTTCACGCCGTTGCGATCCAACATTGATTTTTTTTCTTGTCGCTTTACGTCTTGTTGACGTCGAGATGATTAGAGGATGGAAAGTGCTGGCGACAATGAAGGTGAAGGAATTCAGCCATGGTCTTCGCCAGGAGTGATTTCGGGAAACCATGGAAACCCCAAATCTGGAAGGCCTGCTGGAAAATCGAATCTGCGTCCTCCCGAAGACGATATTCCTACTAAGATGATTGATATCCAACAATCGATTTTCCGCTAGTATGTTTCACTCCTTACGTTTATGTTTAAAACATGCGAAGGAAGTCCACCTAAAAAGCATAGGTACGATAAAGAAAATAACAGGTCGGAAATTAACTTAATCTAGATTATTCTAATAGAGAAATATCAGAAATTATCTGCGACGCCTTGGTTATTGGGAGAAAGCTACTTCCATAAAATACAAATGTATCACCAGAACTACGGCTGACAGATCTGGAGTCTATCCCTTCAACAGAAACCGGAAGCAGTATTTTGCACAGATGTTGTACCTTTATCACAACATAGCGATCGAGAAATATACTTCATGCTAGTCAATTACTGTCTTCGATGGAAATACCAGTCAGTTTGATCTTAGGGGTTAATGTGTTGCGCTGTTGCGCTAGTGGACTCGGTGACGTTCAGTAGTTGTAGATTCAAACCTCAGTTACAAACCCGCAGACCAGAGTATAGGTTATAGGTGGTTACTAAGATTATTTCAATGATTGAAAGTGACAAGACAAGAGCTCCATTATCTTTCATTGTTCCGTTTACTGTACTAATTGTTGCTAGAATATTATGTATAAAATTAAAGATGGTAAAAATTACTCTTCAAACATACAAAATACACATACATATTCTTAGCTATCACGCAGAATGTAGATGCACCGTCAACGAAAAGTTGGTGCCATTCCTCCTTCAATTGACAAGTAATCAGAGAGGGCCATGGGTAGACTATTACAGTGTTACTTATAGGGAAATAATATTATTGACAATGACATCATCATTCTAGAAGGTATTTAATATTATTGGTAATATGTTAATTGTTTGTTATCATTTCAATAAAATTCAAGCCTTATGTGAATGATATATATATTTATATGTATGTCATACATGTATAATGTACTATCCAGGATTAGCAGGCATGCAGTAGGAAGACATTGAAACGATATCCTTTTTCGGGAGACTGGAAAGGAAGAAGTTAACTCGCTGGTGTTGAAAATAGTAGTCAACGTAGTTACTCCATCTTGTTTCAACAAGAAACTGCAAGAGAAAACCCTATATTAGGATATTTTTTTATTTCAAAGGAACATGTAACAGTAGGAAGTTCCAAGACTTTGTCGTATACGTTTAAGTGAAACACAATTCCATGTCAGAAATAAGAGACTACTGTCTAAAGGACCGACAAGTTTTATGAAATGTAGTGTTCTGTATCCAGCTAGCAATGCTAGCTAATTTCCCGTCTATTTTCTCGACTGATGTTAACGCAACAACAAGAAGAAGATTATATTTATCATTTTTGTGTATGAGTGACGTTTACGTCCGTTTAACCTTATTGGCTTTTATGTTACTTCAGATATGTAGAACACTTGGAGATGTTTATAGCCATGATCTGTTGCCGGATGAATGTAGTTTTACGAGCGGACTAAACTACGAAGCAATATTTGCTATTGGCTCATTAAAGCCACATAATATGAATAGAATATAACACAGAAAGATATTATGTTGTATCATTAAATATATCACTTCATCTCCCTCCTTGGTATTTTACATTTATTAATAAGCCTGGATTATAGACAGTTTGCTTTAGTGCGGATTCAGACTACTGTTTTCTACACTGACAGTAAGAGGTTATATCTTGAATTTCATTATTCTTTCCTCCAATGATCTGAGTCCGTTGAGACGGAGGGACCTTAGCTGAACTGTCCGTCAATCACAAACTCTGACATTCGAAATTCAGGTGAATAAATATTGTCACACCGCCAGTTGATGGGAGGTAAAAAGAATCCGTTAATAAGCAGCTGGCGGACGTGCGCGTGGCTGGGCCGTGTTAGCAGAAGCAATAGCTGAAAGAAAAAAAACACCATTGCCGTGAATACGCCATAAGTAATAACGGAGCCGAGCAATCAACTGAGAACGTCAGTCGGTCAATAGCCGCGCAAAATGCCAGCGACGCGAGTTAAACGTTTCAACTGCCGCATCCACGCGCAAAGGCCACGCAGAAACAGTGAGGTTTACTAGTGATTCGTTTCACGGTCAACCAATTTCAAAACGACTGCGCGCGGAGCCGTTTTAAACGTTGCCGCCTCGTAAATGGCCCCGTAATGAAAAAAAGATGAATGCAGGTTCAGAGAGTAGATGCAGGCGGCTAGCCGCGAACAATTGGTGCCCGCTGTGAATGGGCCGGACACCAAATTAGCTACACGCTGTGACACCCTTTCCAGTCCGGTGCGTCGAATAGCCGACACATTATGAACCAGTACGTCGGAACGCGGCCAACTCGTCCAGTGTAGTCGCCTCCAAATTACATACACCGTTCCACAATTTCTCAGCTGCCAGACAACCAAATATAATTACGAAGCCATTGCGAACGTTCACAGTGACACCAATACACTCCGATTGGTGAGTTCTAAAATCGAATGAGGGGCAAACAATTGTTGATTTTGATTAACAGTGTGTATTTCCCAAACCAAACGTAAAAATGTAGACAAAATTCTTTGTGTAGCTACGATAATAAACTGAAAGTACGATCCGTAATGAGTCTGGTGGGAGCGACAATGTTCGGGCCTGACATCCGGCTAGGCACGGGTCTGATTCCCCCTTTGGCAAGTATGATTAGGGTTTCCCATGGTTTCCCAGAACCTGTCCAAGCGAATGACGGAATGGTTGTTTCGTAACAGCCATTACCTTAGTCTGTCGTATTTCATATACAATATCTTCCTTCGGTAGTTGTGACCTCGACGTCGACGAGTCGTGAATCTACAAAGGAAAAAAAAGTCAAAGTAAAACAAAATATACAAACAACAATTAATATATCTGACGTACAATAGCTTTATAACATTATTTTCCAACTAGCATTTATATATATCTTGCTCGGTCATATTACGATGTGCTTTTTTCCTAGTTCATACAAGACTGCCTATTCTATCGCCATAATCTGCGATTTACAAAATTTGTGATGCTATTTTTTAACTGCTTAACGTCTCTTAACAGCGAGGTCTTTAGAGACGGGAAAGGATGGGGGGCAAGGAATGGGAAGGAATTCGGCCATGGCCTTCTGAAGGATGCATCCCGGCATTTGCGTGGAGTGATCTGAAAAACCATGGAAAACCCAAATCTAGATGCCTGTACGGGGACTCGAACCGGCGACCTCCAGAATGCGAGGCAAGAACGCTAACCATTACACCACTACCCTCGGTATTTGTGAAGTAGTTAAATTATAAATAATTTAGTTCTTTAGATCCAAACAGTTTTTGTTTATTGTAAATTATTTTAATCCACTAGGGATTACATCGAAATTGATTAATCTCCGAAGATGCAAATTCTTTTAGGCAATGATAATCACAAGCACCCGATCTACGCTTCTACGCCGATAGCTAACATTTCTTGAGTATTTATTTCCATAGCAACTTATGTCGTCTTGCTTTTCTCTAAGAGTATACACGTACGTATTATTAATTATCAGCCTTGCTCAAGGAGCTCAATATTATGTAATTTTTGCTTTCTTAAAAAATATTTCCGTTAAGTCACAAATTGTATGTGATGGATGGTGCTTTGCTTCAACATTAGTGTCTCCTCTGTGTATTACAGTCCGTAACTACATCAAGGACGGAAAAATACAGACAAGCATCAATGCGGCATCTTATTACACTGATTTTGTCTTTCTTGTCATTACGACTGAAATATGTTGTGGAAAAAGTATTTTTCTGTAGATAAAAAGTAATGAGTGTGTATGTTGGAAAGTTTGCCAGTTCAGAAGCTATATCATCGGTCGACCACATATTCCCAGCCCTATCTTCGCACCAAGTTGGTGACACTTTGGTTAGGCCTATAACAAGCTGCCTCAAAACCAGCGGCTTCTCTGCTGTTTCCATACTAATCAATCCTGTGCTATCACTCCAGATAAGGAGGCTACTAAATTTTATATCATTGCTTTGCTCGATTGTATATGTGTCACAGTTCTTCAAAATTCGATCTATAATTCACAAGAAATTTAGAATTGTTTTACCTAGTAGTTGTTTTGTGTTAGCAATTCATGTTCGTGTGTCTCAGTGGAAGGCTTGAAATATTTCACAGGTATTTACTGGGCATTTGAAAAACTGTATTCAAGTAAATCTGTGGCACAAATCGAGTTCGTTTAGCGGTCATAGACGTGAGCAGTCGGAAGTGGGGTGATACAGTGTCTGTTGCCATTGCGTGGTCTCGGCTCTGCGACGGTGCTGCCGCGACAGGCGTTGTGCAGGCGGCGTACTGCTGCAGGCTCCGCGTGAGTTGTCGTGGGTAATTAGGTGAACAGCGACAAGCAGTCAGGGGACGGCGACATCTAGCCACAAGCCGCGGCTAGCCGCGCTGCTCCAAGTCAATACCAGAGATGCCTCTCTCGGGGTAGTCTCGTGTTCAGCAAGGCTCGGGTTGCTTTCTTCTCCAGCGACGTCATCCAAATATTTCATCGCGCGACCCGACATGCAGAAATTGTCCAGCCTCGGTTCGTCTTATTTGCTAATTATTTTCACTTACACTCACTCAGAATTTCGATGCTTGCGATTCGCTGTAGTCACCACTGTTCTAATCAAACGTGATTTTCCAAAGTTCTGCAAAAACATTTGAGTCAACGTTGTGTGGCAATGAATGGTATTTACTGTCTGCTATTCAACCTGTCTTTTCATCAAAATTTCCACTGCTTCAAGCTTTAAAGTGGTACACAGGTTTTCCCCTACTCCCCTCTGAATAAAAGGCTTGTTGTTCACGGTCAGTCCTGCCAGGTAGACTGGCCCACACTGCTATCTCGTTTGCTCAACGCACGATCCTTGCTGCCTGCCTTCAGTCTCTCCGCAAGTATGTAACACACAAATAATTTTATAAACTGTTCGCGTGCCATTTAATTATTCTGATCTCACACACTACAAGTACACCACACACAAAACTGTTCCGCTGTCCTGACTATCATTACTACTTCACTGCGTCAGAGCGTATGTCTCGGTAGAAATATCTCAAAGTACCTACATTGCTTCCCTTGAAAATCAGTTTGAATTTTTTCAGTATTTGAGATAACTTGTTCATTTGGAAAATTATTTCATTCCTTTACCCATTTACCTACAAATTACAATTTTCAGATTACCTTACGTTTGCAGTTAATTTCTGGTATATATTGTAGTCCCTTCTCGAACTTTTGGCGTACAACTTATCACCGAGAGGGATTAATTTATACGATCCTTTAAATAGTGTCTAATGAGTGTTTAACACATGAGCCTAGCACTGCGAACTACAAAAATCGATCTCCCGTCAGGCTAACGAGACTTAGACTTTCCATGGTTTATCAAAATCAGTCCAAAATAGGAATGGTTCCTTCAACTTACCTTGACAGATTTCCTTCCATTTACCTGCTCCCAATCCTTTTTCATCATCTAACGAACTCGGTGACGACGAAGCGCTAAACAAATATAATCTACTGTCACAGACCTCTAATGATTCGTGATTGCTTCTTCAGTAGTTACCAGCACTTGCTAACAGTTATATAACAACTTCCATAAAAAAAATATTATTCTGCTAGAAATACACTAAGTGAAATCAGGGTTAAACAACAACTGAAAGGAGTTTTGAAACAGGGAGCAGCTTTATCTCATGACCAGTTTAGGAAAAGATGCCCTTAATTGTGTGAACTAACTTTCCACAGAGAAAGAGCACTTTTGGCAAAGAATGTTTATATAACTCTTATTGCATTGACACTACTAGCCAAAATTAGGGTTATTATTTCAATAGGATGTGCCTACAAAATACGTGTTAGTTAATTTTCAAATACCTAACACGCTGTCATTTGTCATCGAACTGTTAAAATCCTTTTCCCAAATGTGTTCCGCGCTATTCCATATGTACAATGTGTCGTTTGTGGGTTGGAGAATAGAAAACGGTGAAGCATTTGCTGAGGTGACTATGGGATGTTAAATATCCAGTATGCCGGGCTGACGGTTTCAACCTGAAACTGTATTACCTCCACTTGGCAGCACGCTAACGCTCGCTTTGTTGAGGCAATAGTAGATAGTTACCCCATTGTAACACACTTTCTTCTCATTCATTCAGATAGCTTCTGCTAAGATTAATTAAATAAAATAAATTTCTGTATGATTTCACAAATTACCAAAATTAACCTGTGATTGAAAATGGGGATCGAAATGAAAATTTTTACTTATACAAAGAACACTCCGTTAATGTTGAATAATAATAATACACGACAAATAAAATATGAATCATTAATTTTATCATATCTTATCAACAATGTGAAAAGTAAACTTTAGCTAAATTTTAGGCATATCCTATCACTGATTTGTTTACTCCACCAATACACTTTTAAACTAACGAACAAGAAAATACTACCCTAGGTGACAGTGAAATTAATGGTAAAAAATAATAATAATAAGAATAAAATCGCATTCGTGTGGTTTTAAAATGTCGTCTGCAAAGAGAAACACGTGAAACATATACGAAATTCCGGCTGGTTACTTAAAATTAAAACGCACGCTTTCCTTTTGGAGAAATGAGATTATTCAATATATTTTTGTCGTGTTATGGTTCTGTAGTTCTTTGAGGAAGTCGTTTAAAGACGGCCAGCTCGTTTGCAATTGCGTGAGAGAATCTGTTTACAGTTTATTCGTACCCGGACGGTGAAGGAGCTGTGTTTCCAGGTAGACAAAATCCACCAACGTTTACCTGCCTGGCGGAAGCCGCATTACTGTTACATTTCGCATTGCGTTCGCAGGTACTAATGCAGAAAGCACGTTCTCCATCTGGTTCATCTGACAGAATGCCTCACGTGATGAATGCAACTCGGCTCAGACCGTTCCGTAGACTTTCTCCATGCAAAATTACTGCTCTGGTAAATTTAATCAAATAACTGTATAGTCAGAAATATCTGTGACTGTATACAGTTCGAAATTGGTCACTTTGCTGGTTGCTATACAACATTGACTTTGGACAACCGTGTCTGTACAATACCAGGCATAAGCGAAGATTTCTTTACTTTTTTACGCTTATGCTGCCCGCACGACAGTCGTCTCCCAATACTTTCACATCACGATTTTCCTACTAAGATTAAACGGCCAATAATTCTGATGTTGCAGGTACTTGACTGCTTCCCATTGGCTGAGGACGACTTGTGATGCGCAGGGAACTATTTTCTGAGTTTGGCAGATCATTGCGCACAGATCTATTCCCACTATCCCGGTAACAAAGTGGTGTTTGGTGCCAAAAAAATTGGGAGTTTTCACCTATCATCCTTCCTGTACCAGCGGAATTTCCCGACGAGCGGTCCTTCACAAGTTCTCAAAACTTTTTGAATATTACTTTCCGCTCATATTAATAATTAATTTTCTCGTAATAAATACAAATTGATCTTATTTTTAGATGTAATGTGTACCATTACACTGTTAACTTATGATATGTGGAAAACAAGTATTACGTCTGAACACTTACCACCGTGATATTTTATTAATATTCTCAATTTTATATGCTAGTGTTTTAGCAATTAATGGGGAGAAATTATTGCTATTTTTAGCTTTCTAAGAATTTATTTCTCGTGTCCAGGACATAATATTACAAACTGAAAAAGGGACAAATAAAATGAATTAATTATTATCAAGCATTTGGATTACAGTAAACAATTAAATGGAATGTGACCAGATTACCGCAATCCTGATGGCCTTCTCATTTGCGCTAAAAAGGTCGTCAATAGTGCAGGTTTCAGCTGGATTTCTGCTTACCAGAAGATGTTGTGTGTACTGCAGCTCACCACATTCAACTATATGAGTGTGGTGAGAATATATTCAATAAAAATTTTTTATTTTTTCCCCAGTGCACACACTAAAATAATCATAAAATATTCCAACCACTAAAAGCTGAATAAAACTACTGTATTATGTTTTAACAAGTCTCGTCAACCGGGATAACAAGCATTTGATTGTGTTGTTCGTCTTAAACAGCAGTGCGCAGTTTTTCTGAGTGGGACAAAGAAATTGAATTGGCTATTTCTCATTACAGTGGTGATGTACAGTACAATTACTATGAGCAGATTGAGTTCAATCAGGTCTGGCAGATTGCGTTGCTTCTAAAATTGACGTTCTTGCCTCGCATTCGGGAGGACGGCGGTTCGAATCCCCGTCCGGGTATCCAGATTTGGGTTTTCCATGGTTTCCCAAATCACTCCAGGCAAATTCCGGGATGCTCCCTTAAAAAGACCATGGCCGAATTGCTTCCCATTCCTTGCCCCCATCCTTTCCCGTCTCTAAAGACCTCACTGTTGAGAGACGTAAAGAAGTTAAAAAAAATCTAAAATCGAAGGATAGGGCTCAAACGTATTAAAAAATCACTTCTCAGAAATCCTTCTGATTGAAAACCAGCGACATATCTTCAACATAAACAATGATAGCACAATCATAAAAAAAATGTAGAAATATAATTTATTGTCACTGAACGAAAAAGTTTGAATTTGAACACTTGTTGCAAGTAATTAATAGATTTTATTATTAGTTGGATCCAAATATCAGGAGTAACTCTTTCAATTATTTATTGTGTTGCTGTATATTAAAGCATTTGATTTTCTTTAGTCCGCATTGTGTTCTGTATGGTTTAATCCGCATTGGTTAGTAATAATTAATTTGTTCTTATCTAAAATTGTTCGAACATATAACACGCTCCCAAAGTCTACTTAGTATACATGTCGATCGGTATTTCTTGAGATCTTTGGATTCCAGTTCTTGAAAATGGGAATTATTTGAATGATATTCCAGTGTATAGTGAGAGATAGCATAAGAGAAAGTTATAAAATTCTGTAGTCTTGTAGAAACTACAGGTTAATTAGTTATTTGATGGAGGTATACCATTAAAATTCTCGCAGGTAAATTCGTTTTTGCTGTTTTAGGGAAACAGAAAATTAAACACCCAGTGTTACATATTGGTTCCTCTCAGTCTTGTGTTGAGGGTTAGGCACTGAGAGAAAGATATGATGTCTCGTACAGCAGGAAAAGTCACGAAAATGTTATTGGATGTAATATTTCAGATACATCACCTTGTTTTAAGTTCCATGATGAGTTTTTCTAGAAACGAAATACGTGTATCTATTTTTCTGAGTATGAAAGATTAACATAAGGTAAAAATAATGGAAAATACAAAATATTAAATGCTGAGAAGACAGTGGAAATTAGAGAGCTTCGTCTATTGCTGTGCTGCTGTGAAGAGGTGGAGCAGAGGACAAAACTAAAAAAAATAAAAATAATAATACCCTCGCACAGACACAGCTGACACCTGTCGCTAAGGGCTACATTCCCTCGTTTAATTTCCATACAGTGACTGGTGCGAAGCCGTGATATGTGTGCAATGAAACTGAGATAAAGTCAGTGCATTTTTATATATTTTTTTTTGCTGATAATATTGTTGTGAAATAGACGAACTAACATTTGTTACGGGTGTAATAAATGTTGTAGTATTGGCACGGATTATTCGGTTGCTACTGTTTGTGTAGTTTGAGTGGCTGATGAAGTAGCATCTCTCTAAACATTTACCTCTATCGGTGGACAAAGATCAGAAAATTGTATCATAATATTACAGCAAAACCGATGTTGGTATTTTAATTCGCATGTTTCAAGCAAACTTAGAACTCTCTTCCATAAGATCGACAAAAAGTGTTTGTTATCAGAATTGATCTTAAGCTTATTTAGCTCTTTTGATATGATGTATTTTACCATAAAAATCCCGAACACCGAATAGGAAATTGACTTAAGAATGTGTATGCTTTTTAGAAAATAACTATAAGCCTTATGATGAAAACAAAATTAATAACGGTAAATGGAACTTAAATCCGAATGTCAATGTCCTTCATTAAATGTCCTAGGTTTTGTGTTAAATGGAAGATGCTTAGTTATGATGTCACTGACCACATTGTAGCCCAATAAATTACTGTAGTCTAATTGATAGCAAATTCTTTTCTCAGTTTAGCAGAAACAGGACCAACCGTGTATGAATCACAGAATATCGCTATTGGATACCGTTTCACCACTATTTGTGATCGGCCTTGTCGCTCAGTGGTTAAGGTGAGTGACTGGGGATAGAAAGATCCCCGGTTTGAATCCCTATCTTGGCGGGGATTTTCATAGTACCTTAACCCGACCTTCCCCTCTGAAGTATGCCAGAACGCATCCGTGGTTGACATTCCACGTTAAAGTGTAGGTCCCTAGTACTCGACAGTACTGCCGGATTAGGCTACTACAGTGGCGGAATGCGCAGCCAATAGGAACCCTGTCACCGGGTCATTACGTCCACATGGAATTATTACTATACCACTATTTGTCTGAATCTATTTAGCAGAATACACTTATTTCTTCCAATACGTCTATAATCATGGTTCCTATTGCATCCGTTTTCATTTCTATATTTTATTTAATAATTACCATACGGAGAGTCTCGCTATTTTCGCAATTGGATAGTTTGCCAAACTTTTCAAACCAGTCGTTAAACCTGACGTTTGCACTGAATTCTATGAACTCTTTCTGTACCAACATTTATTTCTGAATGTTTTCTTTAATATGCGTCATTCTGTTTCCACAGTGTTAAGTGGATTTCTTCCAGTTCATCACTGCTGGTAAAGTACTGTAGGGACATAACGAGGGGAAGTTTCTTTCCGAATCTGTTTATTTAGGTTTCTCAGCTCTCATTGACTTGCATTGAGTCTGCTACAAACTAGAATTCAATCTCGGATGTATTCGCTTTGAATCCAATGTCTGTATAATCTAAAATTCCATGTATCCACCTTACAGTATGCGGAAGTATCTGACTGTAAAAATGCTCGATTCAGGGACTACATCGATATCAGAAGTATTAATGAGTTACTGAATAAGTGGAGAAACTTTATTGTATGAATGTTCGTAAATATTCAGTGAAGACGTCGTTTCCTAGAAACAGATCAATATTGTTGTTAATACTGTGGGGACTTTACGTCTGGTCGAAAGGAAGTATGAAAATAAGAACTGAGTAGGTGACATTACGTAAAATATTTAAAGAAAAATACATTAATTTTTTTGAATGTTGTTGGGAAATACTTATTATTTTCAGATCTTCCAAATCTAAAAATTTGACCATAGGAGTTCGTCTGACACTGGTATGAATTGAAATGCGTTAGTTACCTGTTACACTTAGTGCTGTGACTAAAAGAAGTATTATGATTAAAAAGGAATAAAGATGAGCAATTAATTACTTCCACTGTGTTCTCATAAACTGTAACAATAGAACAGGCTTTAAAGACCACACCGTTGGCGTGTATTCAAATCAGGTTCTTTGCCTACGAAGAGTAGATATAGTTGAACCTAGGGTCTTACGCGCCTGTTTATTTCCACTAGAAAGTATTAAACCATTTAACGCTGAACAGTTTATCGTTTGAGGGAAACAGCTCTCGTTGCACGTAATGGATAGTGAGTATAACATAGCGGGAGGGTTCGCCCTGTAGGAGCAGGCGTGCTGAAAGTGAATCAGTTCCCCAGGCGCAGCCCTCCTGGTGTTGACGTGTGGGTCCCGCCCTTACGTCAATGAGTTATGAGACCTCCCCTCCCTCCCAGCGCATGAATGTTGCAGACCAGCCCGCCTACCGCACTTAAGCTGATTCGAATTTTAGATTCTGGACCAAATGAGGGGCGCCGAGCCGCGGGCCCCCGTGAAAAGTTAACCGGGCGCCCTTTGTGTAGCGGCGGGCTGGGAGTCTGCGGCCCGCGAGTTCGATCGACGGAGCAGAATCTAGTCCTACATTAAACACACAGCCAGACTTAACATTCCTCTCGCTTTTGCTCTACAAAGACATTTGTCACAACCTGATATTGGACAAATCATTTAATTTCAGCTACTTAAACCAGAATAACAACACGACGACAATATATTAGGTTAAACACGGAAACTTTTGAACAGCTCTTATGAAGTGCACGAAGAGGATATCATTACCACTCTTCTGGATAGATATCATTATAGTCTGAGTTGATTTTTAAAACCACGAAAAAATATATTGAAATATACTGACGGAGACTTCAATCCGTGACTTACAAAATCTAAATCCAGTCATCGAATTACTGTTCCACGTAGCTTGAAACTCATAACTACTGCTATTTTTCAATAAAATAATTTTCTATCCTTTCAGTATTCGAATAATGTACAATACATATATATATATATATATATGGGAGAAACATCACAATCATTCATAATTTGCACGGGTGTCAGGCAAGGAGATGGATTATCACCGATTTTATCAACATGGTATTCGAATGAATACAGTTAGGAAGAACATGATATACCGAAACAATCATAAGATGCTTGGCATTTGCGGATGACCTGGCAACACTCAGCTACAATAGGCAGGAAGCAAAAGACGCCTTGGAACAGCTACATCAAATTGCCGCCAAAACAGGGCTACAAATTTCGTATGAAAAAACGCGGTACATGGAGAAACAAAACAACAACGTACAAAAAATATCACACAAAATTTGGTAACATAGAAAGAGTCGAGAAATTCAAATATCTAGTGGAATACATACAAGTAGGAGGATCTACCAAGCTATCAGATTTGGAAAGATCGGAAAAAACTTCAGAAGGTTTACAGAGTCACCTGGTCATATTATAACAAAAGAAATATATCAAGACCTCAAACTCAAACATTAAAACAAAATGGTACTGCCAGAAGCGTTATATTCATCAGAAACCGCCACGACTGCGGCTTCAGGCATCACGGAAGCGGAAAAAGTTGAGCGCAAAATCCCTAGAGATTTTTTTGTAGCAATATATAAAGAGGGCATATGGATGAAAATACCAACGAATTAACTAAAATAACATACAAATAGATTGACAGACATGATTAGAAGACGTAGATTACAATTCTATGCACATTTACGGCAAATGAACAGCACTAGAACCACAAAGAGGATCTTTGATTTGGTAAATGGTTCGCTCAGGAAAACCAATTGGTTCCTGGAAATGGAAGAGGATTTGAATCATGCAGGGATCAGCAAGGAACTGACACAGGAAAGGGGACATTTCAAGAACAAAATTATGAACACAAAATTTAAAATACAGAAGAAAACAGGAACAAAATGGACTGAACAAAGGAAACAGGAAGGCAGTGAACGTATGAAGAGGTTTTGGGAAGAGAAGGGGAAGAAGACAAATACAAACAAAAAATGAATAATCATGAATAATTTGAGTTTAAACACTGTCCTCAAGGGCAATAATGATTAATAATAATAAAAAAAATATATGCTTTTGATTATACAACTGCATGCAAAAAAAGAAATTATAGATACAGAAGATGTACTGATGTACAAAGAACAAGGGTTAAATAAATAATTTAAATGGATCTATCACTGTGATCCAATTAACATCTCTATTTTGATTGGAAAATTAATGCTGTTACACTTCTTTCAGATAACTTACAATTAAAAATTTTATATCGCTACACGTTAAAAATATTTCTTTAAGCATTCTAAATCTCCCCTTTCCTTAAATTTTTCCCTAGTTTTCTTCAATTTACAGTCCCTTTTTAATATGCAACAGTGGTCTACCAACATATGTCTATTTTATTATCACTAACACGTTTTATCTATTTCTTTTGTGTCCTTGTTAACTCTATTGCATTTTTCTTTTCTTGCAATTCATAAATTTTCAGGCGGAAAAATGTCATATTCTAACCCAAGAGCTTAAAGTTCCATAACATTGTTTTTACACAACTTCTGATTTTCTGCTACATAATCGATCTCACTAACAGTAGTTGAATTTGCTGCGACATGTTGTGCCATATTTGTGGGAAGAGATATTGGGAGAAGGTTCCCGTTTGGAACGGTACTTACTTAACCTTGGATTTTGCATTGTATCACGCCACATGAAACTTGCAGAAACAGAAATAAGCTATATGTTTTCTAGGCTTTTTCTCCAAACCATAGAAACGATAAAATAAATTTATTTTACTATAGTCTCAATCCATTTACAAATAGTGCGGTATAATTTATAAGGACTCTAGTTTTTATTTTAGTCCCATAAACTAACACCGGAAAAAAATAAATATACATTTTCCACAAATTTTATAATACTGTGTGTAACAACATATTTGCGCTTTACAGGCACTTACAGAAACTTTTTTCACACGTTGTGGACATTCTACTAGGTACTTACAAACACCAATGCTTTTTTGTAGAGAAGAAGGAATAAATGGCAAAAGCGTTTTTTTTTTAAATTCGATGTTAGTGACAGAGAAAAAGTGGTAACAAACTTTGAATTAACCGCAAAATGTGAATAGAGAACACCATCTTCAGTTCCAAACTTCAAAAATTCCGCAGAGCGACGTTGTTAGTAATATTTGGATTTATAATTATTATCTCATTCTTTCATTGTTGAACTCGATTTTGCATGATGTGAATGTATAATTTACACACAACTATTATATTAAGACACTCGGACAGAGTGAAGGCCTATAGAAATGGCGGACTCGGTTTAGTTACTAGAGAGAAATATTGTGCCACATGTTTGTTTAATTTAAACAAAAACCATCTGAGCAATTAAATGATATTTTATTATTAGAAAGTCAACATTTTCTCAATCCTAAAGCAGGCAAAGTAGCAAACTTTTTAACTTTTTTTTATGAAAAAAAGAAAAAACCTTACACATGGCATGATCGAAAAAATAGTTTGGCAAATAATTTAATTAAAAGCAGAGTTCAAGTTATCACTGACATTAGCCAGAGTAATTGTGATCTTTTCATTAAGTATGCTATAAAAATCTGTTTCACTTCAATTCGAAACGATTTGATACCAGTTACATCAGCTAAATCGTCTTACGGACAGTGGTTCTCAATTTAGAATATCGAGATAGATTACACCATTCAAATATCTCTTTTTCAAAGTGAAATTTCAGAATGTGGAACTGAGTAATGAATACAAATTAAACATACATCTCTACTTACTACTTTTTATAATTTTAATTTTTGTACTGCAAGATTCAAAAGAAAATAAGTAAATACCACCGGAAAAAAACAGTATTACGGAAAAACCGAAATAGCACCATCGCTATTCGAAATTTTTTAAATGGAAGCATTGCTACGACATATATCAAATATAAGCCGCTAATGAGGAAACACGTCTTAATTATTTTGAAAATTGATTTTGCTACTCACCACAGCATTTTTACAGAGTTTTAAATATCGAATAGGTGCTCGAAATATTTCATCACATTTTGTTAAAATGTTGTAATTATTTGAAAGTGTATCTTCGCTATGTATTATTGCGAGCCTACGGTGAGCTGCGGATTCGAGGACGAAAATTAAGTCTCCAATTCGGAAGCGGAATTTTTCTACGAAATTGAACGTCCAAAACTACTTGTGAGGCCGCAACTATACTCCAGCGCAGAAGTCGTGAGGACAAATACGGGGCTCTATCTCCGCCAACTGAATCTAGTAGTCACAGAGGCCAGTGTAGCGCCCTGCCTTCTTCACTGCACACGTTTCAACATTAACACTGGAGAATTCAGAATGCTGTTTTATTTGCGACTAATAATTTCGTCGTCATCTGACTCAAGATAACAATCAATTGTTAAATGATTTAGTAATGTTTTTCATTAAGTTCACAAACGTTTTTGACATAACATGTTTAGTGGCTAATGAACTGTATATTTCTTCAGTGAATATCTTCGGTGGGTGTTTCCCTACTGACACAGTCCTAAAGGTGTAGTAGCAGTTCGCTTATGTGTCAGCAGTGGGAGATGACCTGGGAGCAAGACACGGTTCATATTCTGTACAGCAGAACGCTGTAAGGAATAACTTTGATGATGCAGAGCTGTGACACAGATTAGTTACAGAACAAGTTATTCAGTCATTTTTATCATTATCTCACTCTATATATGTTAACTAAAGCATAAATTTTGAATACATGTGGCCATGTTGCTTTACCCGTTATATCCTAGAGAAAATTTATACTTAAAGTAAAATATGGACAATGAACGTATTTAACTAGGCCGTATTTTTCTGAAAATATGCGTTTTAGAGACGGATTATATCAGCTGAAACGTCATTCGATTCAAGTAATACTACATCAACGGAAAAAAAATTGTGTTTTTCACAATGTTTTTTGATATGATTGTAATATTTTCACCAGTATTTTTTAAACCACCAGTCCCGTCAATTCTCCACCTCTTTTCGCTGTGACATTCGTTCCCATCTTATCAAACATTTCTTTCTAATTGTGATTATAAAATTGGAATACTTCAATATTAAGATTATCAGGTATGATTTAGACTTTTAGAACATTTAACTACTGCTAAAGAATGATTTATAAATATTTTACATTTACTTATTTTTCTTTTTTATAACGAAGTTATTTCGCTCTGATCAAGGTGGTAAGCCCCATTGTCCAGAGGTAACACTTTTTCTACGTTACACAGTAATTTAATTGCAAATGGGATTATTTAAAAAAAACTGGGTCCATCTTGCTATATGAAGACGAAATCCGTATCAAGTATTTGTACTGCAATTATAAACGAATATCCAAATAACCCTAAATGAGTTGGAATCTAATCATGGCCGAACCTTGTGAGCAATAACTTATAGTAAAAGTGAAAGTCTACGGTAATTGTTTCATCGTATACGTTTCTAATGCCTTGTCTGCTAATTTATCGATCTATTTACGCTTGCTATTATCATACAAGTTTGATTTTATGTTTAAAATTGCTGCTGAATTAGCAAACACCAATCCCATATTAGCAACGCATAAATTAAGTGTGGAAATAAGAAACAAATTTAAATAATTAAACTGCTCTCGGGCTTCCAGCCGCGAATAAATGTTACATTCCTGGGACGTTCCGAGGTAGTACAACTCTGTCCTCATTTTTGACCAACGGTATAACTGTAACAACTGTTTGTTTTCGCTGTGCAGCGGCGACGGTGGAAGTCAAATGCCGTTGCAGCGCGATGACGTCATCCACTCTTCTGCTCCTTAACAATGCGTAGCTGCTTCATCATTTTGATGCCTGGTTCCAGGTCACACTAAGCTGGTATCCAGAGTCCCTGTCAACTATGGAATTAGCTGTTTTGATTTCAACAGATTCTGTTATTATGCTGTCCCAAAATCTCTATGAAGTTAAAGGTATGTCCCTCTATGTTCGGCCACTGGTGATTTTACTTCTTGACTCAGGTGATCATTCCTTGCATGGTCTAACTACCGCTTCGTTTTTGCGATGCAAGGACGGCCACATTTACATTGCTTTTAATAAACACTAGTGGTTCGAATTCTTAGTTCATCCATAATGATAACAACCAAGTTTTTAATTTTAGAGGAGCCTTTTAAATTGTCATGCCTCCGTGTTGCGTCAAGTCTACCTATTTTAGAACGTAACGCACACATAAACTGAAGAAAGGCCCTTTGTATGAATACCATCTTTTGTCGAATTCCTTCTTTCTAAGCTCAACATTAATCTGTCCCTGGTTGTAATCATTAATCAAGAAAGTCATCCGGAGATAATCCAGTTCACCTGAAATGATACTTTTGTCACAAGCCCTTTGTGATCTATGCACCAAAAGTACCCAAGAAATTTCCCGTGGTTAGAATTTCACTTTATACAGTAGCAGCTGCAGGCAACAAACGAATCAGTCTAGATCTCATAAATATTTCTGTTTGCCCTTATGAGTCGATTCTACCAACACTGTTTGTATCATGAGTCTGAGAGAAATACTCTATCGCTTCCATTGTCAGTATCACGCAGTGTCATTTGCACTGCGCGTGAGCAACAGGTAAACAAATACACTGAACAAGTTAAAAGGCGAGCCTTAGGGTTGATGATGGGCATATATAATCTCTATGAAAGGGATTTGTTTGACCAGCTGGAGTTAGATGGTCAGAAAGAAAATATGCAACCGCGAAAAAAATTATTAATAAGAATACAATCATCGTCTATGATCGCTGAAAGTAGCAAAATATTTTGCCTCGCGCATACATGGTCTTTTGAAGCAACTATTCTGCATTCGTGTAGTTATTTCGAGACACGATGGAAAACGGAAATCTAGATGGACGGACGTGGATTTGATCCGCCTCCTAGCGCGAATACCAGGGGCCCTTTCGTTACCACTCACACTCACTCTGCAGTATCGGCAAAAGCGCCGGCCTCGGTAGAGTAGGGGCTAGAGTGCATACGTGTTCAGCATATGTGTTGTGTGTTTTGTGTGTGTGTGTGTATGTGTGTGTGTGTGTGTGTGTGTGTGTGTGTGTTGTGCACATGTGGTGTCTAGAGGTACTTGCAAAATAATATACAATAAAGAACCTGAAAACACTGGATGATTTGAAATCACACTTGAGCTGGCTGTATGGCCGAAGATAAACCAAGTGCAATTTAAAATAATAAAAACAGGATCGGTAATTGTTGAATAAGCCACCAGGAAAAAGGAGGTAGTGCTCAGCAAATCATTGCTCAACATCCTGAATAACATATTGTGCCACATAGGTGTTGGTAATGACAGATGAACACAAAAAAATTCTAAGCATTTGAAAACGTTTTTTAATCGTTCAGAGAATCAAGGAAATTAATTTTGGAATAAGATGGCGAGATGTGATGCGAATTGGGTTTATTATTTCCAGAAAGGCTTAATTGTGTGGCTGTGCGTGGTGACACATGTCTTCTCAACAAACGATAAAGGTATTCTGCTACAATGATCGTAGAAGTTTTTTTGATGCAGGCGTTTATAAACATAAGAAGTCAAGAAAGTGCAAAAACGTGCTTGAATACTATGTAAATTTTTGTGACTTATAACCATCTGTAACTTACTGTTAAATTGTCCCGGCATCACCTGCGCTAAGACGTTAGGCATTAAAGTGTGGGTTGATAGCTATTGTGAATGTAGTTTCTATAGAAAGCTTATTTCTGGATTGGCATTTGCTTTTCATTTCTCAATGATTCCGCATATCATCAACATATAAATTTTTACACAATAAATATGAGTTTCCTCCTAGCTACGCGAAAAGCCGATAATACTACTCTAGCCCAGCAAGTAAAGCCAATTTGCCTTTGGTATTGGCGACTGTTAACTGGTTCGCTATGATTTCTCTGCTTTTCTTGGATACGCTCAGAGTAATTAATTCGGACGAATAGTAAAGCCGAGATGTACGCTTATATTTAGCATGTGATAGATAGTTTTTTCTACTGCTGCAATGCTTCGATCGGTCCCCAAGAAGAACAAACTCGTTATCAATCAATGCGAACGAAGCCACCGCAGTACTCAAAAGGTAGCACAAAATGTTCGTGCTCGCAAATGAAAATGTCTTTACTTAATTAGTAAGTAATTGGATGGCATCCAATTACTTGCACGCGCGATCTAATCTGGATCTCCGCTTTCATCTGACTGAAGGAATAAAGCTACAGTTCTCAATTTGATTAGGGGCGAACCTGCTTTGCTCACGATGGACAGTGAATCGTGTAGAACTGAAGCCTAATGTTCATGATTTTTTGCACTATAATACAGCTGGTATTTTGAAATCCTTTAAAGTAAAACATTAAAATTTTTGGAATATTTATTCGGTGGAGGTAAAAAAGTGGGAAATTGTTATTACAGGTTGGTGAAGATTAAATCAATGAAGCACGTTGGAAAAAAGACGTGCATAAAATTAGTGCTTTGTGTACTTTTATGAAAATTAGATGATTTCCTTTATACACTACTGTTTGTGAAAATGGTAAGAAAAGGGACATGTGATGATAACTAAATTTATTTCATAGGTCAGGGACATAACAACATACAACTGGTTAGAACTGTATGTGAGCGATGACCATGAGAATTCATCACGATGCAATGCTGCATGGTGCAATGAAAAATTATTGATGTTGTGGTATGGAATCAAAGAGAGCGTAAGTATTCTGCTCAGGAATAAACTGTTACGTGGTTTGTACGCGCGTCAACTAATAATCGACAGTTGTTGTAGGACGACCAGAACGCAAAAGTTTCCGACTGATCATATCCCACACATATAATATTTTACAATTTTAGCAGGCGTCATGTTAGTAAAATATTCCACTTAAGTTTGGGGGATTCGCGCTGCTTTCAACCATGATTTATTTCCAACGTTTCGGCGCCCAACCTTGGGCCTTCATCAGGGCTGTTTGAGGATGATGTATCCTTTATTACTGCTGACAATCGAACGTAGTGGGTGAGTGGTTAACGCTCTGGCCTCGCATTCGGGAGGACGCTGGTTCGAATCCCCGTCGGGGCATCCAGATTTGAGTTTTCCATGGTTTCCCCAAATGACTCCAGGCGAATGCCGGAATGCTTCCTTCAAAATGCCATGGCCGAATTCCTTCGTGTTCCTAGTCCCCATTCCCATCCCGCCGCTAATGACCTAGACGTCGACTAGGCGTAAAGCCGTTAAGTAAAAACAAGCTTACATGTTCGATGGGCTACATGCAGTAGCAGGTGCAGACCAAGGGAACATCGCTACCCCCGTCATTCTTCGAAGAAGGCTTCACATTCCAAGCCACATGTGGCCGGGAATTGTCCTGCTGAGGTATGGCCATTTGTAGCTACCTGTAACAGGGGCAGTGCCACAGGGTCTAAAACGTCATGATGTAGCAGTTGTTGTTCAGATTACCATCAATATATAGGCAGCGAGATCGCATGTTATTGCCAGTCGCTCAACATTTCAGGCTGTTCGATTGCGTTTCTCCACGGTAGCATCTAACACGTAAACGGTCAACCCATCACTGAAATACAAGCTGAAGCGGGATTAGTACGAAAACATTATATTGTGGTACTCAGCACGCCAGGAATGGTGTTTCTCGTGTGCATTGTAGTCTGAGGGCGTTGGTGGTTTCTTATCTATGGGTCATTGCGTACCACCAGCAGAAGGACGTCGAACTGTCGATGCAGACATCCACACCTGCTGCATTGCTCCAACGTCAAGCCAAACTGGGGCCGAAGCTGTTCTGTCGGTTATGGCCATGCGGACAAGATGACGACTATCCCGTTTTGTGGTGACGTTATGTGGTCCAGTACCCACTAGTCGCTGTGTACGACTTTCTTCTATCCACTGGTTCCTAACACGTGTCGCCGTCGTTGCTGCGTATCCTGTACGAACCGCAGTTCCACGGAACGACAAATTCATTACTCGGAGACCAACCATTCTGCCACGTTCGACCTCTACTACGTGATATTGAGCCCTATGACGTGGACGAGGCATACCGGTACTGCTCTGTATCAACTGAGCTGGGCGTAACTCTGAATTGTGAGGTCAAACAAAAGAGGGCGCTACTAAGCCTACGTCCACGCCATCTCTCCGCAACCTTAATCACTCATTATGATTATACTGTCTTCTCATCCTACGATTCGGTGTTGCATTTTTCACAAACAGTAGTATAGGAATACATTAAGGACGAAATATATCTATCGTACACAATGTTTCTCTGTCCTCCTTTTCGTCTATTTGTCTGTCTAGTTGTATGTCCATGTCTCCTGCTTGTACGGCCAAAAAAATTTTCTTTTCTTTGATCCTTATCTTTCATGTATTATCACATAATTGTTACGTAGCTATTAATGGAAGTATGTTAACCAAAAAGATCATCAATAAACACTCACTTTATTTTTTAACTCCCATAGTAAATATCATCCTGTGCATTATTTGATTGGCTGCAGATACAAATTTCATGATTTCGTCATTGCAATCTTCGACACGGGGCAGGAAACCCCCACCCCCCACCTCCACCCCCACCAGGGAAATGTTGATAGTGTATGATAATACGATTTTTTTAAATTTTTAATTAAAATTTTAATCTGAATTTTTTATGTGTTCAGCGCGAATTCGTTGCCTACCATCACCATATGGCCTACTGTTTTTATACAGCTTTCATTAATAATTGTGGCTTTTGATAGGTTGTTTCTTAATTTGTAGCTAAACTCACATTTAACTCAAATATGGTAGTATAAAAATATTATCATTAAATTTAAACATTTTCAACATAGCTGTCAATTCTTATTTACTTATTTTCAAATACTTATCTTTAGGGCATTAAAACTAATCAAAGAAATGTCTGTTTACTATTGCCATCTTCACCGTAACTACAAGTTCAAGAAGATTGTAGAACTCACTGCTTCAATTATAGCATCCGTCTGAATTTCAGGTTCATTATAGTCAATATTGTATTTCATGTTTTAAGCTAAACGGCAACTTTAAAATAATATGGTGACTGAAATGTCTAATGGTTTTAATGGACCGCAATTAGGTATACGGAGAGATAAATATAGCACAGCACTGAAAATAGTAACGTATTGAAGTGTCACGCTAATTGCGACATCAAAATATGTTATTCATTCATCCATTAATATTTATTGGATCACGTACATGGATTGATTAATTAATTAAAAGTGATTCAGAGATGAGATTTCTTATTATAAACTGTCCGGCATATATTGTTATTCCTCAGGGTCGTTACTGGGCTAGTGGACGCACGCAATACACACAATACCGTATGGTTTCTCCTGCGACGGCAGCTGCAGGCTTCTTGTGATGACAGCTGCGGTCAGGTCCGTGGTGTCGCTTCTTGTCGGGCGCACGGTCGACGCTGCACAGACGTAAAGTGGCCCCTCAAGCAGCTAGGACGCAGTCTGGCGTCGAACCTGCTCCCTGGAGATACGGACTGGAAGGCTCTTACAGCAGAAGCGCGAACTCACACTTTCACTCGCGTCTTATATTCCAACGTCCGGCCACGTACCTCCACGATGTGCACACCTCTGTGGCCTCCCAGCGAGTGTCCCCCATCCCCATCCGCTTAGCGGTTCAGCGGATTCGGGGAAATACGAGGGTTGCCACATTCCTGTGGGCGACAGCTACCTGCCTGCATCTAGCTGCAGCCTCACAAATCCGTTGGCAAACATAGGTTGCTACAACTTCACACGTATGTACTGTGTCAGTACAGTATGAATGTAAAATTGTGAAAAATAATTATGAACTTTAAAACTACCTCATCATGTGATAAAGAAGGAATGTATTTGCTTCACTACAGACGATTTGTTCAATTGATTTATTACGTTTTTTCTTTTTTTTTTTAACTGCTTAACGTCTCTTAACAGCGAGGCCTTTAGAGACGGGAAAGGATGGGGGGAAAGGAATGGGATGAAATTCGGCCATGGCCTTTAGAACGAAGCATCCCGGCATTTGCCTGGAGTGATTTGGGAAACCATGGAAAACCCAAATCTGAATGCCCGGACGGGGATTCGAACCACCGTCCTCCCGAATGCGAGGCCAGAACGCTATCCGTTACACCACTAATCTCGGTGTTTTCTTTTTTGCTTGACTCAATAAAATCATTTATTTCAAATTCTAATATGTATTAAGATTATCATATTTTAATTCATTTGTAGCCATAATTTGTATCGACAATTAGATCACGCAGTGACAAAAATAATTATTTGATTTCAGAATAAATTTGTGTACTCAAGTACTGCGAATTTACAAATTGTTTTGTTTGATGTGGACAATCGGAAAAAAAGGAATCGCAAGATTGAAAATGAACTTTCGCAAAGCTGGAGAGGCTCGTCTCCCCCCAAACGAAATTATTTGGATTTTTAAGATCAATTAAATTTATCAGAAGCTAACTACAGGACGTTCAACTGATTTCCAGCTAAAATATGTTATTTTGAATCAGCACAACAGCATTCTCACCGAGCTAATAAATAACAAGTAGCGGTGTCGAAATAGAGTCCCTGTGTAGTGGAAGAGGTTGTCTACGGTTCACTGGTATATATCTTGGAAAGAAAACTGCAGTGAACATTCTAAGGAGACAACTAACAAATCGTCCCGCCTTTGGCTTTCGGCTGCTCTGTGCGGGTTGTCACACAGCATTACGAGACACCTTGGACATTTCCCAAGAAACAGCTACACGCTCCGCTAGTGGCCGTTGCGAAACGTTGGCTTGACAGCGTTATTGCCTGATCTACGATAAATGCGAAAAATGTTCTCCCCGTGACTTCATTCCGACATCCCAGCTGACGTTAGCATTGACTGTGTTTGCTATTAGCAGCTAAGAACACGAGAAAGAAGGTTGAGGTTGTATAGCACGTATATACGAGAGGCATTAGACTGGTTCGATATCCATGAAACGAGGAGAAACTGTCAAGGTGGGAAAAGATGCCACGCCTACAACAAATGAGGCAAGCATTTCGTCACAACTATAGCACACTTAGGAGCAACATTAAGCGCCACGCAACGCAGAGTTTTGATTTATACATATAAATTATGTCTGTCTATCTCCTTGTTACCCCACCAGACAGAAACTGCCGAACCGATTTGGAAGGTGTTTTCACAGTATGAAACTGATAGGTTTACTTGAAATCTTATCATATCAGACTAAGGGTCGAGTAAGGAATGACAGTGTTTGTAACCAGATCAGAAAGAGGCCATAGATGACACTGCATCTAAGATAACACACTCCTTCCTCAATCTCCAAACAGAAAAAACTAAGCTTTCGAATTTTGTTAATATTGTCACAGACCATGGAACTTTTCTTATTCATTTTTTCAGTTTTCTTATAACACGGAAAACGTAGAACAAACCACTACATAAAAGAGTATGATTCCAATAAAATGTGATTTATTACGGTAAAGCTTACAACAATAGCATATTACAAACCGCAGATAGAAACCTAACCAATGTTTCTAATTGATACCATACAAAAACTATACCGCACTTATGTAGAAGATTTCCTCTTGGTATATAAATGTTTAATGAACATTTGATTAGTTAATTTTTAATTCCTCTTTGCCGAAAACGTAACACTGGAAATAAGACAATAGCTAAAAAAACGGAACTTATAACATAACATTTCAGTCTTTTTTCTCCTCGTGGTAGTAAATGATTCTCGAAAATAAAAAAAATAAAAATTGAAAAATCCTTGAACACATTGCTTCGCACATGCTTGTTTGCGTGCGCGAAGCAGTCTTATCTTACGCAAATCTCCTCATCTAATACACCGTTTAAGTCGTATGTCCTGTTACATACTTCATATGCTCTGGTATATTTCCTTTCGTACAGTTATTATCCTTTTTCTGTTCCCTTTGTTAACCAATTAACCAAACTGACATATCTTAAAATTTGAACTCCCATTTTATCACTTCTTTGTATGAGATTTTTCCACACTTTTTGTTCCTACCCCCTCACTCTAAAGTAAACAGTAATGCTGCAATGTGTGTAGGGTTGATACAAAACATTGCTGAGGGGCCTTTACCTCTCAGGTGTGTTTCATACTTCTTCATTGAAGCAGTTGGATTGAAAATCAGAAGGAACGAGTTCGTCATTAATGAAGTACAACTCGCAGGTGAGACTTGTAGCTGCAGCTACAAATAAGTTGTGAGGGTGAGTTGTGTTTAGATTATTAATATCATTTCTCAAATTTGTTCAAACAAAAATCAGGAATCAAGTTCTAGACTGTAAAGTAGGGATGGGTACACATAGAAGGACAATACGGTCACGTATTACATTAAGCTGTTAATTTGCAACCATATCAAGTGTGTTTATATTTGACTGACTTTGTGTACTAAGATTTTAGCTACAATTGCAGAGAGTCTGACAAATCGTTCTAACATATTAAAGCAGGAGTTCCATCTGGTGCTAACAGCTTGTGTCAAAGTCAACACCTCTCCTTTTTATTCCCAGATGCTTCTTGTTCAGATCTTAATAGATCCATAGCATTGACAGACTGCTTAAAATAAGTCACAATAATTTACGTGATCGCAGAGTGCTGCAAATGAATTATTTTCACTTAACACCATCAACGATTTTATATCAGAGCTTGACCAGTGAGGTGCAATTTCTAATCACCAAACCTCTCTGCAGTGCGTATGGTGCGAGGGCATACGATGTTGTTGATGGTGATTCATCCGTCGGATGGGAATGTTAAGCTTGGCGCCCCCTTTAGAATGTTTCGCAAAAGTAGGCCTGAACATGCCGAAACCGGCTTCCTCCCTCTCCCTTCTTTCATCTCTCATCCACAACACTCTATACTGAACCACACAGTGTCACTGTCATACACACTTGAGGAGCACTGTTACACTGAGGAAGGAAACGGAGGAAATTTTTTTTAACTGCTTAACGTCTCTTAATAGCGAGGTCTTTAGAGACGGGAAAGGATGGGGGCAAGGAATGGGAAGGAATTCGGCCATGGCCTTTTGAAGGAAGCATCCCGGCATTTGCTGGAGTGATTTGGGAAACCATGGAAAACCCAAATCTTGATGCCCAGACGGGGATTCGACCCGCCACCTCCCGAATGCGAGGCCAGAAAGCTAACCATTACACCACCATGCTCGGTGAAACGGGAAACCACCCCAGTTAATCTTCCTAGGACTTGGAGGGATATACATCACCCATGGTAATCGCCTACAACCGGACACGGGAGAGACGTTCGAAGAGGATCTTACTATCAGTAAAAACTATTGTGTCACAGTGATTAAAAACTAAAACCGCTCTCACTACATCAATCGAAGACAGCAATCACAAGAAAGTATTCTTTAGTGGGGCTGTAATTCACGAGAAAGGTATATGTCTTTATGCATATTTTAAAGAGCATTACAATGAACTTTAGGATAGAGGATTTAAAGCAATCCAGAATTGGTTTATTAAGCTTAAAGTGCGATAATCACTCCATTACATCAAAATTTTTCTGTATACTTGGAACGTATTCCCTATAATCCTATATAAACTAACATTCTGTATTCAAGGTTTCCGGATTCAAGATTTTCAAGATTTTCGTATTTGCTGCTAATTTACGGAACGTATTCCTTGCGATTAAGGAGTTTTGACTGTAGACTAGATTGTAGACATTTAAATGAATTAACGGTCATTCATAATGACTTGTGGTTCATCAACCCATTAATTGTTATTCGTAAAAAAAAAAAACAGTTGAAAAGATAATATTTCAACTACAAAGATAAAATAACCACTTACATGCTAACATAAAAATGACGTTAACGTAAATTGTTAAATTTAACAGCTTGTTTTAACCTCTCTGATGAAGCTGTTATATTTCGACAAATTGATTTTTCAGAAGTTTGGATATGTACGTATATCTATCCTATATACATCTAACGATTAAATTGGATACTGAATTGCATTCGTAAAAAATATCGAATTGGTGCTTAAAATCGATACACTAAATACAATATGGATGTATCGATATATCGAAAATAAAAATATCGGCGATAAATATCGATATTATTTAGAAAAAATATCGATATATTGTCCATCCCTGCTGTAAAGCATATCCAGGACCAGACATAGACTCGTGACAATAATTTGATAGTAATGGAGTACAGGCTGAAATTCAAATGCATAAGGAAGCAATGTAAGCAGAGCAGACTGGAAGTCAATAAACTAAAACAATCTAGTACGAGAGAAAAATTTGCAGCAATGGTAGACTTAGGTCTAAGAAGTAACTCTGAAATGAGCTCAACCGAGGACGAATGGAATACATTAAAGACCGAAATAATGAAAGCTGGTAAAGAAACATTAGGCTGTAGGGTGCAAGTCGCCCGAAAACCTGTGATCACAGAAGAAAGTTTGGAGCTGATGGATCAGAGGAGAAGGCACATTTGCTCAGGATGAAGCAGGAAGACAGCAATACAGGCATTTTCAAAATCAAATAAACAGTAAATGCTAAAAAAAAGTAAAAGAAAAATGGCTAGAAGAAAAGTGTGAAGAAGTAGAAAAGGAAATGGTCAAAGATAAATTAGATGTTGCTCATAGGAAGATCAAACATAATTTTGGAGAAACACAGAAAAAAGGTGTAAACATTAAAACTGCTGATGGGAAATCTCTTTTAAGCTCAGATGATAGAGCTTACCGATGGAAGGAATACATTGAGAAACTGTATGATGGGGACGACTTGAACAATAGTGTAATGGAAAACGAAGGCGATGCTGATACTGAAGTCTTAGGAGGTCCTATTTTGAGGACAGAATTTAATAAGCTCTGAAAGACTTGAAAGCAAATAAGGCAGTTCGAATTAATGAGATCCCTGAAGAACATCTTAAATCCATAGAAGAAGAAGGAATGAAAGATTATTGAAGCTGATATCAAAAAGTTATGAAACAGGAGAAATTCCAACTGATTTTAATAAAAATATCTTCACACTTCCAAAGAAAGCACAAGCCGACAAATGTGAGAATTATCGCACCATTAGTCTAACATCACATGCTTCAAATTACTGACCAGAATAATATACGAATGGAAAGGGAAATAGAAGAGATGTAGTGAGATCAGTTTGGGTGTACGAAAAATGCGGTACAAGGGAAGCAATTTTGCTTTAAGATAATACTTGAAGGGCGGACAAAAAAAAAAAAAAAAAAGAAGAAGAAGCTTTTTGTTTATAGTTTAGAAAGTTTCAAATTTTAAAGAAGTCAGGTCTAAAGTATCGAGATAGAAAATACTTAAACTCTATAAGAATCAAGTGGCTATAATAAAAGTAGAGAATCACGAGAGACATGCCAGTTAAAAAGGGTGTGAGACAAGGTTGTAGTCTATCCCCGTTAATATTCAACTTGTATGTAGAAGAAGCAATAAAGAAAGTAAAAAAATTTCATGTGGCATAAGTTTCAGGGAGAAAAAATCAGTATGCTACGATTTGCTGATGACATTGTCTTGTTAGCAACAGGATGACATTGAGAAGTTACTGAATGGCATGAACAAATACTGAAGGAAGATTTTGGACTGAATATAAATCAAAGCAAGACAAAAGTGATGAAATGTAGCAGAAATAATACCAATACAGTAGATTAAATATAAAAATAGGATGGATGAATAAAAGTAAGTGAGTTCTGTTACTTGGAAGCAAAAGTATAACCGATGGCCGAAGCAAGAATGATGTTAAAAGCAGAATAGCACTAGCAAAAAGAGCCTTCATGAAAAAGAGAAACCTTTTAGTTTCAAACATTGATCTAGGAATTAGAAAGAACTTTTTAAAATCTATGTGTGAGCACAGCACTTTAGGTAGCGAAATATGGAATACCGGAAAGAAAAAAATTGAAGCATTTGAAATGTGGTGCTACAGAAGAATGCTGAAAATTAAGTGGACAGACAAAGTAAGAAATGAACGTTTAGAAATGATGGGAGGAAAGAAGTTTGTGGAAGAAGCTTACAGAAAGAAGAGACAGGCTGGTAGGTCATATTTTGAGACATGCTGGATTGGTTAATTTGATAGTGGAGGAACAGTCGAAGGTAAGAACTGTAGAGAAAGACAGAGATTAGAATATATGAAGCAGCTAATTGAGGACGTGAGTTGTAAGGGATATGTAGATATGAAGATGTTAGCACAAGATAGGAAGGGTTGGAGGATTGCATCAAACCAGTCGAAAGACTGATGATAGCAAAAAGAATTATGCCAATTAAGCATTGTGTTAGTATTGTTATTTTAATTCTCCTCTTATTTGAATGAATTTTTTCGTCACGTCCTTTCTGCGTTAATCGCATTTAACATACCCCTTAAGTTCTACGTACTAATTCTTGCTATATATGCTCTAATCTTTGTCCTTGTGTATAGTAGTCTCCTTCAACCGTTTTCTCTGTTAACAAATTTACAAAATGTTACATATCTTAAAATATTACCCACGGTTTTATTACATCTTTCTGTGAGATTCTTCGATAAATTTCTTTCCTAGTCATCATTTTCAAAACATATTCATTTCGTACTTAATCTCTTTAGTTAATTTTCAACATCCTTCTATAGCGTCACATTTTGAAAACTTCAATTTTCCTCCTTTCTGATATTCCTAAATTAAATATTCGGTAGAATAAAGTGCTGTTCTTCATACCTTTCAAATCTATATCAATGATTAAAAATAAAAGATTGATCATTTTTTAATAATTTATATATTGGAAATCATTAGAAATTTAACTTCTTAATTAATAAAATTCAGTTACTCCTGTTTCATCTGATAAAACATTTATATTTAACTAGTGTAAGCCCGTGACCGTTTTTTTTGCGTATCGTCACGGGTCTAGAATAGTTCCAGTCTTTACGATGAAAGACTATGACAGGTTGACCTGATTTGACCAAATGTAAACTTTACCAGTGTTTCAGGGTGAATAAAATCTGATGAGCTTGATGAACTCAGAATCATTAATAGAGGTAGGTATTAAACACGAACAGGGACGATAGCTTAATCGTATAATTGCTTAAATACAAACTTACTTGTATTTGAACCTTGAAGTTCACTCTGCAAAATTTTAAATATTTCCGTTTGCTTCGAAAGCATCAGGTTGTCTTTTATAGAGACTGGGCAAACACTCATAATGTAATCTTTGGTCATAGTATCTGTAAAGGCCAGAGAACTTAAAACACAAAAAATTTAATTTCCATAATACTCGATTCGGTATCATATTTAGTCTGATGTACACTTAAAATAACCTAATAACAAAAGCCATTAACGAAAGTGGTCAGTAAAATCTCTAAAAAGCAAATAAACCGTAATGCATAAACTTGAGTCATGCAACAACATTAGTGAAAATTTTAATTAGATTGAAATTTTTTCCAAGTCGGTATAACAATTGTCATTCCTGGTTACAGCAGAGACCATGCGTATTTTTTTTAAAGTTTTTTTTTTAAGTTGCTTTCATTAGCAACATGTTACTGAAAAGCAAAACCATTTTTCAGCCGCAAAATTTATCAATATTTTTTTTCAAACTATGAAACGTTACGAAAATCAAACTTAATGACTGTATTATGGCTACTAATTTGGTAGTAGTTGCTTAGCTATTAATAACCACGTATTTCTTATAATGGTATGTCTGGTCACTGTTTTTCGAGCGAAGGCTGGTTCATGACGTCACCATTTTCCAGCCAATAGATATCGAGGTGAGTGAGTGACCTTACGAAATTATGTAGTAGATTTACTGCTACAATTTTTGGTCTTTTATCCTTCAATAATTTACAAATACCTTCCACAGTGAACTTTAAGTAAACTTAGTATAAACTGCATCAACATTCACTGAAGATCTAAAACATCACGACCATTGCCACCACAGAGACGCATGGGAGTCATTCTAAAATATGAGGAAATCGACTTTCATAATTGACTTTAACAAAGGGCAGATTGTTGTAGTCCGGCACATTGGAAAGGACATTCGGAAACAGCGAGATTCTTCGAGAAATTGCTCGACATGTGCCGCATGCAGCAGAACATCCTACCAAAGTCTTTCAGAATATCTTTTTGTATTGCGTTCCAAAGGAAGACTAACACGGTTTCAAGCAGGTGGTCACAATTTTTTGGCTTATCTAAAATAAAAGGCAATATTTGTATGCGTGTCCACTGTAGACTAAAAAACTATCAGACCGATTTTCGGGCAATTTTTATTTTTTCAAAATGGTCTGCGTTGCCAGAAGAAGGTTTAAAGCCAACGAAATCCCCGATCTGACTAGTAGAAATAAATGATCATTCACTCAGAAGAAGAGTTGGTTGAATGTGTACTCCAAATGGCACAGCAAGAAACGTTTCTTGTTTCAAAGGTACTGCTAACATATACATAAAGCAATGTTTTTTGTTTGTGTATCCTGTGTAGACTAAACAACTGCTGGACCGATTGACGCAAGGCTTTTATTGTTAGTTTTTTTAACAAACGGTTTAAAGATGTAGTATTGACGAGACCTATGGAAATAAAGTAAAACTAAACAGACAAAATAGATTAAATCTATATACTTATGAGAGGCAATGTTCATATGTATGTCTGCTACGTGTGTTAAATTAGAAAACGATCATTCTGCTTTATATTTTGCTATAAATTATTGGAAATGAAAAAAAATATTTCATGCACAATTATATGTTTAATGCTCCTGCCTAGGAACCGAGATATTTGTGTATATATGCAAAATGGAATCCCCCAAAACCTCGAATTCCAAGAGAATTGCAATGAACTTTTAATTGAATAAAACCGTAATTACAATTTAAGTAATCCAAAACACAAAAATAATAATTTATACGTAAACATTTAATTTAGCAGAAGTTACTGTCAGCTGTGTTCATTTAGTCTTTATGTACAGTGTAAATGCAAATCTAGTATTAGCAAAGCATTGCCGAGTCAGTTAGTCAATATATATACTGCAACCAATAACATAATAATCGATTCCTAAAGTTGTCTCATAAGTAACGCAAATATTAAAAATTGCGGATCTAAATAGAGAATTTATTTACATTTTTTGAATGACATAACTGTCGTTCAGTGGCGGAAAGTAGTATTTAACTTGAATTAGTTCAGTTATAGTATTTCATCTCGGGCTATTATCCACCGAGTAATGTTAAGGGGCGACAGAGTGAATTTCTGAACAAGTTCACGCTCTTAATGCCTTCTTCGTTACAGTATTGATGATGGTTTCTGTTCTCTGCAAATCAAGTGGTTTACAGGGCTGTTCTGAATTATGGTTTAAATGTGCATTTTAATCAATATAGTATCACAATAAAGATGTTTATATTCCCATTCTATGCACAACTGACTGTGGTAGTAGAGCTATTTTTGTTGTATTTATACCAATCTAATTATGCCCAATCTGGATTGCAACAGCTTTCTTAACTCAATTTGATTTTTATAAAAATTTCATTATTAATTAACCCAATCTGATTCATTTCGGTACTTAGATCAGGCATAGTGTCATTGTAGGTCTAGACAGCTGAGATGGTCGAAGGACAAAGTTCTTTATTTGTTCGAGTGATGACAAATATGACGAATATTTTTTTTTTTTTTAACAGACCATTTCGGAATGACATACCAGTTCAGAATCTGGAATGTTAAGAGTAATTGATTCATGTATTTTAATATGAATGTTATTTTTTAAATGTAAAATTAATCACTCGCGCAATTTCCGTTGGTTATTACAACATTGTGATCCCCCAGACAGGAAGCATTTCACTGCTTTACGAAATGAAAGTCCTCTCAGATATGATTTGATTTATTTCAAGGGCGAGCCTCAACTGACTTCCCAAGAAGTATTTCACTAGCGTATGTTTAGTAAATATGACGTATTTGAAACATTTCGTTTATCGTTTTGGTTATCACTTACAGCATTGGCAGCGACAGAGAAAATCTTGTTAGTTTCATTACACAACGAAAGAATTCTACAGTTATTAAATTATCAATCGAACAATTCATTTGCCGCAAAACCGTAACTGTTTCGTACCAAACGGATAATTCATTCTTAATTGTATTAAATTTAATTAAAATTGTTTAAGTTAATTTGTTTATTCTTAAGAATAATCATTTCAAAGCAAGCCATTCCATCCGTTGGAATTGATCGCAGAATAGTGCGGAGTATTATTGCGGAAGTTCGGCGTTCCTTTTGTTAAAAGTGCCAGTTAAATATGTTAATCGCGTAATGGAATATTGTCACGTAGTTCACTTATATTCTAGAAACTGTTAATGAGTACTGTAGTAGAAAATCTTAAGTGACTTGGCAGTTATGATCGCTACTTTTAAAATAAAATGTTAGTAACCTCCAAGTAACCAAAGCTGAATTGAACAAATCTTCGGTATTTCTGCGTAAATTTCATAATAACGTTTCATTTCAAGAAATTTGCAGTTGTTAATTTGTTGTGGCCGAGTTCATTAATCTATATTTGCGAACTATAAATTCTCCTCTTCTGGAGAAATCAAATATCGAATAATTGTATCAGTCATCCTGCTAATTAGTTACTCCAGAAACCATTAGTAAGCCATAAGATGTGTTTTGAGTCGGTGATAGGTTAATTAAAAAAACTATCAGCAATATTGCTATATATAACATTCTTTTCAAAAAAGCGATATAAATCAGTAATTTCCTTCAATTTAATTTTTACAACTGTGTCGTAACTTTCTGTATATTTTTCATAGTATTTTCTAAAAAGGGACTCCCTGCGCGTAGGAATTTGCCGAGACCTGCTCAGAAAACAATCATTCTGTTCTGGAGCACTAAACGTGTTACACGCAGTTTCTACTGACTGCCCAGTAGGAGTGTTAAAAGTTTTTTTTCTGTTGCTTGCATGCAGCATGATGAACCAAGCTAACGAGCGGCTGATTGGTTAAGCTTGGTTTCTACCTGTGCTTAATAGTGATACTTACTGTATAATTAGCTCACCTGTTTTGGCGACGAGACACGAAGCGAGCTGTGGCCGCTTCCTGTATTCTACAAGAAACGGTAAATCACAACTGCATTATGACGAACAATAACGAATAGGGAAACCGTAACACGCCCTGAAAGATAATTTTATAATGCAAATGCAATCAGTGTTTTTGGGGTTGCCTAATAGCTAGCCGGCTTAATCATATTTAATATGCATATAGAGGGGAGAATGATTTTATACCGCTGTATGAATGATAAATTTGTAACTTTATACTAAGCGAAATAATTTCTGGAAGTGATCTTGAGATAACTATATGTGTATAATCATTTATTTGTTTGTTTGACGTAACATCTTGTAGACTAATATTTAGATTAAATGAAGTGTGTTATCTAGTTAGAAATCTTTCATTTCTGGATCCCGAACAATAAAAAAAATTAATATTAGTAAGAATTTTAATAAGTAAAGTTAGATGACTATTACAATGTGCAGCATATATTATTGACACCTCGGTATGTGTTATTACGGATTCGGAAGTAACAGCTTCCCACTTACAATTTGGGTTAATGTATTTGCAGCCGGAAATGAGCAGGGTGAAGGTCGCCCAAAACAATAACAACGAGTGCTAATCATTTGTTGCAATAAATATGGAGCACTCATTAATCTCAGTTTGAATTTATCACAGGACGGCGAGGAATGTTATTGCGCAGGTTCCGTGCTCTGTTTTGTTAAAAGTGCCAGTTAAATATGTTAATCCCGTAATGGAACAGAATGATGAATTTTAATTGCACTCTCGCATTCACCGCCAGTGGTCGCTTCATTTTGGTTATTATTCTGTGCACGGGCGACTGATCAGAGGTCGTTTGCTGAATGCTGTTCCATGACAAATTCTGATTACTCTTACCATAACATGACGTTCGATAAATTCTTCCATCCATTCGCCCATAGATTTTTTTTTCACAGAATGTATGGATCTCGGATGCTACCACGTATTTTTGACAAAATTTAAACAAATCGAGCTCTTTGTGTTTAGTTTCTCATTGTATTGTGCTGTAACACCAATATTTTAATTTCTAAACCGTATAGAAGTGTTTTCGCGATTACGGCCAACAGTTATGTTTTTCCAATCGATCCTTCTCTAATATTATTATGTAAGGCAGGAATGGTCCGCTAGCTGATGTTTCCAGTAATACGTTCATGTAAAACAAAACACATTCAAAGACTGGAAAGGTTACAGACTGCAGGGACAATCTCTTTACTATATAAAGGACATAGTCCTATACAAACCTCAGCCGTAGGTCATAAGAAAGTGGGCGAAGAGGGGAACCTGAATACCAAATCATCACAAACTCAACCGCACATTTTATTACTAAGTGACAAGATTTCATAGACGTTTTTGTTAACCACTATTTGAAACTTTTTTTTTACATATGTCTTTACGCCTCGTCGACGTCGTGGTCATTAGAGGCGGCATTGGAGTGGGGACAAGCAGCGGGAAGGAATTCAGCCATGGCCTTTTAAAGGAAGTATCCCGGCATTTGCCTGGAGTGATTTGTGGAAACCATGGAAAACCCAAATCTGAATGCGCGGAACGGGGATTCAAACCGGCGTCCTCCCGAATGCTCGGTGCTTTTTAAAAATTAAATTTTTACCCTTTCTTTTTAACGCGTAAAGAGTCGTGTACTAGATAATAGTTACACGAATATTTGAAATTAATTAGAACGGAAGAAAAACGTTGGTCACCATCTCAAACAACCGATCTCATACGATTTCTAGAAACCAGGAAACACCAACGAATTGAAGTGTACGTAATTTATGAATCAAAGTTAAGATAACTCTATGGAGTATATGGTAGGTACAATGGGTGATCAAATGAAAAGGTACGAAACGACACGGTGGGTACAAATGTAGACTTTATTCAAAATATACACCATAGGCATGAGCACAACGACCCCACTGATGAACAAGTCGCAGGAGTCCTTGTTCCCAGAATTTTTGTGGCCGTGACGAGACCGAGTCCTTCACAGCGTCCTTGAGTATGTCGTCCGAGTTGAAGCGCTTCCCTTTCAGGTGTTTCTTCAGTGGACCAAACACATGGAAATCGCAGGGCGACATGTCCGGACTGTAGGGTGGTATGGTCCAACGTCTCCCACTTGAACTTGGCCAGTTCCAAGTGTGTGACTCTGGAGACGTGTGGACGCGCGTTATCATGGAGCAGAACCACACCCTCCGTAAGCAGCCCCGGTCTTTTGTTCTTGATGGACCTGCGTATGCGTCGGAGTGTCTCAAAGTACACATCGTAGTTAATGGTTTTTCTGTGCTCGAGGAATCCTGTCCTCATACGGACTGCCGCATCATTTGGACGACGCTTTTGATAAGAGCCTCTGCTCTCTACTGCGCATGCGGGCGCCTGCGCATGCTCCGATCCCAGTCAGAGACTCCAATCGCATCCCGAGATGTCTCGCTACGTTCTCCCATGGCGGAATATGCAAATTTTTAACTGTTATGTTTTTACGTCGTTTCGTACCGTTTCATTTGATCACCCCTTGTATATACTGTAGTATAAAATAAAATCGCCGGGGTGTCTCAGGTTTCCAGTCTCACTAACGAATAAAACAGCTTGGTCAGCCAATCATAAAGTAAAATAATCATTTAAGTGTACATTTTGCACTGTCAATAATCGCATTTAACAGTTATCTTAATACCAAAGTACACATCAGTCTTTGATGAAGATTAATTTAACAAGGTTCCATTCTTCGGTAGGAATTCACCTTTACAACCGCCTAGTCTGTAATATTAATATTTAATACTAAGAACTGTCATCACGTAGTCTCAAATATCAAAGAAATGTGAAGAGCCGCATTGCTGGTAGACGCTGTTACGTGCCCAAGGCAGCTGCTGACTCCATTGGATCTCTATTCGCAACTACAGCAGAACGAGGAATTCGATGGATCGTTCACGGCGTACTCAAGTCAAGAGGTGCGCGAGTTTAGGGTCACTAAAAATAAGACATCAGCAGGGACTGCGTCGAATACTTACGATGCACTCACTCCTAAGCAACTCAACCACATGCTATGGATAAAATACCAATGAAAATGCTTCAAAAGTTATATAAACAATACTCAAAATAACGCTCAGAATATAAAGCGGGTGGAATCTTTACACACTCATAAAAATGAAAAATATACTTATTCCTTTACCTTTTACTTCCACAAATTAAGAAAAGTGTTTAACCATAAACCAGGCCAACAATGCGCACCTCATAACATACATAATACATAACCAAGCCTAAATTCAGTAACATTCTGAAAAATCTTTTTAGAAGATCCTTTACAACGAACAGTTCATATTTTGTTAATTTACATGTCTGGCAGTTTCTTCTTAATACAGAATGTAACAATCAAAATGTTTACTGCCTATTGTGTTAATTTATTCTTTCTCGCCAACACATGAGATAAACCTGGACATTATTACAACAGCTCGTTACTTCTGCGGCAGTGCCAACCATTGAATATACAACACAGAAACACAACTCAGGTATCAATTTATATCCTTAAATTTTCCGATTTACCATAAAACAACCAACAAAACAGTTCATTACACAACCGTATGTACTTAGAATATATCGATATTTTTAATTATATCAATATAGGAGTACAACGGAAAAATATATCAAATTTAGTTTTAAAAAATAAAAATAGATCATTCCAGAAATGAGTTATATAATATTTTAATAAGCAAATAAAATAAAAAAATAAATGGAAACATTAGGTCACTGTGCTCTCAGAAATTATTTGTAAAAAGATAAAATTACATGTACTGATACGTACCAGCAAACGTTTTTATAAAATATTCTTGTTTTAAATGTTTGATTACTCCGATTATTATACACTAAATGATTAATTGTTAATGCAACCCATTCAGACGCTACAGAGGTAGCCGAAGAAATCAAATATTTTAAAGCAATTCAACAGCACAGGAATAAAATACTTGCTGTTTATCCAAAATTTTACGGCATCTGATGAGCTTGAAATATTCAGCATATATATATACAGGGTGTTACAAAAAGGTACGGCCAAACTTTCAGGAAACATTCCTAACACACAAACAAAGAAAATATGTTATGTGGACATGTGTCCGGAAACGCTTACTTTCCATGTTAGAGCTCATTTTAGTTTCGTTAGTATGTACTGTACTTCCTCGATTCACCGCTCGTATTGTGGACGGCTGTGATACAATACGCCATTCTCCAGGGCTGCATCAGCGCATCAGGGATTCCATGCGACGGAGGGTGGATGCATGTATCCTCGCTAACGGAGGACATTTTGAACATTTCCTGTAACAAAGTGTTTGAAGTCACGCTGGTACGTTCTGTTGCTGTGTGTTTCCATTCCATGTTTAATGTGATTTGAAGAGAAGTAATAAAATGAGCTCTAACATGGAAAGTAAGCGTTTCCGGACTCATGTCCACATAACATATTTTCTTTGTTTGTGTGTGAGGAATGTTTCCTGAAAGTTTGGCCGTACCTTTTGTAACACCCTGTATATATATCCAGAAAGTATTGTACAAAAAGGTGTGCTAGAAACTTGTAATTTGACGTATTGTCGAAGAGCAGGTGTTTGTGCCTATCACAAAGTGTTGTCGTTGTTGCTTTTCCTTAACACGGAGAAGCCCCTACATTAGATGAAATATTTCCCTATCCTTTATAATCCACGGTAATGTGTTTTAACAAAATTGATATCACATTTGAAACAGCCAAAAATGCACAGTCTACAATTACATTCCATTTTAAAAGAATACGCAAATGAATAAACGAGTGGAAAAAGTTAATGCAATATAAAAACTTTGTCAAAGGAACGGAACAGTCTCGTAAATTAAAAAAAAAAATATTACATGCAAATTTCAATATCGAAATATGGATTGATAAATACTAGTCACTATAACCGAAATATTTTTTTAAATAGTATTGTTATATTACCAACAGTCCTATAAAGTAGTGCGGATCGTTAAGTAACAAAGTTTCTTTATCTTTTCGGGAGACAGCATTTTCCCCATTCGCCCACTCTTACAACTGGCAACTTTCTCTGTCTCCTTGAATCGTGTCTCATCGAACAATCCCTCCTTGTTTCAATCTCTGATGATGTAGGTTATCACCTGTGGAGGGTGTGAAGTGAAGTGCAGTTACAGCAGTGATCCTACTAGTAACACTTCTTTGGAAAAATAAATAAAGCGACAGAAGAAACATTTTAGAAATAAATACAGGTATACACTTATAAGGTTTGAATTAAGAGAAAATCTTACATAAAATTTTTTCACTGCCTCTTACGACATACTCTTCTGTAGTAGCTGTTCAAGGAAGATGTCTTTATTCGAGCGTTCATTTAGCTCGTGCTCTTACTGATCAGTGTTAAACTCAAACGAGTAAGTATTAACAAAGAAAGCGTTTAAACAAGAGGTTTTTTTGCCTCGTTGATGTCGAGATCATTAAAGGCGGGAAAGGATGGGGGGGCAAGGAACGTGAAGGAATTCGGCAATGACCTTTCGAAGGAATTACCCCGGCATTCATCTGGAGGGATTTGGGGAAACCTTGGAAAACCCAAATCTGGATGCCCTGGCGGGATTTGAACCCACGACCTTTGGAATGCGAGGCCAGAGCGTTAACCGCTCACCCACCATGCTTGGTAAGAGGTTGGTACTGCGTCGTCTCTGACATCCGTATTGCCTGCCTTACAGCTACCCGATTTACTTTTTTCTACAACACGGTCTGTCTTTTCTAATCCTTTTGCGCCAGTAATAAAAATTCGCTGCAGAGAGCTTTCGTGGAATGTTTTCTCTCACAGTTGAAACGGTTAATTCGGCGGAGGGATCCTGCAGTGGATTACTTTAAAGGCGAGAGGGGAGAGTACTTATTAGATAAGGAGAAAAGTTTCTAATTGAAAAGATCATTACTTTTGTGAATATACACTACAGGAGTCGGTGAAAAAGCACAATAATATTGGCTGCCTGAAGTGCAGGAATGTATATCAATCACTCGAGATCGAGTAGGTTGGTCTTCCAGGCAGAATGCCTCTTCATCTATGGATCTGAAGGTGACTGTGGAGTCCAATGCGAGAAGCAAATACTTTACCGCAGTGATGACAGGGATTGCCGGGAGGGACAGTTACGAGGATGGCATTTTTCCTTAAATGTTCACTTTCTTTCCTGCGCCGCCTCTTCTCATTTGGTGATCTTCTGCGATTTTTTTCAACTAACATGGTTCCATGATGAACAAGTGACCTCCAGGATGAACGGTCAAGGGCTGAGAGTTCCCAGTTGTTACGGTCAAGTGACACGCGTTCATGCTAGCCTTGATAACGTACTTAAACCGCTTCCATTAACCACCAACGTCGCGTAGGAATATGGTGTAAGGGAATCACTTGTAGTGCCCACTTAAACGTTTGTTTTGTCACAGTGTAACGTTGACGAAGACGTTTAAGCAGAATAACACTGCCAAGATATGAACGGTTCTTTAGTTAAATCCATAGATAAATATGTAGAACAACTGTAATGTAATAAGATGTACAGAAAATAACATATAAGCATATATCATAGATAAGTATGTAGAACAACTGTAAACATTTGATGCTGGCCATATGGTCGTCAGGACCGAAGGCCAAATAAATAAATTTAAAAATTAAAAAAATAAAAAAATTAAAAAATTAGTTAAATCCGTCAAATCTTGTATTTACTGTGCTAGGTTTGTTGTTACAAATAACCGAAGAAAATGATCTACTGTGCAAATTTTTAAATCCGGTTTCTTGTTGCAATAAATTAAAAAAAACAATAGATCAATAAATACTTTCTTCTAAATCCCTAGTAAGGTAATGGTATAGATTTTTCTAATTCAATTACTACTGAAGTAAGAAACTACTGTCATATTTATAATGTTCCAAATCCATAATCTGACAAATTTGAAAAAATATTAACTTTTAATATAATTCTTGAATAATGCTATTTGACCAATTATTACAAACATTAAACTGCTTTCACTATTTGAGACTCACAGAATTCCCTCCTTTTCTACCAATTTATTTGTCGTGTCAACTGTTTTAGAGCAGTCGAGTTATACGTGCTTCACAAAATACGTGTATTAGAAATGGAGAGAAGAGATTACAACAGACTTTATTATATCTTCCACAAGTAACGACTGGAGAATATACAATTAGCTGCAACGGTCCTCTGTTCATCCAGGCCTCTACTGACCGCGCCAGATTACCTATAAGTTGATATCATTAAACACTACTTCTATAAAATATTTTGCTGTTTTCGCAGCCGTCATATTAATATAAATTGCTTACAGGATTAACGCTGCGTTGAAATACTCCTCCTTCTTCTTCTTACCGACGTTTCGACCAAGGCTTAGATCTTATTCAGGGGCCGCCAACCGAATCTGATACAGACTGGGATCTGCTGGAGACTGGCCTACCTGGTTGTTTGCGGCCTCTGAAGAAGACGTAAGCCTTGGTCGAAATGTCAGGAAGAAGAAGAAGAAGGAAGAGTATTTCAACGGAGTGTTAATGCTGTAAGCAATTTATATTTATATTAAACACTGCACCTAACGAGAAAGTGGAGGATAAACTTTTGCATTAAATATTTACAGAGGCACAAATTCGTACGTAAATGACGGAGAAACAGTTTTATATCTGACGAATTCTTTTACCACGCGCTAAACATAATACACATCTATGTACACCAGAAAACAGTTTTTAATACGCGTACAGTAGCTTTTTTTTTTTTTTACGGCGCTAAGTTCATTAGAGGTGGAATGGGACTGGGGACAAGGAACGGGAAGGAATTCGGCCATTGCCTTTTTTAAGGAAGCATCCCGGCATTCGCCTGGAGTGATTTGGGGAAACCATGGAAAATCCAAATCTCGATGCCCGGATGGGGATTCGTACAGTAGCTACCCTCTGTTTCTGAAAAATTCAATGTGCTGTCTTTCCCACACAACAGTCTATCTCAGCCACTCAATAACGTGTATCTACACAACAAAATGTTCAACTCAGCATTGCTTCGCCTCTACTTCCAACATTCACATCAGCATACAAAGAAGCTTCTTCTTCCATTTAGATTTTATCTAAACTAATAGAATAAATGCGAAAGCAGCTCTGTCTATACCGATATTGATAAAATTTTACAAGGAAATGCTTTATATCATTAGCACGGACACAAGATACGTTTTCGGGATAATTAACATTTTTGTCATTCAATTTTCAAACCTAACCGAATGGTAATCAAATATTACACTTACTTTTTCGGGGATCGCACTGCTTTGAGTGATCGATTATTACCGACGTTTCGGCCCCCAACCTGGTTCCTTCATCAGACAGCTAGCGGGTGTAAGTCTGTAATGTTATATCGGCCACTCAGGCTGTTTTTCTCTCGCAGTCTGTTAGTGTATGATCTGTTCAAAAATTTCGGTTACAAACAAAACATATAGTACAGATGTTATTTTTCACTGCACCAGATCAGATAATTAGTTTGTGTCTACCTAAAAGTTTCTGGCATCAGTGTATTTTGTCTTCCTTTTTGCCATGCCTCGCAGGCGTAAATCAGACCTAAAGCGTAGCAGAGCACGAGCAGCTAAAGCTACAGCCTTTTCCGATAGTTCCCTTTTGAGGCTCATGTATTCAACAAACAAGCTACGCCTCACCACGAGGCCCCTGCGGGACAGGACAAATTGGGTCCTCGTAAGACGATAGCCGATGTTTGCCTGTGATGAGTAACATTCTACTTTTCATCAGAACAGATTTTCCAGTCTACCTCAACCTCAATGGTCTGAAGCGAACTGATGCCAGTAGTCTGTTGAAATGCAGAAAATATTTTTCCCCGTTGTAGCGGATTGCTGTGGGGGCAGATTAATTGCTTACCTTGCATGATTTATAATCGCCACCTTCCACTACCTTATGCAAAGCACATATATTAATTTCACGAAACAGAGGTGAAACCATTATTTCTGTTATTAATATTTGAAAAGATCCTAAAATATTGGTTTATTTGGTACGCATTACTGCTTACAGATAGAGGTATATTTACCATTAAACTTAAACATCTGTCTATGCAAAATAAAGTTCAACGCAATACCATGTCTTACAGGTGCAACATAGCAAACAATTATCGTTAATTGAAGCTATGTAATTGCAATACATATACATTACAAAGAGTTACAAATTCCATATGCAACTGAAGCAAAAACTCTCTTATTCATAACGAGAGCGATTCTTGTATGACAATGATAACAAGAAAACATCAGATTCAACTGGATTACATAAGGCGCCATGGAATTAATTTTTTCCGAAAAATAATAGTCATTGAAAATTTCCAACCATGGAAATCAATCTTTCAATTCAAACTGGATAACGAAAACCAAAAAGCACTCTGCTTTTAGACACAACTAGCTCAGGAATTAATGTCCGGGGGCATAAGAACTCACACTCATCAGGCCGTTAAAGGGCAATCTCAATGATTCGTCTGACTACACACTGTTTCTGGAGGTATAATTACCATGTCTGTCTGGCTGCACAAAGCGTCGCAACAAGAGCGCTGTCGTCTCTCAACGGCGCACCATACAGGTAATGCTAGGCACTTGTCACGTCAACCAACACAAGTGACAACATCGATCGGACTAGGCGCTCAGTCATCGAAGCCTCCAGAACGAAATCATCCGCATTACTCTGGCAGGCAGTTGGCAGCGCAATCGTTCTGGACGGGATGACCTCTTCTCGCCTCTCAGAGCTCGTCTCTCCTTCTCCTCGGCGAGTATCATGAAAAACACAAAATTTGTAATATTTCCAACCACGTGAGGAAATAAACACATCGGATTGGCTTCGCAAGTATCCCCTCTTGCCGGCTAATACATGACCTCTCATCTGCTAAGAGTCTTCCGGTATTGTCGGGATGATACGTAGAAATAATTTTCCCACGACACCGAGCAAACGGCGCATCTACGGATCCCTTCCGCAAAATTCCCCAGAGTCCAGCCTTTCTCACCGGTACCAGTGTCAGAGATAATCCCCGCAGTGTCTCGACCTACCGGACACTTCCGGCTTAAGTCAGCGTGTCGCTCACGCTAACACAACCCTTAGCTAGACGCGGATTTCTGTCTCCAACTCAAGAAAAGAGTATCAATTTATTTCTTATGTTATTATATCAAATAATAATTAATTCACATTGTACGAGATGACCCATCTAGTCATCTCGCTACACCGTGTGATATTTTTCTCTATATAATTGTAATAAGATATTTAAGTCTTTTAGAGTTGTAAGAACAGATTCTTTTGAAATTAATATTTTGTTTACAACCTTGCAGGTACTTAACGGTGTGTTGAAAATACTTACACAGGAGCATAAATAATAACCATTAACTGAAAATAATGAGACACAATAACTGATAGAAGCAATGATTGCTACCAAGACTGATTTAATAATAATAAAAGAAACTAAAAAATAACCCTTCTCGTGAACACAAGTTTTTATTAACTTTCGTCGTTTCTCAGAAGTAGTTATCACTGTGTATATATGTGTAGTAAATTAACAATACTTTTCCGAAAGACAGTATAGAGGAAGTAGCACAATCTCTTTAATTTGTATTTCTGAGTTTGACAGGAGCTCCATATTTCGTCTGCAAGTTAAGTTTTTACACATTTTCCGTGACACGGTGTTTCCTCGAAATGTAACTACAGTAGTAGCAAATGGTTTCCTATGGAATTCGTTAGCAGTGATCACTATTAAGTCTTCTCGTTCCCGTTAAAGATCTGTTAACATAATTTCCTTATTCTTTGTATTGATAGCATCTAATATTTTTCATCCTTACCCCATATAAATTTATGAAATTACTAAGTGCACCGGGCTAAAAAATAGTATTGTGATTAAAATTTTTGTAGTAAATATATTTACACCACATATAAATAAATATATTTAATATTTGTGGGTGATACCTAAACGGCAACTGAAATGTTCCTTTAAGGACCTCACAGAAAACGACAATAAACGAGAAATAAAATTTCAGTTACAGTAAAAAAAAAAAAATTAAAAATGATGTGAGTCATCATCAGAACTTACTACTATTTTAAATGATAACTAAAATTAAAGAATTGCGATAATAAAGAGTACGCATCAGTGTTTGCAGAGAGGAAGAAATTGAATCCAATTTGTATTAAATTAACCAGTGAACATTATCTTTCATTACTATATGTACAATATAAATTTTGAAAACATCACCATCTTCGCCAGTCTCAGCATTAAAGCTGGTCGGTTGGGGGTTGTTGTCCTGAGACATTTCCTCCCTCAGTCTTCTCTTGAGTGGTCTTCTCTTCACTTCTGATTGGTCGTCTTGGTGGCGTATTATTAGTTGGTCCTTAGCGCTCCGTCAGCACCAATGGCCTGCTATGTTTGTCAGCGGCAGTTTCATATTCGCCGAGACAACTGACCAGTGGATTGGCAGAGTGATGTGCTGCTCTGTAGAATTTATAGGCATGTTGCCGGAACCTGTCAATGAGCTTCTCTGTTCCCGACGCCTCATGGACTGCGACGGTGGCCTGTCATCATTTCGACTGCGAGAAAAATATCTTGTTTCGTTGAGCGCGATTCCCACCACTGTACTAGGACAGATATTCAAACAGTTGCATACGTTATGCAGCCCTCCAGGACTAAATTTAGGTATATTTTATCATAATATGGCATCCAGATACTGAGAAATAAAGAAAAAAGAGTCTGTTCGTTTCATTGATTTTTATGGGTTTTCGAACACTGTACAGTCCCTGGTCTCAAGAGTAAAATAGTATATGTTTTATTTCGATATGACGTTAAAAATATAAGAAATTAATATCTTTTTAAAGATTTCTCGCTGTTGAAATATCTGACGGCATACTTACCAACGGCATTCGAAATTGAAACTGATATTCATCATCTACAATTTAACTTATCTCACAGTATGTGTGACATTCTTGACTATGTATAGTCTATAAATTAAGTGGTCAAATTGTTTGTGACAGTAATTTCCATAGAAGGCCTGACTATTTATAAAACAAAAAACTTCAAGTAAACGAAGTTACGGGCGAGGGCTAATAACTGATAAAACGTGAATCGCTAACATTCTAACTAGAAATTTCGCAGTGGCTTATACAGCTGAAGTACCATTCTGGTATTCGATTAATTACCTGATTTATCCATGTATACTAAAGAATAATTCCATTCAGTTGGTAAAGGGGATAATAGATCAAGTTCTGTCATACGGTAATTCATTTTGTCGCTCCTGATGCATAAATTTGACCAGATACTTCATATACGGTACCTAGTATCAAATTCCAGTAGAAACATTAAAAAGAGACATACTTTCCACTGATCCCCCAAAATTAATATTCTCCTGTGACAAGGCTTTTGAAAAAAAAAATATTACCATATTCTTAATTTTATTAAATCCCTCGTATACAGTGTATTCAATAGAGCTAGAAAGATATGGCGGCCTAGCGACGAACGGAACAAAAACAATGCTTTCGTCATTTTGAACACTTGATTTGTGCCAATGTTGAACTGCGACTTCCTCCCGGTCGTCCTGCCCTAGGGCAAGTTACCTCCCTGTGTCCGTGCGGCAACAAAGTAAAAATACTCTCCCCGCTGAAGACTGCTGCTGCCATCTAGCTCCTCTGCGCCGGGACGACACGACGGTGGCGCTCCTGGTGGCCTCGCCCGCTTTCACAGCTCGCACTTATTTGATTGGCCAATAAAATATGGCCGCAATTAATTACTGGTTGTTAACGAGGCGTGATCTTTCATTGCGAACGCGTCGTATTGCGAGTCCAGAAATTCAAGAGTTGCAATTTGCTACTTAGCCAGACGGCGCACAAGGTGTTAATGGGTCGTATTTTACCCAGACAAATCGTTCACATTTTTATAGTCAAACAACGGCAATAAGGGAGTTAGTTATTACCTACGATAAACAGAGAATGACAAAAATACCGTGTCTAACAACATCGTAAACTGCATTCTTCTATTTAAAATTACCTTTAAAAACGTAGACAACAAAACATTATGTACACTTATTACGTGCTTAAAAAACTAATATAGCTGTTAAGGTTTAATAACTTCTGCTGTAACAGCTATTCTAAATAGAAAATTTCTGAAAGAAGGAAACATTTCTTCAAAGGGTCTACGTAACATCATTAAAGTGTGGTGAATCTTACATACACGTGGAAATTAACTTATTCAAATATGTTAATCCATCTCACAAATTTTTAAAAAGTTGTTCCTGTTTCGTGCTGAATGCGACGTTTCGAATTCAGTCCCCAGCATCATCTTCGGCAAAGGGTAGATTTCATGGAAGTCGGAGACTGTGAGACGTTGCATCTGCAACACGTATATCCTCGTTGGGAGAATCGAGTCATTTAACTTGGTGCGTACACGTATACGCCTGCTTATGCCATTTCAGAGTAAATTCGGTATCTTTAACACACACATTTTTCACTGTTGTTAACGTAATAGCCGTTATTAATTTTGTTACAGTCAGATTTGATACCAGAGCTCCGTAATTGGTGCGTGAATTAGAAAATTATTTTTCTTCTTCATATCAAATTATTTGCAAAATATTTGAATTCTCATGTAAAGGCTTATATCTGTAATATTTAAAAATGTAAACTATTAATTCAAGCAGCCTAAACGAAGGTAGAAACTAATTATACGTAAAAGTAAAAACGATTCTTATAAACTTTAAAATTTTTGTCAGTCGAATAATTATCATCCGATTTATTGGATTAAAAACTGGGTAACTGCTGCATTTGAGCATAATCTCGAATTTACTAGTAAATTTAGTTTTAACTAATACTTGGTAGACTAACTTTAGTCATTGAATTTGTGTGGGGAAGGTATAGAATTACGGACTGATGATTAGAGATCAGAAAACAGTACGTAATAGATTCCGATATTTACAACTGCCAACATCGAAATTTAATATAGAATGATAGTTATTTTTAGAGTTGCTTTGATAATAGATGAAATAGGCATTTATCATCTGGAACAACAACTGAAATGTGGGTAAAAATTCCTAGCTACTTCTCAGTGACAAAAGTTTCCATTAGCAGTGTATTTCCCGTTACAGATAACACTAAAGTAACAGCAGCCAGATCTGTGCATCAATATTCATAAGAACACGAAAAACTTTTCAACAGGAAGTATTCATAGTATTTTCTTAACAGCCATCGAAGTGCACGAAAGATATCTAACTATAACTGGTTTTCATCATCTAGAACACACTCTATAAGCAAGTTATGTTTGTAACAGGTGTCTATTAAAAATGACTCCGTATAACAGACTGACATTAAAAGTGAATACAAAATATGTGTTGATTGTGGTTGGTTTTACGTCTGACTGACGACTAGGTCATCATGTTGGCCAAAACCATGGATGACAACGTGTTATGGACTTTGGGATCGCCTGATCTCATCATTCGCCTGCAATAGTTTCCGAGAGCACAGAAAATATAAATGTGGATACTTAGACGGGGACAACAGCCCACCTCCTTACGCCCATCAAACAGGCTTCATAAAAACAATGTAAATACACGATAACACGCGATACGAAATCGTCTGTACTTTATGGTTCACTTTTACGATCTGCTAAATTCGTAATGAAAGTTTTATTAGACTGACAGAGAAATTGTTTCTTTCAGACATTTATATAACAATAAATATAATAATAATCTTCTTAGCTATTCATTTCACCACAAACATATTAGAAGTTGAGAAAATGTGATTAGTATGATCATTAAAGTAGTTCTATCAGAAATTAGTTTTATGACTTATTTAATTACAGAATATATTGGGTTTTGTCTGTTTTTGTAAATAACATTACTATTATACACGTTTCTCGCTTAATCTAATCCAATCTCTTATAAGATAAGGATGCAGAAATGGTGTTACTGATTTGCGTTCTACGTTCATAGTTGAGGTGAAACCAACTTTCCAGTGTACCAATAATCATAACTCCTTCCGCGACTCCTCGCCTCAAGTAGATCTAAGAAACTGACGCAGAGCGTCTCGACGCTCAGCTGTTTGAGGCGCCACCGCAGCGCCGTGCGGCGCCGTCGGCAATTTTGAGTTAGTGCGAGCAGCAGCCGCTATACCGCAGTGCGGCGCCACTGCAGCGCGAACTGTTCGCGTGCGATAACTTGGAACAGGCGAAAACTCTGGCGCGCCAAAGCACGAGAAAACTCCTCAAATAAATGGCCCCAACAGAATTTTCAGAGTGTCTTGGGAATTCATTACGTGACGTTGCATCACGATACTAATAGCTCTCTAGTAAACAATATTTTCTTTTTCTTTAAAGTATCATTTTTTCTCTTGTGATACAGTTTGTAAACTATGCTAAAACTGATTTACCAGCTACATACTCCGAGATGTTTTTAGGTGACACGAGCATTCCATCTGGAAAACACTTCACAAATACTTCACATTTGCCTCCAAGTTTCTTCAAATGTTACAATGAAATTGATGACGTTTCCGTACTGAATGATATCCATGTGCTGCTTATGTGTTATCGTTTCTATCGTTAATAAAGCCACGTAAGCTACTAGGCCAATATGAGCAACTCTTGATTACATCAGTGGGCCTAAACCAGTTTTATAATTATTACTGTAATTATCAACATAACAAACTCTTATTACTGGCTGCGACCAATGACAAATATATTCGTATTTTGCATGCCTTCTCCTCTTGGAAGCTTATCTGTATCTTGCATGTGACACAACTGCAAGCCACTATGAATCCCGGTCTATTCTTCATACACACCACTCCAAATCGGCCATCGATTTTATCCTGCAATATCATCTGTAGCATGTGGTTTTTATTTCCTCGTACGATGTGACCCTAGAACTGTATTTTACGAGTTTTATTATAGTAACAAGTTCCAGCATTGTTTCAGCCCTTAACGTTACATAAATTTGTGCACATTTGCAACGACACAAGTCGTTTCAGTGAAGCAGCCATGAGATTATACTTCTATACATCAACAGTAACACACTTTATTCATCGTTAGAGTGAGGATGTCACTGCAAAACAGATCACCCGTTATTTCAAACAATACCAAAGCTGTTTCAGTTCATCAACAGACGAGTATTAAGTATTAAAAATAATCTTTCCTTGGGAATATTTTGACGAGGATAAGGATTGAAGAAATGATAATATAGTTAGAATTTATTACAAACATGTTTCTTCAAAGCTATATAGTTTAACAGGCTTTAAACACAATTATCGTATCTCGTATTTTTAACATTGAAAGAATCACATAATTCTAAATTATAGCGTACAACAACTTCACCACTTTTAGTGAATTCTGAATTGTTTCATTTGAGCCATCTGAAGTGCAAGAAGTTGGGCACAGCGGTCAATCAAGCACGTGCTTTATGGTCTGTTCTTTACACTCACACCTGATCGTGACAGCATTGATGTAACTCCATGTCGTATACTGTATATATTCTTGGAAATGCCCACTACAGACCTCTGTCTGTTCTAAGATTACTTTCTTATTCATTTCTATTGCAGCTAAGTGAAACATTTTTGGCTATTGTCACCTTACGAAATTAAATTGTCACAAGGAAAGTTCTGTCGGCGTTACAGTCACAGTTAACAAAGTAGTCTTCTATATAGACAGAAGACAAATTATTGTTACCGTTAGATGTTCGTGGTTTCTCAGTTTGGCATTAATATATAAATGTTCAAGGCAGTATGTTACATAAAGTAAACAAATTATAATATTATGAAATAACTGTGTACTGATCGAAAGATACACAAAATTGGTGGTGATATATACGTTATAACAACGATATTGATCAGCTTTATGCTGATGATATCAAAACATATGTAAAATGCAGACATCGCTTAAGAAACCCATGTTGTTGAAATGTGATGCGAGATGGTCTACATCTACATGTGTACTCTGCAATTAAAAAAAAAAAATTGTTGGTATTTCACATCAAAAGCTCTTATTACCAAGCGTGGTGGGTGAGCGGTTAATGCTCTGGCCTCGCATTCGGGAGGACTCCGGTTCGAATCCCCGTGCGGGCATCCAGATTTGGGTTTTTCATGGTTTCTCCAATTCACTCCAGGCGAATTTCGGGATGCCTCCTTCAAAAGACCATGGCCGAATTACTTCCAGTTCCTTGTCCCCCCAGTCCCATACCACCTCTAATGACCTCGACGTCGACGAGGCGTAAAGCCATAAGTGCAAGTACAGTAGAAAAGCTTTTATTAAATGGTGAAGTGAACAATTAACCACCTAGGGTGGTTAGTGACTGGTAACGCCGTGGCCTCGCATTCGGTAGGACGCGGGTTCGAATCCTCCATCTGGCTTTACATACTTGGGATTTTCATGGTTCCGCCAAATCAATGGTTCCTTCAAAAGACCGTGGCCGAATACCTTCCCGTTCCTTGTTCACAGTCCTTTCCCGCCTCTAATGACTTCGAAGACGACCAAGGAAACCAAGACGCAAAAACAATGATATGGTAAGTAGCTTTCAGATACATAGTAAGTAATCAAAAGTTTTGAAGAGTGTGTAAAGGGGAAACATATCAAGAAGAATTAACACATAGGCCAGCAGAGTAGATCAGGGTGTTTTTGCCACTGTCGTATGTATCTTGTAAACTAATAATTTGAAAAACAGGAATAAACTGATAGCATTGATAGTCCAATTTGAAATTCCATGTAGTTGTAGGTGTGAGGCAGTAAACAAAGGCGACTTCCAAGAAACGACTCCACTGCTAATATGTAACTGGCGGTACTGTACGTAAATTCATACGTCAAACTACTCAAAGATTCTTAATACTTTCTAATTGCAGAAGTAGAACCGAGCTTGTAGTCTTTAATAAGCTGGACAGAGAAGTTAAAATTCTGCTTTTCAGTTTGAGTTTGAGGTGTGCCTTAATGATTCTGTGGTCAATTTAAAAAATCGGCCTTTTATTCAGATTATTGGCAACACGCACCAGTAATATTTAAACTTAATTACAGTCAGCATACCGTTTCTATCGTATACAGAGCTTTATTGCATGGTTTCATTTTTGTCTCTTCATTTGTAGCAACTAAATCTTAACTGAAATATTGCAGGCTGTAATTTGGGAAAATGTCATTTTCATCTATATATATATACTTCAATCTTAGATAAATTGATATATTAAAACTTCAGGATCGCTTAGTCTTATAAGCCACTTTACCGTTGTAATCGTTTGCGCACTGTATACATCGTATTGCCAGAAATAATAGTGTCCTCTTTATACAGCGTTAACAAAGTTCCTTCGTATTCATGGGAATATGGAGTATTTGAGTTCAGTAGGTTGCAAAACTGGTACAAAAAATTTTTACTATTGGAGTTTCGAATTATCAGATTATTTGCACAAAATGTAAACACCTTTGAATACCACTGATTTGACTAAAACCGAACTGTTGTTGGTGGTTTACAGCACCTACTAAAGGACACGACCTAAGTTTCTCACCGATCATGGCGCATTGGCGATATTTCTCGATACTGAAATGTGGTATCGGTTTCCGGTTTACACAATCTGATTTTTTTATTGTTTTCAATTATAACTCCATGCAAATGGCTTCTTCACAAAAATAATGCTCGATTAGGTTTCCGTTCCACCGTTCAATGTTCACAATTCTCTCTCGTTTTGATTAACTGCGTGCATATTAAGGTCCTATTCCAATTTCTATCTAATCGAAGATAAAATTAGCTTTCGTGTTTTAAAATCACAATCAGATCTCAAATACAAAAAAACAAGTAGAATGTGATATCTTTTAACTGCCCCACCTACCGTAACACTTATGATCATTAGTCGTTTACAAATCCTGGCTTAGAAGAAATGATGTTATCTTCAGGAAACACCTAGCACTAATAATGAATGCCTGAAGCGGTTTACTTAGTAAACTTGGCAACCTATGGGTAGCATGACTCCAAAAATAAAATCTTGCCTCCCCTCAATAGGGAAGCAATTCTAAGTACAATGCGTTGAAAAATTCAGAAGTTTCATCACGTCAGTGCAAATATTAAAAGTTTGGCGGATCTCTAGTGGTATCAATCGTCCTTGATAACGTCCTTAAAAAGGTTTGATACCAAATTGTTGCTAAACGAAGCTAACACAAACTCATTTCTGGCCTCAATACTTATCTGTTCCGTAGTCATTTAATCTCAACTAATGTTAATGACTTCCTCCAGCTGTCTAACAATACGCAAAAGAAGGTCGTTGATGGACACGGAAAACCATAAACAGTTATAAGATTACCAGGATTCCCCACTTTCGACGATAGACTCTTGTGGCTCAGGAGTTGCTGTTACAATTGTCTCTAATGGAAATCGTGTCCTGTTCCTCGTGTAACCATTCTGATTGCGGTGCTTCATAGTTCCCCCATGCCAGCACTTATTCGTTGTTTAATAGACTCTACAACAAGTGATATGTGAAGTTGCATTACCCACTAGTTCTGACCTGCACTCCAAAGCGCCTCTGTACTGCACACTTGAGGTACAGTTGGCTCAGTTCAAGCCTCTCTATGGATGCACATACAAGTCTCTATTATTACGGTTTCGCGTAGCGGTAAAATACTACAGTAGTTCCTGAAAAGAAAATTATCTTCTCTATTTAGAACTACCTCTTGTCAAAGGACCCAACTCAGCTCCAGTTGTTGTTCATAAGCTATTAAATATCATCCATTATGAAAATCATTTTAAACAGGTTCTGCGTATATGAGTTAAATAGTTCTTGTGAGATTGTAATTTTGATCTGGAGTACCATACTAGTAAAGTAAATTTTTAATGTGTCAATGGTTACTGAACCAACCTTCTAACCATTAAATTAAGTAGGAATATTGTGAGGTTTTTTCACCATAAAAAATTCGGGTATGTCCTTACTTTATAGAAGACAAGCAGTTACCGGCGAGTTCGTTCACTTGAAAGTGAGTTACGATAAACGAACTTTCTTTAATAATAGTAATAGTAACAAATATTTAATGTAATAATAAAATTTATATACGTTCTGCGACAAAAATACAATTATCATATTATTTAACCTGTAGTAGGTCAATCAATTCTGCTTTAAAATAAAAGTATACTTTTAAAGTACAAATTAATTGCTTCTGCAGTGTGGTATTTTGATTAATTTCATAGTCTAAGGTTCGATACATTTCATCGAATAATCTGACTTACGTTTACCCGTCACTTCTTAAAATCACTTTTTTTTTAAGGACTTCATTTCCTCTTTGGATATTGGTTATGATTTATCTATACATCGCTTCGATCACTAAATTATGCTTTAAAATAGAAATATTGAATCTTAAAGTACTAATTGAATGCTTCTTCGTTATGATCTTTGGTAGTATTACTATAGGTTCTTTTTTTTATTAGTTACTTAATCTGTCGAAGGAAATGAATGTCTCTAGAGCAATTACTCCATTTGGTAGGTTGGGTTGATTGAATAAAACGAATATGTTAAATGATTTTTGCAAGGAGTAAACCTTTGATGATTCAACGAACCACAAAACTATATAAAAGAAAATAAAGCAGTAAGTAAAGTAGGGCCTACAGTTTAATTATAAACAATCAATATCTACTTTAACATTTAAATTTCAGTGTTATTAAATATTTTAGTACTACAATCTGTCAACAGAAGGAATTACTGGTATTTTTAATTAATAATGTTGAGAAACGAAAATACAATATTATATTCTCAAAAAAGTATTAATGTTAAGAACTGATTTATATTTCCTGCTCCGGAGCTATGAGTTTATTCATTTTACTTTTACAATGCTGAAGCGAATACACAATTCAATATGTCATAACGTTCTTGTTTTAATCACAGAAAAGAAGTATAAGCGGTTTGCGTAAGAAGCAGAGAGTAAACGTGGCAGTGCCTTTTGAGGAGTAGGTAACTCTTTGGTGATGGTGAAATGCGATTGGTAATCACAATTTAATAAGGAACTACTTACGTGTTTATGGAATAAAAAACTGTGCTATGTTACTTTCCAAGTTTTATTTGATTCTTTTGAGAAATTAAGGAGTGACTGACTGAAATAGTGTAGACATCCAAACATATATCCATCCAGAAATTCTCATTTATACTATTACTAAGATTCACGTCATAAAAACATAGCACTCAACGACATTATTTAACTGAAATACAAAGACACTTGCAAAATGGCATCACTGCGACATAAATTATTATAAAGTAAATTAATTGTGGATTTTGTAATTTTTAAGGTCATAGTGACGCGTATACCGACTGCTAATATCCTTCCAATTGTGTTCCTTGTCTTTGTTCTGTGATATTATTGATTGCAGATGTCACTAAGGAATTTAACTATTATTATTGTTGCTGCCAGTAAGGTGCTTGACAATTATAGGAAATAATTTGAGCATCTGCAGTGTTATTACGTTGCTTGATACTCCTCTTATACAGGGTGTTACATTCCTCACACACAAACAAAGAAAATATGTTATGTGAACATGTGTCCGGCAACGCTTACTTTCCATGTTAGAGCTCATTTTATTACTTCTCTTCAAATCACATTAAACATGGAATAGAAACACACAGCAACAGAACGTACCAGCGTGACTTCAAATACTTTGTTACAGGAAATGTTCAAAATGTCCTCCGTTAGCGAGGATACATGCATCCACCCACCGTCGCATGGAATCCCTGATGCGCTGATGCAGCCCTGGAGAATGGCGTATTGTATCACAACCGTCCACAATATGAGCTCTAACATGGAAAGTAAGCTTTTCCGGACACATGTCCACATAACATATTTTCTTTCTTTGTGCGTGAGGAATGTTTCCTGAAAGTTTGGCCGTACCTTTTTGTAACACCCTGTATATATGAAATATTAGGGTAATAACAACAAAAAATTGATTATGTTGTAGTATAAAGTCTAATGAAGAATTACAGTTACCAACACAATATAGCATAAAACCATAAAGGAGAGTGTTATAAATTTAATTTACATACCTAATGAATTTAAAACTGCTACATAATACTGATCCTTCAAATAATTTTCAGTGACTTAATAGTGAAATATGTAACTGTTACTGTGAATACAGTCATACAAGTAAAAGTATTGCAAAATTAACTAGGTATCATCATTTATTTCAAGCATTCCATTCCATACATTAAGGATAAACGTATTACTAATTATGAAAGTATGAAGCCTACGCTTTCCTTTAACCAACAGTCTTCCTTCGCACAGTCGTATTACTTTTCCGCTTTGGAATGCAAGGCACCCCGTTTCGTTTGTCGTCTAGCGAATTTCGGCGAGGGCTATCTCATTCGACATCGCAGTTCCTTATGTGCTGGGTGGCAATTGAAGTGGAGGAGGCGGGACGCGCGGGATGTGAAGGACGGCTCGATTTCACGGTCCAGCGCCCCCTAATCACTCACCAGCTCCTAATCGGTATGCTGCCCGCAGTGCAGAATTCCACTCGCTGCTGCTCTGCGTCAAAGACAAGTTGCGAAAAACGACAGTGCTGCCCCCCGCCTGGTGTCGTGTAGAAACTTAACCGCATCCTGCTCTCTGCTGCTTCTTTGTAGAATGTATTTCCGCTTCAGCAAACAAGAAATAGAACCATCTTAAAAGCGAACTTGCTGTTATTTACCACATCACTTATTTTCGATATTCAGACGAATTTGAACACGCACACCATCACATTCAGCCAACTTACAACAAAACTGACGAACATCGTAACTGGGAAAGGCAAGGGTAAACACTCCCAGTTAGCCTTCCCAGAAGTTAGTAAGCGGGTTAGATATCCTCCCTGGTAACCGCAATAGCTTTAACCATTTATGCCATTGAAAGGGTACTTTGTTCCAACTTAAACTATCAAGTTTATAAAACAAAAAACCCTATTAATTACATGTGATTTAAATGAATTATTAATTGATTTATATATTTCCTAAATTTTTGCCTCTTCTACATAGTTTTTTCTGATACAAGCACAGTATTTTGTTTTGCCATCGCAGTACAGCGGTAGCGTATTAAGCGGTATCTTTTCTGTATGAAGATAGGAAGTTAAGAATAAGATTGGAGTTGTAGCTCAACCTGAGATAAAGCCAGGTCATGCTCGCTTCATAGACGACAACCTGTTTATAATATGACGAAGGCATTAATAATATGACATTCACCTCTGTATTAGTTGAAATAAGTCTCTCTTGGTCACCAGACCTGAAAAACAATGTGTCTGTAGATTCACAGTGCAACCACATGACTAACATGGGTGGTGTGGTGCAATAGTAACCGCAACTGGGCTCACATTGTCTGTTAATCAGTCCCAAGATCATGAAGTCATTAATTAACAGAATAGATGTTCTAGGGTCGGAAGCTTCTGTTTCCTGCTAGGTCGGGAAAAAAACCGGTATTATGCATTCATGTAGATATGGTTTATGAACTGGTGTAGAACTCGACACTGACACCCTTGTCACATCAGTGACTTGTGAATGTTATAATGCCGCAAGAAAACTTTACGTTAACGCTCTTGCAATACGGATCGCTTATCTGTGATTCATAGTCTAAATCTAAATTTCCTATTATGATAAACCAACTTTTTTGTGCTATTTTGAGGATACCCAATTCTACCCACCAGAGAGCACGGATGACATATTATTACACCTCAGATACACGTATTTTAGCAAGTGAAACAAAATATTATTACAAAATGCTTAATTCACATGGAGATATATAAATAAATTAATGTTTCCTCCCTTATAACTTCTTTTATTCTCTTCGTAGATCAGCCGTAAACCCCGGTAAGCATATGGAGTTATTTAATCACCAGCGTTACGGCGTTCCGTAGTCCATAACTCCTTAGCTCGCCTATTTTCTCGGAAGAAGAATGTTCAGTTTACTACACAATCTGACTACTTTCGAACGCTAAGCTATTACGTAAACCACATGAACCATTTAAAACAATATTTACAGAAAAAGAATTAATATAATATAGAAACATTTATAAGTCAACCTGTCAAGTAATTATAAGTTTTAACATCGAATTAACAAGAATAAATAATTATACAAAAATAAAACTGCAGATCAAATTTGACGGCTGTCGCACCTCAATCAATGTTCTTTAATTAAAATGGAAGTCACTGTAATACATTTCACATATTTACAAAGTCTATTTACAATCAAAATATAAAAACCAAACATCATTCGCATAAGTTTACATATTCGCAACACATTACTTTTCTCTTTACTAAACGCAATACTCAGTTACCTAAAGGATATGTAATTAATAGGAACAGTGGTAAAGTGATTTAACAAGATCTCACGGTAGGGCATGATTGTGTATCACAGGAGACTGAAGCTCTAAGCTTCAAAACGATATTTTACATTTAAATACACACGTATACAGGAGGGTTTCAAAATTAATAGGAACAGTGGTAAAGTGATTTAACAAGATCTCACGGTAGGGCATGATTGTGTATCACAGGAGACTGAAGCTCTAAGCTTCAAAACGATATTTTACATTTAAATACACACGTGTACAGGAGGGTTTCAAAATTGTTATTGCGCCTGGAAATGCATGTGAATGTGCGGATTAAAACTGACTTTCAAAACTGTCTCAGCGAAATAACGTAACACATAATTCAAGTTTGGCGGGATTCAGTGTTAGGTTGAAGGCCACTAGCTAACACACTGCTTTTCGAAGTTCCTACTGTTTGATGTAAAACCGTTTTTCTCACAGAATTTCAAATAAATATAGAAATCCATCAAAAGAAGGCAACAGCTACGTTAATAAACGGCGTTGTTTTAGAAATTTTGAAAAGTTACGAAAGTGAATTTTATGTTTCTCTGTTGCGAGGTTCTGTTATGCCTTTGGTTGATGTTTCATAGTTATAGTTAAGCCTAGTTTAAAGCCTGGACATATTTATAAAATACAATCAAATTCCTAAGAGGTCAAGACAAAACTAATTATTATTATTATTAATTTAATGCAATGGAACTATCACTCCGGTGGCAATTCCCTTCGTCATGTAACAATCCCCCTTTTTTTAAAAAAAATTATTTTATAATTAGAGTGTTAAATTTCTCACCCATTTTCTTTTCCGATTTACAAATTTTAATTTCCTTAAGCGTTTTTGGTAAATTATTCATCACTTCATATGGTAATTTGTTACAATTCTTGACACCTTTACCAACACTACCTTCTTCTAAACTTATTCGTAATCATCAATGCGTTTTAACACTCGGTGTGGCAAAGGGGCGATTCAAATCACGATGTTTACCTCAGTGGCAACATCTATTCTTCGGCGGAATTAATTTATCTGAAGACTCTATTATCGAGTCCCATTTTTCCAGAATGTTTTCTCCTAATGGAGAGATAAATAGCAGTAAATCGCGCAGTAATTTGAGAAGACGTCATCGAACAGCTCATTACAAGCTGCGGAGGGGAAGGGGACTAACGACTTGGCCGATTCCTCAGATTACTGGACAGCAGCGCAGCGCAGCGACGCGTGCGGCTATAAAACGTGATTTAGTGCGGCTCGCTCTGCCGTTTGTAACTCCCCCCTTCAGCAATAATGAGGCAGACTAGCCCGCCAAGCACTGCTGGGTTTGCTGGCGAACGGGCGTTGCGCCACACTCGCAGAGGTCGATATCAATGCGTGACACCATCATCGATTCCACTTGCACTGCTGCCACTACATTATTGACAGCTGCGGGCATTAGAAACCTTCTATCCAGCGGCCTCGCTCTTTCTCTTCTACACCGAGATATGTTTATCTACACTCTAGTATTTATATTCGTCATAATTAAAATTATGAAACTAATTTAGTTCCTAATATAGTATAAATGAGTATTGTAAAATTTAAAAAATTATGGAGATGAAAATAACTATGGGGGATTAGTTCGTGCTTTAATGATTTTTTTATTTTAGATAATATTCACGGGTATTCAATGAACGCATGCGAACACCTGTTTCTGATAATATTTGGACTTATTTTACTCAAGGAATATATCGTTTCTTGACGAAAGACAGTGAAAAAAAATTATTTCTCCCGGTTTATTTCCAAAACTACTAATCGAAAATTCTTTTATACTTTACAATAAAATGTTTTTATTTATTCTGACGTTGAGGTAATTAGAGCCAGAGGTATATTGGGAGGGATACAATGGATGAGAAGGAATTTGATCATGGCATTGTAAAGGAACCATGCCGTCCTTCTCCGGGAGTGATTTACGGAAACCATGGCAAACCGATATGTAGATAGCATGGAGGGGATCTGCAGCGTCATCCCGAATAGATAATTAAAGAAATACAATAATGGTCTTTCCAAGAGTTATAGAGTCCGTAAAAAATCATGTTCGTAAGTTTTGCCCTTCTAACGCATATTTTTTTCAACATAAAATAATTTACTTCTTTAAACAGTCACTTCCATGAATCTTTCAATAAATACGACGTGAAAATATTTCTTGTGAAAATGAAAATAAAAAATGAATCCAGTTCCAACCAAAATTGCTTTTCACGTTTTTACGAAACAATAGTCTTCCTGAATGTAGTTTAATACAAATATCATGGTGCGGAGGCCTCAGAAAGCAAGTGTATCTGGCACTTGATGGATATTTTTTCAGTGTCAGTCGAAACGTAAGGAAATATCCGAAGAGGTAAGTGATGGTATTACCCTGTGCCTGACCTACTCAACTCAGTTTGTATTTCCAAATGTTTAAAAGTGAGTGATGAAATGCATCACTTACAAGGTGAAAACAATGATAATTGTCTTACTTCAGATGTCAGCGATGGCTGCAATGAACGGTTAAAGCGGGTAAACATCTACAACTCAATATATAATGCGTCAGATATGTGAAATGTCATTTAACACTTTAATTTGCCAGAGAAAACTAACAAATGTTCTAATAATTTTAACACATTTGCCTTTCAACACTTTGATAAACAATTAAACATCCGTAAGATTCCTAGCCATAATAATTTGTTGTATATCTGTTCTAAATTAGATGCAGATTCCCACAATATGACTGGAATAATCACAGAAGTTATGCTAAAACGTATGTTATTTTGAGAATGTCACATGTTTTTTAAACAATTAATCAAAAGTACCATTAAATAAAAATATCACTTTTCTGTTATAAAAATAAAAATTGTTAGGTGAAAGATGTATAAGGCCATAATACGTTGAAATTTTACCAAACTTGATGATAATAGCGGACTGTATAGTGTGTACGAACATAACATGATGTACATATGAAGATTATTTAACCTAAATTTATGATGAACAAAAAAACAAAAAACAAACAAAAAAACAAAAAATATTTAGCAATGTCTTTAGGGGATCTCTAAACACGAAACTCAATTATATGAATTAATTACTATTTGTTCAGTATCATTTTGTAATTATTATTGTTTCCTTGTAGTTACAAGAAATAGAAATTTCGCTGGTTGCATACTCTTTGCATAATTATATGTTTTAAACGTAAAGAAACTGGGTGACTTATTTATAGTAAAGGATAAAAAATTTTAATATCTCACTTAGTTCTCGAGATATCGTATCTCGAAACTGACGTGGTTATGTTTAAATGCTGCTTGGATTAGAAGAAATTCGACGAGACAAATCGAAAATAAATAATATTTTTTTTTTATATCTCACTTAGTTCGCGAGATATTTTTTCTTAAATGTGAGGAGGTTGGGGTAAAATCTGCCCTGGACCATGGGAAAGAATCCACCAAAACCTCTTTATCTACACGGTGTAAATGCACTATAGATGTTTTATTTTCTTCCTAATGGTTGTTGTTAGGTTGAATTACGGCTAAGACCAGAAGAAACGTCACGAAAAACACATGCCATATCTCGTAAACCAAGCGAGATATGAAAAAAATGTATTCTTCATTTCTGATTTGTTTCATTGAGTTCTGTAAGAATTCACCTTCAGATTGTGGCGCCACGGTAATGATAGAACTGCCGACAACTGTAGTAATAGAAAATTTCCAAAGATTTATAACGAACGGCGTTTTCACGTCTGAAGTTGTAATTTATTTATCGAGAAAATTTTAAGTTTTTCGCATAAACAAGACATTGAGATACATAGCTTATTGAAAATAATAAAATATTAACTCAAAACTTACGTCATAATAGACTTCACAAAAATATTTTTAAGACTTTGTAGGCAAACACGCTAAGTCGCTTTAGTCTTGTCTGGAGATATAAAAACAATTTTTTTGGTGTCTTAAATGTTGTGTTTACACACTGAGGCACTACACAACACTTTTAAACTGTAGAATTCATTTTATCCACGTTTATGACTTCACAATAGACGACATGATAGGTGGGAGAGTTTTGGCGCCAATATTCAAATCAGAATATAAAAATCCAATATTTTGCGTTTTCTCGTTTGTTTTTTCAATAAATAACTTTTTTTGGGTTACAGTAGACGCCGACTACAATATTGACTACTTTTCCAAAATTAATAAAGTTATCCGTTGTTTACTACAACCAAAAATAAACAGCAGGCTCACTGGTGCCAAAGAGAAAATATTAACAGGCTTCCGGGTACCTGACTCGTCTTCGAGATGGCGTTAGAGCCGTTTTCGAGACACTAAGTCCAAAAATTGTTCGTATTTTGTAAAACTGCGTTTTTGGCAGGGAAGACAATTATTTAGGTAATCTTAATTAAAAAAATCGTTATCTAAATACGAAATTTCATTCAATCGTTAGAGCCGTTTTCGAGATCCAATATATATATATATATATATATATATATATATATATATATATATATATATATATATACAAGAATTTCTCATTTAAAAGTATAAGATATTTCTAGGAGCCAATCTATTGAAGCATTAATAAAGACGATTAAACCCGTATTTAAACTAAGAGGTACACCAATGGTAATATATAAACTAGAGATAGATGTTTCTGCCAATGTCCTATGGTTACCAAATATACTCTCCAATTCTTTAAGTACCTCTGCGCTGGAAATGTAGAAAACAAAGTTTAAATGAATGAAGGAAAAAATATGAAGTTTAACTGAAGCTTACCCCGTTTCCTTCTAGTGTAGCACTTTATAAATATTCAACGTCGTACCAGCCACAAACGGCTACATTTAAATAATGAGTTAAGCCTTGTTAGCTTTAATTTATGGCTACAGATAGAAAAATATCCATTCATAACAGGTAATATGTTGAAGATGCAGCCTGTATACGATAAGTAAAGTCTCTTTTTACGTGACTAGCGTTCGAATTTTAAAACTTAGAAAAAAAACTGCTGATAGCAGTTAAATCCGTAATATTGAATTTTGCAGTGTGACATTATTTATATCACTGTAGTAAAAAACTGCTCATAAAATCATTAATGTACAAATCCAAATATTAAATAACCATCTAACCGTTAGTACTGAGATGTTGAATGTGGATACAAGCTAAGTTTTTAATTTTATATTTAATGATACATGGTTTTTATTTTGTTTTTACATATACTACGGCTAAAGTAAATTTTATTTTAGCTTACGGGTATTATTTTAATCGATCTATTCATCCAGTTAAAATCCTGACACCTAAAGATATCTATTTCTACATTCTATGATCTAGGCAGTGTACAGAAACAAAACAAAATAAAAATAACGCTTTATTATTAACTACCTAATAATGGATACTGGAAGCGTCAGAAACATTATATATTTGTTATTGGGTTCTTACATCCATATTCTGTTTTTCCATTTCATTGTATGTATGTCTGTGCCAATTAGTAATAGGTTTCACGAAACTGCAATCGTTATTATTTATTTAATGGACTAGTTGGCTACTACGAATGTACGCTGTCTAAGTATTTTTAATTCAGATGTTTACTGAATTATCTGATATTTCGTTAATACAGTTAATATGGTTAATCTTTAATAAAACACTTCTGATAGAAATTCTGCAATAGACGCAATGAAGCGTGATGGTGGGCTTCAATAAATTGCTGCATGAAAATTTTAATTAAATTTGCTACTTCAAATTCCTATCTTGATTTCAGTTTTCATGTGCTTTTAAGTACAAAAGTTCCATGGTTACCTGCATGTTTGTGTTAGTTACCATTATTAGTAGTTATCATTACTTTTATATTGAACGAATAAATTTAAGAAAATAGCTGAATTATTAGTTGCAAACACGTAAATCTGAAATATCAGGAAGTCTTTATGCTCAAGTAAAATTACTTCGAAAATGCGGGACCTAAACGTTAATTTAACATCAAATCAATGATTACAACTATTTTCATCTTTCAGACTTGAAATTCGTGGAAGGAAAAAAGGATGTTTGGAAGAAAATCGGTCTACGATATACAGCTGCTATTCTGTTAGTTATAATTCTTCACAGCCACAATACCATTTCCCCGCTGTTCCCGCGCGCTGAAAATTGTGTATTTAGAAATGCTTTATCATTTTTGTTAAGTATGAAGTATTATCGTGGAGTGATGAGAACAGTAAACAAAAGTAAAAAAAATCAAATTTTCAAATACGGCTTTCCATTAATGAAACAAATTACTAAAACGACTTCAGGTAATATCCAAAACTTTCAAATTATAAAAATTATATCCAATGATTCATTTAGCAGAATCTCTGGCTAAGAATGCTTCTATAGTCTTTGGTATATATCCATTCAGTTTAAGTAATTTTTGTGGTAAAGCAAAGATCACAATCCCGTGTAGTTGGAGATCTCTTCAAAGAAAGCAAAAAGTAGTCTTCGGGCTGAGACTATTCATGCAACCATCAATTTAGCAGTGTGGTATGTTGGTGCTTATTTTCCCTTCCCTGTGGCCCAATGTGGGCTCCATGTGGAGCTGATGCTTTAAATCTTCGAGTGGGCGTCTTGGAGGAAACAGGTGTTTGCCTTGTGAGTCTGTTAGTTTTGAATTTGCAGAAAGGTAGTATAATTTGTTAGAAATCTGACTGCGGGCTCTTCGAAGCGCCTGTAAAAGTTAGTACGATGCAACTGATACTGTGAACAGAAGAACAGATTATGATTGAAGACGGAAATATCTCGATCGAGTAGATACACTAGTCTGCACATTCGATCTAGGGCCACCGACATGAATATTGTAGCCATCAGCTCCACGGGTAGCCCATGGCACATGGCAGGCCGTTGGGAAGGAAGAATTAGAATCAACATTCGACGCTCCTAAACTGATGGCTGGCTAAATGGTCCCAGACTTGAGGCTATTTAATTTTTCTAAAAGTTATATTATTATAACAATAGTTGAAGTTTACAGATCATAGCTTTTCTTCCTCGAGGCCCAGAGACATTCTCCATTCTGTTTATTAACTTGTAAATTATCGTCATTAATTAACGAAGATTCTTACGAATTACTAATGAATCAATTGTGTTAACAGTATTTACATTTTTAAGCATAGGTCCCTAATTGCAGAACTAGTTACAGTTCATGAGAAAAATATTGTATCCAATTGAAATTTGATTGATGATTCACAAGATATTAAATCTTTTGTATCAAACGACAAATTCGTTAATAGTCTAAGTCTTCAGCTTCAATAAACTATTGACAATTACTACTTTTCTGCTCATTTCCATGATAAGGTTTTACTATTCTGTGGTCTAAATGTATCCTCTATATTACATCTGCTACAATGAGCGATGTTTGACCGCCGTTTCACTAACATTATTCTAGTTCACATGTGAAACACGTATCTAAAATAAAACAATATTGCTTGTGCCAAACTATTGTATTGAGATTACAAATTTTCACTAAATATATATATATATTTTTAAACTGCTTTACCTCTCTCAACAGCGAGATCTTTAGAGACGGGAAAGGATGAGGGCAAGGAATGGGAAGGAATTCGGCCATGGCCTTTTGAAGGAAGCATCCCGGCATTTGTCTGGAGTGATTTGGGAAACCATGGAAAACCCAAATCTGGATGCCCGGACGGGGTTTCGAACCGCCGTCCTCCCGAATGCGAGGCCAGAATGCTATCCGTTACACCACAACGCTCGGTTTCACTAAATATAAGGAAGTTCACTAATTGCATATTTTATTAATTCTTATAATGTGACTTAAGCATTACCGACCGAATGCAAAGCACACTAAAAGATTAGCTGATCTCCGACAACAATCGAACTAAAATAAAGTAAAATTTCACACACTTTTCCCGTTTTACTATTTTGTATGATCTTATTTAATAAATTATAACCTAACTATGATAGAAACAAACAGACTTTTTTTTAATTAGCATTCACGAAACAGAAAAATCAATAATGTCGATTAGCATAAATCACATATGTTCCAAACAACTAGTTTTCAGTGAAGTATGTGGTCCAATGACCAAAACTCGCATTACACCCTTTAAAAATGTTTCTATTAGTTTCTGATCCGCGAATATATTCTCAATTTTCTTAGTTATTGGAAAATGCTTATTTTCTCACGTCAGACAAAAAAAAAAAAAAAAAAAAAAAAAAAAAAAAAAAAAAAAAAAAAAAAGATATAAATTCAAATCTAAGATATTCAACATAATTAACTATGCTTCTTTGTTCCTTACAATACAAAGACTCATAAATTGCATCTCTCAGTCGAATATAAAAGTTAGACTGACGCGCCACCTGTCAAAATCAAATACAACTAAAACCCTTACTTGCAACCTAGATCACATATGATGTGAATTTGGCGTGAATAATTCCAGTGGTTTGTCGGTGGATATCTAGTAGTTTACGGACGCACGTGATTTTATATTACCCATAGTTTTTGACGCGTAACCACTATGTTGACCGAGGAGGAAACTACCATGTGAACTGGAGCTGTCTCTGCGCATGCGCAACACGACTAACTGGTGCATGTATTGTTATCGGGAGCTGCCTAGCTCACAGGCGTAGATAGAGATCAGGACACGGGCAGCGGCGGCCCAGTGAATCACGACACACACAGACCAGCGGACAGTCGCATTACCATCAGTCAGAGTGGCGTGCTAGCATTATACTCGGCGTTTTCGTGTTTGATTTTTATGTATGAATCGAGTCATTCCAAACACCATTTACAGTAATTCAAAAGCACAGCGAAATCTCGTATTATCTCAATGGGATGCTCTGTTACAGTGATCTTAATCTACTGAGAAATGCTACATTTTGAAACCTGCGAGCGAGTCGATTTAAGAACATAATATTATACAATATTATATTGAGCAAACCTTATGCTAAATTCATAATAAGCTACTGACTCAAGATACAAGCATAACTGATAAGAAAAAAAAATAGCTGAAAGTGTTTATATTAGTTCTCTCATTTTGGCCCAACGTATATTAGCAGGAAGGATTAGAAAGTATCAGATACACCTTTGAGAAACAGTGCTAAAAGAAAAATATGTGGCACAACCTTGAAAAGAATCGGTGTGTGTAAATTATAATCCCAGCGAAGAAAACATAGAATCCCTCTGAGCGTGTCACACATACGAAAAAAAAAAGACTGTTGTTATTAATGTAGCAAAAATTTAACTACCACAGAATTTACTGTATTAATATGGTTCTGCAATTAATCATGACCGAAATAGTGATATAATTTGGAACGTCTTATTTCATATGTGTGACAGTCGATATTTTAGAACTGTCTTTGGTTATTCACATTAATAACGTACACACCATGTTTCCATAAATAACCACGTATTCACAATTAGGGCCTATATGAATTTGTCTCTACACGTTTGGAAATCATTCTTATAACTGTTCGCTACACTGTATTATTTCTGTCTGTTTATTCCTACCAAATGAAATTATTCAGTTTCATGAAAAATAAAAGAAAGAAAAAAATGAGTTGAAAGTATTTATATTAGTACTCCCACTTAATCTTAAAGAAACAGAACGTATCAGATACGCTATTAAAAATCAGTGGCAAGAGAAAATATATCTGGCGAACCTTGAAAATCATTAGTGTGAGCAAATTATATTCACAGTAGAGGTAACATAAAAATCCCTGCGACTGAGTCACATTAATTTAAAAAAGTTTTTTTTTTGGTGTTATTAATCTAAGAAAATTTAGCTACTGAGTCGCATTAATATAAAAACAGTCTTTTTGCCGGTGTTATTAATGTAATAAAAAATTTAACTGTCACAGAAGTTCCTGTTTTAATATGCTGCTGTAAAATAATGTATTAGTAACAGAAAGAAGGGTATAATTTCTGACGACTAATTTCATATATGTGATAGTCGAATCTTGGAACTAAGACCGGAATTAAGACCGAAGATACTACGTTTCCGAAACGAACTACGTATCCATAATTATTTCAGTTTGTTTTTACACCTGTGGAAGTCATTCTTATAAGTTTTCGATACATCTTTTTTAATTCTGCCTTTGTTTATTCGTAGAAGAAGAAATTATTACTACTATATATTTTAATGTAATAGTTTACATACGTAACTAAAAACAAAACACTTCCGTCTTAGACGTCTGCTGTAAATAAATTTAGGGTAAAAAAATTACTATGTTAATCAAGTTGCAAACTAAAAACATCTTTATTTCCATTGGTTGCTTCTGGAAACATTTTAAGTATCTATTAGCCACTTCTCACAATATTTGTGAATCTTTTTCTAAATAACTAATGAAAATTGGACTAAAGTAACTAAAACCGTTTTTGGTCGTTAGGTTTAATCTGCTGAATTAATGTTTCGGGGATGATCTACGGAATAAATAGAAGCATAGCAAGTTAATAAGCTCAATCTATAAAGAACTGGACGGAGCAAAATGAAAGTGATAGCGTAAAGTAATCTGCATAATGGTTGTTTGTTCAGGCACGTTTTCAAGAATATCTGCTAACGGTACGAAATTGACAACAAAAATCGTCGCCTTGTGTACAAGCGAATATTGTCAATATACGAAGTGCACACACGCTTAAGGTTGTCTTACGTTTGTTTTATCATAAACCATATAGTGCAGGAGGATAATATTAGTAGAAGCTTAGAGAAGTTATCGGTGGGAAAATAATTTCTCTGGTTTTCTGACAATATTAATTCAATTTATAATTATTACAAAAAGCATTAATGGTATTTACACTAGCTAAAAGCAAAAAGTAGCTTATAATTCATATTACACTTTTTATTATTTTCTGCGGAATAATTTAAAATAAATTTACTTGTTCCAGTCCTTCCAGTGAATTTATTTGATACTTCATATATCATAATCTCTGTGCACGCTAAAAACAAAAGCAGTCCGAACATTGTGTTATTAAGTATACCAGTTGAGATTTTTAACCAAATATATCTCTTTTACCAAATCAGAATTCCGCTATTTGTCATCCTTTTCCTTCCTCTGCTACTATAAATTACCAATCTGAGCTTCATTTGGAATACTTTTCCCAAAATTTGAAGTGCCCAATCCGCCTCAAAATCTCTGTTATGTTGCGGATCATTTCTGTTGTAATTCTCACGTCCTCCTTCCCCACTTCAAGACTTAAGCGTAATAAAGGTACAACAAAACTGTAGAGTTTTAAATTTCTACATAGTACATTTAGTCATATGAAGGTTTGACAGGAATGAAGCGAATGGAATAGAATTTTGAATCCATTATATTCAGAACCCTTCTTTCGGTTAGTAAAACCTCACCAGTTTTTTTTTTTTTTTTTTTAGACTTCAGTTCGGACTACACTTTCTGTCCATCTGCAACAAAACTCTATTTTTTAATCGGAACAATTTTCAAGGTTCACATTCCCACATGTTATATTATTAATTTATACAAACCGGATCACTTCATTTCTAAATTTTTAAAATTATTTTACATGAGGTTTTTATGGAGATAAATAGGATCAAGAAAGGTTTTTATGTTTTATTAGGTTTAGAGATCGTTAAATAGAGAACTAAGATACTTTATTCAGTTTGTTCGACTGTAAAATGAAGACGTGAGTGACCTTTGAAGTTGTCAATTTCGGACCATATTTGTTACCATGTAACAAGTAAGTTAACGCCTTAATCATTTACTGGTAGGTTTACTAAGCTATTCACTAAAAAGTGGGTTTTGGAGAGAGCTTTGCACTAAACCTAATGATTAAAGATTTATGCATGAGAAGGAATATAAGGGATATTAGAGGAGGAACCATAGGCTATCCTAAGCATTCGTCTGGTGCGATCTGGAAAAACCATGGAAACCCCAGATCAGGATGGCCGAAGCGGTTTCACGAGACCTTCTCCTATCGAATTCTAAGTTTCCTGTCTTGAAAAAATTTTCCTTTTCTTTTCCCTAAACACTTGAGGAAAATATGAGTGTACCAGTGTTCGTCTCTGTGTAACGGAAGAAAGAGTTTCAAGCAAAAAATTATTCTAAATCTTCCCACCACACCAAGCTTTAATATTGCTTTACTATCTTTAAACACGCAATGGAGAAAATTATGGGAAAGCAGTATGGCCACGACTCAGCTTATAATTTGCTATTTTTCTTTGTATGTTAGATACCTGAAGGCTTTTCATTTGTTAAAGCTAAAATTCAGTAGGAATTTCATAACAAGCAGCCAGACTACGTTATTACATGCGTGAGAACCCATGAAAGTTTGTTTTTCAAATAAAGTAACAAAAATATATCTTTACAAAATATATGAGTAGTTGTTGGTTATTAAGTATGGATATCGTCTTTCTTTCGTCATTAAAGGTACTGCACTGCTTGGAAATATATAATTAGACTTGAGCGATTCCTACAAAATTTTAACTATTTTTGTAGCGTTGATTCTTTCTCTGTATGTGAAAGATGTTTCTGAGAAATAAAAACTCGAGTTATAATGAACCAATGTGGAAGTAAATTCAAACAAATGGTCACTATATGACTTTTGATGTCTCTATGCATATATTCCATTATTTTTCAAATATTAAGGAACGTTCCAAAAAGTTATGAGTAATAAACATGATCAACAATTCCAAGACTAATAACATTACATCATAGGTAAATGATAGGTGACTATAACCACCAACAGCAAATGTTAACGTATTGTGATCGTTATCACATCAGCCACCATGATGCCAGCGACAATCTTTGATTTAGAAATTATTGTGTTTTGTAATTTATACAGTAGGAAGCAGTAGTTTAGTTGAAGCAGTTGCGCAAAGTTTATTTAATAAGTTATTGCCCACTTATAGTATCTGACATGAGAAAAAAAACGGATGCAATAGAGACATTAGACTAATAAATTTAATCGCAACCATGCGACTTAGAGCTGTAACTACTTATTAACAATTGGAAACATTCAATTAATAGTCTTGATGTAAAGTTGTCTCTCACGGCTCTGCATTCAGAATTTCTTCGTTATACATTTCTGGGACCACGAATTTTTAAATTAATGCAGAACGTTCAGCAATCTACAATCAGGCATTACCTCTGTCATACTTTTTGGACATCAGTGATGTCAGTACTACACTTTTGAGTCTGTAAAGTTTCTTTGAATGAAGGGATCTGAAGTATTGCGGGATCGAAAGTCTTTGCCTACAACTTAACAACTAATATTATTTTATGATCTAACGCACTTTGTACATGTTTCGTAACAATTCTGACAACAACTTTAAAATAATTTTTACCTTACCGGAAGAATGAAGCAACTATAAACTAACAATTCCTAAATTATTTGTAACATTCGTACCGTTTCAAAACTGCGTAATACTTTATAATCGCATCTGTAGTAGGCTGAAAAATATGCGGATCCAACCGTGGAAAAAATTGTCGAGTGTGATTAGTTCTACTGCAAAGAACATTGTAATCGGTAGCTCCTCCCCACCTGGGCACGCACTCTAATCTATAAAGCCCATTGAACTTCTCCCTCTTCACCTCCCGCCCTTATAATGGTACCCCCTTAAACTCAGGTTCACGCTTCATTGAACATTGTAACTGACACGCAGATTCTGTGCTTTAGCAAGAGCGGAGGCATCTTGAACTGTTAAAATTAGATATTTCTGTTTGTGGCTATATTTAAACACTTTTTTTTTTATTAAGTTATAACACATTAGTTAGTTCAATAAAAAAAAATTTTCCGTATTACGGTTTTAAGACGTGGCAATTTTCCTTTTTGCTTTTTAATTCCGTTTCTTTCATGAGCACCATGTTGCTGACGTAATGCAGATGAATACAGTTTGTCGTCTTTCGTGAGTCATGCATGCTTATTCACAGTTACAGCCAACATTCCGCGGTAATGTATAGGTCAGGGAATTTGGCAGCACTATCATAACCGTGACGCTGCAATTTGATGATGAATTCTTATGTAACTCAACGAGATAAATCGAAAGTCAAAAGCCACTTCTCAAACTAACCATCTCAAGAACTAAGCAAGGTATCTAAAAATTTAATTCCCCATTTTTATGTCTTGTATTGTTACATAATAATACATCGTCAAATTGCGATGCCACGGTTATCGTAGAATCCCCCGGAATTCAGCATTATAATCACGTAGCTGTCATTGGTACCATATTGATGCTGACGTGATGTGGATGAATACAGCTCGACATGTTTCGTGATTTACGCATCCTGAACCAGAACTGTAATTGACATTCCGCTGTACAGCACGGCGCGGAGATTACAGTATTTATAATGATTTCACAAGCGACATATTTCAAGCATGTTTACGCAGTTACATGTCAGTCATTCCCTCCGGTATGAAGCTGTACTAAATAATAGTAATAATAAATCCGTGTGGTCGTAATGACCTGGTGACAGGCTTTATATTACCTGCGCAATCCGCCCTTGTGAAGGTCGCCGTTACCTAACCTGGTAGTCCTACCGAGTACAGGAGGACTACAGTTTAACGTGGAATCCGAACCACGGAAGCGTTCTGCCGTACTTCACTCTACACAGGAAGCTGTACCAGAGGTGAAGGTCGGGTTAAGGTCCAATGAAAATCTCCGCCGAGACAGCGATTCGAATCTGGGACCTTTCGATCCCCAGTCTGACCCCTTAACCACTGAGCTACCATACCGCTCTTGAACCTGTACTGACATTATTTCCCAACTTTTTGGCAGATCGCTGCTGTCGCTGCCAGAATCCATGCGTGTAGCTGATGATCATTGTGTCAATTTGCTGTGTTAAACACCAGTTCCTTCACATTAAATCGTGTGTGTATATCAGAGACAATGTCACATTGCTAAAACGTCTGGCGCCAACCGTCGTGCTCTACCATCTGATGAGGCGCAAATGTCTCTAGAATTAGTTTTCATGATAATCTTGATAGTGCGAAAAGAAAGTTATCAGATTTTGAAGCGTTACCTAGGAATCAATTCCCGCTATTATTGGCAGGGTGGAAAAGGAGGTCCACGACTTATTCGGGAGGATTGTGGCTCAATACCTTTCCGGCCAACCTGACTGCGGTTTTCCGTTGTTTTTCCGCAGTTCCACCAGGCGAATTCCGTTGGTCAGTACGCTGGCCATGGTGAGAACACGACGCTGTTGTCTGTTGCTTGATCGCTGGTTCTGGCATCTCCAACTGTGCCAAGAGAGATACAGGTATTTCTCTAAGAGTAGGGGTGAGAATCAGTGCATGTACATCCCTGCCAAGAGAGGGAAAGATATTCCTCGGGGAGCTTGGGTAGCGACGACAGAGGCAGTGGATTACGTCGGGCAGGCTCGCACTCTCCTTCCCCTACTACTGATATCCTTTCTTAAACCGAGCTACGACTATTTGGTACGAAGGAGTAACATTAAAAAGGATCTTCTGCTCTAAAAGAGTTTAGTAGCAGTGACATGATTCATAATTCGCGTAATAAAAAGCGATTCGTATCAAATAAATATTTTAAACAAAACTTTTATTCCAAAAGTTTAATCAGTTTCAAATTTTATTATTATTTTTGCGTCTGTCCGATGCACCGAGGGTCAATTTTTACGATCGTTTACAAAAATATACAGAAAGAAACGAAACCAGTTAAATCATCGTCAGGGAGTATGTGATATATGATACTAAGGAGGTTAATTTCCGTAGAATGCACTATGCTAATACTTTTCTCCGGAATAACTTCATTAATCTATATCAACCAGCTTTTGACAGCCCTTTTACACTACGTTTTTTCAGCATATGCACAATATTTCTGCTTGAAAGTAATAAAGTTATTTCAAAATTTAAAATATTTTCCCCCCATCATTGAGTTTTGCCTGAAGCAGATTTTATCATTTTTCGCTATACTTCCATGCTGCCTTTCGGTTCATTTATGGTAGCGAGGATCGTTCATAAGCTACTAGAACTCTGTCGAGAAACTACAGTTATAAGTCTGTACATCTGACTCCTTACATCCCCTTCAAAATAATTTAATGTGAGTTACATACGTTTCTCCCAGCAATGCCGTTATTGCTGTCACAATTGCTTGGACTTCTCTTCCAGAATGGAGGTAAGCGCCTTGGCGTTCAATCGTGACCGAAATCCTGCCCTTGATAGATGGATTATTAATATTTGAAACAGCTGGAAATCTCAATGGACTATGTGGGGAATGCATGGAAACAAAACAATAACAGCTTTCTTTCCAACAGCATTTGCATTAAAAAATGAAAACTGTAAGACTGTCATAAAGCTGATTTCAGTAAAAGGCTGTAGTGAATTTGTAGCCATATTGGTACAGGCGCTTCGATAATTTGTCTAAAACGAGCTGCAACTAATCTTAAGCAGACACTATATCTCACAGTAACGCCGTTTCACCCCTTGCTCTGGCAAATAATAAGAACAAGTTTTGACGGAAACCGGTTCTGCAACACTGTACAAGCATACTGACTAGTGTTCCACATTGTGGGTTAGCCGTTTAATCGAGTTATCACACGTACGATAGACGCGGGAGTGACTTAATTGGAAGTTCTTGCAGTCTGCGTGGCGCCAAATGGCACCTGCATCATGGGCAGGTGTTGGATAAAGCGCAGTACGATGGATAAGAGGGAATGAGAGACTTCAGAGAATTCGGGGGTAGTGAAAATCAGACACGTGTTCATTGCTCTAACCAGCAAGCTGAATGTCTGTGACAGCCGGTCTCTGAGGTCGGCAGAAATTAGCTCAAACGTAACGTGATCTACAAACCAGCTGTCTGGCTATGCATGTTAAAGTTCCCCATGCTGGACTCGAGGGGGTACAATGGGTCTAGTTTTTAACCTAGTTCCGGGATGCCATCAATTCTCATTATGGTTTTAGACAGCTTTTTAATTTATTTTAATTGCGATGGAGTCGTGTCTACGGTGATACTTCCCCTGAAATTTCATTTTCCTTTTCTATTAATTTTTTTCTTAAATTCTTTGTGCGTTATTGTCAAACACACCTATCTATGCCCTTAACGAATTAAATTTGCAATATTTCAGTGTTTTTGTAAGCAATTCAGCATCTGCCTTGATAATAATTTATTCCAATTTCTCAGTCCCTTATCTGCGAAAGAATTTATTCTCACTCCCTTATCTAGAATTAATATATTCTCACTCTCTGATGCCTGAAATGGAGTGCCAGCTTGTCATAGTCATCTCCTCTCTACCAAGATCTACTCCTAATTCTTGTAGCAACATCGTTCCGAACTTTATCATGAATTTATGTCCTGTACAATTTCATCATTATCTTCACCCTCCTTCTGTCTTGCAGTGAATCCCAAAACTGCTCCTTTGTCAAATCATTTATCGATCACGTTCTGCGGTAACCTCTTAATACCAACTGCCCAATGTGTCCTGCCTAAGTAGTTTTGTTACCAAATATTGCCCATGAGATTTGCACTTCAGGCTTTCAACAAGCAAGTCCTTCCCAACCTTATAACCGAAATCAACCTACCGTTTTTTTATGTGTGTTCCTAATACGCTCAGTCTTCTTTGTATTTCTCATCATTCTATGTGATGCAACTAGAGAAATAATCTTTCCAGGTCACAGTGTAGCTGTGCAGTCTATACTCGTTTGGATTCAATTCCATACGATTATTGGTTTTCCTACGTAACTAGAAGAACGCTTGTCATGGTGTTAATGGCTTGTATATTATGATAATGCCTTTCCGAAGCTTTCATAAGCAACGCGTATCATTACATTCGAATTAACCAGTACATGCGATTGGGATGATAGTAGAATGATTCTGAATAATGTTTATCAGGTAACACTTCGAGAATTTTCACAAAAATGTGAGTAATGAAATGTAAAATTCAAATGCATTTGGTATTGTTGGCTGGGACGTCCACGAAGTGTTCGGCCGCTGAATGACAAAAGTTGATCGATTTGATGCGAATACGTACTCTGATCGAGGCGACCCTAGCCTAGCCCAGCCCAGTAATCCTACCGTGTAAACGGAATCTATAGCTTAATCCGCTTTTCCGATAAGTTTATACGTTTCACATGCCAATGACAAATACTTATACTGCGGACCCTTAGATTATAGAATCTAAAGTTGAGCAATGAAATGGAGCGCGTTAATGATACGTGAGGTGGAAGCCTACATCTCCTGTGGGAAAAGTGCTGACGTGCTTCGTTTGTTTTGCGCGACACCCTGGCTTCACGATGCTGATTCAATTAGTTTTGATTCGGTCCTTCACGGCTCAGCGACTTCGGGGTGATTAAAATACAGAACGGAATGGTGACAGGGAACGGGGAAAAAATTGCCGCAGCTTTCTGATAGAACATTCACGGAACTGGAATGATTTTGGTAGACCTTGGAGAGCTGATGTCTCGATGGCGGGTTTGGGGCTTGAACCCGCATCCTCTGAAACGTTGATAGATCACGCAGTAGGGTCGGTTGCATGCAGTGTAGTCTTATTAGTTGTATTCCGTGATAGCATGGCAGTGTTCGAAATAGAGTGCAAAGTGTAGTCAGGCACTGGATTATTTTAGTTTTGGCCATCTATGGACAAATTCAGTTCGCCTGTTATTTTTGTTGGCTTTTAACTTTGCCTAAAAGTTTTATATCAGGTTTCAGTGTTCATTCTCGATTCATTTTCTTTTTTCTTTTCTTGGCTTTGAAATCTTCGTAAGTTTCCATTTAGTTTGTATTGTTTCTCTGGATTTTCTTTTAAAAGACAAAAAGGGCTATAGTACCGATTAGACTTTAAACTATGAATTGCATGGCAAATTTTATGTGCACTCGGATTCAGTTATTATTCTGAAGTTTTCTCGTTCTAACTACAGTTCAATTACGTTACTTTGCTTTATAATTCTTAATTTCCTACACATGCAACTTCATTTTTTTTTTTAATTCTAGCCCAAATCATAAGAAAAACACAAAAAATCGGAACCAATGTACCGGTAATATAAATACATATCAGTGCTAACTTGAGTGCCTACTGGGAAAAGTACTGAGGCCTGTTTGTGTTGTTTAACTGGAAAATCGAAATGCATAAGGCCATTTCATCCAGACAAACTCATACTTTCGTTCAAATATTTTCATTAAAAATATTATTTTGCTATACATTATCGACCAAAAAATGAAATAAGTCAAAGATTTCTGCCCGATGTTTTTCGAATTCTAACGATATCTAAACAATTAAAATCACATTAAAACAATCAGAATTAATAAAAATCATTCAAAATCATTTTGAAATCCATAGAAATGAAAATTAAAGATATTTACACACAAAATTATCGTCATAAACCATTCCAAACCTTCGCAAATTGTCTTCTAAACACCGTAGCTCATATCCATACATAGAATTACAAACGTACTGTTCTTGAAAATATTAAATAGTATTTACATAATTTATCCCCATAAAACAAAATCACAGTTAATTACAGGAAAAATATGCAAAACTATATTTAATCATCTCCCAAGTTGCTACACATTTTTCATTAAATAAAATTTCATTCAGGGCTGGGTCTGAGGGCCGGTATAAGGTGCTTGTAGCTTATCTCATGTCTAACAAAACGTATTTTAAACAATATGTTGAGAGTGAAGATTTGCGTTTTAACCCTATGATGTTGATGAATTATCTGTAGTTACTTTTGACCCTATGTTTTATTCGGAAGGTAATTAAAAACGGCATGGAAGTGAAAACTTTCTAGCAAAGTGGAAGTCAACTCTCACTCTTCGACACTCCGTGTATTGAGACGTGGATGTGTCGGGCGGATCAAGAGGACCAATCAGCGAGTGGTTAGTCGAAGCTGAGGAGCACTTGTTGTGAGCGGTGGTATCACAATACATCTCGGTGTGTGCGGAGAGTCCTGTTTACCGTCATGGCTGGACGCTGGTGCAGGGTATACCGTGCGGTCAACAAAGACACCCACTACTGTTTCGTAATTACAACAGCGCAAACAGTGAGTTAAATTTCAGCTTCTGCCCGCACTGCAAGAGTCACAACTCTCGCACTCTGAAATAATTATCCAACCCCTGCGTTCTATTTTCACCAAAAAAATGGTCAAGAACCTCTTTCCACATATTTATCTGCAGTTAGTAATTACATCTTGTCAGAAGGATCTTTGAACGTTGGTTTCATCTGCGGTGAAAGTGGTCTGGTGGCTCAGTAGTTAAGGTGTCTGAATAGAGGTCAAAAGGTCATCGGCTCGAATCCCTGTCTCGGCGGCGATTTTCAGAGGCCCATAATCCTACCTTCACCTCTGGCACAGCTTGCTGTGTAACGTGAAGTACGTCAGAACGCTTCATATCTCGGATTCCATGTTAAGCTATAGCTACCCTGTACCCGGTAGTATGATAGCCGGTTTAGGTTCAGGCTGCTACGACAGGTGCGGAATGTGCAGCAAATAGAAACCTCTTAACCAGAACATTACGACCACACGGAAATATATTGTATATGTGTTGCACATTATTCCTGTCTTTTTATCACCTTTTATCTTCACTTGTTATACGTTGTTACCTAATCACTACCCAAATCATTTGTAATATTTGCAATCTGTGCAACCATTTTATCAACAAAGGTTCTACAGCATTAGTAGTTTATATAATGGCTCTAATGACCTTGCTGTCAACGCGCTCTTAAACACCAACATCAGTTTGTACAATCTTTGGGGTAAACTTCTGTTGGTTGTTTCTTAGTTTTATTGGGTTGCTAGAAGTGTAAGAAACCTTCTTAGAGGGTGCTCTCGCGAAGGGTATGGTTGATTATGTTTTATTAAGTACTAGCTGATACCCGCGACTACGTACGCGTGGATTAAGAATATCTTTGCCAGAATTGAATAATGAAAGTTGTTGGTAGCGAAGGCCTGTCTCTTGAAGAGAATCAATTTCCAACATATTTAAAAACAGAAAAACAAACGAATGTGAGGGGATCTGGGGTGGGGGGGGGAAGGAGGGTTGTTAACTAAGGGCAGCTTTATTTCAGCTTGGACTTTTCTTCACCATGAGCATACGATCCTTGGGTTCCAATAACTTTAGTTGCCCGTGCTCTACTAGAACTACAACTTAGGCCAGTTTACGCCCGCAAGGCATGTCAAAAACGAAGGCACAATAAACTGGGGTCAGAAATATTTAAGCAGATACAAAGTAATAGGACAGAGAAAATCGACATCTATTTTAATAATACGTTTTTTTTCTAAACTAAATTAATTAACAAATTATCCACTAACATAATGCGCGAGAAGCATAGTTTGAGCAAGCGACGTAACATTACAGACAAACACACACATCCATCTCTCTGTAACCATTCGGTAAGTTCTTAAAATTTCGTGACTACAACTGTTAATCATACCAAAAAAAATGTCCTTTACCGTCCCTACAGATTTTCTTGTTAAATTCCGCCAATATCGGTATAGACAGTTAGTTGTCAAAACGTAACAAAAGACAGACACTTACTTCCTCATTTATAGTATTATTACTGTAGATCACACACACACTGACTGCGAATAACCCCTGAGGGATCAATATAACGTAAGAAAGCATTGTAAGACTACCAACGATTTGCTTCGCATTGCTACCCTAACTTTGTGATATCTACAGTTTAACATTCAATCCGAATAACTGACTGCCAAGGCGTGGCTCTTACGATCAAAAACAATTTTTTTAAATCTTAGCCTCCATGGAGATTTGAAACGGAAACCACGATCCAAACATTAGTAAGCAAGCGCTTTAACCACTGAGCTACCTGACCGCTACACGGAAAAATAGTAGAGAGACCTTCATATCCAACGCGTCTGTTTATCGCCTTTCAGTAATTTTTCGAAATTATAAGACAACATGTATTATTTATGCAGATCATCTTTCAACCAATGTAGACAGTTCTTTTGTCCTTGTTTCAAAGGATAAGTGTACAAAGTTTCTTCGAGATCAGATGAAAACTGGGTATTTGTATGAAGAACAAACAAACCAACAAACAACTTTATCTATATATAAAGATGAATGTATGTATGTTTGTTTGTTTATTGGATAATTATGAATTAAATTACAAGCTATTCTTTGGCTCTTTTGGAAAGAGAAGCACGGTGTTGCTGGGACAGCAAGGCGCGCATTGCTTCATCTTGTGAAATAATCAATCGTTTTGAATATGAAAAAGTTAAAGTTACGTTTGATTATCAGATAATCAAATTTAAAAATAATTACCGACTTAATTACGAGTATCATGCTCCAACACCTACCACAAATACCTTTTAGTGTTGTAAATCAACATTAATTTATTATAATAACTGTATCTGCTGAGTTACATTCAACAGGATGATCATAGCACTGTAAAACTGTTGTAGAATTACTGCATAATTTTATGAATGTTTCTCGCGAAACAAACCGAGTAATATTGTTATTTATATGCAATATTTCGGCGACACAAAATCCGTCGCCATCCTCAGGTATAGGCAGACTTCAAGTCTTGCGGCTACACCTGGGGATGGCGACGTAGTTTTGTGTCGCCGAAATATCTTGTGTAAATAACAATATTACTCGGTTTGTTTCCCGATAAATATTCATAAATAAACACCACCGAGAAAACCTGCGTTAATTATTACAGCATAATTATTTCGAATATACTTATGACGAAAAAGTAATTACATAGCAGGAGTATTTTGGAAGGCACACTTAGAAGATGCGAGCTATTCTATGAAATTATTATTTCATACAGCCTTGTGTGACATACAAAATTTTTATCTCTTTTCCGAGTTCAGTTTATTTCTAGCATCAGAGCAGACTTCATGATGATTGTATCCCCCACTTCAATTTGACGCTAAAAGCAAATGAAACAGATTCAGACGGTGCTAGCAATGAGTGACCACAGGATGTCGACAGCAAAGTACGCAGAGTGTCTCTGTGACAAGCTGACACGGACACACCAGTCTCTGGTGACCGCAGTACTCATTGAGGACGTCGTTCCACACCAGCAATGCTCCGCTAAGCTGGCACTTCAGCCCAACACTGTGCTAGTTCACCTGCCCTCATTGGGAGGACACGTTCACCGTGCAAATGAGTGTGCCAGCTACAGCCAATGGGAACACCTCCCGTCTAATGCAAGGTGATCAAGTAACGGTTGTGATTATAGAACTCCCAATTTCCTGTTTATAACGTTCAACAAAAAATGATTCCCTGACAACGGTTAGTTTACATCACAGTTACGTTTGTATGAGAAACAATTTCGGTTTGGTCCAGGAATTATATGTGTGATAGTTCTGAATGTATAAGACAAAGAACACAGTAACGTCTACACGACAGCTCGAGAACCTCTTAATATCTATGCCCAATCGTCAGTAGGCTAGTTGGAGATTACACCGAGTACTGAAATGATTAATCAACTATTAAATTATTCGTTAGGGTTATAAAAATGACTGTGTTAATTTCTATAATAGAAGATACCATTTTGGATGAAATAAATTCAGTTTTAATATTTCACATTTCCATAAATTTGATGCTTTTGAGTTTGCTTTTCAGGCACATTTTAGATGTGTTACCCATAGCTTATCAATAAATTATGACATTGTTTCTCATGAAGATCACATGTCACTCTCTAAAAAAGTGAGAATTACATATTCGTCGCAAATAAGAAAAATGGAAATTTAATTTTTGTTTAATAATGGTTAAACATAATCTTTCAATCAGCACGTCGTACTCTGAATTTATAATAATAAGTCTTCTTTCAGAGAATTTTTGTTTTTTGGTGAAAACTTAAAATTATTATACGTCCATTACCAATAAAATTCTACCATGACATCTAAAATGGTTTTTCACCTATTACCCCTAACTTATAAAATTTTGTTGCTAACACTGCTATATTTAGGGATCCTAAGTAAATTAAAGTCTTTTATGACACCCAGAGTTTTACAAAATACACAAATGCAATTATTGCATGTTGAAAATATCTGTATTTTCTCTGCATTTCGACTCTTTTCAGCGTGTCAACGAAAAAAAAAATTGTGGCAGACATAATCGATATTAATTTTCCGCTGTCATTAATAGCCAAGTAATTTAAACACTATGTCGTTATTTTTTTGAAATGACCTATTTGCCGAGAGCGGAAATTGACAGGGTTGCAATTTCCTTGTGCGGTGATGCTGTGAAAGTCGTGAGGGATATATTCAAAGAACGCCAGAGTCAATCAGTCCTACATTTGTGAACTAATTGCAGATTTATTTCTAAACTTTCGGGAAATGACCAATTATTCGACATAAAAAAATTAAAATAATGTGAATCAGTTACACATTTTATAAGAATCTGTTTTAAGTGCAAAGAATCATAGTATATATCAAATTTTTAATAAAATACAAACAATATGAAAATTTGCATTTTTTACGTGCAAACTACCAACAACAAAACATCACAATAGTATTTTTTTTATTGAAGTCTGAGGCTAATAGCACGTAAAATTGCACAAACTGGTTTTTTTTTTTTAGAAGTGAATGTTGATTGAGACATTTGTAGCTGTTAGAAAATGACATATTATAAAGTGAGCCCTTTTTTTCTCGCAAGACTCACATTTATAAATCCCAGTAGGCCTCAACAATACATTATAATTCTTAACAAATATACTTCGACTAGATGACTCATCCGAAAATTTCGCGAATGCAATAGTCAGGTTGGGGGGTTTGTAATAGGATGGAAAACGAACCGCCTCATTTATTTCAATTGTTTGTTTAGTGTAATAGTTACTAAACAAAAGTTGACGCCAGTGAAGCAGTTTATTAATATCGATTATTAATATGATTCGACCAAAGCGGAGACCTTAATATCTAAAATAATACCTGGTTTATCGATTTCGGTTAGATATCAAGGGAGAGAAATAGCTCGTGAGAAAAAGAAAATACTTTTTGGAAATAATGCCAATTTTGCCCTTTAATTGTGGAATTCCGAGAAATTCCTTTATTTGAAATATGATGTGACCACGGTGGAGACTTCAATCTTTAAATTAAAAACCTCATTTATCTATATCGGTTAGATATGAAGGGAGATAAATGGCTTGTGACACAAAAATGCGATGTTGAAATATTGATACTTTTGCCCTTAAAGGGTCAAATTTTTAAAAATTCCTGTCTTAATATAAGATGTAACCAAAGCAAAGATCTTAATCTTTAAAATGATACTTCATTTAACAACTTCATTTATGTGTCTAGGGAGATAAAAGGCTTGTGACACAAAAAACAACATTTTAGAAACATTGACATTTTTGCCCTTGAAGAGATTAATTCCGAAATATTCCTTTCATAAAATATGATGTGACCAAAGTGGAGACTATCAGCTTTAAAATTACACCTCATTTACAGATATCTGTTAAGGATGAAGGGAGAGAATGGCTTGTGCCAAAAAATCACCTGATAGAAATAATATATATGTTGTCTCTCTCGTCTGAAAACGAGTCATTTACAATACCTAATGTTATCTTTCAGTCATTTATGGAAAAAAAATTGTTTGTTTGGATTTCTTAAATACTGTGATTTTTTTAAACGTCTCTTCACAGCTAGGTCTTTAGAGACGGAAAAGAATGTGGGGCAAGGAATGGAAAGTAATTAGGCCATGGCCTTTTGATGGAAGCATCCCGGCATTTGCCTGGAGTGATTTGGGAAACCATGGAATACCCAAATCTAGATGCCCGGACGGGGATTCGAACCGGCGTCCTCCCGAATGCGAGACCAGAACGCTAACCGTTACACCACCACCCTCGGTGTGTGAAATTTTCTTAGAAGAGATTTAAACATGTTATACAATCTATCTTTAGACGTTAAAGTTAAAGTTTTTAAAAATAGCTGAAAAAATGAAGGCAAATAGACTTAATGTAACGGAAATTGGATTTAATTGGATGATGATGGTGGTGATAATGGTGACAAGATTAAGAAGATTGTTGTATACCGAGTTAATAGTTTCGCTTCATAAAATAAAATAGAGATACTTAATTTGTGAATACCACTGTATCATACGTCTACTTAATTCGAACATCAGATTGTAGCCTATTTGTGCACAAAATTGACTCTTACGGGTTTCCAAATATAGGAAAACAGAACTCTTTCAAAATGTTCTATCGACTGTTTTAACGTCACGTCACTTTCACCAATCTCTGACCATCATAATCGTGGCCATTCTTAGTGTCGACTTGTGCTGCTATGACTTGAGCGCCTATGTGTGGTGAAATGTTGTAACCTTCCTATTGTTCAACATGTTCATAAATCCATTATTTGCTGGTCACGAGTTGCAAAATACAGGCAGCTCTTTTTATTTTCAAATTTCATTCAGTTCTCCCTCCAGTTACCATCTATTCGCAGATTTTAAATAGAAACTAATTTAGTACATATTTAGCGTTACCTAATTGACCATTGCAGTTAAATACGTTAATTTTCAGTGATTTTATGTATTACAATGTTGTGATACAATGTCTACACATATTGACGGCTGATCAGAGAGACGGACTGAGTGACAGATGCGCGGGTGGAATGCAAATAAACTGCTTGTTTTACTATCGACAACTTGGATCGCAGAGAAAACTCATTTCAACAGCAAAACAAATTCAGTAGTCAATCAGTTACCAATTCACGTTCATTGACTGAGAGCGTATTAAATGACCTACAGCGAAAAAAATTTCAAAAGAGTAAACCGAAGTCAGAGTAAATGAAATGGGTTTTAAGAATAAAAAAGCTTTCTAACACATTTTTACATTTATTGTGACTCCAAAAATATGACAGTGTGTTGTATATTAATTAACTTCTGGAAAAAGAAAAACATTTATTACATCAGGCTTTCAATCTCTAAAAGAAACAACAAACGTGAATATTTCATGAGATGCCTTTTACAATAAGTATTTAAATCAATTAACCCGAGGTGCTTCAGGTATGGATTTGTGAACAGTTTCAATGTTAAAAGATTTTGCGGTTTTCACAGCCGTTATGATGTAAATAACTACGCGAGATTTACAGAGTTTTCAAACACTCTTGCTTTTACCGATGTCGCGACAAAAGCCTATGATCTTCTTCAGGGGACTGGGCTGGCTTCCTATTCTCTAGTAGATTAAGGAGGAGGGTAGTCCGCTGAAGAAGACCATAGGCTTTGGTCGAAACGTCGGAGAAAAAAGAGGAGGAGTTTTTGGACTCAGCATAAATCTCGCGAAGTTGTTTACAACAATTTATCGTTGCGATGCATCTGACTATCACATGTCAGCGATCTGGGGGACTAGCGCGTCAGGTGGGATGGATGACGTATGCTATTGACTCTAGTACCAGCTCCCTTTGTGCTTGGATGTACTCGTCCCATACCTCCAGGACTCTCTAAACGGACTAGACACTGAGAGCTGAACTACAACGGAACCCCATCACTGCACGTAGTGTCGGAACGCCCAGTCCACATGTCTTGTGACTCCAGGCTCGATGTGTACTTTACGGTACAGTATACAGGAACGATCGTACTGTACCATAATGAACTCTGTATCATCTCTATGGATTTTTCAATTTCTTCTTTGACGCCGTTTCTCCATGCAACAATCACAGCTTGCTAGAAACTTTGAAAAGTTATTATTATTCAGCGTCATCCCAAGGGATTTGGCTTCTCATGATGGCAGAACTGTCAAGGAATTGTCCTCTACTGTGTACCTGGGAACACGGTCGTCTTCCAATTATTTATACGGTTCTGACACGTTGCTGTTAATAGTGAATCGTTAAAGTCGAAGACGGATGTATAAGCGTAGCTAATGTCGGAATCTTTCCTTCCGTCAAGTTTGAGTGTATCCTAATCTTAATGAAATACCATAGACAAATTTAAGTGTATGCGTCCGTTGACAGCGATGTAATTTATTCGCAAATTTTTAATACTTGGCCTCGTTATTTGTCCCATGCATAAAATTGTTGATCCCAATGCCCTGGTGGTTGGACGCTTGCGAGCTACCCAGTGAAAAGATTGTCAATCATAATTTATTTACGTTACGTTCCTCGATTGTTTGAAAGGTTGTTATCATTAACTTGCAATAAAATGTTTTATTTTAAATTATTTCACAAGCTATGAAATTTCATATTATATGGTGAAAGAAAGAATACTTTCAGATCAAAGCTCAGTAGATTTACTTCAGCAGAAACGGGTGATATTTGTTAATAAAAAAGTCATATAATTGCTAATAAGGAGATAACTGTATTTATTTCGTAGGCGTGAAAAACTAAACGGAGTCTATTGGTGACTGAGCTAAGAAGTATCTTTCCCATCCACTTCATGAAGTTAATGTCAATAGTCAAAACTTCTCACAGTCTTGTATCGTGTTACTGACTATAGTCATGTGATTATTTTGTAGGTGGCTTGCTAGCCAACCTGTTAGAAGCTGTATTCTCTGAAACTAACGTATTTTAAGCATAATAATTGTAAATTGAAACCATAAAATTAACACCTTTCGTTAATGATTAAAACCGCATCACATTGGCATATGGCGACCCTACTATTTTCCTTCGCGAGATGTAGCTAAAGCAGCTTCGCACATTTATGGAAGTATCTAAATATAGTCAAGGGCGAAAGAGACATATATGTGCACATTTTCGTAGCCGTGGAAGATGCAGCACATTCTAGGACAATTTTATTGTCCGTTGCGGATGTCCGCTTACTCAAAGTATAAAAGACGAAGCGGTTGCCAAGTCGCAATGCGACTCACATATCAGTTGTTCTGAGTCACTGCGCCTACACGACACATCATCACTGGTGTGGCGTAGCAGTGAATGCCGTATTTGGTTATAGTCTCCTGTGTGCTGCATTCCAGGAATGAATAAATTCTACAGTGCACAGAAAATTTAACAATGGTTAACAATTTTCATTCTGAGTTTCCGGTAGATTATCGGTTTCTTTAATCTATTTTTGGTGTGGTAATAAAGTAGTAACAAACCGCTTCAAACTCAATCGCAAACCATAATTTTAGTTTACAGAACTTTGAGATTGTTATGATTTTAAGATTGATTAATAAATACAATAATGAGTTAGCTAATAAGAAAATCAGCAGTAAGATGTACTATTGATAACAATGATAATGGCTATTTTCATAATGGAAGTGTGAATTGAATTACTGCTTCTTAGTGTTATTCGATACAAGTAAACGTAACTTTTTGTAATATTTATCTGAAATGATTATCGATATAACTTATTGTGTTCAAGCTATTATTAAATGCAGCAGGATTCCACATACGTTTCTGCAATCTTTGATTACAAAATTTTTAGGTAATTCCTATTATTATAACCAGATCAATGCTTACATTTAATCGCTTGTTGTAACTCAACAAGAGCATATTGTTATTAAGTTTATCGTGGTAATATTGGCTCCAATTATGTGTTAGTCCTTCCGAATAGAAGAAGTGAAAATGATTGCAAACAATTATCTAATTAAGATTTTGGGATAACTGTTAAGTGTTGGTACGTTTAATAATTCCTTCACTTTTTCCTACATGGAAATAAATGACTTGCTACGATACATAGAATTGCTAGTGAGACTTTCGGGTTTCACTCTTCCTTTACAGTAACGTCTGTATTGTAGACTCTCAGTAGCATTCGTAAATATCCTGAAGCTTAAGTATTTTCAGTAACGCCCTAAAAGAAATAATATTACAATTACGTAACCAAAATTTCAGAATAGAGAAAAGAGATACCATTCCTCCCAAGGAGTAATTTACGGATGGTAATTCTTCATATTATGAGTACATACACCATCCTTACTCAACCACTGTTAGGTAGCATTCTATGAACAAACCATACCTAAAATCTATTTTTGCCATTAGCTTTAATAACGTTGTCATGATATCTGGAAATATCCTGGCTTATTTTGTTATGAAATATAGTGGTTCATCAAATTGAACTATGCCCTCAGCTGAATCAATGTAAAATTCGAGACAAAAGTATTTAGTATCAATATAAAGGCAATTTCTATCAACTCCTTTTCTATATATAAAAAACGGAAAATTATGATACTGACATGCATCTAAGCTTATTCCGTGGTGTGTTAGTAGCTAAGCAGCTGCAACGAGGATGCGGATGAACTAATATTTTCTATTAAATGTATTTCCAAGTTTATTCAAGGGGATAATCGTATTTTATGAAATACACCGCCGGTGAAGATTTTTTAATACCTCTAAGATACTGTCACAAAGAGTTAACTTCTTACTGAGTGCTGTAATAATTTTTTAATTGAAATAAAACGTCTTACCTAACCAAACGTTCATCGCACGAAACACTAACATATTTATTTGGTTCGGGCATTTCTATTGAGCCTGATAAATACCGTAAACCCAAAATGCTGATTTTTTGTTTTATGCTTTTTATAAATCAACCCTTGTTTACTATCCTAAAATTTTTCGGTAGTATGATTAACTCATGTATCATAGAAATTTTTAAGTAACCGTAGCTCGGAAATTTGGTACGTGACCAATTTAATCAACATTGCTATTATATTTAAAGTCACGAAGATCACAAAATGTAAATTGAGTATTTATTTTTATATGAAATGTTTACGTTAGTATTTGTTACAACTAGGAATTCTACTGCAGTTTTGAAATGCGTTTGGCATCTGAAAATAACTGTGCTCAAATCATTCCACTACTGTACTTTTTATTGACGTCCAGACTGCTTTGCACGAGTGGCCCTACAGTTGTAAAACGCAAATTGATTCCAGCAGCGACTTATATCAAATCATGCAGCAAACATTGTAGTGCTGTTTTATGGCAGAATATGGTTCTACTGACACTGAACCGCACGCCCGCCAGCAAACACAGCCATAAATGCACACCTTGCAGGTTGGCTTATGAATGTGTAGCTCTTTTATCTAGGCTGAAATTAAATCTTGTAAATAATTGTTAACATTACCATGGTACCTTAAAACTGGAGCACATATTGTAGAGAAATTAATGAAAACAATCGGTTTCAAAACATTGCTATTGGTGGATAAATGATTTAATTACGGGTAATGTTTGGTTTTGCTCATCAAAAACTATGATTACATATTCAGAAATAGTTCACAAGAATTAATGCTCCAATTACAAGCAAACAAGAGTTTAAAAATTAGTTATTATGTTTTGTTCTAGTAGTGTCTGAACTTAACTAATTGCGTTGAATGTTTTCAAACCAGCTAACAGAGATGTACTCGACAGCGCTGTTGATATATCTGTGGGAAAAAGTTCTATAATTAGATCCCGACGTGTAACATGACTCCGTAACTCTGTTTCCAATTAAGTCGACATTCGGTTATACGGTTACTGTTGTATACTATAGTCTGTGCCAGCCGTTGCCCACGGTATTCCTGCCGTCCTTTCAGCTAATTTTCGTCCATGTATTTCCTCGGTCATGAGTGACGATCAAGCTGACGTAAGTATCACCCGCAACATTTCAACACCTCATACTGCATTTATCTCAAATTAAATTTAAGTACGATTTAAACTAGATTTGTCAGATCGTTCTACGAAAACTTTAGCAATTCGCAATAGGCGACACGCATTACAGCTGTTTGAAAAATAAGGGAGTAGCTGAAAATTCGACTGTTAGGTGGACGTTGTCACCCACCTATTTCAGAAGACAAACTGAATGAAACTGATGAAAAGGTGATTCCGTAACAGGCAGTTCCACTGTGGATATCTCAGGGATGACGTGGAATAAAGGGGTGTAATGCGGTGAACGCTGTAGAGAATCAAGCTGTCACGTGTACAGTGTACCCACCTGATTGAGAAGATAAACTGTTCGAATTTTTGTCGAAATGTGTACAATGTAAAGTGAACAAACATATAGGCTTTGAATTGTATGTTTCTTGATAGAATATTTTTGTTATTCAGAACTAATCTCCAGATCCGTAGCAATTTGGGTTGTTGTGGGTGGTTATGTGTAACGTGAAACGATTTTCTTGAGACGCTTCTTGATATCATAAACATTTAAACTGGAAACATTTAGCTTTTATTTCGCGTGCGCAGTTCGTTTTATAACTTTTAATTAGTTACGTTACCAGAGAACGAGAAGCTAGTGAGATAGTACGTGAATTTCAAGTAAGAGGAGTGAGCAAACCTTGGACAACATTCTGAAGCGTTTTAAGCGTGTATTATTGGGAAATTTGCTATAGATGCTAGAAGAACTCCTTGCTTTTTCTGAAGCTAAAACTAACGAGTTTAATACCAATTCAAAGGGAGGTTTATTAAAGTATTAAGAGTACCAGGTTCGGAAATTAAAACGGCAATTTACCTCTCCGACGTTAAAGTTTCTGTACTAACGGAAACAGTATGATACCAACGGTGGCACAGAAGGAGAAGGGGAACTATTGCCCCGATCTCTCTGGTCAAATGTGTAGTTAAATTAAACGTCTTACAGCTTAGAGTGTTTCACCGATGAAATGGAAAGGTTACTAGAAGACAATACTATTGCCTCTCTATAATATACATTTAATACTTTCCTTATCGTAATGACTTCTGAACTTTTTTATCTGATGGGTTGTTTCCAACAAGTGTTCCAACCGTTAAGAATGACGTGGTCCTAAATGTTATTTAAAATACCCACTGAGAATCGAAGTACAAGTCTTCCTATCACGGGGTATTAACAATTGCTATTGGCAATATATTTATTTATCAGTTTAACCACATTCTGAAACGCACTATTGTCTTTATTTAATAACGCTTACAAAGTATTAAATTATAGAGAAAACTTATATTCAAGTGGATGCATTCTTCAAGAAAATCGATATTTTTTGATGTACTGTCGCACTGCCGAAACTCTCTATTCGCGTGTGTTATTTATAGAAAAGCATCTACGACCATAATTACACCATTAGGATTCAGGAAGATATAACGTTCCCTAATGACGACATTAATGTTATGCTTCGTATAATTAACATAGCCATTGTCACGTCCAGCAAAAGATTTATTTGTGAAAAATATTTCACATCTTGTGAATATGCTACAGTTGTGACGAATGAAAGGCAGCTATGCAATATCAATATGTAATACAATTGTTATTAAGGGGCGATACACTCCCATTGCGTCATACATCGGTCCGGTCGCAGGAGCTTGCTTTGAGCTGGAAACAGCACAAGGTTGAATTCTCTGAAAATGCTGGAGATATTGTACCAAAGAAAGCATACATTGAAGTTCAAGCGGAATAAATTTCATTCAGGCATACCATTTAAAATGTATACTTCTTTGGTTTAGACTAATAAACAAAATAACTGTATAACTAACTAGGCACAAGATAACTAAATATCATCCAAATTCTCTAAATTTAATTAATATAATAAAAAAATTATATAAATTACTGCTAAATATCATTTCGGTAACGCTGTCGGTGCACTAGACTATATTCTCTCACAAACATTACTATCATTCTCTCAGTTTGCAACACGAAATCGTGTTCCACTCAGCATGTGTTACAAATCTGCAAGTTCCTTTTGTTAAAATTGCTCTCAAATACGAACCACCTTATGTTACACTTTCTTCGCAGTTGCTTAGTAAAGCAAATGCAACTATTTATAAAGGTTTCCACTTTGCAGCAGGCTAGTTTCTTAATCATCTCTGCTACACACCTCAAAGATATTGTAAGGCAGGTATCGTATTAACTCAGTGTCGTGTTTGTCTTGTATCGTCCATTCAGTGTACTACATCAACACGAGAAGTAGCTTAAAATAACATTTAAGATTTTTTAAAAAAAAGCTGTCACTGAATGTTTCCAACTACCGACCACCCAACACACTTTAACAACTACGGATGCTATTTAGAAGACACAAACTTTCTGGTGCTATTAAAAATAAAATGATTACAATATTCATAGACATCTTGGAAAAGACAGTCTTGGCCGGGCAGGAAATTTTGTTCAGAGGAAGGTCAAAAAAAGTTCAAAAGCAAAGTGGAACCGAAGTTCAGAAACCAGAGGAAGACTGTCAGACTGATGGGACAAGGACATACATAGGGTAGTTGGAATTAACTGGTAGAGTATCACCCAGGAAAGCTTACGTTTTACCAAGCAGTTAAATTATTCAAATTATCATTTGTATACCTAACAACCTCCATACCTACGCTTAACGCGATCTAAAGAGTTTTTGAGTGGTGCCACCTCGATCCTAGTGGTCAGGGTGCAGGGTGAGGGTTGTGAATGGAGGTTGTGGCGGGTCGCGTGGCAGCGCGGCGGGACGCGCCGGCGTCGGGGCGGCCGCCCGGCGACGCCGCACAGTGGCGGTCTGCGTGTGTGCGCGCGCGCGCGGCCGCTCGGGCGCTGTCGGCGGGCGTCGGGCGGCGCTGGCGGTGGCGTCGCGGCGCCGAGCGAGCGGCCACATGCTGCGCTGCACACTTTGCCGCCGTAAACAGTGCGGTGGCCGCTCGCCGCCGCCCCATGGCCGCCGTCGCCGGCATCTACGGCATCGGCGACGACTCGTCGGGCAGCCGCTACTCCCGGGCCTTCATCGAGAAGCAGCACACCAGCGACCAGACGTAAGTCCGCGGCGAGCGGCTGTCAACAGTACCGCGCGGCGCGAGCGGCGAAGCGAGCTCTCGCGAGTGCCCCAACAGTTAACTTAGTTCACGAGTGAGATACGGTGATAATAATGTTCTGTTATCAACTGAGCGTCATAACCCATAACAGCTACAGTCTAAAACGTGTTTACCCGGTCTTTTAGCTGTCCTAAAGGTGCCGATACCTGAATGTACATCTAACGCGTGTGGTACTCTCCTATTGTCCGATATTAATTCTATACACAAGTAATTACGACATACAATTTTCGTAAATCTGCTAAGCGATTTTTGTAATGCCATAAACTCTTTTTTAGTAACGTTTCCCTTACGGCTGGACCTGTAATAATCCATACGTCTCTAGGGTGCTGGAACCGCCATTAGAGAACGTTTCAGTTGGTTTCTCTATTACCACGTCACTTGTATGGTATAAAAACAAGTAAAAATAAGAAATTATAAAGTCTGTTTACATAGTGACACTGCTTTGTTGTGTCATGTCGGTGTTGAATTCAGCTGCAGTATGAACGGAAGGTAAAACTGAAACTTTCCACCAGTGATTGAAAACACTGAGGGCCAGGTGGTGGTGGAGAGCGTTTACAGCGGGGTTTCGTGATATGTCGATACAGCTGGCGCGGCGACAAAGCGCTCTCCCGTTTCCGCGCAACGCTACATTGCGTCGCATCGTGGTGCAGTGCGAAACGGCAGGCGACCTCCGAGTCCAAGCGAATCGCTGATTGGATAGCGTGCCATTAGCTGCTCCCTTAATTAAACAGCACAACTAATTTACTTGCGTAATTATAGCAGTAGTAAATCTTCTTTCGTTAGTTGTTGATACACAGCGTCAAAGGATATGTTTTTCTGTGTAACTTCGGATGCCTTATATCATGGTTGAACATTTCGTTGCTTTTCTTTACGAGGTCATTAGAGAAATTAAAGAATCGGAGGCAACGAATGTGAAGAAAATCAGCAATGGTTTTTTTGATGTAACCATGCCGGCATTTGCTTGCAATTGTTTTGGAAAATCATAAGGAACCAAAATCTGGATTCCCGGGCCGTGAATAGAATCCATGTCCATCTGGATGCTGGGTCAGAACGGTAACCACTACGAACTATGCTCAGTGTACTGTTTATAGTGACAACCGACCACGTCTTTATTGACAACGTATGGCAATAACGTAGTTGTTAATTGATTTACAGTAAACCCACAGGTCGTAGAAAAACTACTCTGGTAAGAAAAGATCTCTGGTAAAGTCTTCGTATTCTGAAAGTTGTTTGGTTTTAGAAATATGTGACTCTGTGCATGCCACGGGAGAGAACAAACAGCCTCGAATAACAAACGGTTTCTCAAGCTTTTGTGCCACGCGTACAAATATCACGAAGACGTTGCAGCCGTTATAGATACGTCACGCCGGGAGTTTATTGCAGACGTAACGCCGCGACGTGTCCAAAGAAATAGCGCACTAGTCCACTAATAACAGAGGTCTTTGCATAATCAATCACTTGGCTTTTGAAAAGAGACCTCGCCGCCCCGGGCAGTGCGTCCGGGCACAATGGTGCGGTGCGACGCATTGTGCAGTGCGTAGCGCGCGAGTATTGTTTTGCTCTTGGCAAGCTCACGCCAGTGCCACATCTCACGGCTTACTTCACCTGACCGACCAAGCTGATGGAATCACCTCGCTGTATATATTGCTGGGCACACCGTACTCGATATATTAAAGGACATAATAGGATAAAGTTTATACTCTTTGGCGCTTGTAAAGGGAACAGATTCGAGAGAAAGATAAATCTCCGTCGTTAAATCTCTTGTTTTATACCGACTAACATTGATGATCCTAATACAAACACGTCTCGTATAGTAAGCGTTGTGTTTGAGTTCATACCACATTTATTTACTAAACACAGCCATTAATTCTAATGTGTCAATCCGTTAGAGAGTGCTGCACTCAAAAGCAATTAAACGCATGATTAATTTACCACCGCGACATTAGTAATCACATACCTGTACGGAACGTAGTATTACAACTATCGATTTAGTTGTTAATTGCTCCGAATTCAATATACATAAACACAAAATACTATTACGTAACTTCATTCCACACAGAATTGCACCGACTAACCTTAAACAACATACAAACGGCTAAACATGCATAATGGTGCAACGACGTCATTATTCTGCCAATTATTGGTATAAGGTATAATTGCAGAACAACGATAAAATTTCTTTTGTGACACGGACTACCACAACGTTCAACAAAAGTAAAACATCTAAATAGATAGCTTACTTCGAAACAATAGTAAAGCTTCCGAACAAAGCGAACTGAATTTCATGTTTCATCCTAAAGTAACCCATAATGCTGGATTCGTTCATTTTGAGCATCATCACCAAGAAGCTGCTGCAGTTTTAGAAATAGTAAGCGACGAATCATTAGAGTCATTAGATCTAAGTAATGGTCAGCCCACCACGACAATTAATAGTTTATAAGGATTAACATTATTCGTTACATGTTACTCTATGAAACATATCAAATGTGATATAAAAACGATTGTACATAGTTTATACAATCTATGGTTGAGTGTGTCAACAAATCCTTCATCATTTCATAAATAAGAACTACTATCCAAAATTTCACGGTTACAAAGTAATGGCATGCATTTATCCTTTTTTCGCAACAAATACAGAAATTATGTGAAGTGATGAGTTTTCAGTATTTGTCATTCTGTCTTTCCTTCAGAACTAACAATGACCAGTATCAATAATTGTTTTGGTTTCTGTGTTAAAACATGATCTAATTTTGGAAGATTATTACACGTAAATGCAGTAGAAATATTTCTTAATTGTTCACGTAACAAATTTTAAACTTCGTAACTACTTTACGATTTTCTCCAACGCTATTTTATTCTCAATGGGAGGACGCGGAGAACTTCTAAGTCAAGTGGGTTGAAAAGTAGGTGTGACGCTGGTAGGAAGGGGTAGTAGTCAACACTGCCAAGTTTGACGGGTGACGTGAGCGGCTGCAAAGTAGTTGGCGCCGACCGGATTGTTGCGTGGTGGGGGGAGGCACGCGGGCGCGACACGCCGTCTCCCACAGTTACCACGACACAAAGGCCGACCTGAGCGACAAGCATCGATTTTTACGGCTGCACGCCTACCCGTTCGACCGCCAACAAACTTCACACACTCCGGTAAACAACGGTCACTTCTGTATCAGCTGACCAGGAAAATTCATGACGTCACTCCCCGGAAAAGTGACTCACGCTCGGGGAAAGGTTCGTGAACAGTGCATGAGGTTCTCCGAAGTGAGCTGTTTGAATACAAGAGCTACATATGCAAAGCTACCAAGCGCTGAAGTACGCCAAATTATTTAGCATCTACGGAAACAAATTCGATATTCCGAATTCTTGTTCTAGAAGTTGGATTATATACTCCTTCATTAAACTATCAATAGTTTTGTGTAACAGATTTTGTACTATAGTGCTAAATTTAATATATTTAACATATATAAATTAACATCGACACATTTTGAATTTATTAGTTAGAAAGCGAAAACGTATTTATCCAAAACAGCTAACAAGGCATCGATACAGTAGGCTATACATTATTTGGAGAAGACATGTAAATTGAATAGGGATAGGAAAAAACGCGTCCTATACGTCTTTATGTTATTCAATTGCTAAAATGTGGCCACCGTTTGTTGAAAGTTTAATTTAATCAAAATTGATGTAACGGACGTGATTTATATTGAAGAATCTATGTAAAAAGTCCGAAATCGACTCCTCTACGTGCAGCTGAAGAAATAATATTAACCTTTCCTTTTTTAGTGAGTTAGCTTACAAAGATAAAGTATCAAACTATCTACTAACTTCCTCATACGCTAGAAAAGGAGAGCTATGAAAGCAGTGGATCATTTATTTCGAAATTGTACCACTTTTATCATTAATAACTATTCGTTAATTAGTAAAAAATTAATTTGGGAGTCGTAAAGTTTGCAACGTCTGATTTTGTTTATGGAGAGTGTAGAGTGAAATTTTATTGATGTACAAAAAAGCACCAGTAACTATGGCTATGTATAGAATCGACATTCTAAAAGTAAACTAACCCAATTTTTTTATAAGGCTGGAAAATTAATATTTTGAGTACATAATTACAAACAAAAAAAACGCATTTTATCGTCTTCTTATTGTAGACTTCCATTTCCTCTAGACCATATTTTCCAGTGCACTAAGTCGTATTATTCATCTAAAAGCCAACATTAGTTTCAAGGGAGGATGTTCCTGCAAATCCAAGCTTGCCAGCGAAGCTGTAGCATGTTGATCAATGCCGCCCACACTGTTGACATTTTTAGTCAAACTAAAAGTCACAGTGCTATTTCAGAACTCGGAGGAGAAGCGTATTCTCAGATAGCTCGAATTCACTCAGTCGCTTTCACTGTGCAATGTTATATGGAACTTTTTTTTAAAAAAGCTCTTTAAGCCTTATCGACGGCTAAGTTCAGTAGAGGCGGAATGGGAGTGGAGACTAGGAACGGGAAGGAATTCTGCCATGGCATTTTTGAAGGAAGCATCCCGGCATTCGCCTAGAGTGATTTGGGAAAACCATGGAAAAACACAGCCCGGACGGGGATTCGAACCCGCGTCTTCCCGAATATATAACTTTATATTTGACTTTACACACAAGTAACACTAATTCTATTGGTTATTATATTCGGAAAGTAGTAATATGAACTACTGAAACCCTCTCCTTGAAATTACAGGTAAAAATGATATATTTGAAACGTTGTATATTTTGAAAAAGCTAATGGAAGGAATAATGAATGAAACAAATATATTTTTAATTTTCTTTATTTGAAGTCCATAATACCCTACTTTTTGTTTTTTTTTATCTATCTCCATTTTACCTCAAATACCTTATCTGCCGTTTTATAAAATTAGATTCGGGGAACATATAGCTCGTTAGTTAGCTGATTAGTAAATAAATATGATATTTTAGTCGAGGTTAAAAACAGTAATGGTGGTGATTTCCTTTTCAGTTTGTCTGCCTGAACTATATAACACCTAATTAATTCATAAACAAAATTCATGTTTAAAAAAACAAACAGCTAGAACGGAGGTCATAACTTAACAAACAGCATAAAAATGTAAATTGTTAACAGTATTAGGAAACCAACTGAAAATAAAGACTCTAAAAATCGGAAGCTACAAAATAGAGATATTGTTAATGATTCCTGTTATGTCAAATTTGATATAAATATAGTCAGAGAAATGAAATTCATTAAAATTATTTATTGCTTACCGTTCAGCTTCTGTACTATACCAACGTTTTGTATGGCCCGAATTTCATTCGAATTAATATAACCGATATATTTCCACCAAATACATTTTATTGCAAAAGTTTGTCTACGTATTTTATGTATATTCAGAGCAACTAAACGAATCATCAAAAAGAAAAGAAAAAAAAATTGAAAAGAACAAAATAACACAACATGATCAAGGTTAAAATAGAAGCGTATACAAACAAAATTTCTTGTTTATTTCTTAGTTACTTCTTGCGCCAACCTGTTTTAAAATAATTCATAACATGAATAACCGTATTATTTCGAATGTAATAATTCTACAACTATCTTGTGAAACCGTGCTACGTCTGGCTTGGAGAGCCATCTCGTGCCCCAGGTCAGTATGCAACCATGCATCACAAGGCATGCCGGGAAACGGCCCCGCGCGAATGCAGAAGAGACGAGTGAAGAACCTTCTCGCATTTATCCTTCTCATATTTATTCAGTCTCTGAACTTGGCATTCAGATGGCGCATGCTAATGCTCCGCTCTTTGTTTCCATAAACGGGCCGCACGTGTGCTGTGGCTCTCACTTCATTCAGGGCGATTTTGTAAACAAAACGGCGGCTCTGCTGCAGTAGAGGAGAGGGGGGGGGGGGGGGGGGCTTCCCTGCCCACTCCGTTATTACCAAAGGCGGCACGTTTGATCGAAGCTTCCTCAATGGAGCCGGGCTTTTCGTCTTACACTGAATGAGCCTTCCGATTTCATAAAAGAAAACTTGCGATCGTAGACGCTGGGCGCTCGTATGAATCCCGGTTTCGCAGCACGTTATACATGCGAACAAAAATAAGTAATATTTAGTTTCTGAAACAGATTGAATCGGAATTTCCCCTTTTAAGTTGACTGGGTATTGATTCAACTATTCTCGCAAAACGTAGTATTTTCCAAATAAATACAAACACGCATAAAATATTCCATACTCATCAAAGAGAGATGATATCACCATAAACTGTAATGAAACTTTTTGCGAATATTATCAGTATTACTTATTAATGTATAACAATTAATAACTATTTCGTCCAAAATCTATTCACTAAGAAGTAACGCAGTGATCTAAGTGAATTTCAAAAACAAAAAAATCCGACCAATATATTTCATGCACCAATGCCACTAGAATTATTAACTGAAAAGAAATTTTAAAAGATATTAACACCTTCTGTTTATCAATGATGAAGGGAATTGGAGGAATTATCAGGGCTATTTTAAGGTTACAGTTCAGAGTTTGCAGAAAACTTATTTGAATATTCAGTACAAAAAACAATTACCAGTAGACAATTTTCACACACTATGTAATCCGCAGGCTATGTGTAGGCAATGTATTAAGTAAGTTATGAGATTGAAGGTTAAACTATGACGCAAACGTGGGCAGAATTGATTCTTGGAATTAATTTTTCAGAGAAAACTTTTAATTTCTGAAGTGTTACGAACGTAGATGAATGGGAAAAGCAAATACTTTTTTACAACTGTCTTTTAAATATATGATCTGTTTTCCTATCCCAAGTTAACATACCTATTTGCTTATCTAACTGATTTTATACCTATCACGGAAAAAATAATTATTCCTGTTTATACATATCTGAAGCGGAATAGCCTTATTTAAATGATCTTTAAATAGGAACACACTACTGACCACAACCTGTGGTTAACATACTTTGAATCAATGTACGTATACACACAGAGTTTCCCGCATTACAGTTAATTATTAACTTTTATTTCATTTAAAATCAAACGAAACGTTACACAATTTTCATAATTTGGTTGTTACTGTACCAGACAAATCACGCTTTGTATCCTCCGTGATGACATTAAATCTACCATTGCTACACACGGTGATGTTCTTGTTTCTTACATCATCGTACAAAAACTTTTCATTTCACCCATTTCTTCTGAATATAATTAAGAATTTTATTTTGTATATTTTTTATATTTTTTGTTATTTTTAACTGTTTAACGTCTATTAACAGCGAGGTCTTTCGAGACGGGAAAGGATTGGGGGGGGGCAAGGAATGGGAAGGAATTCGGCCATGGCCTTTTGAAGGAAGCATCCCGGCATTTGCCTGGAGTGATTTGGGAAACCATGGAAAACCCAAATCTGGATACCAGGCCGGGGATTCGAGCCGGCGTCCTCCCGAATGCGAGACCTTTTGTATATTACACACATAAAATTATATTCTTGTAAACGTAAAAAATATTTTAAAAAACTAATCCATTAAACAGAAATTTTGTTATTGTTAGTTAATAACAGATTATCTTAAATTTTGGAGGCCATCTAGTTTAATAACAACCGTAAAATTTGAATTAAAGTCTATATTTATGATTTTTATACCAATTGCTTTAAGTTAAATAAAGTTTGATGCACATAGGATTTTAAACAAGACTTATTTTGTATTTATTCGTGTTATGTAAAATTTCTATACATGTTTTCAGGAACTGAAATGAAATAATAATGGCATACTAATTTTAAACAACAAAAAGCTGCGTCCCATTCCAAACAGACATAAATAACACCCATAATTCTCAAAAAGAAAACATCAAAACACCCTTTTTATTATGTAGACGTATTTGCTTTGATTAGAAAAACTTTGTTCATAGAGTTTGTTGCCTTGAAATTTAAGCAACTGATAATTCGATGACATAAAGGATTAATAGAAAATCTAAATATCTGAGTATTGGTTGGCTCTCTCTTAAACTGAAGTTGATTTTTCAAGTTGATGCGCGAGGCTTTACCGCTTGTAGAGAGCGTGTAGTTACCTTCCAGGATCTGATAAGGACGAGTGGACAACAGCTGCCGGTCGAGAGCCCCTAATAAAAGTCGATATCGTATCGGTCGAGTATCACGCTATCGGGCCAACCTCAGGGCACATCCAACATGCTGCCAACACCGGCACACTCACTCATTCAAAACACACCGAGACTAAAGTTTCTAATCTAATACTGTACCAGCAAAGTGACAGTCAAAAAATATTCTTTAAATTGTTAATTGCACTAAATATGCCCTCCAGTACCGAATAATGAACCATTATTACAAAGTGAAACAAGGTCCACAGTAACGTTGAATCTACTTGAATATAATTTAAGTATTGCCTGAAAACTTTTATGAATAAGAGAGTGCCCATAGGGAATTCAAACTAACTATAACTGTAAATTTTACCATTAAAACTATTACAGATGACATTTGTTATGTTTTAGGACTCGGCAAATATACGTTTCTTACATCATACTGTCAATTTATCATTACAAAAGATACTAAATTATAGAATAATCCGTAGTAAAGGTCTAGAATTTCACCCAAGTCTTGAGTACTTATAAAAAGAAAAATGGTTGTAACAAACATTTTACGCGAGTCTTATGTGGCAACGTTCCCCTATTTCATCTACGACTTAATATTGTGTCCATTATATTTGCCATTAATTCATAACATCATAAGGAAGGCAGCAGATCTCAGAGGTATCTCGAAAATTTAAAAAAATGTCATCTTAAAAATTAAGTACCTGTACGTAATGTATATAAGGAATAGAATGAACACTAATTGCTTTTTAATATTTCTGAACAATAACTGAGGGAAATGGTTCGTCATTAATACACAGGTAAAAAAGGAGAGAAATCAACATATCAGCTTTTTAATACGAAATGAAAATGAAGGATTGTGTTTAAATAGGATGGAGTTTCAATTTGTTGAACATATACAATTTGATCACGATATTCCTTACTTTTAAAAAAATGTTATATATTAGATAAATTATTAAGAAAATTTTTTGAAATGAGATAAATAAAGGGCTACATAGTACGAATAATCATCAGGTTTGTCACAAATGAAAATTTAAATATTGAATTCAGTTAAGTTAACATTACAGGAAATAGTGCTAATATGCTTAGGAACCCCTGAAATACGGAAAACATTTAAAATTAAGAATATATAACTATGACACTATATGCTATTTTTATATTAAGGAAAATTCAGAATTCCTGCTAGGAATACTAAAATTGTAATTGTTTTTTGAATCTGATATAGAAAACGATTGAACTTTCGCGTTAATCATAACACATCATAAAAATTTAGATTTATAGCTTGGTTAATCAAAAGTATAGTGATTTCCATTCGTGAACTGCATTAAATCGGTTTTCTTATTCAAATTCAACGGAATTTTCTACGTTGATGATTCTAGTAACATTAAAATAGTATAGTTGCTTGCACAACCTTATATCTTCAAAGTTCTGTTACTTAGAAAACAGAGTAATAGCTTACGTGTCGTCAGTTGGCTGAAGCAGAAGAACCGGAACCAAGTTGCGACAACTCCTGAATTCGCCGCAAACGATGAGCCCGATAAATCCTACTTCGTTGGAAGCGGCAAAAAGTTGGGTAAACTCTGGGAGCTGAGGGTCAGTGTGTCACGTGACCAAATTATATCAGCATTTCTACAAGTTTATGCTTCGTCTACTGTAAGAAAGTACGATTTCACCCAGACTGATCTCAAGCAAAAGCTGCTGTTGTGTTTTCGCCTTGCATTCTTCTTTTTACGCTCATTATTATTGAGTTATAAGTTAACAGTAATAATGTAAAAGTCTTTTACAATCGGATTTTATTATTAATTTTTAACTAAGATATTACCAAGTTTTGATGCTTAAACTACTGTGCTTGTGAAAATTTCGTGTACATACAGGTACCTTTTCGCTGTCACGTATCGAGTAATAACTAAATGAAATGTTTTGTAAGTGAATTTAGTTTTACAGTATATGAATAAACACATTTTGAATAATAATATCGATGGGAATGTCGAGTACGGAGCATGTTAAAAATAATGACTTCTATCCTTTCATATTTGGTGGTGACAGAAAAATTTCATTTCGAAACTTCCATGGGATAATTTGGTACTGGCACGCGCAATCCACATAGTTTCAGAACATCTACTCGTAGTTGTTGATTGCATTACAAAATAAAAATATTCCAATAACAGAAAATGGCTAAGTAATTTTTGAAACAGAAAATGTAAATACGAAAACTTTATGAACTAGGTTTTTCTAAATGCAGGAAACTCAGCCGACAATAAAACATTAAAAGTGATTAATTTCAACTTCTTTCTCGTCTCTTACGGTTCTCATAGATTTTCTTTCTGTGGTATGAAAAGCTGCAATAATTCATCTAAGTGAGTCAGATTTTTAAAGTTTTCATAAAAAGTCTTCTTGTGGGAAAAATTTTGGGTTCAGAAATATCAGAGACATTTATATTTGGCTCCTATAAAGCAATCCTATTTTGGCCATAATGTGTGAGTTTCAGTGAAAGAATTAACTTGAGTACTGACCATTATGTATTTTATTATTTAACTTAGCAGTTTTCTTCTGTTAATTAGAGAGCCAATCGGCGTTGTCGATCACAAACATCCCCGAAAAGATATCCACTAGAAATGTTTGAAAGGGTTTTAGTTCATTGGTATCAAAACTGCTGTCACATTCTGGAACGTTTTCCACTAGAAATGTATGAGTATACCTTACCCACAATCACTTATTGATAAAATTTGCTCCAAGAATGTGTTAAATTGTCTTAGTCGCAATTTTAGGCTTGTTGTTTTTAAAAACATATCCTGTATGCCTGTTCTTTAGATCGCTGAGGACATACAACTACGATTTTGTTGTGCCTCATATTAATAATAGCACCGAGGATACGCAGCATGACGAATAGTTATTACTCAAAGAGTGTGCTTCAATGATTCCATCATGTTTTTACGTGAAGGATTATTATTATTAATTTTGTTTGCTTATAGCTTTACAGCTTATCGACGTCGAGGAGATTAGAGGCGTGAAACGACTGGGGACAAGGAATAGGAAGAAATTGGGCCATGGCCTTTTGAAGGAAGCATTCAGGCATTCGCCTGGAGTGATTTGGGAAACCATGGAAAACCCAAATCTGGATGCCTGGTAGGGTATTCGAACCCGTGTCCTCTCGAATACGATGCCAGAACCTACCACGTTCAAATCTCAAGAATTAGGTGCACATATTTTACAAACATCTGAAACAAGACATATTCCTATAAAAATGTACGATTATTATTATACAGGATTAGTTTGTTGTGAGACACCCGAATTAGTATGACTTTCGTAAATGAGATTATTCACTTGCTGTGAAAGAAGGTGATCTTTGATTCTATATCTGTGACTATGAAAGTCTCTGACATCCGCTGACTGAAAAATCCTTGACGTCTTTGCTGTGTTCACAAAGTCCGGTGGAAGAGTAGTTGGTGTACAGCTAACGTGGCTGCTGAGGGAGACCAAAAGCTATAAATCTGTGAGGTGAGTGGTAGGCGGTGCTGTGTTCAAGAGTTACGACCAATGCGCCTGTGACATCAACACACCGCGACATATACACCGGCTCCTGGCAACCTACAGAGAGGTTTACAGTATACAGCTCCTCTCGTGTTACCGGAAAAACCGGTGGTACTTGAGGTTCATCATAAAACTATTTAGTGAACGAAAAAACTTTGACTGTTGCCCAGTGGGAAGAAAGAAAGCTATAAAATCCATTTTGCGTAAATGACGCTGTTATTCATTCTGGATGACTGAATTGTATTTCTGCATATCTTCTGCTCGAGGGGGAAAATCTATTGTATGATAGCAATGAAAATCAGGTTTTTTTGGGGGGGGGAGGGGGAATTGATAAGTGATATGTGAATTTCTTCGACCATGAATGATCCATAAAGTGTTTTATTTTTATTATGTTTGATTACGTAGATGAAATTTGCAGGATTTTTCAGAAAATCAATGATTTTGTTTTTAGTTATAATCATTTGAAATAATATTGTATTTAGCATTCGACAGTCCACACGTGAAATGCAGGAGACACTACTAACGAAAAACTACTTCCTCTCTCACTAGCTCTCTTGTTTCAATATGATATTTCCATTTTTTAGTTGGCCGAGTCTTAGGAATTTCAAATTTTCGTTCAATTGTTCCATCTGTTGAGAATAACTACTTGCATAGTTCCACCTAGACCTGATTAACACGATTCAGTGACATGTATGCATACAGGAAATTAATAAATAATTGACTAATGAATAAATAACATGTCTTTCAGAATTAGGAAGTATCCTCTGAAAACCATTTAATCTCAATCTGGTTCTGGTGACCTTCTGTTTCTGTTTTAGACACTAAGGCTCCCATACGATAATTCACACTTTCCGCTTCTAAAAAACCACTTTTAAAAACCCGATCTTTGAAGTGCCAGCCAAATAGCCGATTTGACTTGTACAGTTAATTTATATTTCCTCTTAAATAAAAAATCTTTGTAAGCTTCTACTCGAAAGCGCATTACAGGAGTTCACAGAAATCTGATATGAAAATTATTATATCTTATTTGTAAACGTACTTCCACCATCAATAAGCCCTGCCTAAGGAAAACAGTTCTGCAGTGTTCGGTCGTTAACTCGTCCAATTTGTTAATATGTAGCTATTATATATTCATTTCGTTTAAAGCATGAAAATAGTACTTAAATACTTGAAAAAATAGGTAAAAAAAGAAAAGAAAATCTTGAAGCCTCACTCAAAACAGTTGGTCATAAGTTTAAATAACTGTCATGATATTATTAATAGGTACAATTTTAAATTTTTGTTGCTTTATATTATTTCTAGCTATTAAAATATTATTATTTACTGTTGCCTAAATACACTTCGTTTCTAATTTCTCATGTTGGTGACACATTCCGCAACGTAATAAACACAGAAAACCATTATCTGATACTAATAATTCCTCTGTTTCTCATAAAAGAAAAAGTATATAAACTGATTTATTTATGTTGTAGAGTCACATTGAACCTTGATGTTAAATACATTAAGCTTATCACTTTACATTTTTGATAGCAGTCTTTATTTGCCTATCTGTTGTCACTTCTCACTAATAAGAACCGTAATAATGACGGATCCTTGAGCGGAGTCATCAGAACTTCATGACGGGAAGTCCGTAGACCTATTTTCAACTGCAATGCCAAAGTTTCCTCGTGCATCAGAATTGCCACTAATAACCGATTAAAATCGTTTATTAACTTCCCTGGCGCATATTCACTCCACGTAGTTACAAAGTGAGGGTCATTAGGAGCAGTTTCCAGAGACTTTACTCCTTTATTTCGGAAACAGATTAAACTACTTTACTTAAAACCAATACCTGTTTAAGTTACCTATACATGTAGGGATAATACGACGAGTAGATAGTGTAACTGTAATTAGATTTTTAATTGCTATTGATTGTTCTGTTTACTGTTGACTAAAAAATAATTTCGTATCGTTTACGATTTAGGATGGACAAGATACGAAATGATTTTTTTTAAAGAAATGATGGGGGTGGAAACAGAAATAGTGGTGGGATTTGTTAAATTTACAGTAGAGGGAATGGTCGAGGCAAGGAATTGAGCAGTAATATAGTGATTATAATAGATGAAGTAGATAACTGAGGAAGTATGTTGTATAAGTTATGTTGAGGTGAAGTGATTAGGTTAAGACTGAGAGAGAGAAAAGATTGCGTCAAACTAACCAAGAGACTAATGAAAAACAAAGGAAAATAATCACTGAAGAGCCAAAGAAACTGGTATAGGCATGCGTATGCAAGCACAGAGATATGTAAACACTCAGAGTACGGTGCTGCGGTCTGCAACGCCTATATAAGACAACACGTAGCGATGGGGTGGGGATTTTCCCTTAAGACTATTTCACGAGTGCACCATGAATATCGGAAATCTGGTAAAATCTCAAATCTCCGACATCACGGCAGCCGGGAAAGATCCTGCAAGAATGGGACCAACGACGACTGAAGAGAATCGTTCAACGTGGCCGAAGTGCAACCCTTCCGAAAACTGCTTCGGATTTCAATGTTGGGCCATCAACAAGTGTCAGTATGCGAACCATTCAACGAAACATCATCGATATGGATTTTCGGAGCCGGATGCCCACTCGTGTACCCTTGCTGAGTACACGACACAAAGCTTTACGCCTCACCTGGGCCCGTCAACACCGACATTGGGCTGTTGATGATTAGAAACATGTTGCCCGGACTAACGAGTCTCGTTTCGAATTGTATCGAACGGATGGACGTGTACTGGTATGGAGCCAACCTCATGAATTCATGGAACATGCGTGTCAGCAGGGGACTGTTCAAGCTGGTGGAGGCTCTGTAATGGTGTGGGGCGTGTGCAGTTGGAGTGACATGGCACCTCTGATACGTCTAGATACGACTCTGACAGGTGACACGTTCGTACGCATCCTGGATGATCACCTGCATCCAGTCATGTCCATTGTGCATTCCGACGGAATTCAGCAATTCCAGCAGGGCAATGTGACACCTCACACGTCCAGAATTGCTACAGAGTGCTCCAGGAACACTCTTCTGAGTGTAAACACCTCCGCTGGCCACCAAACTTCCCACACAAGAACATTATCTGGGATGCCTTGCAACGTGCCATTCAGAGAGATCTCCACCCTCTCGTACTCTTCCGGATTTATGGACAGCCCTACAGGATGCATGGTGTCAATTCCCTCCAGCACTACATCAGATATTAGTCGAGTCCATGGCACATCATGTTGCGGCACTTCTGCGTGTTCGCGGGGGCCCTACACGATATTAGGAAGGTGTACCAGTTTCTTTGGCTCTTCAGTGTATAACCAGATGCGTATCATAAATTAACTGACGAGAAACATCAAGCTAATGAAAAAGTTGTAAGTTTCTAAACTGAATTCAAGCTTCAAGACATATAGCCATCTCTAATGAAAGCATCTGCCCTATTAGAGGTGATGTAAGAACTGTGATACATGACGATGTTATCAATATTTCGGCACTGGAACGGCACCTGATTGCTGCTATTAGAAGCAATAATTGTTGTATGTTACGAAAACTTTTATATCATCTGAACACATGCCGGCTCGAGGACCTGGTAAGATATTTAGGTTGCTGGAATCACATTTCTGATTAATGCTAATAACTGTGAGTTTCTTCTTTGTTACCCTCTTCGAGGAACCGCCTCAACGTCTTTGACAGTTACAGCGAATGAAAATAGGCCAGAAATAACTATCACTTGTCCTTCAAAGCGCTAAAACCGTCTCTAAAAGTTCCTTTATTCTTCCTTAAAACTCTGTTTGGGTGTCGGAAAGTGAATCCCGGTTAACTTGATGCATTATTATATGAATTGTTCCTGAGCTTAATTCTACGGCGCCAACTTGGTATTACCCTCTAGTGGTCCAGGAAAAGCGTGTAAATCATAAGTCACTGTTGCTGCAGCAACACAGCGATTTGACCTACTCCAAATACCGATTCTCCATCATCTCCTGCTGCAGATGACTCCTACTATAAACCGTCACTGTTGGAAAGAATAGTGATTACCAAAAGAGGGCAGTATCCGTTTCAGTATCCATTTCCTTGTTATTTAGGTCATTGCAAAATATAAACAAAGACGAAATGCAGCATGCCAATTATCATAAAAAGTACTGTTAATAACTTTTTAAGGCACTGAGCACTTAAGTATCGTAAACTCTGAAATAAACTGAAGCTAATTTTCGCATATTCGGCAGAAATGTTAATGTGTGTTTTCTGTATTTAAGGTTTTCAGTATTAACGTTTATCTGGCTTCGCATGAGAAATGTATAGACCATGAACCGGACGACGATTAGGTGTATTTCTGCTGCAGTAGACCCATAAATAAAGACATTAGCTGGGCCATTAACTTACGCAACTTAAGCATCGCTTTCCAAATCCGTTGGCAATTATAAACTTTGTCTTGTAGCACTATATGTATTAATCTTTTTCTTACAACAGCGCTTATAAATACCGTGTTCTGAATTTTGTTCACGATTTCAAATAGTACGCAGTCCTGCAGAGCAACATTAAACAGTAATAAAATATTGTCTGATATACGTTTCAATATTTTGTAGCAACGTGACCAGTTTTGTATACAATAACGCAACAGAATTACACAATATTAGCTACTAAAACTATTGTATGTTGATATAATAGTTAGTATTGTTAATCTAAATGAATTGTGGCAGTAAGTTTGGAAGACGAATAATGTATGAGTTAAGAATAAGTCAAGCTCTTGGAAGTCACACAGCCAGTGACAACCTTGTGTATGAGAACTTCTAGTTACTTGTGGAGGTTAAAGGGAGGTGACTTCAATTGAACAAACATATGTGACTAACAGATGGTGGACATGAACGTACAATTTGGTTGCAGACGATTAACGACAACTTATTATACCATCGCTGTCATAAATTGTAGCCTGCGTCGGTCTCAAGTGACATCATCGGATTTTAATGCATTCTCTCATAATATGCCGGACAAAGCTCTTATCTGTCAGATGGTCGTTTGTTGTTCGGAATCCTACGACGAGAAACAATTCCAGTTACTACTGTATTTAGAATACTTGTGATTCACACTAATCTCTTCGTTTCTTTCGTCTTCGTCCCTTCGCTAGCATTATTCTTAGTTTCCAATTATTAATAAATCAAAAACAATATTTTCTTATGTGGTAATATGATGTGATATGTTTGATAGCTACAACACTCTTTTTATTGTGGCAGGATGAATTAATTGAAATATAATCTTCGCGGGTTCGCTGCCAGATTGTGTTGATGATAGACGAGATTTCGGCGGTGTGCTCTGCCGCCATCTTCAGATCATCCAGAGCTGCACAATGCAGCGAACCCGCAAAAATTATATTTGAGTGACACGCCTGGAAAGCCTTGGTTTACACATGGATTAATTTAATTAATTTCCTTTGAAATGATGGCCATTGGTTAAAAATTTTAGGCAGACAGACGATCACTTTATATTGGTGGACGTGATACTCGAACCAAACATATATTCTGTACTCCTAACATGGACGCCACAGACCCATTTGAATTCATTAATTCGAGTTTTGATTGTCCGTTTTCAGCTGTCAACCACCTATCCTCGACCCTCTCCTCACATGCTTGTGTGGCATTGCGATCCGACGCGGTGGCTACCTATTAATCCTATTGTCCCTCCTCAACAAACGCTACACCTGTTTTTTTCTCTTCGTGCTTATTACACTTTTAGAAACAAGGGGCAGGAATTGACGACTTGCGCAGTTGTCATCAATTTTAGTGACGTATTGCCAAATGATACGCTCTCAAGGTCCATCGCAAGAAACTTGCGTTCATAGATATGTTATGAACTACACGGAACGTGTGAGCAAGTTAGGTTTTTGCTAGAGAACGATTCTCTAGCCTACGTTCATCGATGTAATATAGCCTACACGCGTCAGAATGCTTCAACCTTTTAAACATATTTTTTGATCTATTTATTGCCTTCTTGGGTATTATTTTCAGAAGCGTGTAAAGAACAAAATTTTCAGTATTCTTACTAGACGCAAATCTGTTGCACGATAATGCATATCTTTTAAGATTTTAATGTTAAATAAAGTGCAAATTACTTGTAAGTTTATTGTTCTTATAAAATAATGAAAATCATCCGTGTAAATACACCTATAGTAAACATACGTCCGTAGTGAGGCTAACTTCAACATCCTGTTTTCAGTTTATCGGGAAGGTTATTTTTGCAATACAATATCAATTCTCGCGAGTATATAAAGTATGGTTATATATTTCCGATTAACAAGGACAGAGGTTTCGTCAGCCTGCTAAACTGATTCGTACAAATATCGTATATAGATTACACTGTAATTATATTCATTACGTATATAGGGCGAATAATATCGTTTTTAATATAGGCGTATTTAGAAAAATGGTTTAAAATTAATAAATTTGACTTTCATTCATATGTTTATACTCAGAGAAAAATTTAAGATTTATCTTATTTTAGTTATTCAAAAAGTTTTTGAAATAAGTTGTCTCTTTGGTTACCGACATATAAAATTTTTATACATTTTTCTACATTAACACATAACACATGCAAATTTTAAATATCTTACTTCAATTTTCCAATTAATATTGTCCTATGGCTCCGACGCTACATGCACGAAGAGTGAATCTAAAGAGACTACAGGTGGCAAAGGTGAGGAGAATAAAAAATTTCAGAAGATGATGCAGAAGAATGTAATTAGCAAGGAAGTTGATTGGAGACAATTAGTGGACGAAGAATCTTGAAACAGAAGGGAATGTTCCGAAAGACTTGCGGAAGCGGAAAACGTGAAACGCTGATGGTGATGATTCATTTGGTTTACAAACGTGAAACCAGCAATAGGCAGGCTGAAAGCGGAACAGCAATAACAATAGGACTCCTTTTCCTTTTGGGCACGGAAACCTAAAAACATTTACTTAGTCCATGAAATAAGATATTTGAAGGTATTAAACAAAATTTTTTAAGCTGTGGTACCGCCTGTGCTCTATAAGTCTGTAAATCAGCAAGATGAATAATCATTTTCGTTCTTCTTTTATCGCGCGAACGTTTTTTTGGGGTTCCACAGCTTCGGGGGAACATCATTTAAATCACTGATATTTTTTTACGCGTGGTTCCGACGTTGCACCGGATACCCGAGCGCCATGTGACTAGAGTTTCCGACAGTTTCCCTCGCTGATATAAACCAAACTTAATGGACAATGTGAGTGTTCCCATATGTCCGTGGACCCAGTAAGCTGCATAATGTCGTATCGGTTTGTTTCTGCGAACACTTGTTTTCGTCCAAAACCTCTAATCTTATCCTGTGGGTGTGAAGTGTATTTAATCTATACTGCGTTTGAATGTCATAACGTAAATAATTATTAAAAATATTGGTCGAATAACTTTCGTGTTCACTGATTTAACGTTATGTCGCTAGTAGCTCAACGTTATTCGAATATAACCCTCGGCTGAATACCATATTCCTGCTTTCTCTAAACCAAAAAGTTTTATCGTGGGAATCCTACACATAACGAGCAGAATATTCAGCGTTGCCTGATGTCGTTGACCATACAATAATTTAAGCTGCAAAATTTGTGAAGTGGGTATTAAATTCTGCCTAGTGTTTTCAGAAAATAACAAACGGTTTTACGAAGTTCTACAGACATCCCAACCGGCCGGAGGAGAGGGATGGGGTGTTGGGTAGTTCTCATTCTTAAAAGATTTTACAATTTTAAAACCTCTTTTTTTTTCATGAACAAAATTCTATAGCGACGAAGAACATTTGAACAACAGACGTGTCTACATTAAAGACGACTCATTTAGATCTTTCAGAAACGAATGAAACATGACACTAAAAAATTTGAGATTGCATATACGTCTTGATTTCCTGCTAAGTGCTAAGTGGTAGGGGGGAGTAGGTTATGTAGCATCATAAGACAAACGACAGATTCTACGCTTTCCTATTCTCTAAATCAGAACATAAGATTTGTTATTGTGAATTTCCCGTCAAAATCTATTCAACAGTTTCCATGTTATTGTTATTTGTTGAAAAAACTTGAAGACAATAACAGATTTAATTCCTGCCCCTGTGAATTGAATTTCATGTCAATCGCTCCGTTTTCCGTATGTATTTGAACTACTAACCCTCAGTTTAGCTCAAATGCGACAGAGTGGTGTTGATTTATTCCTACTGTATATTTAGTCGCCAATTCAGGAACATGTGTACCACGTTTCATCAAAATAAATACAGCCATATGTAGAGCAATAAGAACAGTGATTATTTCAGATATATGGAATGCAGAAACTTGCTCAGCAATAAATTACAAAAATATTGGAAAAGGATTAATGAATAACATAATTAACCGTAAAATAAATAAATACTATATTATAGGAGAGACTGGCACTAAATAATGCAAAATGTGTCGTGATCTTCAGTACTTCCATAAAAACTTCACTTTAACAACAAGTATCCAAAATTGTGTTCATAAACTACTTTCAATGCCAATGCTTTAAACAGTTCACTTTCATGCGAAAACCTATCAGATATGTATTACTTACTACGATCAGTGAGTAAAATTTCACTTGCAAACCTCAGAGATTTTAGATCTGTTTATGTAAGGTGGGTGATTTAGGTAATAAGCTCGTGATGGTATCTATGTGATATATTCTGACCAGTTAAAGAATTAAGTGGTATATTATTTCTCCTGCCAGTAAATTCTTTAATCAAAACAGCAATTCATGACACACAACCACAACTTGAATATACGAGTATAATTTATTTTTCTGTAACCTAAAGTCGACAGGCAGGTACAATGTACTCAAGGTATTATGTTTTACTGTCTACATTATACTGTACGTACTATAGATAAACGTTAGGTACAGGTTTTAATTCTCATGGTTAATTATTGACACTTTTGTTGACACCAAAATCACATCAGATGTAAAGAACCAAATTCAACTAAAAACATGTTCAAACTGAAGAGCTCAGCACTACCTCAACACTGCGTTACCTACCAGCCGAGGTAGCTTGTGAGAAAGTTACCTCTCCAGTGCAACGTAGAACTTGTGATGTATATTTCTAAAAAACTTGTTCAGATGCACTATTCATCAAATTAATATTTTACCATCTTTTCGACGTCTTCACATATATTAGAAACTTACTGAGTCCCACATGTATGGCACTCTCGCTGTCTGGATACATGTCAGTAGATGAAGAGTACTACAAATGAAATTACACCGGAGATATTAAAAGTAACCGCTATTGTACTTCCGCAGCGATAAATTCAAACAAATAGCTGCAATGAGTCCGTCATTTGATATACTTCACCACAGCTGCAGATACTAAGTGAGGCTGTGCATCGCGAATTTTGGGAAGAAGTCGCTGATATTTAGAAGACGGTGGATGATTACATTCCTCCAATAATATTCTACGAGGGCAGAGCTGAAACACTTTGCTGTCTTTGGTGGTTATTTCAAGAACCTTGTTACCACATTGTGCTTAGATTCTGACGGAGCAGTCAATTTATTGTTAAAGAGTGTACCTTGAAGAAATGGTATACATGTACAAAAATGTT